>JAXCHB010000111.1:2400000-3600000 GCA_036926305.1 Uropetala carovei
GGTAGATGACTTTTTCTTCCAATTCTTTCCCCCCGTGGTTCCCCCCCTCTCCCCTCCACCTAGCACCTTCAGCAACCGGAAGTTGCAATATGTGTTTAGACAGTATTTTTGGGAACCTGCATTCTCATTTTCATAACAAGTGGCTAAAAAAATTGCATGCTACCTATTGTTGTGACTTTTCTAATCTTTAGATTTTGCCATATTTATCTTCCCCATATTCAAGGATTTGTATGATATATGGTTAATTAATTATAACTCCAGAGGAAATATATAATGTATTTCACTGTATTTTAAAGTTTTTATTCAGATTTTTTTAATTTACATGATTGCTGTAAGTTTCAGAGGACTCGTTTTTTATAAAATTTAAGTTTATTTGTTGCTATTAGGTATTGTTGAAAATTGAAAATATTGATGGGATAAGGCTATTTATTTTACTAAATCACTCAGCAAGGCTAATAAAATATTTTTTTCATTATTTGAGATACTGCATAATTGTCTACATGTGCAAGTACACCAATTGAATATTTTAAGCCTTACCAGAAAATTAATATTTTCTGAAAGAAATATTGTAGAACAATTTTTCCATCCGGTGTGTTTCTTTCTTGCTGCAATGAACTTGAGAACCGGATTTCCAAGACCTATTTCTATGTAAGTCAAATAATCACAGCCCATTCTCACTTATATGTGGTTTATTCCAGTTTTGCTGTATATCAAGTCTGTTATGTTTTGCTCTTAGGTTGTCCGAATAAATATTTAAATTAATTTTAGTTCTCCCATTGATGTTGTTGTTTGAAAAATGGTTCCCTATTATAAAATAATGGAAGTCTTTTAATATTTTAAAAAAAAAACAAAAATTAGCTTTTATTAGGCCTGGGTTGGTAGAGCTACCATTCTTTTATCAGCCATTGTTAGTTAGCTGCTGCTACTGAATGGATTTGATTTTGAAATATTTCATTTATCTAGGCTTTTGGCCACACTAGCATTATAGCTGCATTAAAAATCAGCTTTTGCAAGCCGAAAGTAGCCTGATGATAAAAGGATGAAATTGCATGTTAAATATAGTTGGTTAATGGAGATTTACTTCAGCAGTACATACTTCTTTGTAGAAAAACATTTTCAAATTTGTTCATATTTAAGATATGGTTTTCTCATTATTTTTGTCCTTTTATTCTTTTAAATTGGGCTCCTTTTGTTTTTTATGTTGTCAAAATGCCCAGAGCATCTTTTATTCACAAGGTAGAATGTAATTGTTAGACATTAGTGCCTAAAATTATGTAACCTCTATTGCTATTTCTCATGTCTCAGTAAACGGTCATACATCTTATAAAAAATGCTTGTGTGGCCAAAGGCTAATAGGTGAAAAAATGTTTTAGGAAGCTCAGTGTGTATTCATTACTATTAATAAATAGGTTTATAGGTGTTTTGTTTTATCTTATAAAAGTGGCTCCCATAGACCTTGGGCCTCAAGAGAGAGGATGTAATATAATTTATTCAGTCTCTCTCCGAACTCAGGGTGATGCATTTCACATCTAGTAATGTTGTTTTCATTTTGTCTTTTGAAATGATCAACTCAGCAATATTTGTGGGTTGTAAGCAGAGTGCTTCCATTTTCTTTCTGCAATTTTCATAAAGACCTTGCATGAATGACATTTATAGGAGGGCTGTTATTCTCTTTAAATGCATTATTAATTAAATTGTTGAAAGGTTTCTGTACATTATTAATAGAAACTTTGGGATCTGAAATAATGATGGATTACATCGGTGCATGAAGGTTGTTCTGGCTTGGTGCTTTGTGTGAACCACTTGGGCAGGTTACTTGTTCATTTTAAGCATGCTTCTGATTCTACGTTTACAAAAATGTACTTCTTAATTATGTTAAAAATAATTAAATGAAAAAGCAGTACTAAAAAAATATTATCAAAGGCTATTAGATTCTTTTTTGATTGGCAATATTGATTGATGAAATTTCAGTGTTTTTAAAAGAGAAACTCGTGGAAGCTGCGTTAGCATGACTCTTTATTTGTTAATCCAGAGAATAAAAATTAATAGCATCAGTTTGTGTTGCTTGGTGAATATCTATGTGTACTTTTTTAACCTGTGTGTTTGATTATTTTAATTTCAAAATGTTAAAGTTTTTACATATCAGTTTTCAATCCTTTTAATGTCTAAATCATTTAAATCCAAGATTTTGCTCGTGTTTTATTTTTTGCATCATGTGAAATGATAGCTGGGAAGGAGGAAGTCAATGCATGGCTTTGCTCACAGTTGCATGTGGAGTAAATTTTATTCATTTTCTCAAAAGCAGCTTTTGAAAAATTTATGTTTAGTGTGGTCAGTATTGCAAAAAAATTAGTTGCATTTTGGCTTGCAGCCTTTATTCTTTGCAGTTATGTCCATTGAGAGGAAGATTTTTTGCAGTATATTTTGTTTGTATAGCTTTCCACTGATACCTGTTGATTCTGTTTTTTTATTACTACATTTATTTTGCTGAAACTACAAATTTGTAATATTTCTCAAGGATCATTATCAATGAAAATTTTTAAAACTCCCTCTACCTTCAGAATACATTAGGAAGTGTAACATTTACTATTGCGATAGTTTTCGTATTCATTTCATTCTTTCTCTTTCATCATGGCTTTTGTCAAATTGAATTGAATTCCCAAGATATCTACAAAAAATACATGTAATGGCCATAAATTTAGCAATAAAATTACCATCTTTGTCCATCAGTTGTAGGGATAAAGTTAGTAATGACTATTAATGGCTCTTACTTGTCTTGTGTAACATGATTTCTTTTTTATAATAGGTACTCTTTAAATGTAGGTTTTTTACATTTATTATCAAATACAGACCTTTATCTGGTGTATTATATACTATAACTACAAGTCTTTAGCTAACAATTCATATGATGTTCTCCTTAGAGAAATACTGTTATATTCAACTATAAGTAAACATTTTAATTTGTCATATTTGATTGTCACGTAAAATGTCATTTAATTGTTGAATGTAAAATCCTAGTGAATAATGTTAATATGTAAAATGAATTCTTTCTTACTTCGCAATTTTAACTAAATTGATTCCATTTTTGTTTCTGAGTAGTTTGCCATTAAAGAAATTCTAACAGTTCTCAAGTTGCTTGGGTTGGTTTATGAAGATGCACGTTGCATCACAACCCCCTTGTTTATTTATGTAATAACATTTGCCTACTATTACATTATAATTTTATGGTTTGTACAGGTTGGTTTACTTTTCTTTGTTCCTTATTTAAATGTCCTTATTTTTTATAATTCTGCCATAATCATAAGATATTTTGTCAATATCTCCAACCTGAGCATCACTAGCTGTAAATAATTATCTTTCTGAAATTCTGTCCTTCGCAATAGATAATGAAGTTATATCACTATATAGCGGTTATGTCAGTAGTAGATGCAGTATACCCAGCTGTCATTTTTAGTAGCAGTTTTTATCAAAAGTGGCTTGAGACTAATGAGTGATTATAGAAGTATGAACATTTTGAATATTAGGTTATCACTCCATAGTTTATTTGTTGACCAATAGCCTTAGGGTAAGAACACGTAGAAAGCAGGTTGCCAGCTTTCTGATAATCGGCACCGATCAGCTGCTGAAATAATACATGTAAGTTAATAGCGACTCACACAGCAAAAGCGTGTCTAAACTTGTCGGCATCGATTGTCGGCGCCGACCTGCTTGCGGGAAAGCCGGCAACCTGCTTTCTATGTGTTTGTACCCTTAGAAATGGATATCTTATATTATGACGGGTGTTTGTCATTTTAATGAATTGAGTCTCTACAGAAGGGGTGACCCCAAATTGCAGCCCCTGAGCTGTATGCAGGTCTTCATACTTTTATATGCATCTTGTTGAATCTTTGGACTAGTGTATGATGACCAGAGGGCGGATTTTGCCCTAAATGCCTTTCCTTTTCCCATGCTCAGAAGTTTAGGCTTATGCTATATAAGTCCATTTTAGGTCATTACGATGACAATATGCTAATTTTATAGTGCCTATAATTGCCTTTTTCATTGGTTAGTGCCTATTTCATGGATAACAGCCTATAAATGCATTTTTGACCGATATTTCTCTGCTTTCAGAGAAAACACATTTTAAGAACGTATCGGTTTAACTGCTAATAGCAGGCATGTAGTTATCTAAGAAATAAACATTGCATTAGAAGGCTTTTAGAGTTTGTATTTCGTAAATGTATGCCATGTCAACAGTATAATTTCGTACGCAGACAAGATTTATGGAGATGTGGTAGAGGCATTCCAAACCGGCCAAATACAATCGGAATTTATTTCGTCCTTTGATCACGTATCAAATAGCGCAACGAATTTGCAGCAACCATGTTGCATCAAATGCAGTAATGTTGCCCCCTAGTGGAATCGATAGGAACAAAAAATCTGGAGCAAGTCCCCGGTGCAGATGGTCAAGCAGTTTTCGCTAAATTGCAGCGGGTATTCCAGCGAAACCCTTGGTGGAAAGCGATATCAGAGGTTGCAGATGTTTTAGAAGGGGGCAGTACAGTCGCAAATGAAGGCAAAATAAGTGCAAGTGAACTTGGCTCCCCGAAATTTTGCCCAGTTACTTCCTGTGAAGTTGAAAGAAGTTTTTCCCAGTATAAGAACATTTTAACTGACAAAAGAACAACGTTCTGTATCGAAAACCTGGAAAAATATTTGGTAATTAATTGTAACATAAATCCTGACTGTGACTGATTAGCAAAATGGAAATAAAACGATACTTTCACAGCCTATTTTGGTTCCTATTGTAGCTTATTTTGCCTTCTTAAGCGCCTATTTTTTCCTATTTTAGTGCCTATTTGCCTGCCTTTTTAAAAGGTTTTTAGTGCCTATGGATCTGTCCTTTAATGATGACATACCTTACATATGTAACTGTGCTGAAAGAGGTGACAATTTGAAACTAAACTAAACACCAATAGGATGAATCTATGAGTTGCAGGGGATAAAACTCAAATTGCCTGGCTGGTGATTTTTTCAGGCAGAGTGAAGTTGAGATTTAAAAAAAATCAATTTCGTTTGATGATGATGGCTCTCACACCTTCATTTAAATTATTACTTTCCTTTCTCAATGAACTCCTTGTTTAAAAATTTCACGCAATCAATTTTCAACCAACATACAAATTTCCTTGCTGTGTCCCCTCCAAACTTAACACATCTAAATTTATTATACCTTTCTGAAATGAAATACAGTCAAACTCTGATTATCCAAATGTCCAATTATTCTAACCGAATTTATTCAACACATTGTTGCCTACCTTTAAACCTAGCTGTTTCTTTCAAAGTTGACTTTAGTCTGAATAAGCATTACGATTTGTGATACAGTGATATTCGCGGTTTCGGTATTCGTTGTTTCACTTATTCGTCAATCTTGAATTATGGAAGAATCTTTCGGTAACTGCAGTTTTTAGCTTCACTTATTCGTCACTCAGACTAGTTGCTATGGCGGAGCAAGAAGTCGGCATGCATGCTACTGGTTCAACAGTGACTGCCTCATTAAACTCGTTTTGTTTATTTTTTGTTATTGATAATTAATCTACTATGTTGTTAATTATCAGAGCCAGCTTGATTGAGGTGCGAATGGTGCGACTGCACCAGACATGCATTTAAAGAGGTCCCGGGATCTAAGAAATATGTCGTACTTATAAAGTACATGCATTTTTGAAAAAAATATCTATGTGTCATAGTGAGAGAGATTGCTTTAGTTGTTATAATTTAATATTAAAAATTTTTGATGCATAAGAGGTGTACACACTTTGCAGCGGGCCTTTTGATTTTCCTAGCCACCTTTTTTTATTTGTTTTAACTAGCATAAGGAAGCCATCTGTGTTAGGGATTGCAATCCCAGAGGAATTTCACAATCCCTGGATTTCGGGATTCTAAATTTCCAGTCCCGGGATCCTGATCCCGTTTTATTAAATTTTATAAAAATATTAAAACCATGGTTTTAGCTGCAGAAACTAATGTTTTATTTATCTCATTTCCATAATGCACGTAAACTGCTTCACTGTAATAAGTGAAGGTAGAAGACAGCAACACAGGTGAAACAATAATAATAAAACACACTTATCTTATAAAATGCCAGTAGTTTTACTGTATGTTACTATACGAAAATGAATTCAATTTACACTTTCACTGTAGAATCAGGTGCATTTATATTATAAAGCACAAGGGATGAACAGCGACGAAGATTTTGGGCCGAGCAACCCAAAGAATGCCATCAACTAGCCGTAGCAAGCGTTCTATCTTAACTGTGAGCAAAGCGTTTGAGAGAGTAGTTCCTTTTGTTTATACCAACCTGCCCAGCCAACCTTTCTCCAACCGGCGCAAGAGCAAAAATATTTTTAACACACTAGAGCTGGAGCAGATTTTCGACTATGAATTGCGATGCTATGGGAACCCGGTGAGAAAGAAAAATGAAAAAATACTACATTATATTCACAGACATCTCGGAGCCACATAAGCAATAAAGAAGATACGAAGTCATTAAGGGTATATGAGAGATACAGCACTTGAGCTCAAGAGCTGAAAGAAATATTACACTGCACCAAAGCGGAACTATGGGAACTCGAGGGTAAAATTAGAATATGCTTTAACGTAAACAAAAACATTTTAAATGTAGTTGGACTAAACTGAAATGAAGATTTGTTGAGGGTACTCGAGTATGAATGTGATTAATGCCTAAAGATAAGCAAGGAAGTAAAAAAATATGGCCCCTTTAGAATAGAATTTGAGAGCGGTGCAACGTACGTCTCACGACTAGGACAAAATTGATATTGTATCAGCCAAACCTTATACACCCCAGTTTGGAAACCACTGACCTAAAAAACTATGTTTGACGGAAGTCATCGGAGCAACTAATTTGGTGTATAGAAGCAGAGAAAGATCCGAATGACGAAGCAAAGGATTGTGAATGCTCATTCATTAACAAAAGTTTTTCGGTTCATTTATATACAGGGTGTTCCGTGCCGTACCCGACAAACTTCAAGAGCGTGTTCTAGAGGTCATTTTAAGCAAAAAACGTCATATACACTATGAGTCAATTCGACTCCGTTATCGAGTTATGCGAGCATTACTGTACATGTTACAACGAAATGACCATTTTCAAATACTGTATTGTAAGTTTATTGTTCTGTTAATTACTGTGATATCCCAATTTTACATGATTACAAGGACTTGACTTTCGCATGTACTGTTCAAGTTGGGCACCCTGTGCCTGCAAGCATGCTGCTACGCGTTCCTCCATTGACCGTTCCCACAGCATGTCGACAAGTTCATTTTTTCACGCCGCTGTTGCGCACGTTCAGCATTCGCTCGTGGGGACGAACCAGTCTCCCTCCAACATCGGTACACATTTGGAAATGTTGTGTGATGAGGAACCCTGCGATGTGGGTACTGCCGCTGATATTCCGCTGCAGCAGCACGACTACTCCCGTCGCAGAACCCGTATACAAATACCATGTCGGCATATTCGGAATTAGAAAATGTTCGAGGCATTATGCATACACAGCCATACTCGCCGAGACGTTCAAGCAGACTGAGCGGCATATGGTTGCAATGGTGCCACTTCGCGACTATACCAGCTCAACTCGATAACGGAGTCGAATCGACCCATAGTGTATATGACTTTTTTTTCTTAAAATGACCTCTAGAACATGCTCTTGAAGTTTGTCGGGTACGTCGCGGAACACCCTGTATAAGCTTGAAGCCGAACAATGCCAGATAATTCTTTAAATACTATAATAATATTTTCAGATTAGTCTCGCTTTAGAATTGAACCATTGATATGTTAAAACAGCGAATCTCAGTGCAAAAATGACTAATATTAAATATTTGTAAATCCCGAAATTCCGGGATTTCCTTGATAAAAATCCCGGGATTTCGGGACTCGGATATTTAGCGGGATCCCGGGATTGCCATCCCTAATTTGTGTGCTATTACGCACCAGCATCACGAGCTTTATTTAGGAATTATGTCGTGAACTTCGTATCCAAGATTCTCGCGAGTGTTATTCCTCAATATCTGTGTTCATGTGTATTATTTGTGTGCGTGCATTTGAGTTATTTATGTGTGTTTTCCAGTTGTATTTATGTAATTTTAGGTTATTTTCATTTATATTAAGATTAGGCAATAGTCAGTGTATGTACTGTCTGTATATTAACGACCAAACCTCCCATAAACGGACTTATTTTCTTAGTTTGGATGTCATAGGGTGCAGTGGAAATGACTTAAACCTAATCTCCCTGATTACATGAAATCTTATGAGGGAAATTCCCCTTTTTTCATCACACGAGTGATTTTAGTGGTGAATCGGAACCCAGCCCACTTACCTATATATTTAAAAGGCAAAGGTACGTACATAGTAAGGAATATCAATAACAGCTGAGCGTGGCAGCACTGAGCAGAGAACACGGGATAATATCTGCAGATAATTTTGTAAAAAAATTGGAAGAGTTTTTTCGTAAAGAAAAATACGAAAGAGAGGAAGTGTGATTCAGTCCAACTGATTTGTTTAAAAAGATTGCATGATTTAGCAGCAAAAATAAGGGAAGTCTTGTGCAAAAAAGCTATCAATCACTCAGGTCTTGTCTTAAATAAATTACAGTTTATATTCAAACATTGCATTTTATATACATACATAATTATTTATTTTTGTTGGCCACTAAATTAATTTTCTGTATTGCTACTGACTAAAGCATTATAAAGAGTACTACTTCATACAATTTTTACTTTTTTCAATTATCCAAATTTGTTGTTATCAGAACCACCCTTGGTCCCAATTAGTTCAGATAATCTGAGTTCTACTGTACTTACAAATCCTATAGTAGTGCAGAAATATTTCCTATTAATAAAAATGTTTTTTTTACAGGTTTAAGCATTTATTTTTTTCCACTTTAATAACAAATGATAATGACATCACTTTAACGAACAATTGACAATGTGTAATTAAAACAAATTTTCAATATGGCCTCCTTGTACTTAAAGACACAATGGATTGTTAGTGTACAAACTGTTGTACACATTTGCAATAGTGTCTGGGGTAATGATGTTGCATACAGTGCTGATATTGATCCTTAATTCTTCAAGTGTTCTTGGATGATTTTCATATGCTATATTCTTGAGGTAAACCTGAAAAAAAAGTCTGGCCATTCAGTTGAACCCCTTCTACCTATCCAGCTCTCGTGTCTGTTCTTGTTCAACCATTTATGAACATTGTTGGCAAAATGTGTGTTGGAAATAGATGTGCATTTGTTTCAGAAAGATTAAATTGTCAAGGTAAGGAGTGATTGTGTCCTGTAACAGAGTCAAATGAGAGTTTCCATTCAAATAATTGGTCCTACTATTTTGAAATCCTGAATACTTCTCCAGATATTTACTTTAGGATTCCTTTGGAAATGTCCTTCAACTGCAAGATGTGGGTTTTCAGCTGCCCAATATACACTGTTATGCCTATTTACATGTACAGTGAGATGGAATCATCAATGAAGGACGGGTTGCACTAATGTAGGCCTCTGAGCAAGTGCTGTTTGAAACATGCAGAATTCAAGTCTTCTGGCATAATCATCTCTGTGCAGTTTATGTGCAAAGGTGATTTTATATGGTTGGAACTTGTTCCTGATCAGTATTACCTATAAGTACACTTTGTGCGAAATGTCAAGTTATTGCACAACTTTCATACTAGAACGCTTTGACTAGTCCGTTCTGAAATTTACCTACTCGTGCTTGATTGTGGCCTACCACTCCTCTTTCTGTATTACTTTCTGTTTCTTTTAGTTTTTCATGTAAATCTCCAACAGTCCACTGATCAGGTGGTAGTTTTTCTGTCTTCTGTGAAATTCTGCTGCTGTCTCCTGCTGACTGAGGCCCAGAACTTGTAAGAGAACTAATTCCACCTTTTCTTGGAGAGTGTACACTGTTGCATATTCTGGTTCCATCGTTTATAAAATTTGAGGCCTTGTAGGGCTTCTTTGTCATCACAGCCTAAAACAAAACAAAATATCAGGAGTTCTTTCTACAAACAATACATTCTAGCATTATCCTATGGGGCAAGACTTTTGGCCAACCCTGTATATATGTGTGTGTACACACACAAACACACACAGTCTTACCTTGCATTGTGTGAACCTTTTTTAAGCAGATTCATTAAAGTGGAAAGCAGGCCTTACAGATGTTGAAAAACAAAGCAGTTGACAATTGAGGCAGCCTAAGCATAAATGTATAAGAAATTCCATTTTTTAAAGGCTTGTGGATTTTAGTAAAATTCTCTATGGATCCCCATTTAGGATTAGAGGTGGCATACCCATTCTATAAAAGAAGCCTTACCTTACTTTACAGGACAAATAAATTTCGTGCAAAATTGGGTCATTATGTCAATGAAGATACGTTCTATGGACACGAAAACTAAGGTGTAATGTTTATAAAGTTGAGGTAAGGCTGTATATATTCACACACATAATGTCTATATGTATCTTTGCATCATCATTACATATCACTGTGGCTCTTTGGCAACATGGATTGGTTAATTTTGTCTTCTGCTCAGGATCTGGTTGGTCACACCAGCTCTATGTTGCTATCTGATATAAAGACATCTACTTTAGGGCCTTTTTGCCTCAGATGGCAAATTTCCACATGACGTCCCTGATCTACTTCCACTGCTTTATAATTGGTATCGATCTATACTGACAGACTGAAATTATCAGTATAGTGTTTTCTAGTGGCTGTTGATGCTTCCAATTTTTGTCCATTTAATATTGTTGCATATACTGGATGAATGTTTCAAATCTTCTTGGTAACTCTCTTCGGTGTACTATGTCTTGCTAATTGAGCACAAATTAATAATCATTTTACAAAAAGAGTTAAATATTTCAAACTTTTCATTCACTACAAGAAGCATGGCTCTACCATAGTTCTGTTGCATAGACACTTTATAGATTTTATTTGTAGGATTCAAATTTCTCTGGTAAATGAAATAAATATATTTTTAATGAAAATAAATCACTGGGATAACAAATGGGAAAGAATTTGATTGATGAAAGGTTCAAACAGGGGTGTGCAACCTTTCAACCTACAGTCTTCGGATGTGAACCATTTTGAAGAAAAAATTATAAAGTTTCTTATTCTCTTCATCTTTTTCCACCTACAGTTCAAAATCGCTCATGTTAAACATCTAATTCCCATATTTTGTGGAAATCTTGCCATTTTAACGGGATGTTGCCTTGCCTACCGATTACATTGTTAGACCCTAAAATCCTATTGTTATATCAATCCTTATGGTTGTGTGCTTTGAGTGCTTTTAATACGAGAGAGAGGGAGAGGGGGAGAGAGAGAGGGAGATGGATAGAGAGCAAGGGAGAGAGGGAAATGATTTTCAAGACAATTGATGTATCTGATGTCAAATTGATGTCCATAAATTGCTTGAACGATTGAATCTTTACATCCATCATTTTTTAGGGTTATACACTAGTGTAATTATAAAACATTAATTGAACAAAAAATACACGTGATCTACTTATTGCAGTGTTTCCCAACCAGCATGTCGCGGCACATTAGTGTGTTGCGAACATGTCCTTAATGTGTCGCCAAAATTTCTAGAAATTTTTAAAACAATATTATATTGACTATAAAGTGTCAAATGACGTACTAATATTAGTTTTGATATCTTTGTGCACTTTCATTTTGGTTATAAATCTGCTTTTTTACTTTACCTGCTCTAAATGTGAAAGGTTATGTTATATTTGATTTAAATCTAATTTTTGTCACTAAAATCCTGCTCACTAAAAGTGTGCCACAAGACCAAAAAGGCCAGGAAACACTGACCTATTGCTTAGTGAGAAAAAAGCTAGTAATGATTTAGGACGAAAATAGGGTTGAAAATAATATTATTTGTAGGTTATATATCTACATTGACTGTAAACACTCAATTAAACAAATCAAGGTGATATAATTTGGAATTAAAGCAAGCGTTTCCTAGTATGCAAGCTCAAGTATTGCTACGATCATAGAAGTGTTACGTGAACTAGAATGTGTACCTGAGAAGGTTTGCTGGATGAAAAATCTATGCACCCCTCTGTTGTGTGCTGTTAGTGCTAGAGAAATAATCGGTCCATTTTTTTTAATGACACTGTGAACTCGGTTCGATACATTAGGAACATATTGGAACCATTTTTTGCTCAGAAAACTGATGAAGAAAGACAGTATGGATATTTCCAACAAGATAGCGCAACTGTGCATACTGCCACATGTGGCTGATATGGGCTGAAAAGTCCGGATGAATTAGCTGCGCGAGGGCCGGTGCTAGTGCATTTCCTGATAAAATGATCACCCTGTATAATAACCCACGTCTGTCCATTGGCTGGTTGTTCATGCTATTCCATAAGGTAACACACAAAAATCGATTTTTCAACGTGCAGGCTTTTATTGTTTTGGAAATTAAAATTAGAAAGAATTAACCTTGATCTTCGGATATGAACCATTTTGAAGAAAAAATTGTAAAGTTTCTTATTCTGTTCATCTTTTTTCAGCTACAGTTCTAAATCGCTCATGTTAAATGTTTAATTTACATATTTTGTGGAATTTGCCATTTTAACAGGATATTGCTTTGCCTGCCAATTATATTGTTAGACCTCAAAACCGTATTTTAATATGAGAGAAAGAGAGAGAGGGAGGGAATGAGGGGAAGGGAAGTGGGGGGAGGGAGGGAGGGAATGAGGGGGAAAAGGGAAGGATTGAGGGGGAGAAGGGAAGGAGAGGGTGGAAGGAAGAGGGAGGGAGGGGAGAGAGGGGGAGGAGGGAGGGATGCAACTATTTTAAGTTTAACTAAAGATAGCCTGTCATATTGACGGGCTTCTATACTAGTAATAATAATAATCAGTATAACCCTTAGAGTTACATACCAGTGATGGAAAACGTTATGTGTGACATAACTAAGTAATGGATTAACAAAATAATTGTTGATTAACATAACAAAAAACGTTAACGAAATGTTGAAAATTGCTGTAAAGAAAAATGGAAAAAATAAAAACCGTTATTTTGATATTTTCACGTATATGCACACAGGAATGATCCTAGGTGTAGGCGACGACTAACAAGACTAAATAAATCCACCAAATAGTTAATTACTTCATTGCTACTATAATTTTTTAGTTAAAAACTTATTTCATAATATTAGTCCTTGAAATGGGATTGTAAATGACATAAACAATTTTTTTTAATTAAAACCTTAAATTAGTATCTTATTCCATTAAATATCTAACCATATGAAAAAGAAGAAAATATAAATTTTAATTTGTTTCCTTAGCAAATAAAACAATTTCCACCTCTTTCAGTTTAGGGTAAATATTTTCTAAATACTTTGATAATATAGATCATGGCTACAACCAATGTATTTTCATGTCGTGTTTATTTATATTGGAAATACAATACAATCAATAAAATTTTATAGTTAAAATTGTTTTTAAATGTAGAGGTGATTTGTTTTTGGCTGGAAATGGTGTAATGGAAGTAGGAGATTATTTTTGTAATATATCAGTTTTTGAAATTTTGCTGTTAGGTTGAAGTAACGTAAATGTTTATCATTGTCAAATCATTAAAAAATTTGTTCCACTACTTTAATGTAAAATTCTTTTTCGTAAAACGCATTAAGGAGATGATGAATTATCTAAACAATGACTTTTTTGTGTTTTGCCCCTCCCCTTGAAAAATTTTCTGATGGATACGTAATTTATATTGTGTTGTTCATTTTACTTAATAGATGGGAGCAATAGTTGAGGGAACTGCAAACCACTCGAATTTAAAAGCCACAAACTTAAGAGGTTAACTATATATTGTAATTTAAATAATCTATACTCTAGATTTTTCGTTTTATCAAAAAAAATATGTAGTATTCGGCTATTCAGTCATCCAAACGCTGTGGCCGAAGCTGAATACCAAGGCCGAAGCCGAGCTTCGGTGCATCACTAGTGAATAGTTGATATTATCATAGCAGAAACTATTCATTCCTTCTTATGCTTTTGTTCTAGTCAGTTGTAGCTTTTATCATCTGTACATTAATACTAATGTAATAATAATTTGTAAATAAGCATGCCCCTTTGTCAGATTTATGTATGCCAGTACTTCTCACCACTACTCACACACAAAAACAAGTTTCAGTATAATCTCAGGATAAGGCTTTTATGAGAACTAATTTTATTTACGTATTTTTGCATAAAATGTCTTATATGCTATACTATAATATTTTATTCGGGAAAAGAATAGTAAGTTTTTGCCAACAAAATCCCATACCCAGAGTGCAATCCACAGTTTTACCATTATGTTGATTGGAAAATTAGGTTTCTGTATTTGTTTTAGTTTTGTAATACATGAGAGTTTTTAGGAATACATCTCTGTCATATAGAGTTTTCATCTCTGGCATATAGTGTGGACTTAACTGTATCATTTATTCTTTTATAACAGATTTCCTCAAAGATCACTTTGTCACCATTGTTTTAATGGATGGCATTATAATATTAGAGGTAATTAACAGTAACAAGGTAATGGCAAGTTAGGATCCCCTCTAGCATAGCCCGTCAAATGGAGCTACATGAGATTCCTATCTATTTATATTTAATGATTGTGTCTAAGTATAGATTTATTAGTTGAAAATATTTAGTAGCATATGATTGCTTCTGTAGAAAAATTCATTTAATCTAACGTCCTTCATCCTTATTTTTGGAAACAAAATTTTGGTAAAAAATTTAATTATTTAATGCAATCTATGAGAGAAATGAAGGCTGTCTGATTAAGCCATTCTTTCTTTTAAAACATCTGATAATAGCATTTATGCAGTTCTGAAATGTTTTGCTTTTTATGTCATTCTGTAAATTGTAAATGTATTTCATTTTGAGGGTAGGAATTTTGATCTATTATTGGATCAGTAAGGAAAGTAATTTTGAAACTATGAAAAATGCCCTGACATTGGTCCTTCAAAATAAATACAGTTTATTTGAACTTCCACCATTTGCCAAGCAACATGTCATTCAAACTTTTAAAAAATCTATGCTGACTGGACTGGAGATTCCTTCCATGCAATATTATCTTCTGCACACCTGAATTTGTGTTTACATTGTCTTGATGGGTTTAAAAATAAAAGATGGTGGTGGTAGTATTGTTTGTTTGGGTTTGGGAGATGGGTTTGGCGTTGGCTCTCTCATTTTGCCCCGGGAGAGACAGCGCCTCCTCCCACACCCCACGATGGTGGCCGGGGCAGCAGCGTTATTCACCACACAGTTATCACTTTTGACGACGTGCCTGGTGGATCGCAAGCGGAGGATGAGGAGGGAGGCTCCCTGGGTCCTCACATGGATGGAGGAGGCAGAGGAATGTACCAGAGCAAATTACCTCCAGGCATCTTGCCACATGGCCTCCCCCAGGTCAAGGAAGTTCAGCCGGCACTCACAGCTGTGGAAGAAGAGGCAGCAGCAGCAAAGCAAGCACCAAAAACCAGTAAGTTTAGGCTTTTACCAAATTTCTTCCAATTGTGAAATCAATTTTTAACTTGACCTTTATTATTAATTTTGGGTGCATTTTTGTAGTCATTTTGGAAGGATATTTGATTTTCTCTTGTACTTATAGATGAGAAACATTATAATATTTTTCATCTACATTGAAAAGCATGATTGGTGATTTAATGCTGATGGAGGTTTTTCTTTATCATTTGGCTAGTTCAAGAACTAAGTGAAGAAGAGAAGCAAACCATTATTCTGTCAGAAGATTTCCAGCGATTCTTGGATAGGACTGGACGTATAATGGAACGAGCTTTGGCCGAGCAGGTTGATATCTACACGGATTACACTGGCACTTCCAATGGTGAAGATGGAGTGTAAGTGGAGAGATAAATAACTTTGAAGAGTCAATTTACAAAAATCTAATGTGCCCAGCACATGACTTTCTCCATACAGAGCAATGGATAAATATGATTGCTCTCAACATCAGCATTCTCAGAAATAATTATAAGCAAATACATTAATGAATAATTTTAACAAATTTTCAATAGTCTTTATTTAAAAAAAACTGTGTAAAGAAAATTGTTAGCTATTGCTATGGATAACAAAATGTTGATACACAATTAAAATTAATCTTGGCAGCATATGCAACGCTATCAACAATTAGAAAATTTTATCATAGCAATGATGTCACTTAGGCCCGGTTGCATAAAGATTTCGTTATGGAACCAATAACTATTGGACTCATAAAGTTATGGGACTCATAACTTCCCCCGTGTTTCTTGAAGCTATTGTCGTCATAAGTTACCTTTCAATAGCTATTGCTCCATTCACGTAGTTTTGTAGAAGCCGCTAGGTGGTAGCACGTGCGAAAACAAAAAAATTAAGCGAGAAACTCTAGTTGAGATGACAAACTTCAATATTGCATCGTTTTCTGAGGTTTATTTATAATAGATAACCCACACTCATAGTTTTGATAGTTAGATCGTAGATACAACATTACGTAATGAATAGGCAATAATGCAAAAAATGTTAATACGAATAAATCAAACTGTAATTCGTAAAATAAAAAATAATAACAAAATGTATTCTATATTGAACGAGACAAACGGGAAAATGATAGCTAACAATAATTCACGAGGTACATATTAATTATTGAATTACAGCGAACTTTAATTGATAAACAATCATAATATTAAAGAAAAAAGCACGCTAATGTCTACAGTAATAGTAATGAGATGGTAATGTCAACAGTAATTATAACAACAGGCTAATGTCGGGTATGTAAATATAGCATATAAGAAATTGCATCTTACTTAACTCAAAGAAATTCTGCTATTTATCGTAATGTTATAAATGCACTGTTCCCGTCAATGTGCACACTGTATAAACAATGTAACGAAAAACAAAACGTAAGGCGTAGGTATGTTATGACAAAACATCCGCCATCTTAGATTCTTATGGAACTCATAACATCTTAACCGTACCCATAGGTAGAGATAAGTTATGGAAAGGCTTATGGAACCAATAAGTGCTATTGAACGTTTCAGAAACTGCTTTTAGCGATTTTTCATAAGTTACGTAGTACATAGGCCTATCGGTTCCATAACTCGCGTTCAAGAAACCGGCCCTTAGCAATGTATTTAACATAAATTTAGAAGAAAAATCAAAATATCTCTTAAACTATCGCTTTATGAAAATATATTTCAAACATAGCTTGTAGAAAATTACATTGCATACAACTTTTACAATAACTACTATTTATGAAAATCGAGTTTTAAAGGAGATATATGGAACAGGGTTGGCAAACGAAAAAAACACTTATCATTACATTTTTTATTACAGTTAAAAAAATATCGTTTTTTGTTGATTTTCGTTACACTCAAATCTAAATTTTGTTTTTTGTTACATTTAACATTATAACAAAAAAATTTAGTACTCATTAATGAAATCGAGCTAATTGCCCTTTTTACGTGCATTTCACCTCCAGCGTGAGCGCCTATTGTCGTCGGTCTGTCTGCATGTTCAGTCTCTGCTTCTACCAAACGGATTTTCATGAAATTTGATATTAAGGACTTACAATCAAAGATAATAAGAAAATCGCATAAATGAATCACATAAGCCAATCAGGGGTACCACTTTACATGACGAAAAATGAACTTTGCGTCATATCTCGTAAAGTATTGCTCATATCAAAATATTTTTCAAATAAAACTTGTATAACTAGTAAAGAAGAGTATTTCCATTCCTATGCATTTTTTACGTAGCAGTAGCCACTATCAAGAAAATCAAACAAGAATGTCTTAATTCGAGTTGAACTTGGTTACTTCATCATTGTTGCTAACATAAACAATCTCACAAACAAATGTTGAATTTACTTACGTGTGCATGCAATATTTTTAATAGGAAGAGAATGGATTATTTATGATGAAGAAAAGAACTTTAAGACACTATTTCCCTTAAGTATATCACTTCTTTCAAATATGCCAATGCACGAAACGCGCCCGCTTGTGTTACACTGTACACTTTCCTAACGTGTTTTATTTTAAGTATTCTTAAAAAAAGTCCTTATGTTATTTACTCTGCAATTCTTTTCTCACTTGTTCACAATGTTAATGCATCCGAAATTGTTTTAAATTTACATTTTAAAATAATTTATAATTGATGAAATCATGATTATATTGCAAAATCATAGCAACTAACTATTTTTAAAAAATAAAGGTGTTTAATCAGCTATTAGACATCTATAATATATAGCGGCTTCTTACATAGGATATAGGATATAGGAGGAGGAGGATACAAAATTATGAGGCACTTCCATATGTGCTAGAAACTTGAAATTTGGCACGATTATAGGGTTTTGGTCACAACAAGGAAAAAATCTGAAATCTTTGAAATTTCAATTTTGTGGGGCTATTTTGGCCCCATTATTGCCTCGTAAGAAAAGCATGTAAATCGGTGTAGAGGTTTATATATTTGCTTTTTAAAATTATTTCCTATCAAGATTCGAACTCAAGACTTGAACTGTCGGAAAGTATAGCAATTGTAATTAATTAACTTTAAACTATGACCAATGGAAGAAATCCGATGTGGTAAAAATTTCAATTTTTTGGGGCTGTTTTTCCCCACAAAAGAATAAAAATTATAAGGTACTTCTACATGAGCTAGAGATTTTAAATTTGGCACAGTTATATATTTGGACAAAAACCATGCAAAAAAATTTGAAATTCTAAATTTCCAAATTTTAAAAATGCTTGCAGAATGCAAGCAACATCCTCTATGTACAGTAGGATATAGGAGGATACAAAATTATGAGGCACTTCCATATGTGCTAGAAATTTGAAATTTGGCACAACTGTAGGTTTTTGGTTACAATGGAAGGAAATAATCCAAAATTATTGAAATTCCAATTTTCATGGTTTATTTTTACCCCATTATTGCCTCGTAAGAAAAGCATGTAAATCGGTGTAGAGGTTTATATATTTACATTTTAAAATTATTTTCCGTCAAGATTTGAAGTCGGAATGTAAACTATCGGAAAGTTTAGAAATTGTTGTATTAAACGTATTTTTGTGAGATTGTTTATGTTAGCAACAATGATGAAGTAACCAAGTTCAACTCGAATTAAGACATTCTTGTTTGATTTTCTTGATAGTGGCTACTTCTAAGTAAAAAATGTATAGGGATGGAAATACTCTTCTTTACTACTTATACAAGTTTTATTTGAAAAATATTTTGATATGAGCAATACTTTATGAGATATGACGCAAAGTTCATTTTTCGTCACAATAAAGTGGTAGTACCCCTGATTGGCTTACGTGATTCATTTAAGTGATTTTCTTATTATCTTTGATTGTAAGTCCTTAATATCAAATTTCATGAAAATCTGTTTGGTAGAAGCAGAGACTGAACATGCAGACGGACAGACCGATGCTAATAGGTGCTCATGCTAGAAGTGAAACAGGCCTAAAAGCCTTCCCCTGCAGACCAACCCATCTGGATAAATTTTCAGCTTTAATAATATTCAATATATTAATTATGTAAATACATTTTTGGACCTGTGTAATTTCACTTTTGTTTAAAAAATTGACTAATCTCACAGCAATGTATTTTACCATTACAATGTTAAGCAGCATATCACATAAACATTCTTTAAAAAAATTGGCATTAAATAACAATGGCAATATATTTCATAGTATACAGTTTTAGAACTGTGTAATTTCACTTACTTTTGCTTAATAGCATAATTGTTTATTCCCGTTCATTGCTGTGAATACGGGCAACAATACGAAAGCCATAATGGACCTGCAAAACGTATCGAAAACAAAGAAACAGAATAAGTAAATAGAAATAATTTTATTTAGTTAATGATTCTAGTATCAGTGCTCGAAATGGATAATGTTACGAAACGGAACGCTTGTATTGGTAGTGGAATGGAAATTTTTATGAAACGGAACACTGTTATAAGGGATGGTATTTTGAAATGTCTTATGAAATGCAATGGTATCATCGGCACGTGTGATGAGCTGGAGCGACGTTCCCATGTGTTCTGGCTCATTTCGAGCACTGTTTAGTATGTACAATTAACAATGTAAGTACCGTATTCACCCGAATCCAAGACGACCCTGAATCTAAGATGACCCCCCATTTGGATGATTCCAGAATAGAAAAAAGCTCCAATTGACCTTCATTACTACAGAAATTATAAATCTTGTCAAATATTTATTTTCTCCTATACTTTTCTTGAATTTCATTGTCTTTTAACATTTTAAAATCATAAGATCACATCACAAATAGAACCATTCAGGTTTTCAAACAAATTAAATGGTAGCATTCCTTTTAAGATAACATTAAAAATAAAGTAAATACATTGAAAGAATATACTCATTTTAGGACAACAAAAAAACATTTTAATCCAAGTGCTGCATAAAATCATTTTATTGTGTTAGTCATCATCACTGTCTATGCAACCTTCATTATTTTCCTCATGCTCACTATCTTTATCACTCTCAACTTCATCATCAGTCTCCCACAAAACATCATCCTCACTCCCATCCATGGCATTAGATAAGCAGTATTTCTTAAATCCTTTCACTATTACTTTTGCATTTATTTGTTGCCACGATGCCTTGATCCATTGGCAGAGCATTGCAACTTCAGGTTTCTTAAGATTTCCTTTTGGTGTTAAAGTGTGAGTTCCACTCTGTAACCACTCAGAATACAAAACCTTTAAATTATTTTTAAAACGCTTATTGACAGCAACATCTAAAACTTGAAGTTGCGATGTCATTCCTCCAGGTATTACAATAAGATCAATATTCATCGCACTCATTATGTTTTTAATTTCAAGAGATAAGTGTCCTTGAATGCATCCAGTGAAAGCATTGCTCTTTGTTTCAGTAAAGCTCCTGGCCGTCTATTCCACACCACATGTAACCAATCTCTCATTAGTTCTTTAGTCATCCACCCCTTTTCTTGACACCTATTATTCCACTTGGCAAATGTTTCTTAGGCATTGTTTTCCGCTTTAGAATCACATATGGTGGTAATTTAGTCCCATCTGCTAAAACCGCCAACATTACCATGACTCGCATTTTTTCGTTGCCTGTAGTTTTAATTAGGACGGACTTCGCACCTTTTTCGTTCACAGTATAATTAGATGGCATGTAGAAGAAAACCGGAGTTTCATCGGCATTTCCTATTTGGCTCAAAAGGTAATTATTGCTTTTACTAAGTCCAATTATGTATTTCTGGTAAGCGAGAAGTTTTTCAACATAGTCTTCTGGCAATTTCTGACACAGTGAAGTTCGTCACCGTAAAGAAAAATTATTTCGTCACATCATTCTCACGCACCAACTTCTGCTGGCCTTGAATTCTTGCAATGATATATTAAGTCCTCTAGTAATTTCATTAGCTTTAAGTATAATACTTTCAGTCGAAACAGGCATACCATTCTTCCTCATGGTGCGCACAGACTTGACTACTTCTTCTTCAGTGCCATGAAATCGGCCTAATTTTGGACCACTGAACGACTTCCTTGTGGCTTTGGCTTTTTCTAGTTCCTGTTTTGAGAGTTTCCATCAACGCACATTTGCCTCAGATACACCGAACTTTCTACTCGCATCACAGTTATTAGTTTTTTCGGCGTAATTTATCATGATCAGCTTAAAATTTGCATCATAGCTCCGTCTAATTCCTTTTGTTAACTTTCCCTTTGTACTCGTGCCACATACGTCAACATGATGTCATTTTAACTGAAGGGTTGTGCATTTAAAACAAGAATGCACAACTCAAAATTACTGTCACACTTAGTGAGTCGTTTGAAAGGAGAATCCCACTGATTTCCGCTCTCATTTGTTTTTAACTTGAGGTTGCCATTATGTGCAAGATAGAAGTACGTCGTCTGTGTTATGATCGTCGACGATGATTATTAGTCTAAATAATTATTATTCCCGTTATGTTTTACTGATTGTTATTACTATTTGTTTATTTCACTTGTTTATGTATGTACTTGAATTTCCTGTTGTGAATTGTTTACTCTTACATACCATTTGTTGTAAAAAAAACATTGATTAAATGCGTAAATATACTTCGTATTCGAATTTAAGACGACTCTTGATATTTACAGCTGACAATTTGGAAAAAAAGGTCATCTTAGATTCAGATGAATATGGTAATTTAAAACCCATAGAATGACGTGTATAAACAATATTAACTGTCGCGTTTCCTGTTTCCAGATTTGTTTGTTACATTTTCGTGTTACTCCTTCTATTAAACAGTTTTAGAATGAGATAGGAAAGAGAGAACCAACATCCACTATAAATCAAAATTCTTATCTATTTTATAGATCCCTTTTTGTATCATTTAAAGGGATAGGCAGCAGTGGCGCTGCGGTTTTCTACGCGGCATCATTTTGGCCAACTTACTGTATGAAGTTGCTGCCATCTCAACTCAATCGCTTTAATTATTGATGATGTCTCACTATTGTAAGATGTAATGTGGAGCTTATTGAACGTAATACTAATGGGCAAGTCCAAGCATTTTAAAATTTAATAAATATGTACGAGGAATTCAGCTGAACTTTGTGGTAATTGATACTCATATTTCCGAAGAAAATAATAACTCTGTTAAATTCCACAATAAAAAATTGTGGAATTTAACAAAGTTATTAGTTTCTTCAAAAATATGTTTTTAAATTGTTAACGTGGTAATTTAATGCTTTAATGTATTTATTTACGGTACTCTAGCTAATACTTAACATGACGATATAATTTTGTTCTTATATCTCACAGAAATCAAGGATGCACATTATACATGAGGGCACATTATACACAAGTATATATGTTAGTTAAGTTGGTTATTTCTCTAGAAGCTTATAAAAAATTATAACTTAACTTCGTGTGATGCTAATGTGTCCTAATCAAATAAGAATAATTTATTTATTTGGGCCAAAGATGGGAATACAAGAAATATTGTATACCAACAAGAATTACAATAAAAAATAACTTGGTGTAAATACTTCATTTATTCTCAAATCGTATTCAATTTTTTTTATATTGATTTAAAACCCAAGCAACACTGGATATATTCGCTAGTTTTAAATAAAAGAACAAAGTATACCATCAGCAAAAGATTAACTCATTAAAAAAATAATAATTAAAAAAAATTATTATTATAATATTTATTGGAGTATCTAAATTCATTGTTCCTTTTATGAAAAAAGTTCAAGTTTTTTAAGGAAATTTATTGTTTCTTTATTGCACAAAATTTTTATTAGAACTGTAAGTTAACTGTCAAAAGGCTATAAATATTTCATAAACTTCAATTATAAATACAGCTGTTATATATTATTTGTTTCTTCTCCTTCCTTTCACTGTTTTACATTAATATTAGTGCATGCAAATAAAATTTATTTCTAAGTTGAATTATCTCGATATAACGCAGGCTTCCCTATAACATAGGGTAACATTTTCTCCCGATAACTGAACTATATCGAGGATGCAATGTAGTATCTGTTATAAATAAAGACTCTTGTTAATTTAAATTACTGCATATTTTCATATTTATTTTTAACCGAAATATATCTGCAAGAAAATATCAGTTTTTTGTTAATATTCTATTTTTGAAAGTTGCAATTAATTAATTAATTCATTCTGTCAAGCAATATTACCTAAATAATACATATAAATAACTTAGAAAGACCAAAACGGTCTTATGTTAGAAGCAAAACAAAATTTGTAAACTACCTTAATAGTTAAAACAACTATTCTTGTAAATACTTGTCTGTAAACTATCTACAGTTAGGTGGAAGAAGAGGCTCTTTATCCTCAATCTCACCAATAAACGTTTAAACAAATAAATAAAAAATGTAAACTACTATCTATCAAACTTTCATAAACCAATTAGATGAGATGGAAAACTTCCTAGGGTAACTCTGTTATCCCCCTTGATAGCAAGTGTGAAATGCCTTTGTACAGTTAAACAATATTTTCAATTTGTTGTTTTCATTCTTCTTTGGCATTGAAGGGATGAGAAATCTGGACTGCGCCTCTCCTTAAGTCGCTGGTTCCACGATGAGCGTTGGTCACGCAACAGATGTGTGACTTCAATGGACTGGTCACCACAATTTCCAGAACTTCTTGTTGCAAGCTATCACAATAATGAAGATTCACCTCATGACCCTGATGGGGTTTGTCTTGTTTGGAATACAAAATTCAAAAAGACCACTCCTGAGTATATATTTCATTGTCAGAGTCCTGTCCTTTCTGCCACATTTGCCCGGTGAGTCAAAGTCATGATTGCCCTGTAATACTATTTATTTTTCACTTTCTCCAACGTGTAATACAGAAATTATCTATCAGATGTTATCATCTCCATTTAGACTGCTTCTTTAAAAAATATTGATAATAATCATTGTACCTGCGTTTATTTGTTTTGAAAATTTCTTTTCATTTTGGGTATGTTTCAAAAGAAATCATTAGTCTGGTAAGGTTAATCAAGTTTTTTTTTCTAACTTTTCCCTCAAAAAAACAATTGGAAATCTTTTTAAAGATATTTTAACAAATGTCAGGCTATTAGTCTTCAAGTATGAATGTATCCTGCTGTCTCTCTCTCTATCTCTCCTCCCTCTCTACCCCCTCTCCTCCCCTCTCTCTCCCCCCCTCCCCCACTCTTCCCCCCTCTTCCCCCCTCTTCCCTCTCCCTCTCTTCCCTCTCTCTCCCTCTCTTCCCTCCTCTCTCCCCTCCTCTCTCCCCTCCTCTCTCCCCTCCTCTCTCCCCTCCTCTCTCCCCTCCTCTCTCCCCTCCCTCTCTCCCCTCCCTCTCTCCCCTCCCTCTCTCCCCTCCCTCTCTTCCCTCCTCTCTTCCCTCCTCTCTCTTCCCTCCTCTCTCTTCCCTCCTCTCTCCCTCCCTCTCTTCCCCCCCTCCTCTCTCCCTCCTCTCTCCTCCCTCCTCTCTCCTCCCTCCTCTCTCCTCCCTCCTCTCCCCCCTCCTCTCTCCCCCCTCTCTCTCCCCCTCTCTCCACCTCTCTCTTCCCTCCTCTCTCTCCCTCCCCCCCTCCCTTCCTCCGTCTCTCTCTCCCTCCCCCTCCCTCAATCTCTCCCCCTCTCTCCCTCCCCCCTCTCCCTCCCCCTCTCTCTCCCTCTCTCTCCCTCTCTCTCTCTCTCCCTCCCTCGCTCTCTCTCCCTCCCCCCCTCTCTCCCTCTCCTTCCCCCTCTCCCTTCCTTCCTCTCTCCCATTCTCTCTCTCATTCAAATCAGAGAAGCTTGAATTTCATCTCCACACAGTGATGAAGGGAATAACTCTGCACTTATTCCAATGTTTCTTAATACACTGCAACCTTGATATCGCCAGAATTAAAAAAATACAAAAAATACTCATTCTAACGAGTGCTCATAATATTGGAAAAAGGATAAAATAATATCATAATTTTTTTAGTAAAGCTGTGGGTATCCGTATGTGCCTATCTATATATAAAGCCTCCATATCTATTTTATATGGGAGTTTCGTAAATAAGAAGCAGTGAAGCATATCTGTCAATTGCATTTTTTAAATAGTTAGAATTGTCATGTGAATATTGAACTAAAAGAAGCAAATTAATTTTCTTGCTGTTGATTTTCAAATACATATTCAATTGGTCCACAAATTTGATTTGCTCGCAAAATATTTCCAATTCTTTTTGGGTAAAAATCTTTCATCATCAGGAGAAATCACATTGTTGCTCATTTACTATAATAGTTTCGGCGATCTGTACATTTATTGGTTTGTCTGATGTAATGCTACATCCGCTCACTATAAAAATGCGAATGATATTTATTTTTACATGCCCTCGGCAGGATTTGAACCCACGACCCAAGCATTGGGAGCTAGATACGCTAACCACCCCCCTACCAATAACTTGAGAAATAATCAAGATAGGAACTCTAAATTTGGCAAGAATGCTTGAATTACATATTTTAAGGTGATGATGGGAAAAAATCTCGGAAAAAAGTCCTGTGTTCGACTCTTAGGAGGATGTTTCCATTTCCCATAAAATAACAAATAAAAATCGCATTTTAGAAATGCAGTCTTTTATTGATTTGGAAATTGAACTTAGAAAGAATTAACCTATGATCATCGGATCTAAACCATTTTGAAGAAAAAATTATAAATTTTCTTATTTTGTTCAACTTTTTCCACATACATTTCAAAATTGCTCATATTAAATGTTTAATTCACTTATTTTATGGAAATCTTGCCATTTTAACGGGATATTGCCTTTCATACCAATCACCTTGTTAGACCTCAAAATCCTATTGCTATTTCAATCCTTATGGGATGCTTCGAATGCTTTTAATACGAGAGAGAGAGAGAAGAAGGAAGGAGAGGGAAATGATTTTCATAGCAACCAAAGTAAACTACTTTCGTAAATTGTTTTATTGAATATACATTCATTCTCTTTAGTGGAAGAATATACACAACTATTTTAAGTTTAAGTTATAATTGTTCTCACTTTGGAAATTTCGGTATGATAACATCATTTTGAATTTTCTTTACTCCCGTCATTTTTGACAGGCTATGACATGACTTTTGGATCTTCGGCCTTCGACATTCATATGTTTTGCGCATTTTAACAGCCTTTTGCATATTACTAGTATAATAGCCCATGTCTGTCCGTTGGTTGGTTGGTCATGCTGTCACGCCTCTGGTGGAGAATAATTATGGTTGAATGCAAACAACTCAAGAAAGAATCAAGATGTAACTCTAAATGTGGCAGGTATGCTCGATTCACATATTTTAAGGGGATGATGAAAAAAGTCTCAAAAAGTCCTGGGTTTGACTCCAAGGAAGACATTTTCATTTCCCATAAAATAACCACTGGAAATGAAGAACTAAGGGTAACAGTAATGTTATCGGTATTAGCTGATGGGACAAAATTGCGACCCTTCGTAATATTCAAGAGGAAGAATTTACCAAAAGAAAAACTACCCCCTGGTATCATTTACAGATGCAATGAAAAAGCCTGGATGACTAGTGATTTGATGATTCAGTGGTTGAATGAAGTATGGGATAAACGACCTGGTGCTCTTTTAAAGATGAGATCAATGCTAGTTCTTGATGGTTTTCGAGGGCATCTTACGGATGATGTGAAATCCAAAATATCACACCTCAACTGATCTGGTGATCATACCAGGAGGCTTGACCTCCCAACTACAAGCGCTGGATGTGGTCGTCAATAAGCCCTTTAAAGATCATACACGGCGTGTTTATGGGGGATGGTTGCTGTCAGGGAATTGCCCTTTGACTCCAGCAGGTAAAATGAAAAACCAACAGAGGCTGTACTGGGATAATGGATTAAGACTGCTTGGGACAATATCTTACCAGCATCAATAGTCCATGGCTTTAAGAAGTGTTGTGTTTCTAACAGTTTGGATGGATCAGAAGATGATATTCTGTGGGAGTAGGAAGATGATGCAGCTATTGGAGATTCCTCCAGTAGTGAAAGTGAAAATAATAATTAAAAAGTGCTAATGAGAAATACCATATTTGACCAAATATAGCCCCCCTGTTTTTGGCCAAAAGTGAAGCGCAAAAGTTGAGGGGGGGGCTATTTTCGGGCACTAAAAATTAGGTGGGTACAAACAAGTGTGCAAAGCTTCAATAATGATGAATTTCATTCGAGTCAGTAAGTGTTTCTATCCATTGTAAGACTAAACTACTCGGGTTGCGAATATTTATTTGCAAGGCTGATTGACGTCACCATATAGGAAGGATTTTTCAATTACCTGATTGCTCTCATTATCGTCAAATTGCAAGTTTTACCGTATTTGCTCGTGAAGCCGCGCCCTCGTGTATCCCGCGCACCCCGGTTTTTGGGTCAGCTCTAGGGAAAAAAATTTATTTGAGCCAAAAAAGGATTTTTTAAATCACCAATTCCTATTTCTCAAAAATGGTACGCTCAAGTTAAGCATCTTCACACTCCTACGTGACGAATTTATTGGGTGATCTCTTTATATCGGTACTAGCAGAAATCTCCTCGGTAGTCCTCTTTTGTTAAACACTTAACTGTTTTTGTCGTCGTATTGGCCATGTTCGGCAGAAATCACTCTGGTAGCGATCATTCTGCTGTACGTAATTTTCCAGCCATATGGTCACTGATCCCTACCGTAGCGGTCGTCATTTTTTTGGCGAACTAAAATTATGATCAGTGATCATTTAATGATCACCACGGTGGCTATGACTTTCATAGACGTATCATAGAATAAAGGAAGCATGCCGTATCTGAACATGGTAGGCATCATCTGCCGTGAGAACAAAACCCCCACCAACCCAAACTGGTCGCGCATGCGCCGTGGCCTCCGTGACGATTGCTGCAGAAAGCCATCGAGTTTGGGGAGCATTACAGGGTTTTTCATAGTATGGGCAGCAGAGCAATGTTGGGCCGCGGAAACCTTCGTAAGGGCTGCCCAGTCTTTGCCCAATGAATTTCCATCTGCCGTAAAAACAAAACCCCCACCAACCCAAACTGGTCGCGCATGCGCCGTGGCCTCCGTGACGATTGTAGCAGAAAGCCGTTGAGTTTGGGGAGCACCCGTTAATAAACTTAAAACTCATTAAAAATTTTTATACAATGAATGAAAATGACTAAATACACCGAAATTTAGAAATAGAATAATAGATGCGGCATGGGTGCTAGCTTAACGTATATTTGTTTACCGAAACGAGTTTGGGAAAAAAGGTGAGCGGCAAATAAAAGAATTCGTGTAAGACACGCACCCCCTTTTTTCCACCGGCGTTTTGAGAAAAAAGGTGCGCAGCTTACTCGAGCAAATACGGTAATACCAATAAAATTAACCTTACCCGAGAATGGACTAATTGCCTGGCTAAGCTCCAATTGTTAATTACACAAACGAAAGATAGATTACCATTGCACATCGAAATATGAGCAAAGGGCGAATTTATATTGCTGCATAAACTGGTATGTTATTTCGACTTGCTAATATTGCTGCATTAATTAGTATGTTATTTCGACTTTTTAAAGTTTATTTTTACTCCCAAAAAATGTCTTTTTGTTCATTTCCTTGTCAAATATCTCTTTCGTTAGTATACCCTCTGAATTCTGAGGTACAAATCTGAAAACCTTAAAGTTCCAATTAGCATGGCGTTTTATCACTCGCTAATTGGTACTTTTTTATTAAATGAGTGCAAGTTTGATATTTCTTCAAATTATACAGCATGTTTCATGACATTAAAGTCCTAAAAATGATCATGTTCTTTCAGGGTATTAAAATATTTTCTAGATTTGTGTGAAAAAATGGGTAGGGGGGCTATATTCGGTCAAATACGGTAATTTGCATGAGAGATTCTAATGTTCCAAAATATTCAATTGAAAATTCCAATAAAAATTGCTTATTTCAATTCGTTCAATGTTCATTACTCAATGGTATAATAAATCTCTGTCATTGTGTGCATAATAAATTTTTTCCTTTTATTAGGAGTTCAAAATGGGCGGTTGTCTTATAATCAGAGTAGTCTTTTATTCGGGTATATACGGTAGTAGAAAATGGTTAGGAGTTATCACTTGATAAGACATATAAAGCTTGCATGGGCTTCACTAACCACAGGTTGGGAAACACTAGTTTATAGGACCTCTTCCTCCTCTCCAACCTTGGTGGCAGATTGAATCCAAGAACAGTAAATATGGATATGCAAAAATATATTTTTAGTGACTCAGTTTTCAAATTACAGTGATAATTTTTTTGACTTGGTACTCGATGGATATTAATTTGGAAATCATCTTTGTTGGGGACATTGTTTCAGATTTTCTCTCCTGGAAGTTGGGCACATTTCCATAATATACTCATAAAGAATTCTGTTCCTTTTTGAGGTATTCATGAATTATAGCATTTTCCAATACTTCCCTTGGAGTTGTGAATATCTGAAATTGTCCAATTAAGGCAAATGCGTGGTTTAACCTTAAATGAGCTTAAAATTTATTATTGTTACTCATACTAAGCAGTTCTCCCATTGAAAACTTACTATCAATTTCTACCTATACTTTTTCTGGAATAAGTTGGCATCTTGTATCTGTGTTTGCCAAATTCATCGTGAACCGCTGACACTCCTTTAACACAAGAGTGGTGACTATCAAGATCTGTGATAGCATCGGTATAAAGAGATCATCCATTAAATTCCGTCATGCATGTAGGAGGGAGAAAATGCTCATCTTTGGCGGACCTCATTTCAGGGAGGGGGAATCAATGAAGAGGCCGACCTTTTTCTTAAATCCTAAATGTCAGCTTATTCCAGCACGAATTTATTTTTTTCCTTCCAAACTGGCCCAAAAATAGGTATGTAAACATGGTATCTATTCTTAAATTTATCAGGAAAATTGTGTAATGCATGCATTTTTTCACTAGTTTCTAGTCAACAACGGATGTCATTAATCATAAATTTGTGTATTTCTTGTAGTGTTAATTTGTAAGATACGAAATATATTACATGTAAACTAATGTAGATGATACTTTTTCCTTTGCTATAAGATAACTTGGAAACCTATTTTAAATTCATATTCATACTTATTCTCCATTTGACATCCATCTAAAGGTTTCATCCAAACCTCATTCTTGGAGGTACGTACTCTGGACAAATAGTCCTTTGGGACAACAGGGTGCAGAAGAGAACGCCCGTGCAGAGAACTCCACTCTCCACAGCTGCGCATACTGTAAGAAAACTAATAAATTACTCTCTCATATCAGTCTTACCGTATTTACCTGAAAGGAAGACGAGGTTTTTTACAAAAAATGTCCCCAAAAAAATTAGGGTTCGTCTTAAAATCGAGTACGAAGTTTTAGGTGGGAAAATTGCGTGCCTTTTAAACGCCGCATGGAACACCCGGATTTCGAGTATATGTTCATGAAAACGCATTTATAAATGCATTCAACAATACATTACATTTAATTAATTATTATAATACATTAAAAATGCGTATCATAGTTGCACATAGTACGAAAGATTACCTCCGGGGTACTGACAGAAGGAGTGTTTATGGCTGGGTAGGAAATCTGATATGTGCGACAATGTAGCCGGTTAAGCAAGGATTGGCGGCTGTATTTGAGGTATATTGTTACATTTTAAACATGCCTATGTATTACAATTTAAAAATCTGCTACCTTTCGATTGGTGCTCCAGCAGCAGACGAAAGTACACCTGAATTTTAAAGAGTATAACATTTATGAAAGCACTCCATTAGTACTCACATCGCCAAGTTTGAATGTGAAGGGAAGACTAGTCATTATTTTTAAGTTTAAAATAAGTTAACCCAAAGATATAGTGTCACTATAAAAACTTCCGGGAATGAAAAATTACGCGTTACGGTAATGCAGGCTGCGTTAGCGGATGGCAGGAAGTTGCCGCCATATGTTATTTTAAAACGCAAAACAATTCTTAGGGAACTGCTACCTAAAGCAATAATTGTTAGATGTCAAAGCCAATGCCTTTTTACTTTCTCATACGAAGTATTGAGAAAGTATTGTTATTGCAAAAAAATTCGACCTCGAGATTTTTACGGGAATATAGGTACGTTTTAGGTGTCGCTGAATCCGAAAAAGCGGTTTTCCCATTGCCGTCTAGAGCCCAAACGGTAGAGCGAAAATGAATGAAATCTCGTGCTTAGGCATTTTATCATACTGCGCAGAGCCTATGAAGAAATGGTTGACATTGCTCAATAATTAAGGGAAGTTTATTCTACGCATTTTCAACAAGAATTTGATTTTTTTCAAAAACGTCTCTAACGATTTTGATCAAATTTCGTTCAGTTATTTGACTTTATGTCTTCAGTAATACTGTATAGTTCATATTTCTCAAAAAATGAATATAAGGCTAGTTTATTCTATCCAACTTTAAGAATAATTTCATTTTCTCAAAAACGGTTCGAACGATTTTGATCAAATTTCGTACAATTACTTGAGTTTACTTATGCAATAATATTAAATATTTTATTTTTCTCAATGAATGAATATAAGGCTAGTTTTTCTTGGGCAACTTTAACAAAAATTGGATTTTCAAAAAACCGGCTGACACGATTTTCTAAAGATAACTAAACGACGCATTATTATATGGAAAAGTTTGTACAATGTATCTTGTACCAATTTTTTATTCATGTTTTTAGTGTGTTATTATTTAAAAGTTTTTCGTAAATAGACTTTGGTTTTTTTAGGGGTCGTCTTAAATTCGAGGTCGTCTTCCTTTCGGGTAAATACGGTAATTGTTTTAGATGCCACACCCCAAGTTTTTAAAGTTTTTATCAGTTATTTACTGAAAAAGTTATTTTGGGAGCAGAAATGACCAGAAGGTATGACCAGTTTATTATTAGTGTGATTGAATGAATAAATCTGTAATATAATCTACACACCATCATCTCATCACACAACACTTACCTATTAGTTCTAATTCCATCAATCACATTAAACTTTCATGAGCATTAGTCATGTTACTGTAAATGTAATTCATAAAGAAGCAAAAACATTAAATGTATAAGTTTTTTTATAAAATAAAATTGAACATTAAAATTTCAATTAAAGTATCTTTGATTTAACTAAATAATAGAGAAATCCAAATTGACACATTGTAGAAATATTGTTGCCACAACCCAATTTTTGCTAATAGAATACTGAGAATGTCAAATTATGATATACAGCAAACCCTCCTCCAACGCGTGTTCTTCCAGCACAGATTTGCTTATGTCCTCAAAAATAAATGAGACCAATTAAAGCGGAAAATTTGAATATGTGCAGTTCGCCAAACATGCAACAGTATGGGAACTCTGGAACTTAATAAACAATCTCCAGTTATGCTAATCTTCCTCTCCCTCAGTCTCGTGAGCTGTGGCTGCACTTGCAGTTCAGCGCCATGCAGTCCATTCATTTTTGCCACTTTTTGCAGTTTTTTTATAATAACCATTAGAGGGCAGTATGGAATCGAAATGTAAAGCATCTCCAGGTGGTAGTGAGGCAAAGAAAATCCACGAAGTTATGACATTAGCTGAGACAATTAAGGACCTTGATACGTTACGAAGTGGCTTGAGTGTAGCATCAGTAGGCCGGGAATATGGCCATTAGTTCATATAAAATGTAGGTAATGCTTGCTTGCCATTTGTGTGTATATAAAAATCTACATATCTAGGCAGTGGCGTAGCGGAATCATTCTGGGCCTCCCACCACGGATGACAAGTAGGATTAATACACTTTAATCATACAGTATAAATTAGGTATTTTTCATATCCTTTAGTATATTATTTTTATTTTAATGAGTAAAACTTGGAAAATACACTTTAAAGACAATTACATAAAAAAAATACATACTGTATATTCCGGCATATAAGTCGACCTTTGAAGCCTAAAAAAATTTTCCTAAAACTCAGGGTCGACTTATACGCCGAACATAAAATGTGAACCTTAAATTAAAAACAAGTTAGGAAAGTGTACAACATATCACAAATGGGCGCGTTTCGTGTAATGGAGTGTTAGAAAGAAATCATATACCTGTACGTAAGGAAAATAGCGTTTTAAAGTTCTTTTCTTCATCATAAATAATCCATTTCCTACTTTCTAAAAATAGTACATGCACACGTAAGTAAATTAAACGTTTGTTTGTGAGATTGTTTATGTTAGCAACAATGAAGAAGTAACCATGCAAGAAATTTTCTAAGTTCAACTCGATTTAAGATGTATTTGTTTGATTTTCTCGATAACAGCTACTTCTACGATAAATATGTATAGGTAAGGAAATACTCTACTTTACCAGTTCTACAACTTTTATTTGAAAGATATTTTGATATGAGCAATACTTGACGAGATATGATGAAAATTTAATTTTTTGTCACCAGTAAAGTGGTACCCCTGATTGGCATACGTGATTCATTTCTGCGATTTTCTGATTATATTTGATTGAAAGTCCTTAATATCAAATTTCATGAAAATCTGTTCAGTAGAAGCCGAGAACGAACATGCGGATGGACAGACGGACGGACGGACCGACCGACGATAATAGGCGCTCACGCTGTAAGCGAAACGCGCCTAAAAATTAATAACATCGATATTTAAGAAGACCGTTGACCTTTTCGGTGGAGGTGTTCGCTATTTTGAATCATCTGTTCCAGTATTTACATTTTATGCCTTTTACCGTATTTACTCGAGTACCCCGCACACATTTTTTCCCGAAACGCCGGGGGAAAAAGGGGGTCGCGTGTTACCCGAGGATTTCTGAAAAGGTTATATAAATTGTGAGTATCGATAGTAAATTCTCTGCAATATGCTTGCGTCTACGTTTATATTCGTAAAAGACGTCGAATTCTACGAAGTATATGCGTATTTATGCGACCAAGCAAATGTGTAAGTTACAGAAAGAATATGCCGACTAACGGATAACTATAGTTCAATGACTACTGACGGTTTGCTGGATTGAAAATAGGTAGGTTCAAGTTTGGTCTTTCCCCTCATCCACTTCGAGGAATTCGGAGTGGTGAAAATTTGTTGCGAATGAAAGATTTCATCGTTCGAAAGGAAGACAGAGATCCACATCTCAAGTCTTTGGACTTGTTTGTTCATAACCTTCCAATATTTACTCACGAGACGATACGTGAAAAAACTCCCCATCCGCGTAGGTAAATTCCCGTTCATAGACGAACAAATATTTCGTGAAACTCCGCATCGGTGCGTAATATTACGTCAAAAACTGAAGTGTGGACGAAGTTGCGTAATATTACAACAAAAACAATTAAGGGGTAACAAAAGAGGACTATCGGTGAAGAGATTTCTGCTAGTATCGTCATAAAGAGATCATCCAATAAATTGCGTCACGTAGAAGGGAGAAAATGCTTAACTTGAGCGGAACTTGTTTCAGGGAGTGGGATTCGGTGACTTTAAAAAAAACTTATTCTGGCTCAAATTAATTTTTTCCCTGTGAACCGGCCCAAAAATTGAGTGCACGGGATACACGAGTGCGTGGGTTATATTAGTAAATACGGTATTTTAGAAGATATATAATAATTAATTTTAATGCTGTATTTACTCACGTAATCCGTGTCCTCGTGTACCACGTGCACCCCTGTTTTTGGACCAGTTCAAGGAGAAAAAAATAAATTCATACTTTAATAAGTTGATGTCTACGGCGGTGGAAAATTAGAAAAAATAATGTGGGGATTCACGTAGGTGTGTTCTCTCCATGGCTCCCTCTAAGATGCGCAGCCACACAGCAGTTTTTGAAGTGTCGCGCACTAAATTTTTCAAGCCTGCACGTTTATGTGTATTTTAGAATATATCGGAACAGGGCCGTGTCAACCCCAGCGCATATCCGCAAACTATCGTCATGTAGGCATGCATAACGATATTCATTCTGCCCATGGATGAAAAAAATTAGAAGGAACTATGGTTCTCTCCCGGGTTAAAGGAGCATCAGCGGCTCACGATGAATATAGCGAATAGAGATACCCGATGCCAACTTATTCCTGCAAAAAGTGTAGGTAGAAACTGATGGTAAATTTTTAATGACAGAACTGCTTTTCTTGAGTAACAATAATAAACTTAAAACTCAATTAAAAGGTACAGCTTTAATATTATAAAAATATTACGTCATCTCAATGTTGAAGATGCACCAACGGCAGTATAAACAGCGCATTTAAACCCTAAATGTTTCTTGGTCATGTAGATACGTGTAAACTTCATAGAATTCTTCGTCTTTTGCGAGTATAAACGTAGATGCGTGTTTCAGTAAATTTACTATCGTAACTCGTAATTTTTAAAACTTGGTCAGAAATCTTCATGTATGGGCAACATTTTGGGAGAAAAGGTGCGCGAGGTACACATTTGCGATATTTTACTGAATTTCGCCACCGTAGAGATCGATCGCGATCACTAGGTATAGTTCATTTCGATAGTATCATTAGCAGCTGAAATCAGTCGAATTATAGGAAACTTATTTAGTGGGTCAAACTCTCCAAAAAGATAAGTCACATGGAATGCCCAAGAAGCGCAGACTCTAAACAATATTTATATATTTTTATTATTGTTTATTTCTGATTTGTTAAAACTTGGATTGTACATGACTTTGATTTTGTCTGAAAACGGTTTAATGAGAAGTATTTTTAATTGAAAAAGTGGGGGTCGACTTATATGGCGAACATATGCCTAATCATGTATTTTCATCTAAAAAAGCTGGGGTCGACTTATACGCCGGAATATACGGTAAATGAAAATCTTTTTATTTTTTCATTCTCACGTGAAAAAAATTTATATTTGAGCACAATTTTTAGCAGTTAATTAAGAAATTTCATCTTTAGGTATTTTCTGTCCTGTATGAGTTGTTTCATAATAATAATCTACACTGCGTAACATGCAACGTTTTCACTAAGACTGAATGCAGGAATGCTTGTGCAGTTTCTGCACACTCACTCACTCCAAGACCGCTCTCATAACATTGATCAAGATCTTTCATCGTTAATATCTTGGGAATGTTTGTACACTAAACATATTACGTGGCATATATGTTCCTTAAAAAACAAGTGTAACAGAGAAATGCTTTATGCAAATGGTTCTGCTCTACGTATAGCATTTTGTAAACAGACTGGAGACGTTGGTTGTCTGTGTTTATTCGTCACCGTAATTACTAACAGCACTTACTCAAGCGAACTGCATTATCAATTGGTTCTGTTCATAGGAGGAAAAACAAAGGTAGTGTCCCTATACTCTTGTATAGTTCAAGCATCTTTTCTTTCATCTCCCTCTTAACGTTTTTCTTTGTCCATGAGGCCATTTAGCCATGGTTTGCTTTGTGCCCCATTTGGCCCTGGGCCCCCCTGCAATGCGGGGGCAGTGGGGGTGTCCGCTATGCCACTGTATCTTGGTATTTATCCAAGGCTTCACATGGCCGTGTACATATATCCCAATTAATCCCATAAGGTATTGTGTTCCTCCAACGCAGATTTGCCTAACATGGCGTTCTCAAGGAACGTAACCCCTACGTTGGAGGATGGCCCACTGTATTCTGTTATACATTCTGTTGTTCCTATATTGTGTTGTGTGCTCTGTTATATATGCTGTAGCGTTTCATCTTTAAATAAAAATTTGTTGTATTGGCTTGTGTTGACTATGTGGGACCATCTAAAATACTGACAGTGAGGCAGACCCCTTGACCCTCATTAACTCGGATTAGAAGCCCGAATCTCCATTCCCAGACACAAATAGGAGCTTGGGTACCTCTTCCCTCACAGCAGGGGAGCACTAGTCAGCCATGTCTTTTGCAATAAAATTTAAACTATTTTATGTTGTTAACTTAGTGCAATAGTGTCTTTTAAACGTAATCGAATCGAAGGAAATGATTTTTCATATGTTACTTCTTTAAAGGTTGTAGTCAGTGAATATGTCCTTGACTTTTGGCCGGGTAAATACGGTAATTACTTTGGTACAAAGTTAATTTTAGGTTGTCAATTTAATGTCGTATGAATAATAACACTAATAATGTTATCTCTTCTTAGCACCCAGTGTACTGCCTTAGTGTGGTAGGTACACAGAATGCACACAACCTGATAAGTGTGTCGACTGATGGACGTTTGTGTTCCTGGAGCCTGGATATGCTCTCTCAGCCACAGGAGACCTTGGAACTCTACCACAGACAGAACAAATCAGTGGCAGCCACTTGCCTTGCCTTTCCTCATGGTGATGTCAACAACTTCATCTTGGGTAGTGAAGAGGGAGCTGTGTATTCAGGTATGTTACAGCATTTTCATTTCTTTTATTTCTTATCCACTTGTTGCTGCTGTTATGATTTTTCTTTACTACTACTTGAAGCAGTTGCATTTTTCTGAAGTCTATCTACCATATTTTCCAGACCATAAGACGCACTTTGATTTTAGAGTGCGAATTTTTGGGAAAAGTATTTTATTCCATATATTTAAAACTGTAACTATCCATTACTTACAAGACAAAATGGCAGTGCAACACGAGAAAGCAGCATTGATTCTAATAACTTTTACTTGTCATAGAACCCAAAAAATTTTCACATTTAATTTGAAGTTCACAGTTTACGACAATCTCTTTTGTTTTGTACCTATCGTGTTTAGATGGTGAATTTACAAAAAAAACCATAAACTGATTACTGCATTAAGCATCTGAAACACGTTCTATGAGTAGACGTGCTGGAGACGATATGAAAGCGAGCGACACGGTTGATAACAATACATATAACAGTTCTTTTTATTTTGTGCTGTGCAATAGCATGTTTTCTCAGACTTTGCTACATTGTAATACCATAAATATAAAGATATCCTTTGATATTCTGTTTCGTTTTCTTTCTCAAAGTAATCCCTGTGTAGAGAGAGATGTCGTCCTACTTTACATTCAGATCATAAGATGCAGGAGAATTTTAGGCAGCATTTCCTAAGGAAAAAACAGTATGTCATAAGTAGTGGTGTTTTGTTCCTTCTAGCACACACCATCTTGGATTTTGAAACAAAAGATGAATGCAGCGTTACCGGTTTGATTTCGATATATCGAAATTGCGATGTTATAATTTTTTGGCGGCAAATTTGAATGGGTCTAAAATATGCAGGTTGGTATTCGAGTTGGTGAATTTGAATGAACTTTAAAATTGTGGGTTGGTATTTGGGAAACGAAATGCAATACAGTTTTGGTGGTGAATTTGAATGGGGTTTAAAATAGTAATATTGAAAAAAAAATCACTTCTGGCTGGAATCGAACCTGCGACCAGAAGATTAAAAGTCAACTGCTCTACCAACTGAGCTACCAAAGGCTTGTATTGAATTGAAGAATTTCTTTTATAAAAAAATTCCTTTGGGTGTTTTGATATATTGGAACAGCTGCCGATCGTATTGCATGGTTGAAGCTTGGTAGTACAGTAGCGTAAACTTGAATGGGTTTTAAATTGTAGGTTGTCCGGACATTGATTTTTTTCTATGATTATTAGTGGTGTTTTCAGGAATGTAACCCCTGAATGGTGATACCAGCTTTTATTTTGCAATTTTTCACGTGTGAAGAGGCACAAAAGTGTGGGAGGAACTACTATGCTTCGAATCATTCAGGTGAGGTTGTAATAACAGCATTAACACCCGCATATATGGCATTTATTTCTGCCTTACAACAGCATGTACATTATTCTTTTTTTAATTTCTCATATACGAAGTATATTGAGAAAGTATTGTTATTGCGAAAAAATTCGACCTCGAGATTTTTACGGAAATATCTGTTTTAGGTGTAGCTGAATCCGAAAAAGTGGTTTTCGCAGTGCCGTTTGTCTGTTACTGGCTCTAGAGCCTAAACGTTAGAGTGAAAATGAATGAAATTTCGTACTTAGGCATTTTATCTTACAGAGCAGAGTATATGAAGAAATGGTTGACATTGCTCAATAATTAAGGGAAGTTTATTCTATGCATTTTTAACAACAATTTGATTTTCTCAAAAATGGCTTTATCGATTTTGATCAAATTTCCTACAATTACTTGAGTTTACGTCTTCAATAATACTGTATAGTTCATATTTCTCAAAAAAAACGAATATAAGGCTAGTTTATTCTAGGCAACTTTAACAATAATTTGTTTTTCTCAAAAACGGCTCTAACAATTTTGATCAAATTTCGTACAGTTACTTCAGTTTACGTCTTCAATAATACTGTTTAGTTCATATTTCTCAAAAAATGAATATAAGGCTAGTTTATTCTAGGCAACTTTAACAATAATTTGTTTTTCTCAAAAACGGCTCTAACAATTTTGATCAAATTTCGTACAGTTACTTGAGTTTACATCTTCAATAATACTGTATAGTTCATATTTCTCAAAAAACGAATATAGGGCTAGTTTATTCTAGGCAACTTTAACAATAATTTGTTTTTCTCAAAAACGGCTCTTAAAAATTTTGATGAAATTTCGTACAGTTACTTGAGTTTACGTCTTCAATAATACTGTATAGTTCATATTTCTCAAAAAATGAATATAAGGCTAGTTTATTCTAGGCAACTTTAACAACAATTCGATTTTCTCAAAAACGGCTCTTAACAATTTTGATGAAATTTCGTAGTTACTTGAGTTTACGTCTTCAATAATACTGTATAGTTCATATTTCTCAAAAAATGAATATAAGGGTAGTTTATTCTAGGCAACTTTAACAACAATTCGATTTTCTCAAAAACGGCTCTAACGTTTTTGATCAAATTTTGTACAGTTACTTGAGTATACATCTGCAATAATACTACATATTTCATTTTTCTCAATGAATGAATATAAGGCAAGTTTATTCTTGAACAACTTGAACAAAAATTGGATTTTCTAAAGACAGGCTCATACGATTTTCATTTTCTAAAGATAACTAAACGACGCATTAATATATGAGAAAGTATGTACAATGTATGTTGTACCAATTATTTTATTTCCCTTTATGGAGGTTAATTTTTATTGTAATGGGTGTGATTTTTATTTTGTAATTGGGAGGTTTTGAAATTATCAGAGGTTCGTAGTATAGATATTTTCTCTATAGTTTTATTAGTGAATTTTTCGGGACCGGCGATAATTTTCGTTACATGGAGTTTGTGGTTCTAAGGGAGTACGTAAGGTAGGGGTTTTACTGTACGTTCATTTAACAGTTGAACTTGATCCATCTTAAAAGGATGAAATGATGTTAAATTTTTCATTACACAACTTAATTATTTTTGTTTAATTTATAATTTTTTCTTTTACATTTTATTTAAACTTAGCCTGTCGCCATGGAAGTCGAGCGGGTATAACTGATTTGTATGAGGGCCACCAAGGTCCTGTAACTGGAGTGGACACACACTGTGCCCAGGGACCATTGGATTTTTCTCATCTATTCCTTACTTCTTCATTTGATTGGACACTTAAGCTGTGGAGCCTCAAGGTGAGTCTCTTGTTTGAAGCTTAGGCACATTGAACTATCTGCCATTGCAGTCATTACTCCTCAGTTTATAATAGCTTACTTGTTAGTTTTTCGAATCAATAATGGTGGCATTTTTATACCCAAAACTTTGAAATGGAGCAGATGATATTAATGTTACACTTATTAGTGTTATTTTCTCTGAATCTGGCAAGTAATAAAATAATTGTGTTGTTGTGTGAAATACCCCAAAATACTGTAGTTACTGCATTATTCCCAATAATAATGAAATAAAGAGTACAAACTTTACATGGAATTAGTCTCAGATGATTCAGAAAATCAACACCTGCTGCAATAGTGTCCACATGAATCATTCCTAAGGATGCCTGTCTTGTCAAAATTTTCTGTATTCACAAGCGCAGAAATTGTAGCAGTTGATGGCCTAGGAACCTAACCCAATCTGTTTCTCTCTCTTGAAATATTCTTTTGTTGTGAAATGGAAGGTAACAATTTATAACTGATGAAATTTATTTATCTGATTGATGATTTTGCAATATATTTGTGTGGGCGCATTTGCATGCATGGGTGCAAGTTGGCGTTTGTGTATGTACAGTAAAAGCCTGTTCGACTGCATCTTCTCTTGAAGACTCACTAGAGCAGCACCTGTGTTACCCTGATGTTGCATAGTTTGTCAATGGACGTTTACATAGTCGTGACTAACATTGCGGTCAAGTAAGATTTGTGACTTTGTTGTTATAAATAATTTATTTACATGTCACCTCAGAATCCTCTAGAACCCATAACTACCGTATTTACTCGTGTAAGCCGCGCACCTTTTTTCCTAAAATGTCGTGTCGGTAAACAAATATACGTTAAGCTAGCACCCATGCGACATCCATTATTCTATTTCCAAATTTCGGTGTATTTAGTCATTTTCATTCATTGTATAAAAATTTTAAATGAGTTTTAAGTTTATTAACGGGTGTTCCCCAAACTCGACGAAGTCTTCTGCTGCAATCGTCATGGAGGCCACGGCGCGTGCACGACCAGTTTGGGTTGGTGGGGGTTTTGTGCTCACGGCAGACGACGCCTACCATGTTCAGATACGGCATGCTTCCTTTATTCACTGATACATCTATGAAAGTCATTGAATGATCACCGATCATAATTTTAGTTCGCCAAAAAAATGACGACCGCTACGGTAGCGATCAGTGACCATATGGCTGGAAAATTACATACAGCAGAATGATCGGTGATCGCTCCCGGAGCGATTTCTGCCGAACGTGACCAATATGACAACAAAAACAGTTAAATGTTTAACAAAAGAGGTCTACCAAGAAGATTTCTGCTAGTACAGATATAAAGAGATCACCCAATAAATTCATCACGTAGGAGTGTGAAGATGCTTAACTTGAGCATAGCATTTTTGAGAAATAGGAATTGGTGATTTAAAAAACCCTTTTTTGGCTCAAATAAATTTTTTCTCCTAGAGCCGGCCCAAAAACCAGGGTGCATGGGATACACGGGGGCACGGCTTATACGAGTAAATATGGTAATACTAGCCATAGTGGAGGAAAAAACTATCAATATATTAAGTACCAAAACAATAGCAAGACCTATAATGTTTGTGCAGCAGAAAAAATGAAGTTATCTTTTTACGAAGAAAATTGAAATCCTTGCTGAAAATTCAAATATTTTCAGTTTGTAATTAGCAAGGATAAATAATGATTTTTGTTAATGCTGCAATAATTTATCTGAAGCAATCAGCTGGCATATTCATGAGTAATGTTAACTAACATTTAAAATTCTCTCCTCTGCTGTAGAAAGATGTAGAAATTGGATAGCTACAAGATATTTTTTGCCACCATTATCACATTTTGAGTGATTGTTGTATTTCTTTTCTCCTCCTCCGCCTTATCCAGTTTGAGAAAAACAAGTGAAGTTGTAAACTCAGTTGAAGAATATTGAAGCTTTATTAGCATTGTAATGGAAAGACAGAAATGGATGGGTGAAGGTGAAGGTCCGTTTAAGGAAGTCAAAGATGGAGGAGTGCTTGAAAATAGGCAAAGTGTTAGGAAGAGAAATTGTGGGACAGACTGGGTTGGGTTGTGTACTTGGGCTTTTCTGGAAAGTTTCACTTGATTTTGTAAGCAGACAATTTCTGTTCAGCAATTAAGCTTCTCTTCTCAAGCCTGTTAATGAAATCAGAAATGTCTATTTATTTATCTGTGGAATCTTTTCTCTTGTACATTTTCATTGTCAGCTTCATCGTCGTCATCACTCAATTTTTTCCATTTAGGATTCTACATCATATCAAAATATATTTCACTATCAGTTAGTGTACAAACCACGTAAGCATCATTGTCTACATTTAAAATCTGGTTTTTTGTGCATCCAGTTTTTTTGGACTTTGCACTGTACTAATAGATTTAATTTTTAAAATGTCTTAAATGCTTTTATGTTGATTGACAACAAATCAAGTTGAGGTGAAGAGAGAGAGAGAGAGAGAGAGAGGGGGATATAAATGACGATTCCTGAGATGACTCATATTTTATCTTGTTGGTTTACTACCTCACTTCTGCTTATCTCAGCTCTAATAAATAGAACTACATTTACCCTTAATTGGATATGTTTTTAGATGGTACAGAAAAATATAATCCAAGATTTTCTGTTCCTCTCATGCCAGCATATATACAGTGTGTCCTAGATTAACATCATTAATTCGTTCTTGAAATTCATGACATTAAATGAAACATGTTAAACGAATCAACACTTCCTATAAGAACCCATGTTTTACAATGTAATCGGTTCCAAAATCTCTGACTCCAATACCCCTCGAAAAACAAAAAGACAATATACAAATGTGTAGATAGAATAAATAAAATATTTACAGGCAGACCGCGTCTTTTGCGGGGATTATGTTCCTGAAAACACCGCGAAAAATGAAATCATGAAAGAGAAATAATTAAGGCAGGGTTTGTTTCCCATCCCAGCAAAAATGGATCATTTGTTCTCTGTATTGGTGACCACGGTAAAATAGAGAAAGAGATGGAAAAATGGACATCATTGAAAGAGAAATTTAAACAACATAAAAGAACACAGAAAAAGTATCAGAAGATAAAATCTTATTTAAGTTCTATAGTAGAATAAAAAAAAATTAACTGTGGTTGCCTAACTCGCAGGAGGTAATTTCCAAATACACCAGACCTCGTCTTTCTCGTGGTGTTACATTCCTGAAAATCTCAATAAAACCTTATAGACAGAAATCAGTTTATTCTGTTATTTATTTACTCAAAGAATCTCTAATTACCAATCTGCAGTAAAATTTTCGACTGCGCATTATCTATACATTTTAACGGGCATTAAAAACACACTGATGTGCAGTATCTACTAGGTGTGTGTTATTGATGGGAAAATATGGTAATAGAAAATATTTTATTGAGCGCATCAAAATCATGTCTTATAAATTGTTGTCAGGTAGAAATTTCTAAGGATGTATTTAAAATGAAAACTGTACAATTTAATAAAATTTAAAATCTCATTAGTTGATTTTGATTATCTTGGCGACAATTTAGCCTAAATTTTGCATTAGAATATCTTTGATTGACCCTTCTTTGAGGTCCTTGTTGAACCTTTTGCCCATACTTTGAAAAACCATGCTCTATGCCATACGAGGTGGTATTCAAAAGTTCTCAGACTGGCTCAATAAATAAGAAATGCCTTACTTTTTTTAAATGCTGCTGTGGTCGTCTTCAAAATAAGCCCCTTGGGAATTTATGCACCATGCCCAACGCTTTTCCCATTGTTGGAAGCACTGCTGAAACTCTTCTTTTGAAATGCTCTTCAACACTGCTGATGGTTCCGTCTGGATCTCGTAAATGTCTTCAAATTGCCGTCCTTTCAGGTGGATTTTCATCTTAGGAAATAGGTAAAAAATCACAACGGGCTAGATCAGGAGAGTACGGTGGGTGGGGCATAACAGTCATCTTATTTGATGCCAAAAATTGCCAAACAGATAATGCAGAGTGAGCAGGTGCATTGTCATGATGGATGAACCAGTCCTGAGTGCGCCATTTTTCTGGTCGCTGCCTTATTTTTTTCGGACGTGGTGAAGCAGGACTCTTCCATTGGGATGATTGCTGCCTGGTCTCTGAATCGTATCCATAAACCCAACTTTCATTCCCCATTATCATGTTGGTCAGAATGTTTTTATCCCTTTTGATTTGCTCCTGAAGGTCGTGGCACACTCAATCTGTTTTGTTTTTGATCTTCACTCAGAAGACGTGGAACAAATTTTGCCGCAATGCATCACATGTTCAACTTATCCATTAGAATGTGCTGACATGAACTGTACAAAATTCCCATCATACCAGCAATGTCACTAATAGTTCGCCACCTATCTTCATGGATTAATTCATGCACTTTTTCATCATTTTCATTGTTTCTGCTTGATGAAGGCCGATCTGAGTGCTCAGAATCTTGAACCATGAAAACCACTCAAAAATCTGAGTTCTTCCCATTACGTCATCTCCAAATGCAGTTTTCAACATTTCACATGTTTCTGACTCACTTTTACTGAGTTTGAAACAAAATTTAATGCAAACATGTTGCTCTCAAAAGTCAGTCATCTCTCTTGCTGAAATTATCAAACACATTGAACACATGGTCACTTAATTCATGATTTCAAAATAACGAATCAAGCTGTCATGGCGAATTTCACTAGACTGAGTCAAAACAAAGTAATATAGTTCCCTCTAGTGGCTGAAGGCTGTAATAAGCACTGGTGAGCACCCCGAGGACAGTCCGGGAACTCACATGGTAACATCAAACATTATCTTTTTCTTATGCCAACTCTTGCATAATGAGAAAAGTGATGATCGTAATTTTGCTGATCACACAAATGCACAGACAGGTGGAAACATTTTTATGAGCAAGCAATTATGTATTGTGCTATAAGTCAGTTAACTTCTGATTCAGTCCTATGTATTGATATATATATGTATGTGTTTACATACATACGCATGCACTCACACACATGCACACGCACAGACACCTTGTACCTTAAATCGAGTGGGGTTTATCTAAAATTGAAAGACTAAACAGCAGTTCATTAATGTTAAATATGTTTTATTAGTTAAAACACAAGTATTAAGTGTTAAAGGTTAATTACGGTCAATTTTTTCATTTTAAAATATCACAGAACGAAGATGGTTGAGAATAATACCAACTGTAAGTCATTTGGCGAAGGTGATTCTTCTAGCTTATGGTTTTTTTGCAAAATTAGTGGTCACTTAATGGCTGTGACCCTTATTGCACCTCCTAGCAGTGAATTTGCGATTTTTAATTTTTCTGAGACAAACTTTCTTAAAACTTTTAAGCAAATAAACACACTTAATTGAAGCGCTCCTATATAGGAGGAATCAACCAAGCGTGCAGATCCTTTCAGTTTTTAAGTTCACATGCTATAATGAATACATGATATAATTGGGCTCGCATGGGTTATTTAAGATAATACAGTAAAACCCCGTTATAACGCCGGTTTCGGGAGACAGAATGTACACCCGCGTTATTGGCAACCGTGGTATTTCAGGAAATAATTTTTAAAAATGTGAAAGCATATGCGTTATAAGAAATTTAATTGCAAAATACTATAAAAACTGATATCGTATTTTGATTTAAATGCATACTTTACTTTAATCTGTGTTTTAAAAATAGTCTGATATTTTCTTTTGGCGTGACAGCTGATGGCGTGTCTTCGTCACATACGTCTTAATGTTTTGCAAATGTAAAAGATGAAGATGATCACAATCACTCTCTCTCTCTCCATCCAATTCATCACTTCACTGATGTTATCCATTACTTTGCTTATTTAAGGGGTCCCAACCTCACACATCTCTTCATTCTTGCTGTCATCTTCCGTTAATTTTTCTGCTCTTCCGTGGTTCTGGACTTCAGCTACAATTTCGTATCATTCTTATAGACAGCGACGGGAGTTTAGCATCGCAGTAAAATTTGAGCCAAGTTGTTTATGAGGAAAATAAATCCCGGTAAAATTTGAACCAAGTTGTTTACGAAGAGAATAAATCGTGGTAAAATTTGAACCAAGTTGTTTACGATGAAAATAAATCACAGTAAAATTTGAAACAAGGATGTTTACGAAGAAAATAAATCGTGGTAAAATTTGAAGCAAGGATGTTTACGAAGAAAATAAATCACGGTAAAATTTGAAGCAAGGATGTTTACGAAGAAAATTAATGGAATCATTTTGGGGGACATGACTAGACCCGCGGTATATCTTAATCCACGGTATAGTGAGGCATGTTATAACGGAGTTTTACTGTATTTATGAGTTTCAAATAATTATCCCTCAGTGAAGCAGTTTTTAGTCTCATTTGTTACATTTCAGCCCTTTATGCGAAGTGGGCTCACAAATTTTAATTGCGTGTCTTGTGCGGTGTAGGGAAATGCTACAGTGACTGATGAGTAAGAAAATACATCCAAAGTTTTAATAACATCGCCGCCTCGATGTAATAATAAGATTGTTGTGAATAAGGCTTCCCCTTTTTTGGAGGATTGTCTTCCTTTCAGGTTAACTAGGTAAATATGGCTGTGGTAAACGCGGGTGGCCCAACTATGTGTCAAGTTAGTGAGCGAGCGCCTGCGAACTGAAACTTAAAAAAATCCGTGTTCACGTGATGATGTCATCGCAACTTCCATGAAGTACATAACAGGTTAGGACATTTAAGGGGATTGACAAAACAGCACGACTAAATATTAATTCTTTTGAGTTTATTTAATGCAGTAACAACGCCAGTATGTGTTGTGCCATTGATGGTTAGATTGAATGAATATATTACATCTCCAACAAATGAATTATTCTCTAGTCATAGTGTAAACCAGTGGTTCTTAACCTTTTACGGCTTCGACCCAAATTCTGGTTGCGGCGACCCATTTCCTCCCATATCTCACTTGTAATAAGTAATAAAATTAATAGGAAATTAATAAATAAATGAAAAAAAGCTCTCAGGACATTTACATTGAACGGGTTGTTAGGAGGAATGATATATATGGATATAGAAAACAATAGAAAATCTTTGACGGTCCACTCAAAATGGTTTGGCAACCCAATTTTGGGTTGCGACCCAGGGGTTAAGAACCACTGGTGTAAACATACCTGAAATCGAGGCGATGTCCCGCAAGGGATGAGAATTTTGTCCCTTAATTGCGAGTAATTCACTAAATCGGGTCATACAATACATTATTTATATGGAGCTTGGGTCCGGACTGCAAAAAAACCACCTTAAATGCGGGTAAACCTTAAATGGGAGAACCTTAAATCGGGATTCCACTGTAATTGTTGTAGGATACATTTTTAAAATATTAAATAATAAAAATTCATGGAAGGAGCTAATATGATGTAGTGTATGACATAACAATAGTAATACTTTATTAATAAAACGGTCTTTTAGGGACCTACAGAGTGCAACTTGTTTATTACATTTTTTACATCTGTACATTATATTACATTATATTGTATTACATTATTATGTTATTACAGTATTTTGTATTGCTAATGTTTTCTTTAAGCTATATTATCATTACATACAAGTATTACATTACATTAGATCACCTGTTATTATATTATATAAGTACAACTGTATGACTATTATATCACCATGAAAGTAAATACATAAAGTAACAATATTTTTAATTTTTAATAACGAGTAAAACACTTCTTTCTTGCTTTCAAATCAGCAAATGTATTAATTGCTTCATCAAAATTCAATGTTGCTACAATATCATTTTCAATGGTCAAAATTGCTAAAGAATTTAGTCGTTCCTGTTGCATACTTGAACGAAGATATGTTTTTATCAATGTTAATTTACTAAAACTTCTCTCACAGCTTGCAACAGTTACTGGTATGGTTAACAGTATTTGCAATGCGACCCATATGTTAGGCAATGTGTCATGTAAGTTGTGTGAATGGATGAAACGTACTACCTCTGAAGCACTCTCAATTTTCGGCGGTAAAAAAACTATAATATTTTCTATTTCCAGACAGAGGTCTTCACCGTTTAAATCACTGTCATTGTTATCTTTTAATACATCATGAAGATTTAAACATTTCTGTAATAATATTTCATGATTTGAGTTGTTTTTTAAATTAATTAAGAACCCCCATGTTTTGTAAAACTCCTGTATTTTTGAAAAACGATCTGATATTGAAATTATTGTCTGGTCGATAATAACGTTAAAAATATGGTTTTTAAAAAAATTTTCCGGATCATCCCCAGTCATTCGTGTAACTTTAAATTTAGGTTCTGCTCCTAATGCTATTGCTAATAGTGTTGCCGATTCAACTGCTGATTTGTACCCTATTTGTCTGTACATTTGTAAGAATGTCTAACATTCTTCCAACAAGTTGATCGCACTGCCTAAATCTGAGTCATTTCATTGCATAGATTTACTTACTATGTTTATTTTTGATAAAACATCATACCATACAGACAGTGATGTTTAAAATTGAAAATTCTCAAGTTTTTTTGACAAGTGAGTATGCTTCAGATATAACTTTTGAATCTAAATTATTTTCTTCCAACAGTTCTGTTAAAGCATTTCTTATTGGCACTATTTCAGTTTTAATTGCTTTAATGCAATCAAGTCTGCATTTGCACCTTATTTTGCTTAGTGGTTTTGGTGTTAATATTTTAATGTGTTGTTTCACGATACTCCACCGTGATGGGGAAGCAGACAAGATTACATATACCGTATTCACCTGAATCTAAGACGACCTTTTTTTCCAAATTTTCAGCTGTAAATATCAAGAGTCATCTTACATTCGAATACGAAGTATATTTAAGCATTTAATCAATGGTTTTTACAACAAATGGTATATTAGAGTAAACAATTCACAACAGCAAATTCAAGTACGTACATAAAGAACTGAAATAAACAAATAGTAATAACAATAAGAAAAACATGACGGGAATAATAATTATTTAGACTAATAATCATCGTCGACGATCATAACACAGACGACGTACTTTCATCTTGCACGTAATTGCAACTGCAATGTCAAAACAAATGAGAGCGGAAATCATTGGGATTCCCCTTTCAAACGACGCACCGCGATTCACTAAGTGTGACAGTAATTTTGAGTTGTGCATTCTTGATTTAAATGCACAACCCTTAAGTTAAAATGACAGATCATGTTGAAGTACATGGCACGAGTGCAAAGGGAAAGTTAACAAAGGAATTAGACAGAGCTAAGACAAATTTTAAGCTGATCGTGATAAATTACGCCGAAAAAACTAATAACTGTGATGCGAGTAGAAAGTTCGGTGTATCTGAGGCAAATGTGCATCGATGGAAACTCTCAAAACAGGAACTAGAAAAAGCCAAAGCCACAAGGAAGTCGCTTAGTGGTCCAAAATTAGGCCGATTTCATGGCATTGAAGAAGTAGTCAAGTTTGTGCGCACCATTAGGAAGAACGGTATGCCTGTTTCGACTGAAAGTATTATACTTAAAGCTAATGAAATTACTAGAGGACTTAATATATCATTGCAAGAATTCAAGGCCAGCAGAAGTTGGTGCGTGAGAATGATGCGACGAAATAATTTTTCTTTACGGCGACGAACTTCGCTGTGTCAGAAATTGTCAGAAGACTATGTTGAAAAACTTCTCGCTTACCAGAAATACGTAATTGGACTTAGAAAAACCAATAATTACCTTTTGAGCCAAATAGGAAATGCCGATGAAGCTCCGGTTTTCTTCTACATGCCATCTAATTATACTGTGAACGAAAAAGGTGCGAAGTCCGTCCTAATTAAAACTACAGGCAACGAAAAAATGCGAGTCACGGTAATGTTGGCGGTTTTAGCAGATGGGACTAAATTACCACCATATGTGATTCTAAAGCGGAAAACAATGCCTAAGAAACATTTGCCAAGTGGAATAATAGGTGTCAAGAAAAGGGGTGGATGACTAAAGAACTAATGAGAGATTGGTTACATGTGGTGTGGAATAGACGGCCAGGAGCTTTACTGAAACAAAGAGCAATGCTTTCACTGGATGCATTCAAGGACACTTATCTCTTGAAATTAAAAACATAATGAGTGCGATGAATATTGATCTTATTGTAATACCTGGAGGAATGACATCGCAACTTCAAGTTTTAGATGTTGCTGTCAATAAGCGTTTTAAAAATAATTTAAAGGTTTTGTATTCTGAGTGGTTACAGAGTGGAACTCACACTTTAACACCAAAAGGAAATCTTAAGAAACCTGAAGTTGCAATGCTCTGCCAATGGATCAAGGCATCGTGGCAACAAATAAATGCAAAAGTAATAGTGAAAGGATTTAAGAAATACTGCTTATCTAATGCCATGGATGGGAGTGAGGATGATGTTTTGTGGGAGACTGATGATGAAGTTGAGAGTGATAAAGATAGTGAGCATGAGGAAAATAATGAAGGTTGCATAGACAGTGATGATGACTAACACAATAAAATGATTTTATGCAGCACTTGGATTGAAATGTTTTTTTGTTGTCCTGAAATGAGTATATTCTTTCAATGTATTTACTTTATTTTTAATGTTATCTTGAAATGAATGCTACCATTTAATTTATTTGAAAACCAGAATGGTTCTATTTGTGATGTGATCTTATGATTTTAAAATGTTAAAAGACAATGACATTCAAGAAAAGTATAAGAGAAAATAAATATTTCACAAGATTTATAATTTTTGTAGTCATGAAGGTCAATTTGAGCTTTTTTCTCTTTTGGAATCATCAAAATGGGAGGTCGTCTTAGATTCAGGTTCATCTTGGATTCGAGTGAATACGGTAGTTTGAATAATACCAAAAAATGATACCGCCGTTACCGAACTCTTCACGGCATTCCCGATTAATAAGTTTAATGAATGACATCCGCATGGCATATAAAATGCTCACAGATAAGAATTTAAAAATCCTGCTTGGACTCCCTTTTCTACCCCTTTCATATGATCCATTGTTGTAGCCCTGACCTTGACAGTCACCAGTGTTCAAATGATGTTTCTCTAATAATTCAGCTATGTCTTCCTATATTCCCAATCTGGTTGTTTCTATTACAGGTTGATAGGTTATAAAGTGTTCTTTTACTTCTTAAAGTAAATGAAAGTTGCTCAACATAACTTGCGTCAGTGGTACAATCTACAATAATGCTATAATACTTTGCCCTTCTAGCCCACTCTACTATTTTTGTACGAGTTAAATCCCCAAGTAAATTTATTAGTTCCTTTTGGACTGTTTTCCCACAGTAGTGAACATGGGTTCCTTTGGATACAACTCGACAGAGATGTTCATTTAAAACTAAGTGATATCTACCAAACAATTCAACTAAACCTAAAAAAATGCCGTTATTTGGTGTAAATAATTTATCAGATGTACTACGAAATGGAAGATTATTTTTCGCTAGGTATAACGTTATACTTATTAATTTATCTAGAACAGTTTTCCAATGATCTTTTTCTTTTAAAATTAAAGACTGTAGGTCTTTGTCAATTGTTTGGTTATTTTGTAATCTTAAAGTTTCTTCTTGCCATTTCGCAATACATAAAATATGTTGTGATGAATTTTCATGAGATTTTAAGCATGCATGAATATTTTTCCAATCATTGAATCCTTTTTTGGTTAAATTTGTTCTACTTAAAGGGTCAAAAATTTTGCAACAAAAACAAAATACAGAGTTCAAATTTTGGGAATATACTAACCATTTTCTTAAATATAATTCTCCATTATTTACTTTTCTGTACAAGAGGAAAAACTACGAACATTGTTATCTTTCGGAAAAACTATATTGTTTGATACAGTTGTTGGACCGGATAATATTAAGTGATCTATTTCCACATTGGTTAATTTTGTAGACCAAAGTGATATGTCTTGATACTCTGGTTTGGATGTAGCTTCTTTGGTAATGTCATTACCAGGAAGAGTAAGGCCAGAAAGTGATGACGAAGGACCCGCTGCGATACTTGTATTTTCTGTTATAGCTTTTATGGTATTTTGAGCTTCATGTAGACCAGTTGAGTTAGAAAGTGATGACGACTGACCATCAATTATAACTTCATTTTCTTGCGACTGCAAAACAGTATTCATTGTAAGAAAGTTTGCAATTTTCTGGCATTTTTGAACTTCCTGCTTCTGTTCCAACTTTCTTTTACGATATTGGTAACCACTTAGTTTCTTAGGGAGCATGGTTACTGAGCATTCATGAATGAATTTATAAGAAATAGGATTTAATTTAATGAAATTTTATGAAAAGTATACTTATATTTACATAAATAGGTCACTTATACATAAAAAAATATGATGGAATGAATGCAAATATGAGATTGCAGAACAGTGATTACAGAAAAAAATGATTTGAGTAATTTTGCATAAAGTTATGCAGAAAACGACGTGGGTACAAAAATGTTACGAAGAATAATATTATCGGGCTCAGCTTTAAATGTATATAGTCAGATGAGATATAACCGATAAATATAAATTGCTTAGTGCTGGCAGTTTGGTATTTAAATATTTTAAAGTATTTTTAGTTGATTCAGTAAAAAAGTTGAGAGAAAATGTTTTCTTTCGATAAAAAAGCAAAATGTTTGGTTGAAAAAAATGTTTTTGTTGAAAAATTTACAAACAAAAAAGAAGCTATGTACTTACTTCACAATAAACTTCACTGATGTTCTTCCACACTATCACCTAATGAACACTCATCTAAGGCAGCCATTCATCCCGGATTAGGCGGGACAGTCCTGGATTCAGCTCATTTGTCCCGTTTGGTGAATAGTCCCAGAAAATGTCCTGCATTTCTGCAATTTGTCCCGCTTGACCCGCATTTTCAGAATCAAAAACACTTGAAAATTGAGTGAATTGCTTACGCGCTCAAGAGGTTTGTTGCTGTCGCTCAGTATTAGCCTGGCCAGTTCAAATTACAATGTATATATTTGATGTAATACATTGTTGTGGGAAGTTGGTACTCCTGAGCAAAGGGGATTGCCAGGGAGCCAGCTGACTCTTGCGCTCGACAGAGCCGCATAGGGGATCAAACAGGGCGCTCACAGTAGCGGCTCAAGAGAGCGAGTATTTAAGGGGCCTAAGGTTACACACACGCAGCTTTTGCATTGAGATAAAAGCAAGATTTTATTGTCGCAACTTGTAATTTTACGTTTACATCTCCAAATGTGGTGTGATCACTGATTCCATCATTCTATCGGAGTCCAAAACTCACTTCGCTTCCCTTTTCTCCTTCTCAGAATTCCTACAGATCCAGAATAAGGAACTTCCTTTGAATAGGTTTCATTGTGCTCAGGTTTAAGGATTGTGACCTTTCGGCGTTGAAATACTTGGAATACGTCTTTATTAAGTGACAACAAAGCGAAATCTAGTTTTTTGTAACTTTCTAACCCAACCCTCCTTCTTGGCACCCCCAGTGCCTAGGCGGCCGCCTGGCTCGTCTGTGCCTTGGGCCGACCCTGTATACATACATACACAGTAGAAACTGTGTTATCTGGCTATCTAGTAACCAGAATGCTTTAGAAACTGGACTTTTCACAAATGCAATTAAAAGCTGTGCTATCCGGCTATTTAGAAACCGGCCAGCCTTATATGCTGCCAATTACACAAATATAATTCTTTTTGTATTTTATTTCTATTTTATTAATTTTTTATGTTTTTGTATTACTTGTATTAGTGTAATACCAAAACTTCCACTTTAAGATTTCCTAAAATATTAGATATTTATTACGTATTTACTCCGCGTACTTCTGGGGCTTCTGAGTTACATATGGCGTATTGCGTGACACATGGGGTTTTTGATTTTGTCAGTCATTTGCATTGTCTAGATGTTTCCATATTACATTTTATTATTTTAAAAAATTATCGTTATCGTATTGATTTTAGTTGCTGTTATGACAATAAGGAGAAAATAAACAAAATCAAATAATTTTGTCCTTTTCTTCCCGGACGCCCAAAACTTTTCAAGTCTTTTGTTTCCCAAGTAAGTGTGGCAACGTACGAAATAAGAATGCGTAGATATTTATTTCTAACTACTTATGGAAGAAATAAAATGGAAAATGCAAACCTTACGCATTGTTATTTTGTTTGCCCCTAGAAGAAGCATTTGGGGATTACAATAGTGAATCTAAGCCCTATTCTGTTTGGTTATTGCTAAATTTTCCATCAAAATCGAGAAACTTTTTTACTGTCTCTGTGTGTGTGCATGCGTGCGGTGTGTGTGGGTGTGTGCATGCATGCGTGTGTGTGTGAATATATATATATATACACACAGGGCCGTCCCTAAGGGGGTGTGGAGCCCAGGGCGATCAGCATTTGTGGGGCCCCTTAACAATCTAAAATTATCAAGGTATAATTCGCGCACTAAAAAATAATTGTAAAAATATTTCATATTTTTAGATATGTATATTCCTGTATTATAGATATTATTATATTAGATATGTATATTCCCGTATTATAGACGTAGAACACACTCGAGATATCAAAAGAAAAACATTAAATTCAGCAACGATATTTTGGTATTTACGTCAGATAAGAATATCGAAATATTTTACTTGTCCACGATGTCGACACTAAAAGTTTTTGAATGTGACTGACTGATAGCATCAGCAATTACGCCACATTTTGTATGTGGCAATGTATGAAATTTATCCTACGCGACAATGTATTAAATCAACAGTATACATTGTAATTTGTACTGATGCATGACAGCTAACATGGAGCGAGGGCGATAAATGTAAGAGCGCTTAGCGATTCGCTCAATTTTCAAGTGTGATTATTTGTGAAAATGCAGGGCAAGCGGAACAAATTGTACGAATGCGAAACATTTTCCGGGACTCCTCACCATGCGGGACAAACTATCGAAATCCGGGACTGTCCCGCCTAATCTGGGAAGATTGGCTGGCTTAAGATAACTCCGTTCTTCAGGAAAGTACTCCTTATGTTTACATAGGTTGCTTATTTTGTGCAATAAACTGTAATAATTAGGTGTATTCAGACGTTATACGTTTCATTCCCGTGTTTCATACAAGATACAGTAATATACGCTTGGTTGTGAATATCGTTCATATAATTATTTTATTTGATTCTCCATATTTCATTTTATCTCTTATTTAATACACACATTTTTTGTTTGTGACATGTGCAAACCGCCAAAGCATGGGGCCCGGGGCAGAGGCCCCGCTTGCCCGGGTCAAAGGGTGCCACTGCATATATATATATATACCTTTATTATTACCTTTCCTTTTCCTTAAGTATTTATATATAAAGATATGTATTTATGTTAATTTTCAGGAAAACAAACCTTTGTACTCCTTTGAGGACAATGGTGATTATGTGTATGACGTTGCATGGTCACCAGTTCATCCAGCCTTATTTGCAGCTGTTGATGGAATGGGCAGGTTGGATTTATGGAGTTTGAACCAAGACACAGAGGTGCCCACTGCAAGTGCTACTGTTGAGGGAGGGCCAGCTCTTAACCGGATATCATGGATGCCTTCTGGTGATCATGTCACCGTTGGCGATGACTTTGGCAAGATATGGGTGTATGATGTGGGAGAGGTTAGTTTTTATCAAAAGACTGAATGTTACATACATATGTTTTGCAAAAAAAATATTTATATATATGAAGATGAAACAGTTTTTCACTTGGTCATAGACACCATATTTAAATGATTGTAAGCTTACCTTATTTTACTTTTTTACCTCCTTAAAAATTTCTACTTAGAATCAGGCCTTAAAAATCAATGACCAAAAAAGTAATCATGCATTAGTGCCTGTAGTTACATTATAACTATAGATATAAATGTATTAATGTAGAAGTAACCAATCTACTTTAAATGTATGTAAAAAGAATCACAATAATAGAATAGGAAGAAATAAATGTTTCAATAAATTCACTCCCGAGCCATCTCTGGTATGCGTGTGCACGTAATCCTAGAATTTCCTGAGACAACCATCATTTCCCCAAGCCTTTACAAATGTAAATTTTTGTCATTACTTTGGCGAGTTTTCCGGTTCTTTTTAATAATCCCATAGTGGGACGAATGCATTATTCTGTGGACTTTAAGTGAAAAGTGATGGCATATGAAGAAGAAACACCAAATCTTGCTGCACAATGGCGCTACGGGATTGATGAGTCGAATGTGAGAGGTTGGAGAAGACAAAGAAAGAAACTGGGATATTTTTGTTGTGAGATTAAAAATCTGGGACATAACTGGGACAAATTACATTTTAGTAAAAACTGTATTGAATGCTTGAATATAATGTAATTTATGTTGTCATCATTTTAGTTGATACCTTTTTTATTTCATTACGAATTGAAAAAACTGGGACATTCATACTTTTCAGTATTTTTTTCTAACAAATCTCAGAAAACCCAACGGAATTTTCCTCGCGTGCTCTTGTGAAAAGTGGGGGTCGGCTTACAATCGATTGAATGCGGTATATAGCATTGAAACTCTCCAATCCTAAAAATGAATTTGCATGTATTGATCGGGAAGTTTAGTCAATCTGATAGCAACATTATTCTGTATTCCAGGATTGTGTAATCGGTAATTCACTCATTCCTCAAACTGCTTAAAATATTGCATTGAAGCAGTTTGAATTTATGTCTATATTTTAAAACAATTATGCCATATTCTGTTACCCCTTCCTATAGAGACATCCTATATATAATTTTGGAAGTGTCCGTCTGTCCCCCCCTGTTTCAGGGAGTGGGAATCGGTGACTTAAAAAAAACTTATTATGGCTCAAATTAATTTTTTTCCTCTGAACCGGCCCAAAAATAGGAGTGCGCAGGGTACACGAATGCACAGGTTACATGGGTAAATATGGTATGTTTTATTATAACATGCTATGTTAAAATAAATAATATAAATGAACAATTACCATAGAGCCGTTAATTTCCACCTTATTAGATCTCCATATTGAATTTTTACAAAATGGCTCACGGGATGAAAGAGTTTTAGAATAACTGCTACAGTCAGTACACAATTCACGATCTACAGTATGAATACACGGTGGTGATACCCATGCCATAGTCCTCACTTAATCGCTTCACAGACGCACCACGATCAAGTTTTGCAATAACTCAACTTTCTTAGCAATTGATCATGAATTGCGCTTCCTTTTTGTTTTCATACTGTTACCCATAAGGGCATCTGATGGTCTTTTTGACATGTTCACTATCACAAATACGATAAATAACCACAAACGTCTTCGGTATGTCAGGAACCAACCACTACAAGCCGCGATGATGAATGATGCAGTGCGGGCGGCGTCAGATGCCAGGTTACATTTTTCATCAACAAAGAATTCTTTGAGCAAGTCAGACCCAGTAGTGACAATTTAGCTATTTTGTTACTAGGTATAGAGACTTCATTTCGTCTAGCAAATTTTTTTTGCATTTAGTGACATGGCGAAAAATTTGAAGATTTAATTGTGCTGTGATTTAATGATTTAAACATGGTTAATAAGTAAGATGTATTGCATTTTATTATTTATGTATTAGTTATTACAAGTATTATTTTGAAGTAGTTTTGCACTCATCCGGCGGTAGCAGCATTATAGCGGCATTCATTTGAGTATAACACCTTTTTGAGATTAGACCATTTATCCTAATCTTTGGTGTTGACAGATCAAGAAAATTTTGGATTTAGGATAATTTCGGTTTTTGGATTTACGGAGAAAGGGTGCTCGACCTGTATAGATATACATAGATAACTTCTGATTAACACTCTAATTCGGCATGCCAATTAATAGCAACTTCCAATGATGAAGGATTCACAACCATAGATACAGCCTGCCATATAGGAAAATGGATTGCATTGACTGGGCTGTGAGGAATTGCCATTTTTCATTTTCATCCATTATGCTTGAACAGTATAACATCATCTATTCTGGAAGATAAATGGAGAAATATTTAGATTACTTCCTACGAGAATAAATTTTACAGATCAGTGGCTAATGACATTGAACATTCAATTCCTTGAGAGAAGTAACACTAATTTTATCCCTGACATAATAATATGTCTTCTTCTTCCTGTCATTGTATGTGACACACATGAGGATATGTAAATTTCTATTTATAGATTTACAGGATACTTGCCATGATAAGTCCCCCCAAATACTTGCCTAATGTGTAATTGTAGACATGGTTCATATGCTTCCATTTTATTGCTATTTCTGCATCAAACTTGGAAAATGTTTTTTCATTTATGGTATTTTTTATGGCAAATCTGTCTTTGACAAAATAAAAAAATGGCTACCCTAAAATGAAGTTATTAATAAAGTAACTCTACTGAACGATGTATGTGCAGATAATCTGAAGAACCAAAACTATTTCTTGCTGTAATCATACCTGACATTATCTAAAGTATTCGACATTTTAATAGATTCATCCAAATTTTATGAACTTTCATGACTAATGATATACAGGCACTCCCCGGATTACGTAAGCCATGACTTATGTAAACCCGCACTTACCTAAGCGGCCCCATAAATTATGTACAAAAAGAATTTCGTTATGCTGTTAGCGGTTTTCGTATGTGAGCGCGAACTAAATCTATATGTATGTGTGCAGAGAAAGAATGCAAGGCGTGGGTTGTAATGCAAAATCCCCTCTATACTACCCAGCCAATGTTGCCATTCTAGCGAATTTTTAGCTATATCTAGCGACTCTGGCTTTGAATTGCACCTGAAAAAAGGCCACAGCGACTACCTACTAATCTAGCGAATCGATGTAACAATCTACCTAATTCTAGAGACTGACAATATATCTGCACTCATGTGAATACAATAATAGATTACATTGTTGTTACATGTCTGTGTGGTACTGTGGTTTCTCTCCCAATCCCTTCAGTCTTTTTCCGATCATTGATGTGGGTGTTTGATCTCTTAACGTGTGTTTTGCTTTTGCAATCATGGCTGATAAGCATGTCAGTGAGAATAAAAGTGCTAGTGCTGCTAAAAGGCGGTGTACTATTACTTTAGAAGAAAGGAGCCACTGCATTTGCATACCTCCATTTTAACCGATTGCTTGTACCGTACTGATGCAGTAAATAATACATACTTTAATTTTCAGAGATTGCTTTTTCGAAATAGCTTTGCCTGCTGAAAAAATGCCTTCGGGGGCCGGATCCAGCCTGTGGGCCATAGTTTTCCCACCTCTGCTATACTTTCCGTAGTAATTTTCGACTTAGCAAATTTTGAGTTACGTAATGGGTGCCAGAATGCATTACTTATGTGACCCGGGGGGTGCCTGTATTTACTTATATAATGCACGCAATTGTTTTTACAAATATCAATAAAATGCTGAACTTCATCTTGCGTAATTGTTTCACTTGCAATTGCTTTCAATTGTACATTAATTGAATTATCTCAGTTTTTGCTAGAAACAACTCTTTGCATCTCTGGCTCAAGACAGATGAGGGGAAACAAGTTTTATTATTACTTGAATCAATCCACTTGTAAGAAACATGTCTTTTAGGAAAGTCATTACTAGCAAGTTCATTGCTTAAGTACTGGTTTATAACATTTCCTGTAAGCATTTGAAACATTATATAATTTCAAAATATGCTATTTATTCTTTTCTTCTTTAAGCAACTTGCCCAACCACGACATGATGAGTGGACCAAACTCGTTTACACCCTGCAGGAGCTGAAGAATAACCAAGCTGATGAAGAGATTGATAAACTAAGTCTTAGCTCTGGAGCCAGTAGCAGTTTAAGTAGTTTATCTGCTCTGCGCTAATTGTAACTGTATAAAACCAATTATTTCATGTTTGCTAAAAGTTAATGCTCTACTTCAGCATTCTTGGCACCAGAAACAAGCTTTTGGAGGAGCCATACATCCTTATACTTGAATGCTTGTTATGTATAGTTAAACCAATTTAAATTTTTTTGGCAATTTTATTGCTACCATGCTTATACAATTAAGCATATCTGTTTCTGCTTAATGGGCAAGAACTTCATTCAGATTATTATGTTGTCCTGGGATGGTTGAAGGTCAATATATTCTAATTTATTCCACATTTATTTTGTGTTCAAAAAACTAATTCATATAAAAGTTTTGCAAATATGGCCTTGAAGCTAAAGTAATATCTGCTCCCAAAGTCTCATTTCAAAGTTGTCTTTGTGATTTATTTGATACCATATAAATTATAATGAATTATTATTTGACAGTGTGGCAAGCAAGTTACTCCTCAGTGATTGACATTACATTGACTGCCCTGTTAAAATGTCCATATCCTTCGCTAACATTTTAATATTCATGTAAATAACATAATATCCTTACTCTATGAACCATTACGAACATTTCTCAAAAGAAAAATGGATTCAAGTTTGTGTTTAAGTTTTAATATTTATCATTCATTAGATTTATGCAAAATTTGTTTGTTGAGTTTCCATTTCATTTTGTGTTCCAATAACTAGAAGTTTGGATTGTACCTACTGCTTAAATAAGGGTTGGCAATCAACATATTCACTGCAAAGTCATTTAAGTTGATTTCTGAATCGATTCCTATTCTGTAAAAATGGATTTTACTCAAATTAGCCTATTGGTAATATGTACTTTAAAAACAATAAGAACACGAATCTGTAAGATTGTATTATTAAAAATGTCATAATTATTTTTAATTTGCCATTCAAATGGTAAGCAGTGATTGTGTTATCCCATTAGTTTTACCACTTTTACCCGACTATAAGATGACGGTTTTCTGTTTTTGTTCCAATGAAACATGATGCTCGTCTTATATTTTTAAATAAAAAAATTGTGATATTGATTATGACTAGTCTATTTTTGTTTAAATCACACTTATCTGTGAACATTGTGATCACAATGATTTCAGATTTAATTACTAAAGAATTCTTAAAAATCTTGTTTAATTGATTTATTTAAGAATGCCTTATGTAAATTTTTTTGCCAAAAGTAACCTTTGCAAAGGTCTTACGTTCAAGGTCGTCTTAAAGTCGAGTAAATACTGTATTTAACTTCCTTTATAGGAGTGACATTCTGCCATGAAGAGTTCTTAAGGAAAGCAATTCTTACTTGGTAGTTGTGTTGTTACTATAAATTACCACGTCAAGCAAAATTGTGTTACACGAAAATCTATTTTCCATAATAAATTATGCAAGAGAAAGGGCATGCAAGGGATAAAAGAGAAATTACACACCGTACTTGACATTTTTATTGTAATATTATGCTGTAAAAATTATAAATGCAAATATAGTTTCATTTATAATATTTAATGCTAACTAGGGGTTCCAACCCTGTACACACAGTGGCCTAACCTTGATGACACTTTACGTCACCACCTGTTCAGCTGCTTTTGGCAGCTCATTCTTTCTTCTAAGCTCATGTAATTAAGTTGAAAATATAGAGATCGACAGAAAGTCGAGTAAGACAGACCTGGTTTCTGCTGTCATATCACAGAACACCTATTTCACTCATGTCAACCCTTAACTACTGTACCTATTTTTTTGTGTATCTTGTGCACCTTTCTTCCCAAAATATAAGTAAAAAAAATCTAATGTGGCCAACACGACTTTCTTCATATTTGGGATATAGATATTTAAATTATTATGAATAGCATTATAAGGCAAAATTATTATTTCCTATCGTAAAAGAATACAGTCATCCTTACTGCGGTAAATTAGGTATATATTGAATATGTTTACAGAATTCACCGCTACATGGTGGTGGCACTGTATACTGGAAATTACGAAAAAGTTGAATATCTCCGAAATGGATGGTTCTACAAAAATTTGTTTCAAACAAAACTTGGAAGAAATATTATTCTCTACAACTTTGGTCCTCATGAAGATGACCAATTACAACGTTTTTAAGGAGATATTTGACGGAAACCAAAAAAACCGATTATTTATAAATAATTCCTAAACAATAACTGCTATGGAAAATTGTTTGAAATAAAAGATGTAGGAAATTACATTCTCTATAATCTTTGTATCGAATTGTATATACAATAATGATTTTTTAACGGAGATATTTCACCAAAACCGAATCAGGTTTCGAATAAACCTTGACTTCCGGTTAACCGATATTATCCAAAAACTAATCAGATCTTTGTGCTTATACCAAAGTGTTATATAAGAAATTTAATAATGATATGGCAAGTAATTTTCGAGTTAGAGCACCCACAATCACTTATTTTTTCAAAGCGTATTTACTACCAAAGATGTGAGAGCGAAGGTCGTGGCTCCCGAACCAGGCAAGAAAAAATGATATAGTCATATCAGCGAAAGGGATAGCTCAACAGCTTAAAAATATCAAGTCAAATAAATCTCCGGGTTCAGAAGAGATACCAGCTAGAATATTCAAAGAGTTAGCACTGGAAATAGCACCTTATCTCGAAATAGTTTTCATTAAGTCACTTAGTCATGGCATAGTACTTAAGGAATGGAAATTAGCCTATATAACTCAGTTACACAAAGGTGACAAAAAAGACGACAAAGAAAATTACAGGCCAATTTCGCTTACCTCCCTATCTTGCAAGGTTCTTGAGCACATTATCGTTAGCTCCGCGATGGACTTCTTAGACAGCCAGAACTTGCTAAGTAAATATCAGCATGGCTTCAGGAAGACAAGATCTTGTGAAACACAGCTCGCTCTGTTTGTTCACGATATACTAAGATCAGGAGACCGTAAGACTCGGTTAGATGCGGATTTCCTCGACTTCAAGAAGGCTTTCGATCAAGTTCTGCACAGTAAGTTATTGACGAAATTAAATGATTGTGGAATTAATCAAAAAATAATCAAGTGGATCAGGGACTTTCTTAATAAGCGTGAACAAATAATAGTTACAGATGGATTTAAATCAGATTCAGTCAGCGTAGTCTGAGGGGTTCCACAGGGAAGTGTAATCGGCTTCCTACTATTCCTTTTATATATAAACATCTTAGATAATGTTATTAAAAGTAAAATCAAGTTATTTGCGGATGATACATTAGTTTACAGAGAGATTAACAGTCCTGACTAGTATGGAAGCATTAAGCCAGTTGCCTAGGTAGCCTGTTGTTAGACCCAGAAAAATTACCACTTTTTTGTGATAAAAACTATAAATTTATGCTAATTCTACTCGGATTTGAATTCTGTCTTCAAAAATAAGAAACTACAATTTATATCCTACCCGATAGTTTGTCTCAAGTTCGTAACTTGAAGGGAAGTAATTTTAAAATGCAAATACAAAATCCTCTACACCAATTTACATGCTTTCTTATTGGCAAAAGGGGACAAAATAGCCCCTCAAAATAGAAATTTCGCTAGTTTCGGATTTTTTCCTTTGGTTGTGACCAAAAACCTATAATCCTACCAAATTTCAAGTTTCTGGCAAATCTGGAAGTGCCTCATAATATTGTATCCTACTATATATATATATATATATATATACTAGTTGTTATGTGCTTGCATTCTGCAAGCATTTTCAAATTTTAGCATTTTTACAAATTCAAATTATTCCCAAGCTATGTTGTACATAATGATATAACCATGTCAAATTTGGAGTTTGTTGCTCATTTAGAAGTGCCTTATAATTTTATCCTCGTATGGAGCAATAATGGAGCAAAACAGCCCCTAACATTAAGAATTATTACACTCTCAGATTTTTTCCATCTGTTGTAACTAAAAACCCATAATTCTGCCAAATTTCAAGTTTGTATCTCATTAAGAAGTGCCTCGTATGGGGCCGAAAAGGGGCAAAACCACACAGTAAAAATAGGAATTTTTGCAATTTTACAATTTTATCTTAGTTTGCTATGAAAATCCTATAATCGTGCCAAATTTCAAGTCTCTAGGTCCTATGCAGCTGCCTCGCAGTTTTTGTTCTCGCTTGGGGCCGAAAAGCGGCAAAGCCGCCCCTTAAAAATGAGAATTTTTGTAATTTTATAATTTTATCTTAGGTTGCAAAGAATTTCTATAACCGTGCCAAATTTCAAGTCTCTGGTTCCTACGCAGCGGCATCGCCATGTTTGTTCTCGATTAGGGCAATAATGGGGCAAATCAGCCCCAAAAATGAGGATTATATCAATATTGGATTTCATTCATTAGGTGTAGTTTATCATTAACAGCATTAAAATATAAGCCTCTGATTCCCATTAAAAGCTTACCCATATGAAAGGATAGAGCTTGTTACCAAGGAAACCTATTGTAAGACCCAGAAAAATTACTACTTTTTTGAGATAAAAACTATAAAATTACGTTAATTCTACTCGGATTTGAATTCTGACTTCAAAATAAGAAACTACAATTTATATCCTATCCGACAGTGTAAGTCTCGAGTTCATAGCTTGACGGGAAGTAATTTTAAAATGCAAATATAAAAACCTCTACACCAATTTACATGTATTCTTATGGGGAAAAAATGGGGCAAAAAGGGGCCAAAATAGCCCCTCAGAATAGGAAATTCAACAGTTTCGGATTTTTCCCTCTGTTTATGACTAAAAACCTATAATCCTACCAAATTTCAACTTTCTAGCACATCTGGAAGTGCCTCATAATTTTGTATCCTCCTATATATATATATCTATATCTATAATATATAGATGCTTCTTACACATGATATCTATAATATATAGATGCTTCTTACACATGATATATATATATATATACTAGTTGTTATGTGCTTGCATTCTGCAAGCATTTTCAAATTTTAGCCTTTTTGCAAATTCAAATTATTTTCAATCGATGTTGTACATAATCATATAACCATGTCAAATTTTGAGTTTGTTGCTCATTTAGAAGTGCCTTATAATTTTAATGCTCGTATGGAGCAATAATGGAGCAAAACAGCCCTTAACATTATGAGTTATTACACACTCAGATTTTTTCCATCTGTTGTAACTAAAAACCCATAATTCTGCCAAATTTCAAGTTTGTATCTCATTAAGAAGTGCCTTATAATTATCACACTCGTATGGGGCTGAAAGGGGCAAAACCGCACATTAAAAATTGGAATTTTTGCAATTTTACAATTTTATCTTAGTTTGCTATGAAAATTCTATAATCGTGCCACATTTCAAGTATCTAGGTCCTATGCAGCTGCCTCGCCTTTTTTGTTCTCGTATGGGGCCGAAAAGCGGCAAAGCCGCCCCTTAAAAATTAGAATTTTTGTAATTTTATAATTTTATCTTAGGTTGCAAAGAATTTCTATAACCGTGCCAAATTTCAAGTCTCTGGTTCCTACGCAGCGGCATCGCCATGTTTGTTCTCGATTAGGGCAATAATGGGGCAAATCAGCCCCAAAAATGAGGATTATATCAATATTGGATTTCATTCATTAGGTGTAGTTTATCATTAACAGCATTAAAATATAAGCCTCTGATTCCCATTAAAAGCTTACCCATATGAAAGGACAGAGCTCGTTACCAAGGAAACCTATTGTAAGACCCAGAAAAATTACTACTTTTTTGAGATAAAAACTATAAATTTACGTTAATTCTACTCGGATTTGAATTCTGACTTCAAAAATAAGAAACTACAATTTATATCCTATCCGACAGTTTAAGTCTCGAGTTCGTATCTTGACAGGAAGTAATTTTAAAATGCAAATATAAAAACGTCTACACCTATTTACATGTATTCTTATGGGGAAAAAATGGGGCAAAAAGGGGCCAAAATAGCCCCTCAGAATAGGAATTTTGCCAGTTTCGGATTTTTTCATTTGGTTGTGACTAAAAACCTATATTCCTACCAAATTTCAAGTTTCCAGCACATTTGGAAGTGCCTCATAATTTTGTATCCTCCTATATATATGATATATATATATATATATATCATGTGTAACTTCCAGATGTGGTAGAAAGTTGAAATTTGGTAGGATTATAAGTTTTTAGTCAAAACCAGAGGAAAAAATCCGAAGCTCTCGGAATTCCTATTTTGAGGGACTTTTTTTGGCACCTATTTCCCCCATTTTTTGCCCATAAGAAAGCATGTAAATTGGTGCAGAGTTTTTGATATTTACATTTTAAAATTACTTCCCATCAAGATACGAACTCGAAACTTAAACTGTTGGATAGGATATAAATTGTAGTTTCTTATTTTTGAAGACGGAATGCATATCCGAGTAGAATTATTGTAATTTTATAGTTTTTATCGCAAAAAATTGCTAATTTTTCTTGGTCTAACAATAGGTTTCCTTGGTAACAAGCTCTATCCTTTCATATGGGTAAGCTTTTAATGGGAATCAGAGGCATATATTTTAATGCTGTTAATGTAAACTACACCTAATGAAGGAAATCCAATATTGATATAATCCTCATTTTAGGGGCTGTTTTGCCCCATTATTGCCCCATTCGAGAACAAAAAAGGCGATGCAACTGCATACGACCTAGAGACTTGAAATTTGGCACGGTTATAGAAATTTTATTGCAACCTAAGATAAAATTACAAAAATTCCTATTTTTAATGTGTGGTATTGCCCTTTTTCGACCCCATACAAGTGTGATAATTATAAGGCACTTCTTAATGAGATACAAACTTGAAATTTGGCAGAATTATGGGTTTTTAGTTACAACAGATGGAAAAAATCTGAGAGTGTAATAATTCTTAATGTTAGGGGCTGTTTTGCTCCATTATTGCTCCATTCGAGGATTAAAATTATAAGGCACTTCTAAATGAGCAACAAACTCCAAATTTGACATGGTTATATCATTATGTACAACATCGCTTGGGAATAATTTGAAAATGCTTGCAGAATTCAAGCACATAACTAGTAATATATATATATATATCATGTGTAAGAAGCATCTATATATTATAGATATATATATATATCATGTGTAAGAAGCGTCTATATATTATAGATATACATATATCATGTGTAAGAAGCATCTATATATTATAGATATATATATCATGTGTAAGAAGCATCTATATATTATAGATATATATATACTAATTAATGTGTGCTTGCATTCTGCAAACATTTTTAATGTTTAGCATATTTACAATTTAAAATTATTCCCAATGAATTTTGTACAAAATCATATAACTGTATCAAATTTCAACTTTGTAGCTTATTTAGAAGTGCTTTATAATTTTATTTGTTGCATAGGACAATTATGTGGCCAAACAGTCGCTAAGATTTTGAATTTTCACGATATCGGATTTCTTCTTTCTGTTGTAACTAAAAACCCATAATTCTGCCAAATTTCATGTTTGTATCTCATTAAGAATTGCAAGTCGCAGCGTGCCGCGGCGCAACTGATCAAATCTGTCAAATTTGCTGCCTCTTATCTCGTAAAGTATTTCGCAAGTAGTTTCGAAAAACACAACTTATTATCGTTTTTGGCAGTTCTTTAAGGTTATTTACTTCAATATACCTCATGACATCCATATTTTAAATAAAAATACGCGAAACTTGAGAAATATTCAGATTTTTTCATTTCACTGTTATATTAAGAAGCCAGTGGCATAGCTACCTTATAGAAATAGGAGGCAATGCCTAAGGGCCCTCGAACAAAAGGGGCCCCACGAGCGAAAGAACGATTTTTATAGTTAAGCGTCACTTTGATGAATTGTCATCAGATTATCGTTTTCACCTCTTTCTCAAGAGGGCTCCACCACAGAGAAGAAGAAACACCGATGAAATATATATTAAAAAATCTTTTTACTAAAATATTTCCGCTTAGGGGGCCCATCAGCCATTCTTGCCTAGGGGCCCGAAACATCGAGCTATGCTACTGTACGAAGCCAACAATTTTCATATTTGAAATAGAAAGAGTTTTAAACCCTTGTTAAATCAATAAAGTGAATTTGTAAGGTATAATGTGTAATTTTTTATATTTCTATTTATTTAAAAACTTCTTTTTCAATTTGTGGGAAAACATTTTTACGTCAATGTATTAAAATAATTTTCTCTCAGGGTCTTATGATCATTAAAATAGTAAAGTACCTTTCAGAGAAGTTTAATTTAAGAGTATATTTAAATTATAACGAGTTTCTCAAAATTCTTTTGACAACGTTGCTCTGTTGCAGTCTGGAAATTTACGCAGGTAGTCTGCGACGACTTTCAAAACGAACTGTTTTTGAGATTCACATTTAGTAAATAATTTATTAAAGTCCTCCATTATCTTAACATCTCTTTCTGCAGCGTCGTTGACGACTTTCAGTTGTTTTGCAATCTCCAATCCCTCGCTTTAGGTGTGATCATTTTTTCACATACGGGGATCCTTAGAGAGAAATGTCATTGAAATATTGAACCTTTTGAAAAATTGTCTAGATTCATTAAAAATGAAATGTTCAAGTCCCTTATCTACGAAGTGTATTATGTTTCGAGTGTATGGTAAATCTTTTGGTTGAGTCCTCTGAATTCTCGTTGACATTTTATTGCAAGGCTAATACCATTTGTTTCTTAGTGTCTATTGATACCCTGTCGTCGAAAAACGCTAGAGCTGCACTTTCTGGTGCAAGGTACCACAAATGGTTACAAAAGTTATTCATTGCCACACGGCTAATTTCACTATCAGTCTTTTCGTACTCGTAAAGACTTTTCAAAAACAGCAAATCTCTCCGAGGAGCTTCAATGGCAATCGACGTGCTAATCCAAGCCTCCACGTACAAACGTACTAGAAAGACGCACACGTCGCGGAGTGCAATTTCTTCTTCGGCAGATAAGGAGAATTGAAGAAACATTTTTAGACAGTATATAGCTTTAGCCATCCACCTAGCATGGTGAAATGCACCGGGAACGCGAAATGATATTCCTCGAGGAGGAACCCCTCCCAGAAAAATGACAGTTAGTTCAAGGAGCTCTCGGTAATCTTCCCTGGGGTGATTTTCCTGTAAACGTTGCAGCGCGAAAGCAAGAATTTCGTCTTCCGCGTCCTTTAGATCTTCTCGAACCCGCCAGTCTTGCATTCCAGGTTTAAAATTCTCCGTTAAGTTGAGGACATGCTTCCTGAAACGTTTTGAAGAGGGGAACATTTGGGCCTGATGATTTTCCAAATTTTTCGTCAAAGACACTCTTCAAAACAATGTATCTTAATTGTACAATGTAGTTGCCAAGTGTATACTAAATTTTTAGGAATATCACAGAAGGGAAGATTGCCGGAAACCTTTATTCACTATTACATTTCATGGAGATATTCCTACGCGAGGACATAATACATAAGTGAAACGAAAAAATCTGAATATTTCTCAAGTTTCGCGTATTTTTATTCAAAATATGGAAGTCATGAGGTATATTGAAGTAAATAACCTTAAAGAACTGCCAAAATCGATAATAAGTTGTGTTTTTTGAAACTATTGGCGAAATACTTTACGAGATAAGAGGCAGCGAATTTGACAGATTTGAGCAGTTGCGCCACGGCACGCTGCGACTTGCATGGTACGCGCTCACTTTCCGGGCCGGATCTTGGCAACTACTGGGCAGATGATATGAATATTCGAGACACATCACCAAAAATGTCTAATAAACTGTTGGTAATAATATCAAAACAATCCGTTAGAATCAAAAATTGAAATAGCTCCGTTTTCGCTAGGAATGACCCAAATACCACAAAAAGTGATAAAATATATATAGTTCAACTGCGATGCGGCACGTTTTCCCGTTATCCAATTGTAAAAATATTTAACAAAATTTATTTTCTAACCAGATGGAACAAATTGAGGGGGCGTCCCAAAAGAAATTCAGAGTTCGAAAAATAAGGACCACCCTAATATACAGGGTGATTCATGAAGATATGGAATAATTTCAGGAGCTGATTTCTGAGGTCATTATGAACAAAAAAGTTCATATGAACATGTGTCCGATTCCGAATAATTAAAGAGTTATGGCTGTTTGAAAATTAGAAAAAGGCAAGGCAATATCCGGAACTCGGGAGACAATTGCCGACCAGTACGCGATGCGTTCTCCGCTACATTGTTTATTTACTTATTTACAGTCTGTATTGTCAAATACGAATGTGTGTATTATTAAAGTAGGTTTTCAAAAACACCACCTTCGACTTCAATGCATTTCACCGCTCGTGTGTGAATCGCGCTCGTTGCCTGCCGAAGTTCATCATGACTGTCTTTTATGCGAGCCACAGCATTCAATACGCGATGAAGTAATGCATCCCGTGTTTGCACTTTAGTATGGTACACAAGATCTTTCATCCACCACCACAAGCAGAAATCCAAGGGGTTTAGGTCTGGGGACCTAGCTGGCCAATTTTGTGGACCATTGCGACCGATCCACCGCCCAGGGAACTGCTCATTGAGGTAAGTAACCACTGCACGGAAACAATGAGGTGGTGCTCCGTCGTGTTGGAAGTGCATTCAAAGTCTTGTAGCCAGGGGCACATCTTCTAACAGTTGCGGCAATTCGTTTTGCAAAAATTGTAAATAAATGTCCAGTAAGACGACCCTCAAAAATGAATGGACCAATTACCTGATCACACAACATTCCACACCACACATTGACACTGAATCAGTGTTGAAAGTTACTGTCCACAGTGGCACGGGGATTAATTTCTGACCAAACATGGGAATTGTGTGTGTTGTTAACACCGTTGCGGGTGAATTAAGCTTCATCAGTGAATAAGATGTAACGATGCAGACGCCGATTCTCATTAAGCCAATTACAAAATTCCAGTCGTCGGGTAGGATCCCCAGGTTCGAGGTGTTGGACACGATGTAAGTGGTACAGGTACATTCCTTCTTCATTCAATGTTCTCCATACTTTTGATTGCGAAACACCGAGACGTGTGGATATCCTTCGTGTACTAGTACAAGGGCTACGCTGTACCGCCTCAAGGATGTTCTCTTGCTCAGCCACGTCTTGTCGAACCACACGCTCATATGGAGTGTTAACGCTGGTAAGTGAGCCGGTATCTCGCAAAGTTTGGAACACACTGCTAATAACTTTTTGATTTAGAACGTCGCTGGTATTCAGCGACAGCAGCAACAACATTTCCATCGCAAAATCCATAAATATACACCATATCGGCATATTCAGCACTTGCAAATGTAAAAGGCATCTTGAAAGTAATACTAACACAGTAACAACTAACAATGCTATTGTCGATTTTTGCATGCGCATGTTTCGACAGGCTACGTTCGGACAAGGTCATGGTCGCGCAGGCGCATGAGTTATGAGTGAGATTCACAGTGCTGAAAATCTACGAGCAGCCATAACTCCGCAAATTCGTATTTGACAATACAGACTGTAAATAAGTAAATAAACAATGTAGCGGAGAATGCATCGCGTACTGGTCGGCAATTGTCTCCCGAGTTCCGGATATTGCCTTGCCTTTTTCTAATTTTCAAACAGCCATAACTCTTTAATTATTCGGAATCGGACACATGTTCATATGAACTTTTTTTGTTCATAATGACCTCAGAAATCAGCTCCTGAAATTATTCCATATCTTCGTGAATCACCCTGTATATATATGATATATATATCATGTGTAAGAAGCATCTATATATTATACTACTTAATATGTGCTTGCATTCTGCAAGCATTTTTAAAGTGTAGCATTTTTACAATTTCAAATTATTCCAAATCAATTTTGTACGAAATCATATAACAATATCGAATTTCATCTTTGTAGCTCATTTAGAGGTGCATTATAATTTTATTTGTCACATAGGAAAATTATTTGGCAAATCAGTTGCTAAGATTTCTAATTTTAACGATATTGGATTTCGTCTTTCTGTTGTAACTAAAAACCCATAATTCTGCCAAATTTCATGTTTGTATCTCAATAGGAATTGCCGTATCATTTTCACACCGGTATGGGTCATATATAGGGCAAAACCGCACTTAAAAATTTGGAATTTCCGCAATGTTTATTTTATCTTCGGTTGCAATAAAATTTTTATAACCAGGCCAAATTTCAAGTCTCTACGTCATATGGAGCTGCCTCATCATTTTTGTTGTCATATATGGAGCAATACTGGGGCAAAACAACCCCAAAAATAGGGATTATTACAATATCGGAATTCCTTCATTAGGCCTAGTTTAACATTAAAGGCAATAAAATATCTGCCCCTGATTTCCATTAAAAGCTTACCCATATGAAAGCATTAAGCCTGTTGCTAGGAAGGCTATTGTTAGACCAAGAAAAATACCACTTTTTTCCGTCAAAAACTATAAATTTACACTAATTCTACTCGGATTTGAATTCTGTCTTCAAAAATAAATATTCGAATGGGGAAATAATGGGGCAAAACAGCCCCAAAAATGAGGATTATATCAATATCAGATTTCCTTCATTAGGTGTAGTTTAACATTAACAGCATTAGGCATAGTTTAACATTAAAGGCATTAAAATATAAGCCTCTGATTCCCATTAAAAGCTTACTCATATGAGAGCATTAAGACTGTTGCCTCGGAAACCTATTGTTAGACCCAGAAAAATTACCACTTTTTTGCGATAAAAAATATAAATTTACGCTAATTCTACTCGAATTTGAATTCTGCCTCAAAAATAAGAAACTACAATTTATATCCTATCCGATAGTTTAAGCCTCGAGTTCGTATCTTGATGGGAAGTAATTTTAAAATGCAAATATAAAAACCTCTGCACCAATTTACATGCTTTCTTATGGGTAAAAAATGGGGCAAAAAGGGGTCAAAATAGCCCCTCAAAATAGGAATTTTGCCAGTTTCCGATTTTTTCCTTAGGTTGTGATCAAAAACCTATAATCCTACCAAATTTCAAGTTTCTGGCACATCTGGAAGTGCCTCATAAATTTGTATCCTCCTATATCTATAATATATAGACGCTTCTTACACATGATATCATTCTATAAGCAGTCTTCTTACAGAGGAGGATATACGATATATATAGGATATAGGAGGATACTAATGTCTGGCCCAAACTACTATACTTGGAGAGCTGCAATTTAATACCGAGGTGAACAAAGAAAAATAATCGGAGGAATAATTGCAAAATTGTAACAATGTGCATTATTTTGGCCGCTAAAAATTATAAACTATTTTACTAACATTTCGTGATTTAGGTATTTCCAAATGCGCTATCGAGCTGAAATTTTTTCTACCAGTAGAATTCGCCAAATAATGAAAACGAGAATATAGAAATTTGAAATTTTTTATTCGTTCGGCCGTAATAAATTCTCAAATGTTTAACAAACTGACTAATGTTTATGTACTTTCTGTAGATCCAGGAAGCTGAAAATTTTAACAGAGTTAGGAAATAATGTCCTGGTGGTAAATAACATTAAAAATTTTAGAAATATTTATTGCTGTGGCTGTTAAAAATTAATAACATTTAAACAATGAAATTCATATAAATGCACTTCTAGAGGTGCTGCATTGATGAAATTTCGTATAAATGTGAGGTATTCATAACAAATGATAAAAACCTATAATATTTTATAATTATAAATTTTAGGGGTTGTTTTTTCCCCAATATTTTCAAAACAGGAAAACAAGTAATTCGGAGCGGAGATGCAACTTTAAGCATTGAAAATTATTTTTCAGCTTTTATTTTTACTTTAGGGCGGTGGAAAATGATTGCAGAATGCAAGCACATATTTACTTGTATATATATACTAGTTAATGTGTGCTTGCATTCTGCAAGCATTTTTAAAGTTTATCATATTTACAATTTCAAATTATTCCCAATCAATTTGTTACAAATCATATAACTGTATCAAATTTCAACTTTGTAGCTCAATTAGAAGTGCATTATAATTTTATTGGTCGCATTGGACAATTATTTGGCAAAACATTCGCTAAGAGTGCGAATTTTAACGATATTGGATTTCGTCTTACTGTTGTAACTAAAAACGCATAATTTTGCCAAATTTCATGTTTCTATCTCAATCAGAATTGCCGTTTCATTTTCACACTGGTATGGGGCCGAAAAGGGGCAAAACCACACATTAAAAATTGGAATTTTTGCAATTTTACAATTTTATCTTAGCTTCCTATGAAAATTCTATATTCGTGCCAAATTTCAAGTCTCTAGGTCCTATGCAGCTGCCTCGCATTTTTTGTACTTTCTGTAGATCCAGGAAGCTGAAAATTTTAACAGGGTTCGGAAATAATGTCCTGGTGGTAAATAACATTGAAAATTTTACAAATATTTATTGCTGTGGCTGTTAAAAATTAAAAAATTTACACAATGAAATTCGTATAAATGCACTCTTAGAGGTGCTGCATGGATGAAATTTCACATAAATGTGGGGTATCGTAAAAAAGTAATAAAAACCTATAAATGTATTATAATTATAAATTTTAGGGGTTGTTTTTACCCCAATATTTTCGAATCTGAAAAACACGTAATTCGGAACCGAGATGCGAACTTATGCATTGAAAGTAATTTTTCGGCTTTTATTTTTACTTTCACGTGAGAGAAAATGCTTGCAGAATGCAAGCACAGGTTCACTAGTATATATCTATAATATATAGATGCTTCTTACACATGATATATATATTATACTAGTTGTTATGTGCTTGCATTCTGCAAGCATTTTCAAATTTTAGCATTTTTAAAAATTCAAATTATTCCCAAGAGATGTTGTACATAACGATATAACCATGTCAAATTTGGAGTTTGTTGCTCTTTTAGAAGTGCCTTATAATTTTAATGCTCGTATGGAGCAATAATGCAGCAAAACAGCCCATAACATTAAGAATTATTACAGTCTCAGATTTTTTCCATCTGTTGTAACTAAAAACCCATAATTCTGCCAAATTTCAAGTTTGTATCTCATTAAGAAGTGCCTTATAATTATCACACTCGTATGGAGCCGAAAAAGGGCAAAACCAAACATTAAAAATAGGAATTTTTCCAATTTTATCTTAGTTTGCCAAGAAAATTGTATAATCGTGCCAAATTTCAAGTCTCTAGGTCCTATGCAGCTGCCTCGCATTTTTTGTTCTCGCATGGGGCCGCAAAGGGGCAACACCGCCCTTTAAAAATGAGAATTTTTGTAATTTTGTAATTTTATCTTAGGTTGCAATGAAATTTCTATAACCGTGCCAAATTTCATGTCTCTGGGTCCTATTCAGTTGCATCGCCTGTTTTGTTCTGGAATGGGGCAATAATGGGGCAAAACAGCCCCAAAAATGAGGATTATATCAATATCGGATTTCCTTCATTAGGTGTAGTTTAACATTAACAGCATTAAAATATAAGCCTCCTATTCCCATTAAAAGCTTACCCATATGAAAGGATAGAGCTTGTTACCAAGGAAACCTATTGTTAGACCCAGAAAAATTAGCAATTTTTTGCGATGAAAACTATAAAATTACGCTAATTCTACTCGGATTTGCATTCCGTCTTCAAAAATAAGAAACTACAATTTATATCCTATCCGACAGTTTGTCTCGAGTTTGTATCTTGACGGGAAGTAATTTTAAAATGTAAATATAAAAACCTCTACACCAATTTACATGTTTTCTTATGGGCAAAAAATGGGGCAAAAAGGGGCCAAAATAGCCCCTCAGAATAGGAATTTCAACAGTTTCGGATTTTTCCCTCATGTTGTGACCTAAAACCTATAATCCTACCAAATTTCAACTTTCTACCACATCTGGGAGTGCCTCATAATTTTGTGTCCTCCTATATATATATCTATATATCTATAATATATAGATGCTTCTTACACATGATATATATATGTATATATATATATATCATATATATAGGAGGATACAAAATTATGAGACACATCCAGATGTGCCAGAAACTTGAAATTTGGCACCATTATAGCTTTTTAGTCACAACCAAAGGAAAAAATCCGAAACAGGAAAAATTCCTATTTTGAGGGGCTATTTTGGCCCCTTTTTGCCCCATTTTTTGCCCATAAGAAAGCATGTAAATTGGTGCAGAGGTTTTTATATTTACATTTTAAAATTACTTCCCATCAAGATGCGAACTCGAGACTTAAACTGTCGGATAGGATATAAATTGTAGTTTCTTATTTTTGAAGACAGAATTCAAATCCGAGTAGAATTAACGTAAATTTAATGTTTTTATCGCAAAAAAGTGGTAATTTTTCTGGGTCTAACAATAGGTTTCCTTGGTAACAAGCTCTATCCTTTTATATGGGTAAGCTTTTAATGGGAATCAGAGGGTTATATTTTAATGCTGTTAATGTTAAACTACACCTAATGAAGGAAATCTGATATTGATATAATCCTCATTTTTGGGGCTGTTTTGCCTCATTATTGCCCAATTCGAGAACAAAAAAGGCGATGCCGCTGCGTAGGAACCAGAGACTTGAAATTTGCCACGGTTATAGAAATTTCATTGCAACCTAAGATAAAATTATAAAATTACAAAAATTCTCATTCTTAAGGGGCGGATTTGCCGCTTTTCGGCCACATGAGAGAACAAAAAATGCGAGGCAGCTGCATAGCACCTAGAGACTTGAAATTTGGCACAATTATAGAATTTACATGGCAAACTAAGATAAAATTGTAAAATTGCAAAAATTCCTATTTTTAATGGGTGGCTTAGCCCCTTTTCGGCCCCATGCGAGTGTGATACCTATAAGGCACTTCTTAATGAGATATAAACTTGAAATTTGGCAGAATTATGGGTTTTTAGTTACAACAGATGGAAAAAATCTGAGAGTGTAATAACTCATAATGTTAGGGGCGGTTTTGCTCCATTATTGCCCCATACGAGCATTAAAATTATAAGGCACTTCTAAATGAGCAACTAACTCCAAATTTGACATGGTTATATGATTATGTACAACATCGATTGGGAATAATTGAATTTGGAAAAAGGCTAAAATTTGAAATTGCTTGCAGAATGCAAGCACATATTAACTAGTATATATATATATATATATATATATATATATATATATATATATACTGGTTAATGTGTGCTTGCATTCTGCAAGAATTTTTAAAGATTAGCATATTTTCAATTTAAAATTATTCCCAATCAATTATATACAAAATCAAATAACAAACTAATTTCAACTATGTAGCTAATTTAGAAGTGCATTATAATTTTATTCATCGCATAGGATAATTCTTTGGTGAAACTGTCGCTAGGATTTCGAATTTTAATGATATTGGATTTCGTCTTTCTGTTGTAACTAAAAACCCATAATACTGCCAAATTTCATGTTTGTATGTCATTAAGAATTGCCGTATCATTTTAACACTAGTATGGGTCATATCTAGGGCAAAACCGCCCTTAAAATTAGGAGTTTTCGTAGGGTTTTAATTTAACTTTGGTTGCAATAAAATTTATATAACCAGGCCAAATTTCAAGAGTCTACGTCATATGGAGCTGCCCCATAATTTTTCTTCTCATATGGAGCAATACTGTGGCAAAACAGCCCCAAAAATAGTGATTATTACAATAGCGAAATTCCTTCATTAGGGATAGTTTAACATTAAAGGCATTAAAATATATGCCTCTGATTCCCATTAAAAGCTTACCCATATGAAAGCATTAAGCCTGTTGCTAGGAAGCCTATTGTTAGACCAAGAGAAATTACCACTTTTTTGCGATAAAAACTATAAATTTATGCTAATTCTACTCGGATTTGAATTCTGTCTTCAAAAATAAGAAAATACAATTTATATCGTATACGACAGTTTGTCTTGAGTTCGTATCTTGACGGGAAGTAATTTTAAAATGCAAATATAAAAACCTCTACACCAATTTACATATTTTCTTATGGGCAAAAAATAGGGCAAAAAGGGGCCAAATAGCCCCTCAGAATAGGAATTTCGACAGTTTCGGATTTTTTCCTTCGGTTGTGACCAAAAACCTATAATCCTACCAAATTTCAAGTTTCTAGCACATCTGGAAGTGCCTCATAATTTTGTATCCTCCTATATATATCTATAATATATAGACGCTTCTTACACATGATATATATATCATATATATATCTATAATATATAGATGCTTCCTCCTATATCCTTCTATATCCTAAGTAAGGTCCGTCAATATATAATGAAGAAGCATTTTTAAATCTTAGGATTTTTACAATTTCAAATTATTCCCTGTCGACTAAAAAAAAAAAAATCATGTAAGCGTGTCAAATTTCAACTATGTAGTTCATTTAGTATTGCCTTATAATTTTCTTCCTAGTATGGGGCAAAACAGCCATAATGTTACGAATTTATACAATATCGGATTTCCTCCTTATGTGGTAACTAAAAACCCATAATTCTGCCAAATTTCCAGTTTGTATCTCATTAAGAAGTGTCTTATAATGTTCACACTCGTATTGGGTAGATATGGTGCAAAACCACACCTAAAAAATTGAATTTTTGCTACTTTTTTATTATATCTTCGGTTGCAATGAAATTTCTATAATGGTGCCATATTTCAAGTCTGTAGTTCATATGGAGCTGTCTCATCATTTTTGTTCGCGTATGGATCAATACTTGGGCAAAAGTGTTCCAAAAATGAGGATTATTACAATATAGGTTTCCTTCATTAGGCATAGTTTAACAGTAAAGGCATTAAAATATAAGCCTCTGATTCCCATTAAAAGCTTACCCATATGAAAGCATTAAGACTGTTGCCTAGGAAACCTATTGTTAGACCCAGAAAAATTATCACTTTTTTCCGATAAAAAATATAAATTTATGCTAATTCTATTCGGAATTGAATTCTGTCTTCAAAAATAAGAAACTACAATTTATATCCTATCCGATAGTATAAGTCACGAGTTCGTATCTTGATGGGAAGTAGTTTTAAATTGCAAATATAAAAACCTCTACACCAATTTACATGTTTTCTTATGGGAGAAAAATGGGGAAAAAAGGGACCAAAGACGTCCCTCAAAATAGGAATTTCAACAGTTTCGGATTTTTTCCTTTGGTTGTGACTAAAAACTTATAATCCTACCAAATTTCAACTTTCTAGCACATCTGGAAGTGCCTCATAATTTTGTACCCTCCAATATATATATATATATATCATGTGTAAGAAGCGTCTATATATATAGATATCTATTAAAATATATTCCTCTGATTCCCATTAAAAGCTTACCCATATGAAAGTATTAAGCCTGTTGCTAGGAAGCCTATTATTAGACCAAGAAAAATTACCACTTTTTTGCGATAAAAACTATAAATTTACGCTAATTCTACTTGGATTTGAATTCTGTCTTCAAAAATACGAAACTACAATTCATATCCTATCCTACAGTTTAAGTCTCGAGTTCGTATCTTGATGGGAAGTAATTTTAAAATTTATGAATTTTTAACAGCCAAAATAATAAACCTTTCTAAAAATTTTAATATTAGTTACCACTGGAGTATCTTTCCCTCCATAGGTTAAAATTTTCATCTTCCTGCACTTTCAGAAAGTACATAAACATAAGTCAAATTTTTTAATATTTAAGAATTTTTTATGGAGGAACAATTAAAAATTAAAAATTTCTATATTCCCATTTTCGTTATTTGGTAAATTCTACCGTTAGAAAAAATTTCAGCATTGTAGTCCATATAGAAATACCTAAACCGCAAAATGTTCGCTCGTAAAAATTGGAATTTTTGCAATTTTTTATGTTATCTTTGGATACATTGAAATTTATATACTTGTGCAAAGTTTCAAGTCTCTAGGTTTTATGGAGCTGCCTCATCATGGTTTTTCTCGTGATGGAACAATTCTGGGGCAAAATTGCTCCAAATATGGGAATCATATAAATATTGGATTTCCTTCATAAGGCACAGTTTAACATTAATGGCATAAAAATATAAGCCTCTGATTCCCATTAAAAACTTACCCATATGAAAGGATAGAGCTTGTTACCAAGGAAACCTATTGTTAGACCCAGAAAAATTAGCAATTTTTTGCGATAAAAACTATAAAATTACAATAATTCTACTCGGATTTGAATTCTGTCTTAAAAATAAGAAACTACAATTTATATCCTATCCGACAGTTTAAGGCTCGAGTTCATATCTTGATGGGAAGTAATTTTAAAAGGCAAATATAATTACCTCTACATCAATTTACATGTTTTCTTATGGCCAAAAGAGGCCAAAATAGCCCCTCGAAATAGGAATTTCGCCAGTTTCGGATTTTTTCCTTTGGCTGTGACCAAAAACCTATAATCCTACCAAATTTCAAGTTTCTAGCACATCTGGAAGTGCCTCATAATTTTGTATCCTCCTATATATATATATTAGTATATGTGTGCTTCCATTCTGCAAGCTTTTTTAAAATTTAGGATATTTACAATTTAAAATTATTTCCAATGAATTTTGTACAGTACAGTACAGTACACTTTGTAACATTTGTAGACAATAATTTCCATAGTACATCCTCAGTTGAAACTGTCATTTTGCCAAAGGAAAACGTGTAATTTATGTCAAAGGCAGGCTTTGTGTCACGTATCACAGTACTGTGGACCTTAGAAAAGTTCCTTACAAAGAGGTTTGAAATATCGTGGTCATTATTTGCAACATGTTCTTCATAATAATACATTATGCTTGGTATTCTATCCAATTTTTGATGATTTCTAACATGTCTCCAGAAATACTTTAATTTATAGGGAATATTTGTTTCCATGTTATTTATATTGTTTTTGCAACATGAACCAGAATGTTTTTTGCATTCACCTCGGATTTTAGAAAAATTATGATAATCATCATTACTCCCAGTAATTTTGAAAATTTTATGGTAATGTTTCTTGAGCTTGATACATTCCTTTAATTCAACACTAAACCATTTAGGATAAGATGATGTTTTGATTGTTAAGGTAGGAGTACACAGTTCTATAGCTTCATAAAGAATAGAGTAGAAAATTGATAAAGCATTATTAATCTCCAAATTGCACAATATTCCTAGCCAGTTTAAAGTATCTAAGTAGTTAGTCAATGTAGTATAATGACAGTTTCTATAATCATAAATAGTAAATTGATAATTGTTATAATCTAGTTCATTGGCCAACTTTACACTGTAATGAATATCAAGGTGATGATTAACACATTTTTAAATAGGATATGGATCCTTTTCGGAAGTTACTTGCCCTGAATTAGAAAAAGCTAGATCTAATAGTAAATTGTACAAATAGTACTCATCTGCTTAAGACCCAGTAATGTAAAACTTTCATTTATAATTCTTGCTTGAGTGGTGAAAGACAAGCTATCACAGTCAGTGTTCCAACAGGGATCAAGTAAATTGTAGTCCCCAGTACAATAATATCAAAAAATTGTTATTATTCACAATATCTTCAACCACTTCACAATGAGATAAGTACTTATCAATGGCAGAGGCTGGGGGGATATACACTGCCCCAATTAAAACCTTTGCCTCTTGACTACAAATGTTTACAAAAATGTTCTACATTAATAATTTGGCTTATAACCTTTACAGATTGCAATTTTGTTTTAATAGCAATTAAAACCCCACCACTACGAACTTTATTAGAAGTAATTACACTGCGATCATGTCTATAAATGTCTAAATGAGGTAAGTCCAATTCAGAGTTATGTCTTCACTGAGCCTAGTCTCAGTGAGTACGATAACGTCATAGTCAGCGGTAGAAATAGCTAGTTTAAGTTGCTCTAATTTTGTCCTTAATCCCCTTACGTTCTGATAATAGATTGAAAGCGTTTTTAAGGACATAAGTCTTTTGACACTTTTTGCTTTTTTACTATGTTAGGAGTGACAATACTACTTGATATGCTACTCCTTTACATTCAAAGGAGGAATAGCGGCCTTATGTTTTTATATAAATTGTTAAATAACCATATTAAAAGCCCAGAATTACTTAATTTAATAAACCTCAGAGTGCCTTTAATGTATACAAGGTTAGATATGACTTTTCATATACCATATATGGACAAATTATATGTGCATTTTACCTTTGTATACTATGATGAGAGACTACAACCTTATAAGTCATAAAGTTGATATATTCAATGAATCACTGTAATCATTTAAAACTAAGCTGCACTGCCTAACTTAAATGTGGTAGAAATTTATGCCAACTTATGTCTATTTTAATTCAGGTAAATTTTTATTAAGTACCATGAATCTGATATAATTTTACTTTATGCCTTAGAATATTTATTTATTTATCATTTTTAAAGTTTACCCAACAAAATAATTACAGGATAAACTGGTTTACATTTTAATAAATACACTTGATTCTAATTATCTTGATATCAAGATGGCAAATTATATATGTAACAAAAAAGCAATACAAAAGCATATACATTCACAAGCATAAAATATTCATTATTCAATACAATGATATATATATATATTACCATACACGACCTATGAACTATTTATAAATAAGGCAAGTAACAATGGTAGTTATACAATTGTAGTTATGTATTACCAATAACAACGAATGAAATATATTTATAAAAGAAGTGAGGCAGATAACAATCATATATTCCTTCATTTTCAAGATATGTACATAATTTCAAACAATGGTGAAATTATAAATTCATACATATCTTTTATTGAGTAGTACCCCAATAAAGCCGATAATTATGTTATATACTCAGACTTTCTGATAAAAATGTCTAGATTAGAGAAGTACTTATTATAACTAGCACATATCCTCGTTAATGTTGAGTTCATACAAAGGTTTGTACGATATTGTTATATTGTCAGATGGATTTTGAGTATAATTTTTATAGGATTTGTGATTTTTATGTGCGATAGTATAATTTTTCTTACTCTTGTGCTTAAATGGTTTATATTGTATTAGAACGCACGTTTAAATATTTGGCTTATTTTTAATACATTTCTGATTGTATTTTTAGGAAAAGGCCTTGTCCCGTAAATAGAGTATTATTATTATCAGTGTAAAATTCATAATAGAGAGGAGTTTACCTTTATAAAATATACGATAATATTACAATAATAAAATTTTATAAATTTCTATAAATTGATGCAAAGGATGATTCGAATATACTTATGTGACAGGCATTAGCTGTAATAATGGGAGATACAAATGGAGAAAGACGGTCGGACAATTGTAAAATTAGATAAAGGATTTGTTGGAAATTGACGCACGAATGCTTTTTTTGAAAATATATTACGTGAGTTTTTGGATTTCAAATAGGAAATGAGGTGGAAGTTTACCGTGAAGAAGGAATCACCCGAGTTTTTTATGGTTCTTAAGTTCTTATGAAGGCTAATTCACTTACTAAATAGAGTATCTTAGTTAGGACAATTACAAGTGTATTTTTCTACCTGTTCCGGACATCTGTGTTTGTAAATCAGTAGGTTCCTACGGTAGGTACCTACATTTCAAATTTATACGAATATTTTATCGGTATCAATTGAATATACCACAGGTTTCCAAAGTACATGGATAAGATAAAAACCTGAAAGTATTTTCCGGAGTATAATTGCTATTCTTATAATTACACTCGTGAATAGTTTTTAATAACTAATAATTGTTTCCGCATAATTTGTAAATGCCGCCGAAACTACCCATGTAATTGTTTATGAAGACGTCCTACAGAAAAATAAATGTTTCAAAAAAACGCATACGTATTTGGACCAAAAATTCGTTATTAATTAATTAATTACATTGTCGGTTATTAAGCAATCTGAAAATATATTTTAATGCCTTATTTTTACCCCTCTCCATGACGAATCCAAATTTAGGTTTGCAAAGCAAAAGTTTAATGCCAATAAATTTGATTTACTGCAAGTAATTTATAACATTTAAGCAAATTTTATCGATGCTACAATAAGTTATAATTGTGTTCCTACTAAAATGAGAAATCAAGATATAAAAAGGAATTGTTTATTTTTTGTGGTTTTTTTGTCGAAATTGTAAATATCCAGGTTTATAAGGGGAAATGTTGGTTAGCCTGCGCGCCTGCGCGTTACTTCTGGTTACTTCGTAGAAATCTTAAAATGGCTGACGGGGTTGTCTGTTATGTGCGTAATACAGTTCGAAATTTATTTTGTTTCCATCAGACCTTTTTAGAAGGAAAAAACTAGACCTTTTTATTGTATTCGAAATTTAATGTTGATAGTTATGATCGTGATATATGTTTGGCCGTGTGTTCTTCGAAAACTGGTCCACGTGATAATCACTTTGACAGCAGAGTTTTAATACTTTTGGTTATTTTATGTGTTTACACCAGAACTTTTTACAAGTAAAAAACTAATCCTTTTTATTGTATTCGAAATTTAATGTCGATAGTTTTGATCTTGACAAAATTTTGGCCGTTTATTCTTCGAAAACAGTGGTGCATGTGACGCATTTTGACAGCAGTTTTTAATTATGTACTTTTAGTTTGATTTGTGTACGTTTTAAGACACTTTAAGCGAAGTGAAGTATTATCTAAAGTTTTTTATAGTTTCAATGTGTGTAATCTTCACATTGCTTACTGGACATTAATTAACTTCTCTTAATAGTACTATTTCTTATTTTATAATACAATGATATGTGAATTTGTATATGTAATTATTCAGTATGCCCTGCTTTGCCACTTAATTGTAATTTATGGTGATGTTTTGATGTATTATTGTTTTTCGTTAGTCCACTCGTGCTGTTATATTGTTTTACTTTGTATTTTCTTTTGTGATTGAGTTTGTCTTATTGATTTGCCATGTAACTTTGATCTTCTGGAAAATAAATGTACTGTTATTATTGTGTGATACAGCTGTCCTGGTCAATCTCCTCGAGGATTTATATCTACAAAGGTAAGGAAATCTTAAATAACTTCTCTGTTCATCTTTGATTTATAGTTGAAATATCTTTACCGTATATATATATGTATATAGTAAATGTTATATTTATCATATTTATGTATAATGGAGTAATTATTTTTATAAATTAGTCCTTATGTATAACATTTTGTTACTGCATAACATGTTTAATGAGTGATTTTATCGTTGTAAAGTATCATTTTCTGTGAAGAGTTGGTAAAATTTTTTGCAAGGACGGATTTGTTTATGGGCAAATATAGCCAAGATATGGCGTTACACTCTTAACGTAGGATTAATTAAGGGTTTGTTATCAATATATATTGTGTTTTGAACGTAAAAATTATAGTTTACCTCATAAAATGAGAATCTGTGTTTTTAAAAACGTATGAATAATACATTATTAGCCGGTTTCCATTACTTTATAAACTTCAAATCAAAAGTTATTGTTAAGGTTTTGTAGAATTTTTATCCTTTGGGTGCGAGATTTCTGAGTTGGTTCTGTCGTTGTTTCAGATGCGAGCCTCCGAAGAATGAAGTCTGAAAACGCAGCCAGCATGGTAGATCTTCCACAGGCCAGCTCTGCTTTGCGATGTCAAGAAAGAAGTGGGTGAGTGTGATTGATTTTGCATTTCAAATTAGAACTAATGAGCTTCCCGCTTTAAATATATATTTCATGTCCTGGCATGTGCAGAAACTACATTAGTCTTACGTATTTTTACACATAGGGGTATTTTCTCTCTACGGCAGTTTTAATATATCTGGAAGCTGCGGAAGTGCTCTTCTCGTACCAGCATCTGTTATGCTTTTCTCAGTTATTAAAAAACAAAGCTCTACGATATTGACATTCTTTATTAATTTTTCCTAAATGTGAATCATCTCGTCGAGTAGCTAATCCGTTTCCTATTGCTGAGTTTAAATTTGTGTCGTTTCTTCGTCTTCCGCCGTTGGCTGCATCGATTCTGTTTTGGCTTCTTCTTATATTACTCCCTTCTTCAGTTTGTTCGTTTCTTCTTTGTTACCTGATTTCGTTTATGGTCTCTCTCGCTGTTTGCCTTTGCTCATCTGTCCGTATTTTATCTTCTCACTCTTTCTCTTCTACGTCGTTCTTCTTTATCTTCTTCTGTCTCTATAATATTTATTTATTTATTCATTTAGTCACATGGTGGCTGGATGTGCCAGGTGGCGACAAGTAACATAAAATGACACAATAAAGTACGTTTGAATCAGATTTACATTAAAATTTTCGAAAGAATCAATTTAGATTCACGTCATTGGTACATAAGTAAAAATAACACAGATTCAAAGGCCTCGTTATCTTCTTCTTTCTTCCATTTGATGAATTAATGGGCTATTATTGCCTTAAACTTTAATTAAAAGTTATATTTGTAGTAATTAAAATGCTGATAGTAACAACAACCTGGGAAATTGCAATTGATAGTGCTTTACCGTCAGAGGTAATAATGAGTAAAAGCGTTGTTATGTAAACTAAACAAACAAAATTATAAGTTCTATTTGATGAATTAACGGAGTACTAGCTGTACCCACACAGTGTTTTCACTGTTTTTTCAATTAATTTATAAAAAATTAAGAATTGTGTAGAATAAGTTGATCTCAATATTTCACGTTTAACTCAATAATTCGCATTTAACTCTGATAATGCATTTCCCCAGTATAGGTAAGGTTAGCGGGTAGAAATCTCGCTGAGGGCGAGGCTGTGTGTGCATATTGACAATTAATTATGCAAAGTCAGTAAGAAATCTGTATTTTAAAAGTCAAATTAGAGAGGAAATTAATGCTACACAGTAATTGATTGCAAACTTTTATGTTTTTAATTTTCTTTGTTTCTTTTTATTGAAGTATACGTCCTTTTTTTCATATATCAATCAATGCAACCGTTTATTTAGATTAACAATGAAGAGAAGATAAGTTTCGGCGAGTTCTAGGTTATCAATCTAAAAGAAATGTTTTCATGCTGCTCCTGAATAAACGTAGCCCGTCGCCTAACATTCTTTGTCATTTAGATTATCTACGAAGGTGACATAACCATATAACTTTCAATTTGTTAAAAAATAATGTACGTCCCTATTCTCATCTGATTTTAAATTTACGCATGAGACAATTTGCCTTAATAAGCATTATAGATGTTTAATAGTTTTACTTACTGAAAAAGTAAGATTCCAGCATCCGAATGATTTTAAATAAGATCAATTGCTTTGATTAAATTGCTAGAAATGCTTCCCATACACAGTTATTAACTGGATAATTATCCGTAAATATTTGTGTTGCTATCTATAAAGTTTGACATTGCTACAGCATTAATTTCGATGCTTAAAGTGTGAAGCGAATAACACTATTCTTTCACTTATTTGAAGGTTTAATTGGCACTAATTGAATTGGAGGCAATGCCAGGAATCTTTCTCTCTCGGTCACAGTGCAATCATCATTCATTTGTCTGCTTCATTCAAAACTGGCATCGGAACTTTTTAATTTTTTTGTACCATTTGGCGACAAATGAGGGTTGATCAAAACAACGATTATCAATGGTGATGTTTATAGAGGTCCAACTGTATTTCATATGTTTATATAAACTCAGATAGCGCTTGCAATTGGGAGCTTTTAGAATAACAAAAGATTGTTTCATTTTTAACTCTTTTTAAGTACTAAGTTAAGATTCCATTATAAGCACCTGTTGGCATAGGTTTGTAAAAGTTTGAAAGGATTGAAAATATACGTTGGATTCGTTATAACTATTTTAATTTTTATTATTCCAGAGCTTGCGATTATATACTTGATACGTTTTCGTGTATGGTATATTCCAAAACGTGGTATTGTACACAGTCCGACATCGCATTCTTTACATACGTACAGTGAAGCCTCGATATATTGGACTAAAAGGAGGGGAAGGCCTGTCTGTTATATCCGAAACATCCGAAGGAAACGTATGTGTTGCCTTAAATTGTTAAAATGCGCATGTTATGAAAGACAGTGTTTTACTCTGCTATATATTTATACAAATTGTTAAGAGCGCATGAAATAATAGCACAGAGTTTTCTAATTAATTTAGGAAAATAGGAATCGTATTAATTTTTATATTTTACTAGTAAAAGGTGCTTGCAGTGTGCTAGCAGGAGCATACTTTTATAAGAACATAATTAAGAATGAAATAAATTATAGTGACCATAAGAAAAATTGATTTTCCCTTGCGTTCTTATTTGAAACGGAATTATTCTTAGGAATGGAACTTGGGATACTTTTTCGAGATTTTAGATTTTTCCGGACCCTGGTGGAAATTGGCAGAAAGTAACAATGAATACAAAGAATGTTTTAAGACAAACAAACCCCACAAGTAATGCAAGTCAGTCAATTTCAACCAGTCACAAAGGTCAAACGGAGGAACAATTAATTTTTGCGGATTTGCTACACCAATAAATGATACATTGTATCTACCATATATACTCGTGTATAACGCGCTGTTTGAAGACCAAATTTTCAGGTCATAAAGTAGGGTGCACGTTATACACAGGTAACACTTCTCTGCACTTAAAATGGGAACCTACCTCGCACCAGATTCACGCTTTTTGGGTTAATTAATGGGAAAAGCACAATAATTATTGATACTCCAGGTTATACATACATAATTATATGTATAGAACACCTAATTACTTCTATACATTTATAATTCCATCCTCTCTAATTATTCCGCATTTCACTAGCTCATCAGCTGATTGCTGTAATTTTTGCAAAATCACAAGATAGTCTTCCCGCAAAACACACATCAAAAACAAAAAAAACATAAAATAAGCAAATTGAAATAATTTTATTTAGGAAATGATTCTAGTGTCTACGATTGACAACGTAAGTAATTTAAAACCCATAGAATCTCGTGTGTGAACTTAATCATACCTGTCGCGTTTCCTGTTTCCAGATTTGTTTGTTAAATTTTTACGTTATTCCTTCTCTTAAACAGTTTTAGAATGAGATAGGAAAGAGAGAACCAACGTCCACTTTAAATCAAAACTAATTTATAGATCCCTTTTTGTCTGATTTAAAAGGATTGGCAACAGTGGCGCTGCAGTTTTCTACACGGCATCACTTTGCCCAACTTACCATGTGAGGTTGCTGCCATCTCAACTCAGTCGCTTTAATTATTGACGATGTCTCTCTTAGACATAATATGGAGCTTATTGAACGTAATACACTTATGGACAAGTCCAAACGTTTTAAAATTCATATACCTCCCAAAAATCAAGGATGTGTGTCATACACGTGGTATCAGAAAAAGTCGGGATTTTTTGGAATAAAGTACGAGTGCGCATTATACACGGCAGTTATACACTGGGACGCATCATGCACGAGTATATACAGTAATTATATACATTATAATATGTATATATATATCCATATATTGCGATGTATAAGTCGACCTTGAATTTTCAACTTGAAAATACTAGATTAGGTATATGTTCGCAGTATAAGTCGACCCCCTTTGTTTCACTTAAAAATACTTCTCATGAAATCGTTGCCAGGCAAAATCAAGGTCCTGTACGATCCAAGTTTTAACAAGATACAGAAATAAACATAGTAATAAAAAAATATAGGAATATTTTTTCGAGTCCGTGCTATTCTTCTTGAGCCTTCCATTTGACAGGTGTTTTAATTTCAACCAATAAGAAACTGCTATTCTCAGAGAGCTTGACCAACTAAATAATGGTTCCTATGATTTGATTGATGTCGGCTGTTAATGATGCTATCAAAATTAACTGCACCTAGTTATCGCAATCAATATCTACGGTGGTGAAATTCAATAAAGTATCGCATGTTGGCAGGCGTGAGGATGGTTCTGATAATTACATTATTCCCCTTTTCAAAAAAGGAAATGTTTTTTCCGCATATTTTTTGATTATTTTTTTTTTGTCTTCTTTCGTGTACTTTTTTGTACTTGATTTATTTGCATATTCCACATATAATTATAACTTGCAATTAGTATGGTTAATTCCGATCGAAGTGTACCTCTTCTATCTCACTTACTTCTACAGCATTACAATACTTTGGATGATACAATTAAAAAAACAAGGTAATTGTCCGTAATAAACATTTCATAAATGTCGTATTAAAGAATTGATATATTAATAAACAATCAAGTAATGATTATAACATTCTAAATTTTATTATTTATTTATAATTATAATATCATAATTATATGTGGAAGGTGCAAATAAATTAAGTACAAAAAGGTACGTGAAAAAGACAAAAAAAATAATCACAAAAAATTGAGGAAAAAAACAAAAATACAAAAAAGACATAATAATAATACAATTTTACTAGTTAAAATATATGTACAGACCACTTCTGAAAGAAAAAAATGCTGGCTGCTGGGAGCGAACCCCAGCCCATCCGATACTAGACATTCATTCTACCCATTCAGCTATCGCTGCTTCTGTTTGTAACCTTAAGGTTAATGGTATATGTTGCATCCGTGCTTACACCTGAATTTAAATTGTTAAGATCTTTTAAACAAGGGCCCATTGGCAAAAACGCAGAGAGATATAGGTGATGTTTTAGTTCTAGTTTCACCTCCTAAAAGGGTATTACGAATTTCAATATTAATGTTATGGCCTCCCCTTGTTGGTAAATATCGATGTTATTCATCTGTAATTTAAGGTTCACAATTTTATATTTGTCGTATAAGTCGACTTTAAGTTTTAGGAAAATTTTTTTAAGCTTCAAAGGTCGACTTATACGCCATGATATACGTTAGTTATAATGTTGCGATGTATTCATTAGGCCTTCCAAATAACGCACATGTGATAGGTCCGCATGAGACACAATGTAGTAGTGGCGTCATTTAACTGTTTTGCATCGCCGGACATTCTGTCCGTTATATCCTAAGTACGTTCCATCAAGGTCCAGTATGCAGAGGGTTCAATGTACTGTGGATTTCTTCCTTTTCATTGGCTTCGTGGTACTTTTGTTTCGGATGATACACTTCCTCATGGCTAATCTCATCACAATTTACCGAAAGAAGTGAATAATATCAGTCAGTCTCTCTTTTACAGTAAGCACCGCCTCGAAATATTCCAATTCATTTGCATCGGAATCAAACCATTATCAGTTTTGTCTTTTCATTGGGAATCAGTGGTCTAATGAAGTTTATTCTAATGAGTACTTGAAGTTGTTTTATTTATTTAACTAGTTTATAATTTTTACTTTGCAAAAGCCATAAATAATGACTTGAAACGCTTACAGAATGCAAGTACCTTCTACTTGTATATTGAACAAATAAGTAACATATCATTCTTGTCATTAAAGACAATTTTTGTAATGTATGTGTATCTGTAAATGTAATTACATGCAAGGTTATTTGTCAGGTGCGTTTCGCTTCCAGCATAAGCGCCTATTAGTATTAGTCTCCATCTGGTCTGTCCGCATGTTCGTTATCTGCTTCTACCAAGCAGATTTTCATGAAATTTGATATTAAGGACTTACGGTCAAAGATAATAAGAAAATCACATAAATGAGTCACGTAAGCCAATCAGGGGTACCACTTTACTGGTGATAAAATATGAACTTTCCCTCATATCTCGTAAAGTATCGGTCATATCAAAATATTTATCAAGTAAAACTTGTGCAACTAATAAAGCAGGGTATTTCTTTTCCTCTACATTTTTATCGTAGGAGTCGCCGTTTGCGAGAAAATCGAACAAGAGTCGTAATTTGAGTTGAACTTTGAAATTTTCTAGCATGGTTACTTCTTCATTGTTGCTAACGTAAACAATCTCACGGAAATGTTTAATTTCCTTACATATGCATGTAATATTTTTAAATGGGAAGAAAATGGATTATTTATGATGAAGAAAAGAACTTTATAATGCTATTTCCCTTCCAAACACGTAAATAATTTCTTTCAAATACTCCAATGCACAAAACGCACCCATTTGTGTTACGTTGTACACTTTCCTAACTTGTTTATATCTTAAAATCTCATTATAAATATTAGTGTTATTTTAAACTCTTGTACTAATTTTTAAACGAAGTAATCAACTGATATTTTATAATTATACAGTTTGCGTAAGCACAACATTAAATTACCATAACTTTAATGTATGTTAACAACAAATTGTTGACAGCATATTTGTAGTGATTCTGAGATAAATACAGAGTTCATAAAATTATTTCTAACGAAGAATGTAAATTAAACTACAAAATATCCTTCTAAGATTTAGTCACATTAAACGTTTATTAGGAAAATTACACTGTAATCGTTTTTGTGCATCAAATCTTGGAGTAATTATTGGAATTTATTTTACAATGCTACACAAACATCTTTATATAGTTCTCTGGTGAATAAATTAAATTAAAATGGTATTGCAAAGTTCTTTGCTTATAAATAACTAGCAAATTTACCCAGCGTTGCTCAGGTTATGTGTTAAATCATCGTGACTTCAAATTATGGCAATAATTATGAACAAAAAATATATCTATGCTTGAATTAAGTTTTATTTGGGAATTTTTTTCATATTTTAATTGATATAAATGAAAGAGTTGGAAAATATTTTGAGGATTCGTAATTAAAATTGACAATCAACGCAGTCGATTCATTTTGTGAGGTGATGCTTTTTGCCAGGTGGAGTTCGTTCTCTAAGCTTCCGGTAGAGAACGTGCATGTAGAGTACAGGTAGTTCCGCCTAATGTAGCAATTGAAAATTACTAGAAGTTACCTTACGCCTCAGTGATCGGAGGTAATATGTAGAGTGGAGGGGAACGAATTCCATTAGAATAGAGGGGCATTGAAGGTGAGCGCGCTTCCTAGAAGGGAAATCCCCTTGCACGCAGAGTAGAGAGGTGACTTCTTAAGTCAGTTACCATACGGTAGCTTTGCTTTACGCATGGACAGTTATATGCGGGATGCTCAGGAGTTCAAAATAAACATTCTTTAAAAATTCAGATAATACCAGGTTCCTAGAAAGGAGCGTCTGTCTCACACAACATTGTACGAGGGTTTCCCAGAAAGTAATGCACCACATGTTTTGAAATTACTCACATTTAACGAATATGTGACAGATTTTGACTTTTATCGATAAGTTTCCTGGACAACGAATGTCATTGTTGAGACTCGAGATTCATATTATTGCCTAGCGAGGGATAAGGGGGGGAACAGCAGAGGGAGGGAGGGGGATAAGGCATTGTCGAGTACAATTTGTAACGTGTTAACAAAGGTATTGCCCACTTATTGTAACAAAGTATTATTCACTTGACATAAATTTATTTTAACAAAACTCTTTGCTTAGAGAATCGTTCTAAGAGTCAGAGCATTGAATTCCTGTGTGATTTTAATTCTCTTTTCTACTGTTTTTGTTTTTCGTTGCATTAATTCTTTTTGTTTGTTCATCTGTTGTTTGTCGTGTTGTATTAACCAAACCACATCCAACACAGTGTAATGTGAGCAAATAAAGTAAGTGGTAAATGTTTTCACTTGTATAAATTGTGTAGTATCGAAAGTAAGATTGCGTAACCCGGCCGCTGTATGGGTTTGTTGTCTAAGTAGGCTGTTATGAAGGTTGGCGTTGTAATAGTGTCTCATCGCACCGTCAAATGTCATGGATGTCTGTGTTGACCAGCATCATAGCTAATCCTAATATACAATAAACTTTGAAGCTTCTTTGTTTATTGTAAAAAATTCTGTCAACATTTCAAATTTGAAATGCAGGCATCTCTAGTGGAATTGTAAAATGTTATATTCCCCTATATTATTATTATTATAGCACTGACTATAATTAACCAATTGACCAAACCTTTTATACATTCATCAAGTTAAGATGTTAATAATAATTGTACCAAATTTTAGTTATTCGTGTCTTATAGTTTATGGCATGCATAATGAGACACGCAAACAAACTTTTGCAAATATATATAGATTGTGGGAAGCTCATTCAGTTCTATTTGGTATAATAATTATAGGATATTTATTTTGTTTCTCAATTTTGTAGTTATTCTTTTGATTCTCAGGTTGGTCTCTATGTAAATATTAACGTTGTCTCTTGTTGGTTGAGTTATGTTTTAGATTACTTAACAATTTCATGGCTGTTGTTTAAAATATCTTCATTAAGTTATCGTAACGATAATTTCGGTAAACTCCATATGAGATTTTGACTTATTCTAACATAAGCGTTACTGAAAAGGAATTCTTTAAATTTATTAACATAAATAACTCAATTGTATACAAATATTTAATGAAATACTTTAGTTTTTCGTGCACTCAATACTTTCATAAATTACAATCTGAAAATTCTTCAAATATAAGTTTTTAAGTAAATGTTTTGTAATGATAATGTATTGCTACTTACAATTTGCACATTTATAATGTTAAAAAATATAATTATTGATAAATTTTTAATGATTTGATTTGCTGATTTTCCTTTTAAATTTGACAAATTGGCCATGAAAGTGTTAAGCTATCGATAAGGAGCACTGTGATTTGTTAACGATAGTGAGTTGAGTCACGCAATGCAATTACTACTTAAATTTAAAGTAAATTAACCTCAAGTCGTTAAATTTTACGCACTTACTGTACATTACCTGGAAATATAAGACAAACTTTGAGAATATGCTATATTTTTTCATAAATAGGATGTTTGCTTTGATTAAATCAGTTATATTTTGCATAATAGCTTTGAATATGAACTTTACATTAGAACAAATATGTTTTTGATGTTGTAAATATAATCTCACCTTGATTAATCAGTTATATTTTTAAAGACAAAATGTATTTAGTTCAATCTTTGCTGTTATAAAAATTAAATTGCTATCAGAAGTAAATCTTTGTTTATATTATGCTATTAATCTTTTTCAAAAAACAGTAATGTCTAATTGAGGTAATATAATTTGTGCATTCATACAATAATTAATTTGGCAAATATAAAGGTTTAATTTTATTAACATTTGAAATAGGTATGACATGAAATTTTAATATTGCATTTTTGAAGTTTATTTCTGACTTGGAATAGTTTATAAAAATGTTATCCTGGCATTTAAGTAATTCCAATTAAGCATTGCTTTGCGAGATTCATTATTTTTTCGTCATTTATGCAAACATTGCTCCCATTTGGAATCAGTTGCGTGCATTCAATTTTACGTATTTCTTGACCAATAAGAGACATTGTTAATTGTAATTAAGGTCATTGATAATGTGAAATGTTTCTTTTTTAAGTGTTTCCAGAACAAGTACTTTGAAAGATTGCTTGCCTCAGATAAAAATAGCTGCGACAGAGTAGTGAAAAAATTAATACATGCATTTCGACTTCAGAGCAGTTGTCGTCAGTGGCATTTCGCCACTGATGACGGCTGTTCTGTAGTCTAAATGCTTGTATTAATTTTTCCACAGCTCAGTCGCAGTTATTTTTATCAGAGGCAAGTAACTTCTTCAAGTGCTTGTTCAATAATTTATTTCAGCTGCAAAATGTGTTTGATGGTTTATTTTTTCATGTTATATATGTATTTATGTCAGCTGTTGAACAACAGTTGAAAATATTGTGTTATATGTAATATGTCAGTTGTTGAATAGTTGAAATGCAGATAAATTGTCATAATGTTGAATAATTTGTTCAATAATCAGCAAAATTTGGCTGAATTGGTGGTCAAAAATGTCATTTTTAGGTAAAAAATGTGCTAAATTTAGCAAAAATATACCTAAAAAAACCCCTTAAGTCCAACGATACCTAAAAGAGGCTCCGAGAAAAAGAAATTATTTCTATCTAAAAGGAGTCAACAGGTTTTGATCATAATAAAATGTCTTTATTGCAATGAAAATAATGTACAATGTATACATACAAGTTCAATAAAAATTTTACAATCTGAAATAATACATTTTGTCTACTTATTTTATCCTGCACCTGAAAATAAAAATTATACTGGACTTAAAAGAATTTTTGACTTGAGAAAAAAAATTGTTTACAATTTGTACTTAGAAAAACTTTTGAAAAAGTCCCAATTCCAGAAATCTTTCAAGTCTAAGAGTTAAAAACTATTGTCCAATTTGTAAAGTAATTTGTTTACAATCTGGACAATAATTTTTAACGCTAGACTTGAAAGATTTCTGAAATTAGAACTTGAAAAAAATTAATTTGTTTACATTTTGGACTTAGAATAATATCTGACTTAAAAAATTTCTGGACTTAAAAAGATCTGAATATTAGCACAAATCAAAATTGCCATTTAAAAATATTCATGAACTGCAGAAAATTTTTTAAATATAACAAGCACTAGAATAAAAGTTGGACATTTTTACAAAGTACTTTGGCAAGGATAATATTTCTTTAATCATTTCTATTGGTGAGAAAGTAGACAGGAAAAATAGCATGGCTTAGAAAAAAATATGAAATGAGAGACGATAAATATATACCCAAAAGCGCTGCTAATTCTGGTTTGTTCAGATTTAAAAAAATGGCAATAATTATACAGAATGGAAAAGCAATTGCTTATATACATTTAGACAAAAGAATTTGCAATTGTTCTGAATAATATATAAATAACACAACACTTTGGAAACGTATTTACAAATAAATAACATCTAGCAAATTGGATATTGATGGAATTATTAAAAGAACTTTTTTCTGGACATTGACTTTAATTAAGAATAAAATAACCTGCACAATTTTTCTTAATTAAGAAATTTAACTCTCAACAAAGTTAAATCTTTTTCTAAATATCGTCTAGAATCAAGAACAATTAAACTACCATTTCCGATGCATGGCTTAATAATTGGAGAATATAAACTTTTCACAATGAAAATACTTTACATAGTCTGGATTTTCAATCAAAACTCTCAAAACTAACTGAAATTTCATTTGCATTTTATCTCTTTATCTGATTTTGATAACTTGAATAATGAACTGAATTTGTATTGCCTCAGAATTTTTTCTGCCTTGAATAAACAACAATAAAACCCCAAAGAATATTTTCTGAATTAATTCAAGCAGATCCTACATCTCCAAATTTCTTTAAATTATTAAATTAAATCTGGAATTATTTAACCACGACAAACCCTCTTGGTAAAATATTAAATGTAGAACACCAAAAATCCCGATACAAATAATCTTTTTTAATGGCTGCTCCTATTTTAAGATTAAATTTAATTAATTACTTTCCAACATCCAATTTGCGGAACGATATTCACATGACAAGTCTGCAAACATGAGCAAATACAGTGCTGTCTCAGAAGTCAATACGAAAACTTGGCATTTTATAAGTTTTCTAAAGTTTTTAAATTCAACATCTTCGGAAATTCGTAAATAACTTGTTACTACATTTGATTCTTATTAACGGAAGTGAATTTAACAAAAATTTAAAATTTATAGAAGTACGCTAATAAACCTTTACAAACAAAATGGAATATTCTTTATAAAATCAAATTAAAGAAAGTTTTCAGAGTTCAAACTGAAAACCAACACCTTATATTCTTGTAAATTTATAATAAAAAATTAAATGCATTTTATAAAAAAGTTGAGTTATCAGAAAGTTTTTAAGTTCAAACAGAAAATTGATGCCCTACATTCTCAGAAATAAAATACTCTTACGGACGATATCAGATAAAACTTTTTTTTCAGACGTAGCACTATATTTTCCATTTACTTACTTTTAGTGTAAGTTGATTAAACAATATTTTTAAAAGAAATCAAATTCTTGGGGAATCGTTTAATCCTATCGTAAATTTCTGCTCATTCTGAATGACAGGAGAAAAACCTCCTAAAAATTGGAATTCTTATTGTATTGTATTTATTTTCATTGGTTGTGAGCATAAAGCTATAATAATGCCAAATTTGAAGCGTTTAGCTCATCTGAAAGGGACTTATAATTTACAATCTCTCCTACATCCTCCGTAAGATGCAGCTACATATTATACAAGATATTTATCGCCTGACATATTGAACAAACCAGAATATAGCAACATATAGGTATAAAAACCTCTCATCCCATATGTATAGCCTCCAGCTCAGATTCCTCTATACTCTCGCACCCAGGTGTATCAATTGTCGTCTCAGCAAAGCAGTACTCTTCGATTCATGGTTCCTCGATGCCTCAAACCATCGCATTTTCACTCAGCATCAACTGTGAATGCCTACAATGAAGAGGAAAAATGGTTGTGGTGAATTCAATAAAGAAATATTAACTAAAAAATCTAAATATAAAAGATTAATTTGCTTAAACAACATGAAAGAGCACATTCACTTATCAAGGTCTATTTAGAATCTTAAAATTTTAAATTCTTTACGAGTTTATTCAAATTATTATGTGAAAGATTCGTTTGACAATTAGTTTTAAAATTTTAACCTTCCATAAGGTGTAGTGCTTAGCGTGTCAGCTTCCCATTACAAAGCTGCGGGGTGCGATCCCCGCAAATGGAGGTTTTTTTCACAAAAAAATTAATTACTTAATTAATAATAAAAAACTATCATTGGTGTCTGGCAGTAGGCAGCAGTACTGTCGGTACGGTATAGAGATGAAAACAAATGATGTTGGTTGGGTATATATTCAATAGAACAGTAGGCATGATTTGATCGGTTACAGTACTGCGATGTGGAAAGCAAGAGGGAAACTACCACATTACATTTCCCTAATAATGATTATATTATATAATATTCCGGAGGTAAAATAGTCCCCCAATCAGATCTCCGGGCATGGACTGCCTTGAGGAAAGCAACTGTCGAAGGTAACTTATGCAAAGATACTTGGAATTTAAAAACCACGAGGAAGGCAGAAAAGCTAGAGAACCTGAAAAATGAAATAGGATTGACGTCATAGGGCTGAGCGAAGTCAGATGGGAAGGAGAAGGGCAGATCCGCTCGGAAGAATTCACGGTAGTTTACACCGGAGGAAATAGTGAGGCAAGGGGAGTAGCTCTGGTACTTAAAAGATATGATGAATAGCGTGACAAAAATAACAGCAACGAACGATAGGTTGATGGCAATAAAGCTAAAAGTTGTCCCAGTTAACATGTTGATAATCCAGGTATATATGCCAACAACCGCTATTGAAGAAGAATAAATCAGGGAGATGTATGAGCAAAAGAATGACATTTATGAAGTAGAACTGCACAATAATGGGAGATTGGAACAACACAGTTGGAAAAGCCCAGGAGATAAAATGAGATGCCAAATAGATTACATCCTAGTAAAACAAAGATTCAGGAACAGCATAAAAAATACTAAGACATTACCAGGAGCAAACATTGATTCAGATCACATCCTTCTAATACTCGATGTAACCACAAAGCTGAAACAAATAAGGAAAACGAGAAGAGAAAGACAGACTTGGGACCTAAAAAAACTGAAAGAAAGGCAGAATGCTTTCAGCATGAAGTCGGAAGGTCGCCTTAGAAATTTGGAAAACAAACCAGAGACCGTGAATACAGAATGGGAAGAAATTAAAGCCAGCATCAAAGACACCTTGAATAAAGAGATTGGGAAACAAGAGAAGAAAATCAGAAACCCATGGATCACTAAGGAAATGCTGGAGATAATGGATGAGAGAAAAAAAAATGTTAACAGTGAAGAAGGTAGAGCCAACTATAGATGCACAAACAATGAGTCGAGAAGGGTAACAGATAAAGCTAGGGAAATTTGAATAAAAGGAAAATGTGAGGAAATACAACTGAGAAGTTAGGACGGTATGATATGATGTATGCTAGGGCACTGGAGTTAGAAGATTAGAAGTCTAATGGGATTTGTGGTAAAGCAATTATGAACGCAGATGGAAAAATAGTCGCAGAACCAAAGGATGTAGCACAGGTATGAGAAGTATACATTAAGGAACTATACAGCAAGCAGGCAGGATCAGCACAAATAGAACGGAAGAAGAGGATAACATTGAAGAAGACAAACTTGGGAACAAGTAATATGGAAAGCGAAGTACAAAAGGCAATTCTGGAACTGGATAAAGGGAAAGCTACAGGCAGTGAAATACGAGGACGATCAAGTACTCCAGAAAATGATAAATAGACTAGTGATAACAGGTAGGAAATATGGAAATTAATACAGAGGTTTAACTACTGACAAGTATTAAATATTATCTGTTAATAATTTCAAGTAGTAACAGCAATATTCATTTTAATTTATGCTATAAAATCAACTAAATTGATCAATTAACTTTATAAAAATCATTCCATGTACTCTTAATTGGAAATTATCGACAAATCACAGCATTTATTATAATGTCTATATCTATAATACAACCTAAAACCATTGTCATATTGGATAAAATTACAGTTTGTTTTTACCTTTAAAAACGATCAAAGAACATGAATTCAGAATTGAATTTTAAGCCAAAGAATAGTAAGAAAATATTTCTAATCTTCCTAAAGCTTGCATTGTGACAAGACTGCACTTAAAGAGGTAAAAACTGACATTATCGCTTCTGACTTGATCTCACTTCTTTATTCATTGTCTTTAATACTTTGTAAATAACAGGCTAATAAGATAAAAATCGTTATGTTAATGCTATGAAATATGTTTCACATTTTAAAAAGCATTGGACCTCTTGTCGCACACCAGTTCCACCAAAAATAAAATCCTCTGTCATAGTAATAAATGGCATAACACATGACATACACCCCGCAAACATCAGCCTTCTATCTCTTACAGTTAAATTTCTGTTTTGATTTGATTGATTGAACATTTATAAAATAAAATGCACTAAAATAGTATTTGAATAAATTTTCTACAATTTTTTGATGCTCAACTGATGATTAGCCAACCACCGATGGAAATAAGCATAATAAAAACAAACTGTCACGATAAACTTCCATTAGCATAGAAACTTTCCAAAAATTTGCATGTACTCCAAGAATTCGACTAACTTTGACTAATAAATCTTTTTCCTTAAAATATTTCCTTGATTGTGTCAACAATTTCCGTTCAGACACCTTTTCCAAAGTATTTTAATCACTTTCAACTGTCTGAAAATGTCTCCATAATTTCAACATTAAATAGTTTACACATCACCAAAGAGTAAATCCAATAAACATTTCACATTACACTGTCGCTACAAAACTAATATTTTTGTTTCTATGAAATTATCTCATATTTTTAATTGACTTACGTTGAATTGGAAGTCAGTAGACTGAAAAGTAAAAGTTCTCCAGCTCAAAGTATTTCATAAAATATGCCAAAAATTGAAGCGTTGATAACACTTATGTTAACGATAATTAGCAAATCTTTGAAGGTCTAAATTATAAAATCAATTTTATTCTATCAACAAAATATCCACTTAAAAGATGTTGAGATTTATCACTTTCCGATATACGCTGAAGTTACTACATTTTCACCGTTAATAGATGAATAACTAGCACAATAAGTATTGAACATATAGTAAAAAAACAAATGCATGGTTACACGACTAAATTCCTCCTAGCTATTCATTCAAATAGGTCGATAATTCTCACTGGGAACTTCTTGAGGTAACAGCCAACAAAAGTATCACAAAACAACCAATATGTCAAATGCAATAGGCAAACTACTTAAAAGAAACACACGGAATATACTCACTGTTATTATTTCTTGTTATCACACACAGGAGAATATAACAGCTCAGTCCTGTGATGTCTGCTGCAAACATTCCTATGAAACAAGAGAATAAAATCTTAAAATATATACTGTAATTTCATGCTGAATAATATTCCAGATTACATTATGTAATGTCTCTCGTGCTAAATCACTGAGGTAACATTGGAATCTTTTCTATTGTAACTCAAATTCAAAGATTTGTAATGAAATTAAAGACTTATATTACTTAAGTGGCTTGGTTAAGCTCAATACTTATTTCAAAACCACCTGACTACCATATATTGATTACGGAAATGAATATCAACTAAATAAATCATTGATTTGAATGAATTTTTCGGTAAAGGGTTTCCAACATTTAATAAGTCTAGACAGGAGTTTGCCCGAAAATTCAATACATACTTGGGAAGAAACCTTGTCAATATACTTTCAATTATTCATTAAAATAAAATCCTTCGTCATAGTAATAAATGGCATAACCACATTTCAGCCTTCTATCTCTTACAGTTTAATTGCTAGTTTGATTTGATTGACTGAATATTTATAAAATAAAATGCACTAAAATAGTATCTGAATAAATCCTGTACAATTTTTGCATGATCAACTGATGATTAGCCAACCACCGGTGGAAATAAACAGAATAAAAACCAATTGTCACGATAAACTTTCATTAGCATAGCAAACTTTTCAAAAATTTGCATGTATTCCAAGAATTCGACTAACTTTGACTAAGAAATCCCTTTCCTCAAAATATTTCATTGATTGCTTTAGCAATTTCCATATAGATAGCCTTTTCCAAGCAAAATATTTTAATTACTTTCCTCAAAATGTCTCCATAATTTCAACATTAGTTTACACCTCACCAAAGAGTTAAAAGTCAATGAACATTTCACGTTACACTGTCACTACAAAGTAATAATTTTGTTTCTATGAAATCATCTCGTGTTTATAGAGCATACTTAATTGATTTATGCTGAAATGGATGTCAGTAGATTGAAAAGTAAAATTTCCCAGGTACAAAGTATTTCATAAAATATGCCAAAAATTGAAGCATTGATAACACTTATGTTAATGATAATTAACAAACCTTTCAAAGTCGAAATTATAAAATCAATTTTATTCTCTCAATGAAATATTCACTTAAAATAAATTGAGATTTATCATTTTCCAATGTAAGCTTAAGTTACTACACTTTCACCATTAATAGATGGAAAAATTAGTACAATAAGTACTGCACATATATAGACGCAATTAAAACACATGCGTGGTTACACGACTAAATTTATCCTATCTATTCAGTAAAATACGTCGATAATTCTCACTGGAAACTTCAAGTAACAGCCAATACAAATGCAATTGGCAAACTACTTAAAAGATTGTACTCACCGTTAATATGTATTTCTTGATATCACACAAGGGAACATGACAGCTGTTCTGTGACGTCTTCTGCAAACATTCCTCTGAAACAAGAGAATGAAATCTTAAAATATGTACCTACTGTATTTTAATTCTGAATATTATTTCTGATAACCTGATTACATTATGTAGTGTCTCTCGTGCTAAATCACTCCGATAATATTCGAAAATATTGTATTGTAACTCAAATTCCAAGATTTGTAAAATATAAGACTTATATACCTTAAGTTGCTAAGTTAAGCTTAATACTTATTTCAAAACCATGACACTAGTATGTATTGATTACGTAATTAATATCATTTCAATAAACGAAATACAGCATTGCTTTGAATGAATTTCTCGATAATGGTTGCCAAAATCAAATACAGCTGCACACGGAGAATTCTGTCTGAAAACTGAATAATTAGGAGAAAACCTATTCAATATATTTTCAGTTGCGCATTAAAATATTATTATTTTATCAAACATACGCTTTAACGAGATTAAAATACACGAAAATGAGATGGATTACCTCAGAAACTCATATCAAACTCCCACCGTTGGCCAATCTGATCATAGGCTAACACCGTATACATATATCATTTCTAAAAATCAAAGTTGATAGAAAACGAACCTTTACCTTCAAACTATACGCTTACACAACCACTCGACAAATTAATAACCATATTCATGTCTCAACTTGACTCAGTTCACCCAAAATACACGTGATTAACTTTCACCAAGGAAAATAATTGCATAGATCCACATATATCTTATGTAAAGGTCTCTCCTAATTACTGTAAAGATTATGCCGACATAAAATTCAGTGAAGAGATCAACCATTTCGTTTAATTAAGAAATAATTTCACAAAAGCTATGAACTAAGGATCAGAAGAAATAATGACCTTGAGACAAAATTGAACGGTAATATTAATGCGATGATGCTACCCCGATGCGGCGTTCCGACAACGACAATTAAATTTTCGCTTAATTCTAACTAAAGCATTTAAAACCGACAATCAATCACAGTAACACGAGGTCGACGTAAATCTCTTGCGAATTACGAACGGAAAGTTACTTACCCGTTCACGACCCTACTCTTCCTGGACGTAGAATTACGTCAAGTCCGAGGCCAACATGTACCTCCCGATAAGCCATATGGCGACATCTATCGTTGTGTGGTCGAAACTGTCGATATACGTTTGGTATTCATTGCTTGGTCTATCACGACTATGAAAATGTTATAAGGCGAACATTTTTGAAGCTCAAAAGAGTATTTATTATACTATATATATTATTTTACCAATTTCCCTTTTGAGCAATTTTAAAATGGTTCGGTATGTTGTAAAGTGACGAATAAATTAAGAAATTTTCTATTTAAATAGATAAGTATTGTACATAGATGTAAACTAGTCATATGATTGTCATACATTTATTTTTATTATATTTGCCAAAATGCCTTTCCATAATTTAGCCAATTATCGTTAATTAGGCTGCTTCCAACACACAGGAGAAAATGCTGTAATTATTTTATATCAGTATCCCTTCTCGTCAGGAGAATCGTGCTTGCCATTTATTTGGTTATTCATAGTCTTAACGTCAACACATTCGATTCTGAAGATTCAAAAGAGTATTATATTATATATATTATTTTACCAATTTCCCTTTTGAGCAGTTTTAAAATGGTTCGGTATGTTATAAAGTGACGAAGATATTAAGAGATTTTCTATTTAAATAGATAAGTATTGTACATAGATGTAAACTAGCCATAGGATTGTCATACATTTATTCTTATTACATTTATTTTTATTATATTTGCCAAAATGCCTTTCCATAATGTAGCCAATTATCGTTAATTAGGCTGCTTCCAACACACAGGAGAAAATGCTGTAATTTTATACTATAATAGCCCAGGATTGTTGGTTGGTTGGTCACGCTTTCACGATGGCCGATATAGAGCGTTTTAACAAACTTCCCGAATAGGTTGAAGATTCAAATTTGGCAAGGATGCTTGATTAACATATTTTAAGGTAATGACGAAAATTAATCTCTAGGAAGACATTTCCCATTTTGCGTATGGTAACATGTAAAAACCCATTTTTTGGCGTGCAGGCTTTTATTGTTTTGGAAATTAAAACTAGGATTTGACCTACGATCTTCGGATGTGAACCATTTTGAAGAAAAGATTACAAAGTATCTTATTCTGTTCATCTTTTTTCGCATACAATTCGATATCGCTCATGTTATACGTTTAATTAACATATTTTGTGGAAATATTGCCTTTTTAACGGGATGTTGCCTTGGCTACCAATTACACTGTTAGACCTCAAAATCCTATAGTTATATCAATCCTTATGGAGCGTGCATTGAATGCTTTTGATACGAGATAGGGAGGGAGAGGGGAAGAGTGTGAGGGGGAGGGAGTGCGGGGAAGGGAGGGAGACGGAGGGAGGGAGGAGAGGTAGGGAGGGAGAAGGAGGGAGGGAGGAGGAGATGGAGGGAGACAGACAGACAAACGACTTTATTGAGGGCGAAATTGAGACTAACAGTCTCCTCTTACATTTAAGAGAGAGAGAGGGATGGAGAGAGAGGGATGGAGAGAGAGGAAGTGAGTGAGAAGGGAAGGATAGGGTGGAAGGGAAGGGAGGAGGAGGAGAGAGAGGGGGGAGGGAGGCAGCTATTTTAAGGTTAACTAAAGATATCCCGTCATATTGACGGGCAATTACGCTAGTTATTTTATATCAGTATCCCTTCTCTTCAGGAGAATCGTGCCTTCCATTTATTTGGCTATTCGTAGTCTTAACTTCAACACATTCGATTCTGAAATCATCCTTGTGAGCTGAAGGTAGGAGAAAAATTATAACATTTAACAATCGTGCGCACCTATATAACTTTGGACGTACCGCCGACCGAATACGCTGATGATGGAAAGTGACTTTCATAAAATTCCAAGCTCTTAATATATACATACATATATATATATATATATAAATACAAGATCCAGAGTGTGTGCACGGTGTCAGAAGCATAGCTCCAAGAAAATTAAATTCCTGATAATTTGCAAACATAGGAAGGGGACTCTGGGGGTGTTCACCTGCGAGATATATATTTATAAGAAAGAACAACACAATAGTGATTTTAAAACATGAGATTTATTAAAAAATGTTCAATTAAAAACTATAGTGAAAACTAAGCGCATATAAAATAAATTAATGCAATTAAAGTAGATACATATAAATTTAAAAAACTTAGCAGAAATGCCGTGCATTCAAGCCTACTCCAGACTAATGATATCTATTCTATTTATGCCTTTGCTGGCTAAAGGCATTCAGATAAATATTGAAAAACGCAGTTCAGCTGAGGAAGCACACCTGGAAAGACAAAAAGATAATTACAAAATATACCAAATCACAAGAACAAAAACTATAATACAAACTAATAACAAATATATATACGTACATTCAGGGTCAGTTACAGGGCTAGGCGACCTAGGCAAGCACCTAGGGCTATGAGCAGAACACCTAATGGCACACATGGTCAGACGTAAGCTGTTGGCCTTGTAAATAACATTCGCCTTAGGTTCTTGCATTCTCTATGTCTGCCACTGTATACATTAAAAAACCAATTTCACATAAATATCTATTTCTATATACATATATATATATATATACATACATTACATAACTTGAGGGACTTGCAGTACATTCAGTATACATACAAATCTACTGAGGAAGCAATCTGAAAAGGGAGAAGGATAATTACAAATAAAAACAAATCACTTGACCAAAAACCACTTTGAATACCAATTTCACATAAATATACATACATTACATAACTTGAGGGACTTGCAGTACATTCAGTATACATACTTTTCTACTGATGAAGCAACCTGAAAAGAGAGAAGGATAATTAGAAATAAAAACAATCCTCCTCGGCAAAGTGCAGCCCACAGACAACGTCCGTTGCGCTGAAAACTTGATCTTTGCGGGGTATAATCCTCCTCCATTTCTGAAGCTGAGCTTCATCCTGAAAGCAAACGATTTCAATATCAATTCAATTAATATCCTTTCTACATTAAATAAATTTATATTTACTGACTAATGTGTACTTACCCTTGCCTTGAAAAGGACTCGTGATGGTACGGGAATACCGCTTTTATGGCCTTGTATGAGCTACAAAAGATATTAATTTTGCTGAGGTCCATAAGATTTGATGATATAGAAATAAGGGATGAACAAAGAAAGATCGAAAAACAAAAAAAAAACATTTATAATAGGACAAAATTTGAGAAAAACGGCATGGTAGCAGATTTGCTACCATGCGCCCGCTCGTGTCCAAAAATAGGGCATGCCCACTGGAGGGTTAAATTATGGATAAACCAAAATTTGATGTGCACATAAAGGGGTGCAAAAACACTTCAAATTGTATTTACTGTCATCTTAACTGTCTCGATTACGAGACCTACAATATGCAGTCGCCAAATTTTAGTTTTCAAGTGGCTAGGGTAGAGGTTCTCAGCCAGTGTGCCACGGCACATTAGTGTGCCACAAGGAAGGGACTAGTGTGCAGCACATTCCAAAGATATTTAATTTTTAAATTATATATTTAATGTACAATAAAATTATACAATTATTGCTTTACCAATTGTATCAATCGAATATAACTGCGACTTTTACTTGTTACGCCAGTTTTTATCGTTAAAAATGAGTATTTATACAGTGAAATTAATTAGGGGTGTGATGCGATGTTCTTAAGCATGCATGAAGGTGTGCCGTGGCGCAAAAAAGGTTGAGAAGCACTGGATTAGGGCTTATCATTCGTCTTATATACAGGGCCGGTGCGAGCCGAGTTAGTACCCTGTGCAAGTCAAAACTTGGCATCCCTATATATGAATTTTAACCATTGCGAACTTATAAATATAAACTTAAGACTTCGGCTAATGCTCTCTCTGTTTGATTCCCATGCACACATTTGTAATTCTAGTTGTTTTATCGAATTATAAAACTTTACGAACAACTACAAACGTCGTATACAAAAACCCAAAAAAGAACCGAAAAATAATGAACCATTACCGATCTAGAAAAAGCAAAACATTTAAACAACTGCCAGGGCTATGATAAAGGTGCAAACATGATCGGAAAAAAGAACGGTGTACAGAAAAGAATTCTTGATAAATATGTGGATGCCACTCATTAAATTTGGTCATTGGAGAAGCAGTCAGTTGCATGAACGAATCAGTAAACTTCTTTGGTGTGTTGCAATCTCTATACAATATTTTTTCGCTGCCAGCCTAATGGAAAATTTAAAAAAAAACATGACGTTTACTCATTAAAACTACTTTGTACAACTAGATGGGAATGTCATACTGATGCAGTAAAAGCTCTTAAATTTGAGTTGAAAGGAGTTTTATCCGCTCTCGAAGATCTGTCTGGAAATACAAATTTAGAATCTTCTGTTCGATGTTTGGCAAAATCATTGGCAGATCAAATTTGTAAATTGGAATTCATTTTCCTGCTAGGATTTTGGTATGATTTACTCTTCCAAATCAATATTTGTAGCATGATGCTTCAAAAAGAAAATATTGATATAGGAAGTGCAAAGGAAACTTTAGCCAACTGTAAATATTTTGTTGAATCTATTAAGAATGAAGTAGTTTTGAAAAATATTTTAACTTAGCTAAAACTGTTGCCGATGATATAGGTGGGGAAATTGAGTTTAAAAAAACGAGAGGGAGAAATAGAAACCATCAAGATCTGAATGTTGAACTATATGAGTACCAAAATGATGATCCATAGGATATTTTAAAGAGAAAGTATTTGACGAAATTTTATCAGTTGTTCTAGACACTCTTAATGAGCACTTTTTGCAAATACAAAACTTTTATGGAAAATTTTCAATTCTCATTGATTTGAAAAAAGTACCAAATGACGAAGAGTTAATGAAAAAATGTAAAAATTTGGAAAATGATTTGACTGATAAATCAGACTCAGATATCAATGGAGAACAGCTCTTTTATGAAATAAAAAATAAAAAAAATCTCATTTCTCTAAATGAAAAATTAACTTTGAGTCCTTTACATGTTCTCAATTTTATTCGAGATCACCATCTACAATGTACCTTAACAAACATATGGAATTCACTCAGAATCTTTTTAGCCACACCTGTTACTGTTGCTAGTGGCAAAAGATCGTTTTCTAAACTTAAATTGATCAAAACATTTTTAAGGTCTACAATGCTTCAGCAACGGATTAACTCATTGGAGCTGATTTCAATAGAACAGGGATTCCTTGATAACAACAAAATAAGAAAACATTCCATAGATAAATTCATTGATAAAAAATCTAGAAAAAATGTTATTAACTGTAATATGCTTGACAACTATAAGATGTTTTGAAAGTTTGGATTTCATAAATAAACAAGTTGTTTTGAATTAATCATTTTCTTTTCTTGATGTTCAAGTGTTAATCTTTTGAAAGTCTCGCTCTACTGACTGCCTTAAGACAACGTATCTTCAGCTAAGTGCGCTGAGCCTATTAGAAAACTTATTGCGCACCCATTGTTGTTTCAGGCTTCAACTGCAGATGACATGTTTCGTAGCTGGCACAGCACTCTCACCTTCCAAGATGTCACACTCAAAATAAGAGCGGTAAAATGACCATTTTGTTGTTAACATAACATGTTTGCATATGAAGAAATCAGTGCCGTAAATGGAAATTTGGCACCTGAGTATCAATCATGAAGCAGAGCTCCCTACCCTCACATTAAAAATCTACTTAAAATGTTTATTTTCTGTGTTTGGTACCCCTTGGGTTTCTTCGGCGGTAGTGGTCGGTGAACGGAATGGCACCAGGAGACAAGTGACGCCCTGTGCTGGAGCACCTGTTGCACTACCCTTATGCCGGCCCTGTCCTTTGTATGACTCCAAGGAAGACATTTCCATTTCCCATTAAATAACACATAAAATTGACTTTTTGACCTGCAGACTTTCATTTATTTTAAGATTAAAATTAGAAGGAATCAACCTACGATCTTTGGATAGAAAGATAAAATATTCACTATTTGTATGACTATTAATGCCATCTGTAACATTGCAGAAAAAATGTATTGGAAAAATTTGTGGGGCAGGGGAAGCTTTGAAATATCAGTATACCGTATATACTCGTGTATAACGCACTCTAGTGTATAAAGCACATCCATACTTTTTGCCAAAAAATCCCGACTTCTTCTTATACCCCGTGTATAATGTGCACCCTTGATTTTTGTGGAGTATAAGAACATGACGAATGCCTGGTGGCCACACCTTTATTTTTTTTAATTTTTAGTATTTAAGTATTCAAACTCATGTAAGACCACAATATTTTATAAACATGAAATAACTCATTAATGTGCATACCTCTTATAGCCAAAGATTATTAAATGAAAATTAATCCACACCCGTTTTCTACAGATAACTGAAGAGCAGCTTCAAGATGTTCGTCCTTCTGTTTGTTTGTTGTTTTGAGGAAATGAAGTGCACTAAATGCTCTTTCACACATCATCTTCTTTCACATGTAAACTAACGTCTAATATCATGTTTTGAAATATCTCAATAATGTAAACAGTTTTAACTATGGCTAAGCCTGGTTGCTGTAGCTGGCTATTTATTGGACTGAATTTTGGCAATTATAATCAAACATATCATCACTTCATTATCACAAGACAGACACACTTGCTAGTTAATCTAATATTTATGATAAAATGAGTGAAAACTATGAAAACGAAGCTTTCAGAGAACAACACAGAGTTATCCAAATGTGAGGCGAACGTACTCACTACTTTCAGATGCGCTCATTAACGAATGATTTTCCTAGACCCATTCCCTCTAATTTATTGAGTAAAACATTTGTTTGTTTTCTAGAATAATGAATGGATGCATAGCATTTATCTAATAAGTTATGAGACGTTCTCGGCCAGCTGTTAAAGTCAATTAACTTTTCCTTTGTATATACAGAGAGGTATCTGGATTATATCTCTATATTCTGAACAATAGATTATTCATTCACCCTGTTTATTCACAAAAATGCTCTAGAAGGTTTGAGTCGAATTACTGGGTTGAGAACCCCTTGTATGACAGAGAAGTTAGTGGTGGCCATACCAAAATTTCCTGGTGGCCACATTTGAGAATAGCTGAACTAGAGTACATTAAATAAATACGTTAATGCATTAAATTAATGCCAGTTAAGAATTTAAAAAGGCTTGGACTTGCCCAAAAGTATTATGTTCAATAAGCTCCACATTACGTCTTACTAAGAGAGACATCATCAATAATGAATGGCAGCAACTTCATATTGTAAGTTGGCCAAACTGATGCAGTGTAGAAAACCGCAACGCCACTGCTTTCGATCCTTTTAAATCAGACAAAAAGAGATCTATAAAATAGAAAGACTTTTGATTTATAGTGGATTTTGGTTCTCTTTCCTATCTCATTCTAAAACTGTTTAACAGAAGGAATAACATGAAAATGTAACAAACAAATCTGGAAACAGGAAACGTGACAGTTAAGATTAAGTTCATACATGTCATTCCACGGGTTTTAAATTACTTACATTGTTAATTGTACAGGTGTCCTCCCTATTCATCCTCCCAATTTTTGTCTTTTTGCTTATTCATCCATAACCAATTATGACCAAACCCCCATTCATTCGTCTATTCCCTCACTTATTCGTCCATCAAAATAGCTGGGACCTATGAAGAGGGACTCTCAGACGATTACTCATCAAACGATGAGACGCTAAGGATTTATCATTCTCAGCAGTATAAACTTATAACCTTATGAACGAGAAATGAAAATGGTGTAGTGGTGAGCACACTGGCTTGCTACGCTAAGCATGCCCGGTCCGAATCCTGCAAAGGTAGGATATTTTCCGAGGTTGCCCGGCTCCCTATTTGCGTGGTTAAGAGGAGAACGTGCAAATCAGTGTGCACAGTCCTTTGTAAGGGACGTTAAGAAGTTGGCTCCCTTGGTGCTCTTCATTAAGAGTAGGCTAATGCTGGCACCGGGTATCCCTCCTCCCTTCTGTGCGTGTGTCTGGAGTGGAAGGAACGAGAAACCACCACATTACATGTGCTTATTCCCTAGTCAGTTCAAGCCAATCTTAGACTGAAAACCATGAATGAATGAACATTGTGTCTAAGGGAAAATAGCCCTTGATGTTCGTCTTTTCACTTATCGTCCAGTTTCCGCGGAACCAGTTAAGGACGAATATCGAGGGACGTCTGCACATGCTAGAATTATTAACTAAATAAAATTATTCAGTTTGCTTATTCTATGTTTTTTGTTTTCGATGCATGTTTTGCAGGAAGTCAATCTGGCAATTTTGCAAAGACTGTAGTAGTCAGCTGATGAGCTAGTGAAATGTGGAATATTTGGAGAGGATGGAATTATAACTGTATAGAAGTAATTAGGTGTTCTATACATATAATTAATATATGTATAACCTGGATTATCAATAATTTTTGTGAGTTTTCCCTTAATTCACCCAAAAAGTGAGAATGTGGTGCGAGGTAGGTTCACTTTAATTTCTGATTTTAAGCACCCAAAAGTGTTACACATGTTTAATGCGCACCCCTACTTTATGATCTTAAAATTTGGTCTTCAAACTGCGTGTTTTACATGAGTATATACGGTATATAAATTCCCAAGTGTCTGTCTGTCACAGTACTTTTGGACATTTTATGATGGAATTAAGAGCTGAAACTTACAAACCTATTAAACCCCCATGAGGTGGTCCCTAGAAAAATCAAACCCCTGAAAAAGTCCTGGGTTCGACTCCAGAAGATGAATATATTTTCCCATAAGTTTAGATGAGATTTTCGATTTTTCAGTATGCAAGATTTTCTTCTTTCATTCATCTAAATAGATAAATATCTACTGATTTCCTTTGTTTTTGCTTCACTCAACGGATAAAATTGTATACTATCTTTTTCTTGAAATGTTTACGTTACACAATCGAAGCTTTCAGAAATAAGCAATAGTTTTCGAAATGTTGTAGATATTTCGTACTCTTTCCGGGCATTGCCAACGGGACCATCATTGTTTCCTCAGATTAAATTACTGTCAATTAAACCTTCAAATAGGTGAAAGAATAGCGTTATTCACTTCGCATTTTTGTTTAAGCATCGAAATTATTGCTGTACATAGCAAAGTAAATATTTATGGGTAATTAATCAGTTAACTACGTATGGGAAGCATTTATAATGATTTAATCAAAGCAGTTGAATCTTCTTTCATCATTTGAATGCTGGAATCTTATATATACAGGGGAGATGCATTATTAGAGTTAAATGTGAATTATTGAGATCGACTTATTTTACACACTTCTTAATTTTTTATAAATTAATTGAAAAAAACCGCGCAAACATTGCATGGGTAGAGCTAGTTCCATATTATGATTCTGAGCAAATGGCTTTAGTTGGAAAGTTTAATTTTTAAATTGGATAAATTACTTTGTCATATAATTATAATACAAAGTTTAAAAAGAATTTAAAGCTTAAAACTCTAAATAAGCCTCAATAAAAAAACAACTTATATAAAAAACTTTTTTAATTTAAACAACTTTAAGGAAGTGTATAGGGTAAAGATGAAACATCAACCCAATGATTTAACTGTCAATTAAAAATTGTATGGACTTTTCTTCATCTCCGAACATAAATTCTTCAAGTCAGAATCATTTTTAAGGGTTGATAGTAGGACATAGTTCAGTACGTTGCCGCCACCAGAGATGCCATTTCCATTAATCCAACAATAAGATATCCATATTTTACTCACCTTTGCCCTTATATGATATGTAAGGTATCGATTAATAAATTTATTTGGATAGCGGACAACATTTGCAACAAAAAATGTCCTTCGGGAGAGCATATAATTACCACTTATGGTTTAGGAGATAAAAATTCCAGAAGGTATCCCACCCATGTTATCCAATTGGGGGAATTGAACATCCTTGGAATCTAACGCAGGTCCTTATTTTGCACAGTGATTACACATAAGAATCTTTACGTGTGGCACTCTTTGAAATTGAAAGAATGGCTAAAATACATGCAGTAGTTATGGAGTTATTAGACTTGTACTTCGATTTGTACTGAATTGTGTTTCGTAGTGACAAGCAGAAAAAGCATGAAAGGGGCCACACATGAACAACTAGAATCTGTTATGATAAAGTGGTTTCAACAAAAGCAGGCTTTTGCCCATTTCGGGACCAATGTGTATGCATCAAGCAAATGTTTTCTTTGAAAAGCTATGTATTGAAGTGACATCTGAAGCTTCAACTGAGTGACTAAAAATGTTCAAAGACAGACATGGGATCAGAGGGCTTCAGATACAAGGAGAACAATCAAGTGGTGTTAATGTGACTGCCGCTGAATTCTGTGATGAACTCAATAAACTTGTACAGGAAAAAGGGCTAGCCTCGCTTATTCAACAGCTAGATCCAGACCTAGTAACAGCGAGCATTATATCTTTGAGAGGCCCGATGCAAAAGCGATTTTGGGGGCACCCTACAAAAAAGTGTTGCAACCACAGGCGTCACTTGACGTGTGCTATTCAGGTTGCAGAGGCACGAGAAACTTTATTTAAAATCAATGACTTTCTATTCCATAACAATTTGTTATATAAAAAACTTTTTGTTATGTACGTGAGGCATTAGAATTGATTGACTGGTGTTTGTCAAAATTTTTTTGCAGTCATGGTGAATTACATTGTTGCCAATTTAAAAATATGTAATTATTTTTGCTGTATGAAGCATACATAAATGTTAATGTCATAGATCGACGAATCCAATCTCAATCACACTGTTAGGATTTACTTGGATCTCCTTATTTTACATTTTAGACTGTTTACCATCTACAGTAGCATCATGGGTTCGATTCCAGAAACATTTATTTTCTCTATTTGGATAGCATGGTAATGGGTATGCTTTCCATGATCCTGAGAACCCACAGGGGATAAAAATTTCCCTCCCACACCCTTTGTTTCTTCTCACGCACGGGAGCAGCAGTCGTTGCACTTTCAGGATTTGTGGAAACAAAGATGGTGAAGGGTGTTAACCCTTTTAGTGCCAGCCCAAATATCATGGGGTTGTCGAAGAATGCCAAGCCAAATTTGAGGAAAATGCACTCGTTCAGTAAATTATTTTTCCCAGAGTTATTATAGATATTTGGAAGCCAATTTTTTAAATCAACCATTTGCATATATGTAGAATCATGTAAAATGTTTATTCTGAGAATTTATTATAAAAAATTTAAAAGTTTTGCAAATCGATCATACAAATCATGTGTCACAAATTTTTTTGAGCAATTAATTTCTTAACATTAGTTATACATATTAGTTATGAAGCTAAATCCAATTTTTGATATTTTTTGTATTAGATGTTCATCATTTACACTTGAAAATGTATACTGGCGCACATCTCGCGCGTGCCCATGTTAGCCATTACACTTGTGTTCTGGGAAACACTGACCATGAAGACCCTTCTCACACTTTATACACACAGTACGAGCCCTTTTTTGCTTCCCTGGCTTATTTCCACCTCTTTTGCCACAAACGCAACAGTCCTTTTATTTTTTCCTGATAATTATTTCAGTGTCTTATTGCCGTCTGCCATTTACTCAATACTGTGCATGAGAACTCGGGGATAGATTTTTATGCGTCGAAAGAAAAAGTTTAACGTAGTCATTTGTTTCCTTTATCAGTTTGTTCAAAAAAGAGGTCGTAAAAAACAGGTAAATATAGCTGATCGGCGCTGCAGTAAGAGGGGGTGTGTGTTTTGGTCCATATGCTTCTTGGCACACAAGAGGAGATGGAGGTGGGTTATCACTGTTCTCGAACACCTTATGCCAATTACTTTCATCCGAATCAACTTTGCCCTCACCTGTATCTGACTCTTGAGACTCGGCACTCTTGGATGACGATAAAATTCGTACACATGAAGCAGGGGGTCGAGGAAGACATCCAATTGAGTCGTCACTGTTAAATGAAAAAACCTCTTCATCGGTCGTATCTGATTCACCATTACTTCCATCAGAGTCAAACAATAACTCTTCAACGTTCTTAGTTTTCAAATTCCTCGACATTATCGAAAGGTAGAATGGAAAATTTTCCTTAGTAAAAGATTTCAAATAAAAACGATAATATTCAAACATCCTGATAAATCATATGTGCATTGACAGAATATAATTTAGAATAATTGCATATAAAGAATATATACAGAATACTAAGCATTGTACGGAATTTTGAATTTTCAAGTTAAATATTTCAAGACTGATATAATGGTACGATGAATATTTTTAAGAATAAATTTACGAAAAAAATTTTGTGGAGTACCTGAGATAACAATAGATAAACACACTGCCTTTTGCAGTCCAAAAACTGCAGATAAGTCGTCAAAAATTAACGATAACAACAACTAATGCGATGGGCCATATAAAACACGTCAAGCTACAGACGCAAAAACGGCCGAAGTCCTCTTAGTAGATATAAAATCGAAAGACAAGCTATCCATACGAGATTTAATACATTGTGGCAGGAAAAGCTTACCAGATGTCAACTAAGTGACTAAAAGGGTAATCTCACCCGGAAAGAAAATACAAAGTCATCGTAAACCTATAGATCGGCCCGTGGCATTCTTCACACATGCAGCAAGGGCCAATAGATCGGCCGGCTGGCACTAAAAGGGTTAAGATGTAAAGGAAAGGTCAGGAAGAGTGCAGAAAACCCCACCGCAGGGAAGAAGAAAAGAAAGCCCAGTGCTTCCTAATTTTTTAAAATTATGCATGTATATTACGTTACTGCACTTACGTATACATTTTTACATATTAGAATAATGCAACAATATTTTCCAGGCCTGACTATGAGAGAAAACGTGAGGAAAAGGCGATTCATTCCACATACAAAAAATGTCGCGTAGCCTTTTCCGTGATTTTTCTCTGCGAAAGAGCAAAACATGAGACTGCAAAAAACAAAACTGGTCACAAATGCAGAACCAAGAAAGATCAAAATATGCGAAAGATAAAGCTGCAAAAGACGAGGTCTACCTTATCACTCGAAATGCCTGAAATTACAAAAAACACTATGCTTGGAATCATTCAGGTGAGGTCATAATAACAGCGTTAACACCTGCATAAATGCAAAGATGATATTGATTTCTGCTTTACAACAGCATGTACAATACTCTTTATTTTTAATTTCGCTATATGGAGGTTTGTTTTTAGTGGAACGGGTGCGATTTTTATTTCGTAATCGGGAGGTTTCATAATTATTGGAGGTTCATAATATAGAGGTTTTCTATATACAGTAGAACCTCATAAATCCGGCACCCTCGGGACCTAGCGCGAGCCGGATTTTAGAAAATTCTGGTTTTTTGAAAATGTTGCACATTGCCTAAGTACCCAGGGGCAAATCGGCCTATGGCTGGATAAAACAAAAGAAAGCTTTTGGTAATCTATATAATGTATTTCAAAATTTAATCAGAAATCACGCCAGAATATTTTAAAATATGAAATACATACACAAAATGTATGTAAATAAACATGCAAAATATTAAATAAATCATAATAGATGCCTTGCCCTCTTGCCACCCTTGGCTACGCCTATACGTAGAAAAAATAAAATACATAACATTAAAATCCAAAATTTACGCCAAAACTTATAAAAGAAAGAATCATTAACAAGTGGACGAATTTGGAATAAGGTCATTGCAAATTTAATGCACACTTACCAATTTACACGTCTCGTTTCTACTCTTGATGGCTAGACGAGAAGGTCGAGACAGCCTCTTTAGTTGCGGGAATGCAAGTTTCATTTCATTTCAGTGTTGGAAACTTTTTGAAGGTTTTTCTGCGAAATTGTCTTGAACATATCACACAGATTGCTTCATACATAGTGATCTTTCCTTAATAAGTTTATCTTTAATTAGGTACAAATTGATCATATCCTGTGATTCGATGCATGACCGCTGCTCTAAAACCGGTATTGTATCAGTGACTAATTCTATGCAACGGTCTATTGAAGGCTTGTTTGCAGCTGCATGGTCATCATCGTCACTTTCACTTTTTTCATAATTCTCACGTTCAAGTTCCAAAACCATTTTAACTATTTCTCCGTCAGTTAGCTGATTCACTACAGGCACTTCATTGTCGATTTCCATCCAGTTTTCAACGTCTTCTTCCAGACCCTTCGTGAAAGCGTTATTCGTCGATCCCTTAGCAAATTCCATAATTTCAGACACCAGTCTCTTTTTGTCACTAACAATGAAACCTAGAAAATCAAACATGCTTGCAGGCCACAAATTATGCCAGGCATTTTTCAGTGTTGTGGCAGTTACATCAGTCTACGCTTTAGCTAGAGTCCAAATCAAGTCCTTAATGTTAAATTCCTTTTTAAATCCGTCAACACCTTGGCCTCTATTGCAAGCAACAAGCAATTTATGCATAAATTGCTGTCTGTAATAGCATTTTAGTGAGCGTAATATTCCCTGATCCATAGGTTGAATAATAGATGTACAATTTGGAGATAAATAAACCACGCGCACGTTACCCAATACCAAAAGTGATGCATCAGGATGAGCAGGACAGTTATCCAATGTCAGAATTATTTTACAATCATCACCAAGTCCCTTAGATTTACAATGAGCACGTGCCTCCGCTGCAAAATAATTCAAAAACCAATCCAACATTAATTGAGAAGTTATCCATGCATGTTTATTAGCACGGTAGTTGACAGGAAAATTCTTTACACTCTTTAAAGCAAGAGGGTATGCACTTTTACCAATTACAGTTAGCTCTAGTTTGCGCGTACCTGCTGCATTTGCGCACGCAAGAACCGTCAGCCTCTCCTTTGACTCCTTCACTCCAAATGTCATATCCTCATTGGCGGCTGCAAGTGTGCTTCGAGGAAGACATCGCCAAAATAATCCTGTCTCGTCCGCGTTATATATTTGCTCTGCAGTAAGATTTTCATCCGAAATTAACTTCGTAAACTCCTCTACAAATGTTTCGGCAGCATCCGAATCGGCACTAAGTTTTTCGCCAGACACTGCTAATTTTCGTATTCCATGGCGAAGCTTGAAGCGATGAAGCCAACCTTGCGAATAATCGCAAACTTTATTGATTTTCAAATCGTCGTGGAATTTCTTTGCTTGCTGTATTAGCAATAGGCCTGATACCGGTACACCTTCAATTCTTCTTTGTCGAAACCATTCAAACAATACTCTATCGATATCGTTGACCCTGGAAGTGTGTAATGTTTTTCGGCCTTAGAAGTGTCACTGTCTGCATATAATGTCAGCAACCCACTTTTTTGTTTCTTCAAGTCATACACAGTAGAACTGCCTACGCTATATTCCTCACAAAGTCTCTTAACTGAAGCACCTTTTTCAAGTTTTCTTAATAAATCTACTTTTTGTTCAATAGAAAGAGATTTATGTTTACGCTTCATAATACTATTGGAGGGGTTTTCAGCTTTTTTTTGAAGACATTCCAATATGAACTTGAGCAATATCACACTAATGAAAGACACATGCGATCGCTACGAATCTGAACACGCGACTGTATACAAGTTATACAGTGTGACTGTGGAAACTATTCCCTAACACGTACCAACATGTATTGGTCAGCTGACAATTGGACTCACTTACACATACAATGTAACTGCTGCCATCAAATTGGTTCTAGAATTCACGAATTTTGATGCGAAACGGTGCGTTTATCGTTCCATAGCGGATTAGGCTACCGGCGGCAAAATTTTAAAAAGTGCACTTTTCAAAAACTGCCTGATTTTTGATAATTCCGGATTTTCGAGTGCCGGATTTATGAGGTTCTACTGTAGTTTTATTAGTGAATATTTGGGACCAGCGATAATGTTTGTTATATGGAGTTCTTCATTCTAAGAGAGTTTGTAAGGTAGAGGTTTACTGTAAATGCAAGAATAATAATGATTTGATTAAAATATGGCCACCTTTACTGTCCCAGTTATTCATTGAGCATTTCTCTATAATCAGAATTTTAACACATCATGAGAAAGATTTATTATTGTTCCCAAAATGTGCATTAAGAAAATTACTCAATTTCAACCAAATTAGCTGTAATTCTGTTTGCTTTTCAGTACAAATACAAAATAGCATAATAATACGTAATTATAAAATAAATTAAACAAGTAAATTTAGCTGTCATCAGTGGCAGATAATTTCCATGAGGTTCCATCAAGAGTTTGTGCAGATGAATCTTGCATTTCTACCTGGAGGGATAAAAAAATCACAAGAATCAAAAATTTAGTACATGTATATCATTTCAAATTGAAAGTTATTTTTAACCACATTATGGCATTATGAAGATGTGCACTCAATGCGAAAAATCAGTCAACTCATTTGCAAAACCTCTACAATTCACACTGAGCAAAATCAAAGTGCATAGTGAATTTGTTTTTGAGGGGTAAGAATAACGTCTTACCCCTCAAAAACAAATTTGCTCAGGAAAAGTTTCAAATATGTTCTCTACCTTCAAATCACAAAAGAATAACTGCCCATGGATCAATAATTACTGCTCAGAAGTGTTTGGAAGAGTACCATATTTTTCGAGCTATAACACCATGATTTTTGAGATTTTTTGAAAAAAAGTGTTTTGGTTCACTGAAGCATTTATGAAGAATCATATTGTCTATCATTTCTAGCTATGATTAAGTCCTTATCTGGCAACATTTAAAGAAGGTATTATTTTATACTATAATAGCCCAGGTCTGTTGGTTGGTTGGTTGGTCACGCTTTCACGATGGCCAATATAGAGCGTTTTAACAAACTTCCTGAATAGGTAGAAAATTGAAATTTGGCAAGGATGCTTGATTAACATATTTTAAGGTAATGACAAAAATAAACCTCCAAAAAAGTCCTGGGTTCGACTCCAACAAAGACATTTCCATTTTCCATAAGGTAACGTAAAAATCCATTTTTTGATGTGCAGGCTTTTATTGTTTTGGAAATTAAAATTAGAAGGAATTAACCTACGATCTTCGGATCTGAACCATTTTGAAGAAAAAATTATAAAGTTTCTTATTCAGTTCATCTTTTTCTGCATACAATTCTAAATCGCCCATGTTATACATTTAATTCACATATTTTGTGGAAATATTGCCATTTTAACGGAATGTTGCCTTGGCTACCAATTATATAGTTAGAACTCAAAATCCTATTGTTGTATCAGTTGTTATGGGTGTAAGCTTGCTTTGAATGCTTTTAACAGGAAATAGGGAGGGAGAGGGATGGTAACGCTGGGGGAGAGTGGAAGGGAGAGGGAGTGAGGGAGAGGGAGAAGGGAAGGAGAGGGTGGAAGGGAGGGGGGGGAGAGGGAGAAGGGAAGGAGAGGGTGGAAGGGGGGGAGGGAGGGAGGAGGGAATGAGGGGGAAGGGGTGGAAAGGGAGGGGGAGTGAGGGGAAGAAGGGAGGGAGAGAGGGGGAGAATGGAAGGAGGGGGAAGGGAGGGATGAAAAGAGAGAATGAGGGGGAAGGGGTGGAGGGAGGGAGGGGGAGTGACGGTAAGAAGGGAGGGAGAGAGAGGGAGGGAGACAGAAAAATGACTTTATTGAGGGTGAAATTGAGACTATATAGTCCCTTCTTACATTTAAGAGAGAGGGAGAGGGAGTGAGGGGGAGTAGGGAAGGAGAGAGTGGAAGGGAGGGGGAGGGAGGAAGGAGAGAGAGGGAGAGGTAGGGAGGAGAAGAGAGAGAGAGAGAAAGAGAGGGAGGGAGGCAACTATTTTAAAGTTAACTAAAGATATCCCGTAATATTGACGGGCAATTATGCTAGTGGTTTAATATCAACTAAATACACTAAATGAAATCGGTAAGACAAAAAAAAGGGGGTGTTCATTGTACAGAGGGTTACATAAACAAAGGTGCTAGTACATCAGGCTTAATCCTGATCAACCGATACACTGATTAACCATTGAATATACGAATAACAATACGTAAAGGTTCTACGCTAACATTAATACGTTCATTATCATAATAGCATTCTATGAAAACAATAATAGTCAATATTAATGTCTTGCTATGAATAAAAGTGCAAGATGAGATGAATGACTTTACCTTAGTATGCATACATCTGATAATGGGACAAAGTATTTTAGAACTAGAGCAAATAAAATATCTCATGTTATTATTTCACTATAAAATGTATGGTACATATTACAATTTCTCATGAAATTGAGACAAAAAATTCTTTGCAGTAAAGCGGAAGTTAGAATCATAAATCGACAATGAATTTTAATAACGATCATCCAGCAGCTCAGATGAAAGTCAGAAAAGACAGAATGGCGTGACATGCTCATAAGGCATTCGGCTAATATAGCTTCAGTGGTAAATTACACCTAATAATAGCTTTGAAACTTGTATAGCTAAGTATGCCCTGCATGCACCCAGTAGTCCAATTAATGAGGATATTCCAGTGTGCTGCACTCGTTGCACGTGCATTAGTAGTGGTGTTTTGGTGACTCTAGAACACGCCACCTTGGATTTTGAAACAAAAGAATGTGTCATTGCTGCTTTGATTTCGATATATCAAAATTGCGATGTTGCCATTTTTAGGCGGCAAATTTGAATGGGTTTAAAATTTGCAGGTGAGGCGGTGGATTAGAATGAGCTTTAAAATTGTGGGTTGGCATTTGGGAAACAAGAGACAAACAAATGTGCTCTTTTGCTGCATAGCGGTAAATTTGAATGGGTTTAAAATTGCAGGTTGGCAAAAACCTGAACTAAAAAAGCGCAACAAAATGTGCATGTGTGGGAAATATTGGCTGGGAGAACAATGACCATGAAAAGTTCGAAGATAATAATTAAGGGAAGTAAATGAAAAAACCAAGTACAGGCGACTCCCGAGATTCAACCGTTTCAGATTCGACCAACTCGAGAATTCGACCAGTCGAATCAACCCAGCCAATCGATCGGTCGAATTAGAAACTAGTTTACGCGAAATAATTTTCAACCTGCCCGACCATGAGAGGTTTGGTTTCAGTCTAGACATCGTTATTTTTGCTCTAATTGTTTGAATTTGTGCTGATTCGACATTCGATGGTTCGAGATTCGACCACATTTTCAGGAACGCATCCCTGTTGAATCTCAGGAGTAGCCTGTAAAGGTAAACAAGTATAGGTAAACAAGCATAGGTAAACAAGTATAGGTAAACAGGTATGAACAATTTTATTTAAACAAATTGAATCACATTGACATTTTCTTATACTCCTCTGTAAACAAGTTTAAGTTTGATATTTCCAGAGTTATATTGCAGCAATTCCTCTTTTGTAAACTTGCTGGGTTTGAACCATCGTGGAAGGAACACTTTTATTCTTTCTTCGTTATCCTCCAACCTTACCCAACGCTTACTTGCAAAAATGTTTGCGACTGAGAGAAAGATGTCTTTTCCCCACCGTCGCCGCAAATGGAGTGATTTTTAGCTCGTGGAATGAGGTAGAAGAGTATGTGGTATTATCTGTGCAATGTAAGCATTTTATCACCACCGTCCCGCTTTCCGGTGTCCGTTGGCATCAGCGCTGCGTAGTTATTTCCCCTCCCCCCTGACTCGGCATGATGGCATGGGATTGTGTCAGCAGATGCAAAATGCTTACCTTGCGAAAATGTTTGCCCCCTCTTTGGATAACCCCATTGCACTCCACTGGGCGCTTTCTTAAATTCATTCCGCGCAAAAATCCTCAATTATACGCCGCAGATTAGGTCTGTATAGCAAGGGAAAGGATTCTGATAGTGGTAGGGATTTTCAAAATATAGGGCAGTTGGCAGGGGTGGATTCGATAGGTGGAGGGGCGATCGCCTCCCCTTGAGAAGTTTCCGGATCCGCCCCTGCCTCAGTGACTTCCTGGCCTCTTAGTGGTGGCGTGGGTTAAGTGTTTTGGTGGGAAAACAAAAGAGGAATGAAACGCGCTCTTTTGCTGCATTGCCATGTCGATTTCGATATATCAATCAGCATTGTTACCAAGTCGTCAGAGTATGATTTGAAATATGATTGAAGGAGGATGCTCATGCTGATGGATATAAAAGTGGAAGGGGGTACTTGTTAAAGAAAAAGTGGAAGGAATAAATACTAATTATATTATTTTTAGGTTAAATATTTTATTTTTTTATTTTATTTATTCTTTTTTATTTCTAATCAGTCAAATTTTTTCATGTATTAAAATTCAATTTTATTGTAATAAAAGATTAAATCGATTAATTATTTTATGATGAACCATACTTCCAGCATACATTTACATGTACTTGAAAGATACTAATTAAAAATATTTAATATAGTCTTAACAAACAATTTAAATAATTTAATAAAGAATAAAACATTTTTATTTTATTTTAAAAATTGTATCTCCAATATATCATTACCAAAAATAATATAAATTCATTCTAATTTTCTAGGGACAATGGCTGATAACAGGAAGCGTAGGCAGATTACAATTCAGAAGAAACTGGAAATATTGCATACTGTCGATCAAGGAATGAAGAAGAAAGAAGTCGCTGAGAAATTTGGGATTCCAGCTTCTACAATCTCCACAATCCTTTCTAAACGAGTAGAATTAGAGAATATGAACCAACTAACACCAAAAAGAAAACAGGCTCGGGTTACAAATCATAGTGAGGAATTTGATAGTTCATTATTTGAGTGGGTAATGAAGTCAAGAGCCTCAAATATCCCAATATCTGGACCAATTTTGCAGCAACACGCAAGAGATTTGTCATTAAAAATGGGCATAGATAATTTCCAGGCCTCCAACGGATGGCTACAAAAATTTAAAGACGGAATCTAGTCACCCTAAAAACATCTGGGGAGGAAGCAGCTGTTAGTGACATTGCTATGGGTGGACAAAATAGGAAAATTCTCCTATTCCTAGATCGCTGCAGTGCACACAATGTAAGAGAGTTAATTTTAAGAAATGTTACAGTAATTTTTTTACCTGCGAATTGTACAAGTAAGTTACAGCCCCTGGACCAGGGTGTGATATCCGAGATTAAGAGGAAATATAGGCAACAGCTGGTGCAGTAAGAACTATGGAAAACTGCAATGAATGCTCACAGTTAAAATGGAACATTCTACAGACTATGCAGAGGTTGTGCATGATTTGAGAAAATCTAAAACCATCATTGATCACAAATTGTTTCAGAAGGGCTGGATTTTCCTCAAACAGCAATATAGTGAATGATGAAGAAGAAAGCGAGCAGGAAAGTAACAGGGAATGTGTTGAAATAGCAAAGTATGTTGAAATTGACGACATGTCTTTTGAGGATTTCATACATGTGGATTCCAAACTTGTCACATCAGATATTAGTAACGAAATATGTAGTTCCTATTCAGTGCCTGAAAGTGGTGATGAGTGTGAAGATGATAAAGCAGAACTGGTTCAACCCAGGAACAGAGAAATAAATATTGCACTTGCAGTATTAGAGAGGTGCTTTTTGTGTTCGGAAGAGTGTGTTCACGATTTAAATCTTCTATGTGAGGTGGAACGTGCAGCAGCATATGAGATGAGGAGAAATACAAAGCAATTAACATTGGATAGTTTTTGTAAAGAAAATTAAATTAGTGCTGTGTTTTTATTGTGATGTAAATAATTTTGTATGCACCTTGTTGAATTTTATATCAATATATATGTTGCTAAATGATTTAAAGTACCGTATCTGCCCGAATAGAAGCCGACCCCGGATTTAAGCCGACTCCCAAAAAATTTCCAAATTTTTTTTGGCAAAAACGTAAATTTCGTAGATTTTATGCTGAAGTGTGCCGGGCATTCACACACATCTTAGAATACATTATTTGAGATCGAAGAAATGTGGGGGAAATGGTTTAGTTGTTGACATTTTGAAATATTACTCCAATTAATAATTTTGCGTTGCTGAATAATGTTCCACATTCAGTGGCAATAATTTTATTCATCTTCATTTTCACAAAAGGTCAAATATAGTAACAGCGATCTTGCCAAGATATTTTTTCACCCAAGTCTATTTCCAATGAAATTAGCATTTACATTGCCTTAAGACATTGCATTTTTATAATTATACACGTTCCATGTAAAGTTTTACCGAAATTCAAACAGTTGAGCGTTCAAATTTGTCAACACATTTTGCATTATCGTCTATTTACGCAAGCGATCTCACCAATATATTCTTTCATCCAAGTCTATTTCCAATGAAATTAGCATTTACATTGCCTTAAGAAACTGCATTTTTATAATTATACAAGTTCCATGTCAAGTTTTACCGAAATCCAAACAGTTCAGCGTTCAAATCCGTCAACGTATTTTGCGTTATCGTCTATTTACGCAAGCGATCTCGCCAATATATTCTTTCATCCAAGTCTATTTCCAATGAAATTAGCATTTACATTGCCTTAAGAAACTGCATTTTTATAATTATACAAGTTCCATGTCAAGTTTTACCGAAATCCAAACAGTTCAGCGTTCAAATCCGTCAACGCATTTTGCGTTATCGTCTATTTACGCAAGCGATCTCGCCAATATATTCTTTCATCCAAGTCTATTTCCAATGAAATTAGCATATACATTACCTTAAGAAACTGCATTTTTATAATTATACACGTTCCATGTCAAGTTGTACCGAAATTCAAACAGTTGAGCGTTCAAAGCCGTCAACGCATTTTGCGTAACCGTCAATTTATGCAAGCGATCTCGCTGAGATATTTTTATATATATTCATCATAGGTCAAATATTTACTTTACGAAAAATATAGTACTATCATTTGAAGGCGAAGACAATGAGAGACATCAGATTTAACCATAACCCAAATTTTCCTCGGACTCGCATTTAAGCCGATGGGAGATTTTTTCATGATAAATTTTGACAAAAAACATCGGCTTGTATTCAGGCAGATACGGTATTTTTCATCTTGGTTAATGCTGTATTTCTATCACCTTATATAGTTTTCTAGGTAAGTCCAGATGCGGTGATGCTTGGTTGCTGAACAACAATAGTAAATAAATAAAGGTTTTTAGTGTGAATCTTTTAAGGAGTGTACCATTATTAGGAGCTTATTATAAAGAGATTAAAGTTATTACCAGTTTTTATTACTTTATCATTACTAGGGCATTACTAGTTTTTTAATGTTTGTCTATTTATTGATGTACTATTGTTTCGAATGCACATGTCCATTCTAATATTTTAAATATGTAAAGTCAGTAGAAAGTTATCCAAGTTTAGATCATTAATAGGGATAGCTCTAGCACAGACTCAGAGGAATGACAAAATATATTTATATTGTTTTTGTCATAAAATAAACTTAGTGGAAACATCATTTTACAGGATGTTTAGTGTTGATATAAATTACAAACAATAATAATAATAATTAAGTGCAAATATGGTGATCTTGAAAAAACCTCTTTATAAAGAACCTCCTTACAACAAAGTGCCAAAAATTGGGTCCCTTCAATTTCGTTATAAAGAGGTTTTACTGTACTCGTAATATATCGATGGAGTATAAAATTAAATGAACATTTTACTTTATATCGAATTCTAACACAAAACAATTAAATTTGTTCAGATAAATCAAGACATCTTTATCATTTAAAATTATTATTACCTAAAAGTATGTTGTTTTCTAGAATGAATCTTTCTTCTCTATATAGGCAGCTAAAAAAAACCATAACATATTTCAGCTATCTATTATTTGTATTAGCTCATTCTTACTTTTGAATTATCATTTTCAATTCACTATCTTACACAGATTTCAATGCTACTAAATGAGAACTGATCTCACATGCTACATAGAAAATGAATCAACCACATCCAATATTTATTTTAATTAAAAATCCTCAAATAATTTCAAACAACAGACTTTATTTTATTTTAATATAAAAATTTCACAAATAAAACTTTGAAAACATAGAAATAATTTTTCATCTCTACGTTTTAATCATAAACCGCAGCAAAGCCACGAAATTTTGCTGGGACAGTTACTCTGTAAACGCATCCGAAGAACAGTTATCATCAGAATGAATATGCGAAGTGGTAGCTGTTGTATAGGCACAGGCTGAAGAAGTTGAAGGTTGAGGCTCTGTTGAAACCTTCTTGAACATGTCCTTAGAGTCTGTCATTTCATATGTTTTGGTTTCTCTTTCTGGAACACTTCTTGTATTTTTGTAAATCCACATAATATGCTGGTCTGTAATAAAACTCTTCTGTTCCATTCCACAAATTAGTTCTTCTGTTAATTGTATACACCTATCAATGGATACTTTTTCTTTTTCATTCAACATCTCATCATCCCCTTCAGTATCACTCTCATTCATTTTATTTTGATTCATAATCATATTGAAAATTTCACTATCTGTAAGTTGAAGGTAAACTCCGTTGTCAATGTTTAACACTTTCAATGCAGATGAGGTTATATAACCTCCTATGGTCTGTCCTCACTAACGGATGAGGTAATATAACCTCATGCCTTACCCAAGGTTCAGCATTTCAAATTTTTATGGTACGGAGAGATAGGAAGCCGTAGACTTTCCATCTTTCTCTTAGTCATTCAGTATCGTTCTAGCTACGTCCATGTGAAGATCGTTCTTGAAAGTTGTGCTCCCTTTTTTATTTAGGGAAATATTTGTGAAAGTAAGTTTCTCTTCGAGTACAATATGTTCGTTTTGTTATTTTTTATTTTTATTTGCAGTTTGAGTTTAATATTTCATTCACTGTTTAAGGCGTTACTTTGTGGAAGTGATCCATGACGTACAGAGGTAACTAACTAGGTAATTTCCACTTATAAAACTTTAATGTGCGACCGGTTTCCTGTGCACAACAACATCTTCAAGCAATACGTTATAGAAAAAACCACAATATCATTTTTTTATATTATAAAGGAATAAAGACCAATATATATATATATATATATATATATATATATATATATATATATATATATATATATATATATATATATATATATACCAGTGAACACTTACCGGAAGTAGAGCCGCTGGGGTGTTGGAGAGACACATTTGTAGAGGTTAGAGCTTTCGGGATGATCCCTTCGTCAGCACAAGAGAGACACAACTTCAACACCTAGTTGCCCAATATATATATATATATGTCACACAATACAATATATACCCCCTGTATCTCAAAAGCCATTCGTCGTAGAGATTTGCGGTAAACTGCGTTTTGTTTCTATAAGCTAGGAGGTCCCTAGAAAACTATTCTCATTTCCATAAAGTCCCAGTTTCGAATCCAGGAGACAATTATATTTTCCCATAAGTTTACACAGGATTTTCGATTTTTCAGAGTGCAAGGTTTTTTTCCTTCATTTATTAAAACAGGTAAATATGGACCGATTTTCTTCGTTTTTGCTTTATTCGATGGCTAAAACTCTATACTATCTTATTCTTGCAATGTTTACATGTTACATGGTCAAATCATTCGGAAATATGCAATTGTTTTCGAAATTTTACGGATATTTCGTACTCTTTCCGGACGTTGTCAATGCGACTGTCATTGTTGCCTCCGATTCAATTAATGCTAATTACACCTTCAAATAGGTGAAAGAATAGAGTTATTCGTTTCACACTTTGTTTAAGCATCGAAATTATTACTGTAGCAATGTCAACATTTATATATAGCAACAAATATTTATGGATAAATATTCAGTTAACTGGGAAGCGTTTCTAACTATTCAATCAAAGCAGTTGAATCTTCTTATCATCCTTTGAATGCCGGAATCTTATTTCTTTGTAAGTAGAACCATTATATTATACATCTGTAATGCTTATTAATGCAAATAGGCTCAGGCATAAATTTAAAATTAAATGAGAATGTGGACATACGTTATTTTTTTAAACACATTACATGGTTATATTCTCTTCATTGATATTCTACATAAACGGCTGCATTGATTGTTATATAAAAAAGGACATATAATTGAATAAAAAGAAAAACATAAAAGCTCGCGATCTTTTACTGTGTAGAGAAATGGAGAAACAGGAGAAAAAATCTGCTATGACCGGGAATACAAACCCGGGTCATCCACTTGCCGGGCGTATACTCTACCACTGAATTACCTTAGCAGACTAATCCTCCTGTTTCTGAGCGGCAATAGTTTCTTAGGTTGGGACTTTTAAAAACAGATTTCTGACTGACTTCGCATAATAAATTGTCAATACGCACACACAGCCGTGCCCTCAGCGAGATTCGAACTCGCAAACTTTACATTGGGAGCCAAATACATTAAAATCCTATACCGGAGATATGCATTATTAGAGTTAAATGTTAATTATTGAGATCAACTTATTTTACATAATTATTAATTTTTTATAAATCAACTGAAAATATACCGCACAAACATTGCGCGGGTTCAGCTAGTATACACAAAAAGAAAGAGGGAGGGTAACCTGGAGAGAAGAGGGGACAGAGAAGAAAGAGAAAATCCATTACAGTGGGACAACCCCTATTGGAATAGGGAAAAGTGTGATGGGGTGCCCCTCACATGGGGAGAGGGTAGAGATACAATAGCCTGGCCTCCAGTTGGGGGTGCTTGTTCTAATATTTCTGGGTTTGGGTGTTATGCTCCCTCCCAGGGTCAGAAAAACAGGACATTTCCCTCCCAGGTTCAGCAGGTAGAGATTTTGTAATGGGACATTTCCCTCCTGGCACAACAGGGGAGCAGGACCTTTCCCTCCCAGACTCAGGTAGCTGCTGATAGAATGAATGCCGAAAAACCCCGTGACTGTGTCTGTAAGACGTATAAATAGATGGTTTCAATCAACAGAAATTAGTATCCTTTATTCCATTGCAGCATGCTGTTCACTGTGATGTCTCGTTCTTGCGAGGTTATCCTTAGAAAAATTTTGAAGAATGATCTGGTGCGATGGGCATGTGTCGTGAAAGGGTCCAAGAGTTACGTAAGAACTACTTCAAAGGAGGCAGACGTAATTTTTGACATCGTAGACAACCACAATCACGACAAACAAGCAGACTCCACTATTAATCGTTCTAAGTTGCAGAACGAATTAAAAGGAAGGCAGTCCACGACATATGCGAGAGGCCTTACAAAATAATGCACCAGGAGCTGAGAGACGCTGGCATCCAGTCGTTCAGGAGGACGGACATTGAGAATATGCGGAAGGCGGTTTATCGTGCAAGAAGAAAAATATTACCAAAAACCCCAAGGAACGCACAAGAAGTATGTACGTATGTACAAAAACAAAATTTAGAGATATTCATCGTTTTGTCTATATTATGTTGACATCACAACTTCACTCCTTTACCTGCTCGACCTGGGAGGGAAATGTCCTGTTGGATTAGCAGCTACCTGAGTATGGGAGGGAAACGTCCTGCTCCCGTTATGGGTGTCTGTTTTTTTCTTAGGAAGAGCAAGCCGTAGGCCTTCTGTAATATGTGAAAATATACTCTAATGTTAATTTTTTTTCTCAAGTATCCCATCACTGAGGTAAATTGAACTGATGTAAACGTGCTGAAAGTGTTAAATAAACTTCATTAACTTCTTTATTTACCAATTTTGCTGTATCACATCACAACATTTTTGCAAATGCCAATAAGTCTTCAACAATTTCACTTTCTTCAGAAGAGGGAAAACTTTCAAAATTAGGTTGTTTCATCATCATTATTTAGAAATTAGGTGGATGGCCATAAATTGTGCCATCCATTCAACAAAGTAATCTGGGAAACATTGTCCCAAGCATTTGCAACACTCCAAATAGCACCCTTTATGTTAATTTTTTTTGGAATTGGATCACTCTCATTTCTTTGTTACACTCAATAAACATTTTTTGCATGAATTCAGCCTTGTATCTAGTTTTCAATGCCTGGAGAATGCCTTGGTCCATTGGTTGGATAAGCAATGCACAGTTTGGAGGAAAATAAATACCATAAACATTGTCTTCAATGAGAAATTCAGCATCAGAGTATGCAGCACAATTATCAAGAAGTAATATAATAATGCAGTCCACAGAAAGACCTACAGACTGACAGTATGACCTGGCTTCGGGTACAAAATGTTTCTCCAACCAATCGAGAAAAATTTGCTTTGTCATCCATGCACGCTTGTTAGCCTTTTAAACAACTGGAAATACCCTGATCCCCTGGAAAGGTCTAGGATTCTGGCTCTTGCCAATAATGAGCAATTTACACTTATGAGTTTCTGCTGCATTTGAACACCCCAATATAGTAAGGTGTTCCTTGGAATCTTTGAATCCTGTTGGTGCTGACTCACCCGCCGTTACTTATGTTTTTTACTTTCTCATATACGAAGTATATTGAGAAACTATTGCCATCGAGAAAAAATTCGACCTCGAGATTTTTACGGAAATATACGTTTTACATGTACCTGAGTTTGAAAAGGAGGTTTTCTCAATGCTGTCTGTCTGTTATTGGCTCTAGAGCCTAAACAGTACAGTGAAAATGAATGAAATCTCATACTTAGGCATTTTATCATACAGCGTAGAAGCTATGAAGAAATGGCTGACATTGCTCAATAATTAAGGGAAGTTTATTTTATGCATTTTTAACAACAATCTGATTTTCTCAAAAATGGCTCTAACGATTATGATCAAATTTCGTACAGTTACTTGAGTTTATGTCTTCAATAATACCAAATAGTTCATATTTCTCAAAAAATGTATATAAGGCTAGTTTATTTTAGGCAACTTTAACAACACAGGCAGTCCTCGACATCTGTACATAATGCGTTCCTGAAAACGTGTACGGAAGTCGAATGTACTGATGTCGAACATAGATTTACATGTTATAGGGGGGGTTCCGTTCCCAGAGAGCCAAAAAATATTATAAAATCTCTAATTATGGTATAAATGTTTAGTTTTTTGAGCAGGGGCCTTTTAGACACAATCATCGATTTTATGATATAGAGAGATAGGGCAAACTGCAATAAAATATTTAAATAAATGCACAAATAAACACTGCTGTATGGACAAAGATGGCAACGCGGCAAAAACAGGTGGCCTGGTGGCTGGCAACCAGCAGCACTCAAAATACTCGTTCGTAAGTCGTAAGTCCGAATTCAGCGTACGGAAGGCAGTTTAGAGGTGTCAATGTATAATGACCGAAAGTGAGTTTTTTTCATTAAAGCATTTTGCTATTTTCATAGTTTTTTTTGTAATATTGCCTAATCATGACCCCAAAGAGAGTGATGATTGAAATGAAAGAAAAGTCAGTAAAAAGGGTGAAAAAGTGATGAGTTTGGAGAAGAAAATTGAAGTTTTAGATAGGTTTGCACATAATGAATCTGCTTCATCAGTTGGTAAATTACTTGGTATGACCGAGTCCACAATAAAATCAATAAGGAAAGTGAAGAAGCAATTAGAGCTAGTGTTGCAAGTGGTACTTCAACGATACAAAAGTGTCTTTTGTACCTAGGAATCTATATGTAGAGAAGACCCAAACTCGCAAGAAAATCTCGCTGACTTCACTTGTCATTCGCAAGAAAGCCAAACAACTGCACAATCATTATGTCTCAAATTGTTTTACGGTCTGCTAACGGGATATCGCCAACGTCATCAAAGTGAGTGTAGATCGGTTCCTCGCTCTTTAAAAAAATGTGGCATTTATTCAGAATGCCACAGTACGTATTGTATTATTATATTTGTTCTTCTCCTTCAAAATTGAACACACACTCGACCGACTTAAGTCCAATGAGCGTCCGATTGAAGCTAAAGATTCGCCGCTTTTGGCACGCCTAATTATTTCCATCTTTGTCTAAATCATGTTCACTTTATGAGCCCTAGGTTTCTTTTCACTTGTATTAGCACTTTCAGTTTTCCGTTTATCACTCATGTTTATAAAATAATAGGTGTAAAATGCACAAACAAAGAAACACTGCTGTACGTACAAACAAAGATGGTAACGTTGCCGAGACTGAATAATAATAATAATTTATTGATTATTAACCGACATTACAGTGGTATTAATCTTGTCAAATTTCAGTACACTATTTAAAAACATTACATATAATACACATATTATTACATAGCATACTTTAATTTGGTAATTTATTGAAAGTGTTGGCTTGGTTGTCAGACAGCGCCATTATGTGATAGCTCGAAATGTTTGTTCGTCAGCTGATATACAAAAGTCCAAATTCGGAGTACGAAAGGCGGTTTAGGAGCGAGAAGTTATAATGTACGAAAAAGCGAACTGTACGGATGTCAAATTTACGGATGTCGAGGACTGCTTGTATGTGCTTTTCTCAAAAACGGCTACAACGATTTTGATAAAATTTCGTACAATTACTTGAGTATACGTCTGCAATATTACTACATATTTGATTTTTCTTAATGAATGAATATAAGGCTAGTTTATTCTTGGGAAACTTTAACAAAAATTGGATTTTCTAAAAAACGGCTAATATGATTTTCATCAAATTTCGTATAGTTATTTAAGTTGATGTTTATAATAATTCTACAGTTATATTTTTCTAAAGATAACTAAACAATGCATTCGTATATGAGAAATTTGTACAATGTATGTTGTACCGATTTTTCTGGGAATATATCGCCAAAACAATGTCGACTCATCTGCATTGTACATCTGTTCTGTTGTTAACTCCTCTTTCAATATAGTTGAAGAAAATTCTTTCAAAGTATTCCTCTGTGGCTTTTTCTATAGTAGCATCTTATCCACATTGACTGTCTTTGACTGATGGAGTGTTTTTCTGTTGTTCATGAACTTCAGAACATCACATTGTGTGTAAAATTTCAATAATTGACTCTTTTGTTTCTTCAAGTCATAAACAGTCGATGAACTAACACCATACTCATTGCACAATGTTTTCACCGAAGCACCTTCCTCTAAATGCTGTAGCAATTCCACTTTCTTCTTACTACTAACAATAAGTGTTAAGTGCTTCCTCTTTGCATTTACAATAACCACGGGTTTTTCCACTGATCTTTTCGACATTTTTATAAAAAGAAGACTACAAAGATTTTAAATTCGTGAAACACAGCATATTCTAACAAAAGAACAACAATAAAACAGCAGCGCAATTATCGTCGCTTTTTTGAGATAGCAAAAATTTCCAGTATCTACCAATTTAAAATTGGTAACCATACAAGTTTTTGCCAAATTCCAGATCCTGCCAGATTTTAGAATGCCGAATAAGGGGTCTGATACTGTATATCTAAATCAAACCAGCAACGCAGCATTTCGCATCCCCTGCCAAAACTGGGCGTGTCGCATTTCGTTCGTCTTTTATATTCACATCATAAGTCGCCTCTTCCACTTTTATATCTCAGCATTAGCTTCCCCCAGCCCTTCAAATCATGCTCCAATGACTTGGTAACAACACTGATCGATATATCGAAATCAGCTTGGCAATGCAGCAAAAGAGCGCATTTCGTTCCTCTTTTGTTTTCCCGCTGAAACATACTTCACCCACGCCACCACTAAGAGGCCAGGAAGTCACTGAGGATGTTAGCATCAGCAGTCCTTTATCACATTACTCCTACCTCATATCCTGCTATCTCTTTCCAGCTATCTCTCACCCACAAACATTTTCGCAAGGTAAACACTTTGCATCTGCTGACACAGAATCCCATGCCATCATGCCAAGTCAGGGGGGAGGGGAAATATCTACGCAGCGCTGATGCCAACGGACACCGGAAAGGGGGACGGTGGTGATAAAATGCTTACATTGCACAGATAATACCACATACTCTTCTACCTCATTCCACAAGCTAAAAATCACCTCATTTGCGGCGACGGTCGGGAAAAGACGTCTTTCTCTCACTCTCAAACATTTTTGCAAGGTAAGAGCTTACTTTCTTCATTGAAATTGTTTAAACAATTGAAAGGCTTCGGTTATCATTTTTTTCTCTGTTTACCACTAGATGTCTCTTAAGCTAACACTGAACAAACTATCCGCAGTGCCTGTCGTGAAAAGGATCTACAATTTGGAGATTAATAAGGAATATTTAGTGACCAATTTAGAAATTATTAACACCAAGTTTGAAGAAACCATCATAGCAATATTGGAGGATAACGAGGAAAGAATAAAAGTGTTCCTTCCACGACAGTTCAAACCCAGCAAGTTTACAAAAGAGGAATTGCTGCAATATAACTCTGGAAATATCAAACTTAAACTTGTTTACAGAGGAGTGTAAGAAAATGTCAATGTGATTCAATTTGTTTAAATAAAATTGTTCAAACCTGTTTACCTATACTTGTTTTTTTCATTTACTTCCCTTAATTACTTATATTCGAACTTTTCTAGGTCATTATTCTCCCAGCCAATATTTCCCACACATGCACATTTCGTTGCGCTTATTTTAGTTCAGGTTTTTACCAACCTGCAATTTTAAACCCATTCAAATTTACCGCTATGCAGAAAAGAGCACATTTTCTTTGTCTCTTGTTTCCCAAATACCAACCCACAATTTTAAAGCTCATTCAAATTCACCGCCTCGAATACCAACCTGCAAATTTTAAACTAGTGATGCACCAAAGCTCGGCTTTGGCCTCGGTATTGGGCCAAAATCTGCTATTCGACTTCGGTCTCTGGATGGCCAAATAGCCAAATACTACATATTTTATTTTGAGAAAACAAAAAATGATAATGACATAATAGAAGAAAGCTGAAAACACTAAATAAAAGCACAATACATTGAGATGTTGCCAATACAATTCACATATCTCGGATTCAGCCTGACAATTAGGTGCTACTTGTTTTTATGGCCTACGACATATAATATATTAGTGTGTTCCAATATGTGGACAATTCATTTATTTAGAATACTCCTCCTCATTAGTTGGAATTTTTGATGTTTTATTGTACTGTGTAAGTAGCAGACAACCTCTGACATCTGGTTCACATTTTTGCATGACGTATAAATAGTAGTGCCATCGTGCCAAAACCAAAATGACACAATGTCGACTGAGTTTTCGTTTCATTTTTGAATTTCATAAGTGCATTTTTATATAACAGAATATATAATAAACTTAACAAGGCTGCGATTCTTTGTATATATCTTTATATTAACAAAGAATTTAAATAGATTTTTATAGAAAACATTAGTGTTCATTAGTTGGTATTTCAGGTTGGTAGTGTTTTAAAAACGATTTCAGAAATTCCCCGGGAGGAATATTCTTGCGATTGTAACTGACTTTCACAGTCAACATTGGGGATGTGTGCAGATTTTTCGTAAACCCAGAGCTTATTAGTAGTATCATTTTTAAATTTAATAGGCGAGGCTAAGACTCCGTCCCACGTACAAGCGACGCGGGCGGTGCGAGCGACTAAGTGGAAAAACAATACAATGTAATGTTATGGAGGTGTCCCAAGTACTGGCGTCAATGCGCATACTTGTGCGAGCGGTGAGCGAGCGTCTTCGAAGCAATCAACACACTTTGTTTTCGAAGCGAGCGACCAGAACCGCCATTGTCGCAAATACTTTGTATTTCAGCATTTTCTTTGTAGTTTTATCGCCATTTTAAGTTGTGTTCTTATGCTGTTATGGAAATGAAAAAAATTTAATTTCCGAGATCCAAAAGAGTTCCATCTCATAGAATTTAAAAGATAAAAATTATTTTAATCATTTTTGGCTGATTGCCGAAGCCGATATTCGGTGCATCACTAATTTATGCTAATGGAGATATTCGGCTTCGGCCTAATACTGATTTTAATATTCGGCCATTTGGCATTCAGCCAAAATGAGTATTCGGTGGATCTCTATTTTAAACCCATTCAAATTTGCCGCCTAAAAAATGGCAACATAGCAATTTTGATATATTGAAATCAAACCGGCAACACCGCATTAGTTTTTAGTTTCAAAATCCAAGATGGAGTGTGCTAGAGTCACCAAAGCACCACTATTGACATTCTTGCATATTAAATCACCTGAAGCTTATAACTAATAGTCTAATACCATAAAAACCAGTGTAGAGGACACTTTTTGTTTTACAAATTTTTGAGGATAAAATGTATGGTGCTTTTTAAACATGGATACATAATACAGTAATCCCTGAATTTACACGAGGGATGCGTTCCCTGAGAACCTCACATAAACAGATATCGTGTAAATAGATACTAATAATGTATTATTTAGAGGGGGATAGGTTCCAATGCCCCGAGTCCCACTCATAACAAATTACAAAAACATGCAAAAAATATTAAACAAATCAAATTAAGTACTTGCCTCAATAATAGTTGGAAAAATAAACAGCTGGTCGGTTACGTAGATACATATATTTAAAAGAACAACTTTTTTATTGATATTTTGATTGAACACAAAAAATACATTTAAAGAAAAAATGTAAAGCACTTACAGTCCGATAAGTTTTCAACAGAAATACTCTAAAAGAACAACTTTTTTATTGTTGATTAAACACAAAAAAATTCATTTAAAGAAAAAACGTAAAGCACTTAGTCCGAGTCCGACAAGTTTTCACTAGAAACACTCGTAGTAGCAACACCAGACGGTCTAGGCTTTCCGTCATCAACATGCGCTGAGCTGGTGGTTGGCATACATGAAGGTTGACTAAAAAATTGGTCGATTGTCAACTGCTTTGCCAGTCTTTTTCTTTCTTCTAATAACAATTTGTAGGGTGCAATTTGAACTAACAAACCTCTTTCAATTGCTGCACTTCCCTCAAAATTTGGATCTATGGATTGAAAGAAATTGATTGCATCATGAATCATCATCACACCTTTTTCTAGGTTCTTAGTTGTAGGCAATGATGGGGGTGCTTCTTCTTCTTCCTGATCCTCTTCTTGAACATTTTGCCGATCCATCTCAACCAGCTCTTCAACTGTGAGCTCGGAATACAGTATGTAATACACTCACGTATATTCGAATTCGCGAAAAATGTGTAAAAATTTGAACTCGCATATATTCGAATTCACATAAAAATGTGTGGCGTAAATTCGAGGATTACTGTATTTTATGTTTTTTCTCTATGAAATATTCATCAAAAAATGAAAATTAAACAGCTGTAAACTAATAATTATTAGTTATTATAATCAATAGTTATTATAATCAATAACCATCAAAGTTTTTATATTAAAATTAAACTTTTAAACAAATTTCACTTTTACAAACGAAACTTGTATATCCAAGAAAATCCTGGTCATTAGTCAACTCATACTTTTACATGGGTACTAAACATTTTTCATTCTTTCTGTATAGAGTTTTCAGTGAAAAATGAAACAACTGCTAACTAAAATTTAAAAATCATACAAGTCTAACAACAATATTCTCATTGAGTAACCAAAACATTGTTGTTTGAAATAATTATCAAAATATAAAATAAAACCAAAATATGTAGCTAGTATAAAATTTTTTAGACAATGATATCAAGTAATCAATTTTGATTCTTTATCATATTATCGTAATAATAGGTAATATGTGAATACATTCTTAAAAAGTAAATAGCAAAACAAATATGAATGCCTGTGATTGAAGCTATGATGCTATGATGCAGAAAAAACTAAAATATAGATGATGAAAAACAGAAATAATTATTTTAATCTTTCACCCGGCATAGATTATTGTAAAGTAGAAAATTCAACTAATTTAAATGACAGCAATGTTTATGTTTATGTAAAATTGGGTACCTGCATGTAATAAGTTACTATAACTTTATTTTGCACAAAAAAACTTCAAAATATACATGCTGTCCAGAAATGAATACAGCAACCTCTTGTTTTACGTACGTTTGATTTATGTATTTTTGCTTTAACGCACCCGGTAATTAATTCCACTCTTTAAAATACGTACGATAATTTTTGATTTAATGAACTGGCAACGTCACTGACAGCGCACACACTACCGGCACAACCTTTCCGTCCGCACGGTTGCCGCAGTTGTTTACATTACGCACGTGATTCGGAACTGTATTTCGTTACGTTATTCTACATTCTGTATTGCATTTTTTCTCAGTGTTTTGTGGTTTATCTTAAAAATGTGTGAAAAACATGAATCTTTATATCCTGCGGCAACCCCAATGAAAAGACAATGAAAGACAGTATTGCTTGAAATGAAATTAGATGTGATAAATCGTCTTGAAAAAGGTGAACGAATCACAGATATATGTCATGTGTTTGGGTTGGCTAAAAGTACTATCATCACAATTCGTGATAATGATGAAAAGACTAAGCAAAGTGCAAAATCTGGAGCAGATATAAGTGCTGTAAGAACATATTCAAGAAGCAACGTAATGGAAAGAATAGAGAAAATGCTGAGCACTTGGATAGAAGACCAGAATCAGCATCATATGCCTATAAGCATGCTTTTGGTGCAAGCAAAGACACATTCTTTATATGATGACTTAACAAAGGAAGAGAAAGATTCCAAACCATTTCATGCCAGTTCAGGTTGGTTTTCTAATTTTAAAAAACGATACAATTTCCATAACATAAAAATGACCGGAGAGGCTGCATCAGCTGATGAAGTTGAGGCTAAAAAATTCATTTAAGAACTGAATGCTCTGATTGAAGAAGGCGGCTATTCACGAAAGCAGATTTTTAACCTTGATGAAACTGCTATAAACTGGAAAAGGATGCCATCTCGAACCTACATTTCAAAAGAAGAGAAAACTGTGCCTGGCTTCAAGGCTTCAAAAGATAGATTCACACTCCTGGTTGGTGGTAATGCTGAGGAAAACTGCAAATTGACACCTGTATTAGTTTATCATTCAGCTAATCCCCGTGCTTTAAAAGGTTACGCAAAGCGCCTATTACCTGTCCATTTTTATTCTAATGCTAAGGGATGGATAACTGGAACAATTTTTTTGTGATTATCTTGTGTCTAAACTTGATGGTGAACTGCGACAGTACTGTGAAAAAGAAAACATTCCATTTAAGATAATAATTCTAGTGGATGATGTCCCTGGACATCCTTCTTCTATTCAAGATTTAAAAGAGTATATCAAAGTTGTGTTTCTACCTCCGAACACTATGTCGCTAATCCAACCAATGGATCATGGGGTAATCGCTACATTGAAAACATATTATCTAAAGAAAACTTTTGATCGTATAGTGAATTCAATGGAGGAGAAAAATATAACTGTTAAAGAGTTTTGGAAAAACTTTAATATCCGAGATGCAATAATGCTTATTGGCGAAGCATGGACTGAAATTTCTCGTTCATGTATGAATGGTGTTTGGCAAAAATTGTGTCCGTATTTCATTTATGACTTCAAAGATTTCAGTGTTGATGATGATGCTATGAAAACAAGAGAAAATTGTGAAATTGGCAAAGAAAGTGGGCTTTGAAGACGTAGATTTAGATGATGTAGCTGAGTTATTAGCAGCACGTAGGGAAGATTTAACGAATGAGGATTTAATTCAACTTGAGAGTGAACAGCAAGAGGAAGAAGAGGAGGAGGAGGCAACAGATGAGATTGAGTGATCACGTGTTCGGTCGCTTCACCGTATTTAACTTGTGGAAAGTGGACGAAAAATTGGAACAAAGAGTTTGCATCAAATTTTGCCTCAAAACAGGCAAACCGGCTAAGGAGACCATTGAACTGCTGAAATTGGCTTTCGGGGACAATTCTCTTGGTGAGAGAGCAATTTTTAAGTGATATGCCAAATTTAAAGATGGCCGAGAATCGATTGAAGACGATCCTCGTTCTGGTCGTCCATCGACCTCCATAACCAATGACAGCATCGTTCGGGTTCGAAATCTCATGTGCAGCAATCGTCAATTGACAATCAGGGAGATGGCTAGTGAACTAAATTTGACCTTTTACACGGTTCAAACGATTTTAACCGAAGAATTGGAAATGCGACGCGTATTTGCAAAATTCATCCCAAAAATTTTGACCGCCGACCAGAAACAACGTCGCCTTGAAGTGTGTGAAGAACTTTTAGAACGTGCAGAAAATGACCCAAATTTCATGGATCGTATCATTACGAGTGATGAATCCTGGGTCTATGGCTATGACCCCAAAATGAAAGCTCAGCCTTCACAGTGGAAGAGCAAGGGTTCGCTGCAACCGAAAAAAGCAAGGCAAAGTCGCTCAAATGTGAAGACAATGTTGCTAGTTTTTTTTATTCCTCGGGTATCGTTCATCGTGAATACACTCCAAGGGGCCAGATGATCAATCAAGAATCCTACAGAGTTTCTGGCGAAATTTCAAATTCCTGTACTCCCGTAACCCCCCTATTCGCCAGATTTAGCCCCCTGCAACTTCTACCTTTTCCCAAAACTAAAATTGCAGCTAAAAGGAAAACGATTTGATACCATCGAAGTCATTCAGAAAAATTCAGAAAACGTCCTACAAACACTTGAGAGACCACATATTTGCAACAACTGAGAAAATTATTCAGAACATGACACATGAACTATTAGTAATTCCAAAAGAATCCTATCAAGAATGCTTCCAGAAGTTGCAAAAGCGTTGGAATCAGTATATACAGTATCAAGGAGACTACTTTGAAAGAGATCCATCCGAATAGTCGGTAAGCTTCATCATTTCCCAAATATTAGTTCAGTCCCTGAACTTCTTTATCACACCACATATGTCGCACAGGCTTGAGGGGTTAATAATGCCATTTATTAGAATATTTTCTGATTGTTAGTTTAGATGCGATTATTTTTATGAATATGTTTAAATCCCGTCAGAATGTCATTATGTGATTCTTTCAATGTTTAAGAACTGAAAAATAACAAAACTATAGATAAAAGGAAAACAGCCAGAATTTAGTCCAAAAGCCTGTGCTGTTAAACTTTCCCCTGAAAAATATTTGACACTTCAGATTTGCCTTTTTCAATTCTAAATAAAAATTCACATAGAAATACACTAAAATAAAATGAATTACAAAATCTACTTAAAATATGATTTCTGTTAAAAGACCCAATACAGCAGAGAAAATTTGGGAATTAAAAAAAACATTGATCAGAAAAAACATGTGGAAAGACATTGAAATGGGAAAAAACAAAATGGTATTTGAGCTAAGGCTGTAAACAGCCAACTTGAGAAGCATGAGACTCAAATCTAAGAGGCAATTCTGGATCTGCAGCCATTTGGATTTCAGAGATTTCATCTTATTAAGTGAACATTATAAAAATCATTATCCTATGAATATTTAAAAGTACATACCTCAAGAGATGAGTCATTCGCCCCAATGACTCCCACTTGCTTAGGAATGTCAGATGATAATGGGATGACAGGAGTGCCACTGGTCAGATTATCTATGCCCACTAAGTCTCCTTGCTCTGTTTCATCTCTAACACCAGATGCGAGAGATGCCACTGTTGTTAAAGTGAGAAAGCCTTTACTGGAGTTATTCTAATTCCTTAGCACAAGATTGAGCTATAACATATATACAGTATATACCAAAAATTTGCATTTTTATTATCTATAGGTTGTTGTGTAGACCAGGGGTTCTCAACTAGCGTGTTGTGAGACATTTATGTGTCCAGTGGCAGATTTAGACATTCTGAGGCCCCTGGTGCTAAATTATTGAGGGCCCTGCAATCTAAGTATGTACTGAAACCTCACCTAATGTCTACCCCTTTATTTGACTCCCTGTTTTAATGTGATATTTAATACTCTGAGATTATAAATAAAAACATTTTTTCGGGACCTCTTATTTCAAGGGGCCCTTGGCACATGCCAAGTGTGATCCCCCCCACTTAAATCTGCCACTGTATGTGTGGCAAAATTTTCTAAATAAAATTTATTATTTCATTTCATTACTGATACATATATAGCAATACTATTATGTCGTGAATTATTTTCTATTTTCACGAATGAATAGAAGAATGATGAATAATGAAATGAAACATTATATGAATTTTCATAGAATGTTCTTTCGTTCGTGACAAAATTGTCACTCCCAACTTAAACACCGCAAAGCATTCTATATTTTCTGTCCTCTTACTAGCTTCTGTAGGTGGACTAAGTTGTACCTTTGTCGTTTTACGTCACTTACAAAGTAATTGGACTTCTTTTCTATGTGGACCAGGTTATCAACTGTGTACATTGTAGAAAAGAATACATTATATTGGATGAAAACCCATCAGCTGAAATATGCAAAAACAATTTTATTAGTGATTCCAAATGGCTGTGTAAGTCACTTATGTTATGATGATAAATGAAATGACAGTGATATACAGTAAACTCCCAGTTATCCAGAATGCCTGGGGAATTGGGTTTTCCGGTTAAGTGAATATTCAAGTTGCTTGAGAGTTTTATTTGATAGGCTTCAATAAAGCATTTGGATACCAAAATAAGAAATAGATGCAGAATTATATATTCACCTTGGAATTGCTACCCTGTAGACTAGGTATTCTACTCACGATTGTTCTCAAATAATTCCTTGACATTCCAGGAAGTAATGAAATTTAGTTATGCAAATATTCAACAGGTTTAACTGCAATGTTTTAATATTTACTAGTTGCATTACATCCTACAGAGTTTCTCGTATGCCTATCGCTATCAGCTTCTCTTTTGTTCTAATAACAACTGGAGGTAAGGGTTAACATAGTCCAACCTTTAGGATTTTACAACCAAAAAAATTCTGGATAACTGGGAGTTTACTGTATATCACTGTCATTTCATTCATCACCATAACATAATTCATTCCAAATAAATGACTTACACAGCCATTTGGAATCACTAATAAAATCGTTTTTGCATATTTCAGCTGATGAGTTTTCATCCAATATAATGTATTCTTTTCTACAATGTACACAGTCGATAACCTGATCCACATAGAAAAGAAGTCCAATTACTTTGTAAGTGACGTAAAACAACAAAGGTACAACTTACAAGGGGAGTGTCAGGTTAACGGGAAAGGGATTTGTCTGAAAATTTGCGAGCTGGTAGAGGGAATCACGATTTACCTCCCTTTTGGGCGTAGACGGTCAATAGTTTAAACAATAAATGGATTTGTTTATTTAGACACCGTTTAAGTACCTTTTTAGTTTCGCTTACTCGCTGAGCACGTTTGGCCGTGAGGTTATAATTGGCACTGCGAAGTCAGAGGTCCCTGGTTCAAATCCGGGTGACTTTTTTTTGCGTTTTTGTTATATTTATTTTTAAATATTGTTTTCAATTTGTATTTTTTCATATATTCTTTGTTATTTTTACTTTTAACGTTTGTGTTATTTTTTTTCAATTTTTTTCGTATATTCTTTATTAGAGTTACTATAATGTTTTAAAAGTTTTTCTCATTTTTTAAAGTGCCTTTCTCGTCTTCTATTACTTTCTTAAAAGAGATTTCACAATGAACCCTCACAATTTCCTGGATGATACATATTGTAGAAGCAGCGGAAGCAATAATATTTTCGACACCCCACACATTTGGAGAAACATTGCTCGCCAAAGTGACATTCTTGGATTCGGCTTCTCGGCTCATTGTCATACATTGAAATCCTGATAGAGATAAAATACAAAAATATGTAATGGCAACGCTATTACTAGAGCTCGTTCGCTTTATGCATTGCCGCGAGTCGGAAGACATTCTCTCGGGCGGGTGCATAAAGCGATCGAGCTAGACAATGTCGCGGGCAGAAGTGTGGGCGAGCAGTAGCTGCCGAGGCAGGGAGAGAGTTGGATGTTGTGAGTGACATGCGAGGTGAATCGGTTTACACCAGCCATACACCACACATTCCAGTGAATGATAATTTGTTGTAGGAGATCTGCAGTGAGATTTTCTTCCGCGCTCGCCGGTCTTTCTAGTTGGTTTCTGACCTTTCGAAAGTTATTCTCAAGTAAAAGAAAGCACATTTTATTTAATTTGTTGCAGTGGTAAGTAGTGATGAATTATTTAAGGATTGTTTTCTGATTTTATGATATGATGATATGATGCCGGTTTCGTTAATGCATTGATAAATTACATTGACGAGCGCTTCATCGATGACGAAAATCAGCTGACATGCACCGTGAAGGTAATTCCGCCAAAATGCACCCCCATATGCCAACCTTGCGATGTGTATTTTTACAGTCAGGTAAAGATCTTTATTTCGCGACTACAAAATGCAGCAATTCTACTGCAAGAAAAACGCGATATTACTAGATGAGCACAATCAACTGTCTGCTTCCATATTTAAAGATATGGTTCTTTACGCCCGGTTCGCATCACGATTGACAAAACAAAGGAGATTCTTCCTCAGTGTCAATCAGATAGTGTTTCCTAATGAAGTCAAAACGAATAAATGTCACTGTGGCGAACAATGTTTCTCCAAATGTGCAGTGTGTTGAAAATATTATTGCTTCCGCTGCTTCTACAATATGTATCATCCAGGAAACTGTGAGGGTTCATTGTGACATCCCTTTTAAGAAAGTAATAGCAGACAAGAAAGGCACTTTAAAAAATCTGATGTGGTCAACACGACTTTCTCCATATTTGGGGTATAGATATTTAAATTATTATGAATAATATTACGAGGCAAAATTATTATTTCGTATCGTAAAAGAAGACACGTCCTTGTTGTCATAAATTACGTATATTTTGAATGTTTACAGAATTCACCGCTACGTGGTGTTGGCGCTGTATACTGGTATTAAGATAAAGCGAAATATATCCGAAATGGATGGTTCTACGAAAATTAGTTTCAAACAAAACTTGGAAGAAATATTATTCTCTACAACTTTGGTCCTTACGAAGATTACCAATAATGATGTTTTTAAGGACATTTAACGGGAGCCGAAAAACCGGTTATTTATAAATAACTCCTAAACAATAACTCCTATAGAAAATTGTTTCAAATAAAAACTGTAGGAAATTATATTCTCTATAACTTTTGTATAGAATGTATATACAATAATGATGTTCTAACGAAGAAATATCGCAAAAACCGAATCGGGTTTCGAATAAACCTCGACTTCCGGTTAACCGTTATTGTCCAAAAACTAATCAGTTCTTTGTGCTCATGCTAAAGTGTTATATATGAAGTTTGGTAACGATATGGCACGTACTTTTTGAGTTAGAGCGCCCACAATAACATACACACACACACACACACACACACACACACACACACACACACACACACACACACAGACGACATTCCGAAACGTGTTCTAGGGACCTCAAAACATGTATTTCCGTTGAAATCTCGAAGTCGATTTTTTTCATGAATACAATACTTTCCCATTACTACGTATGGAGAAAGTAAAAATGAGAAAAACTTTTAAAACATTATAGTAACTCTAATAAAGAATATACGAAAAAAATTGAAAAAATAACACAAACGTTAAAAGTAAAAATAACATAGAATATACGAAAAAATACAAATTGAAAACAATATTTAAAAATAAATATAACAAAAACGCAAAAAAAAGTCACCGGATTTGAACCAGGGACCTCTGACTTCGCAGTGCCAATTATAACCTCACGGCCAAACGTGCTCAGCGAGTAAGCGAAACTAAAAAGGTACTTAAACGGTGTCTAAATAAACAAATCCATTTATTGTTTAAACTATTGACCGTCTACGCCCAAAAGGGAGGTAAATCGTGATTCCCTCTACCAGCTCGCAAATTTTCAGACAAATCCCTTTCCCGTTAACCTGACACTCCCCTTGTTAGTACACCTACAGAAGCTAGTAAGAGGACAGAAAATATACGAATGCTTTGCAGTGTTTAAGTTGGGAGTGACAATTTTGTCACGAACGAAAGAACATTCTATGAAAATTCATATAATGTTTCATTTCATTATTCATTCATTCTTCTATTCATTCGTGAAAATAGAAAATAATACACGACATAATAGTATTACTATATATGTATCAATAATAAATTTTATTTAGTAAATTTTGCCACACATACAGTGGCAGATTTAAGAGGGGTCAACTTGGCATTCATATTAAACAAAAGAGAAGTGAATAGTGACACAATAATGACACCATTACATGCAGTGTAGTTAGTAAAGTTACAAAATTTATCGGCAGCTTCTTGGTCAGCCCATTTTCTATCACCCGAAACATAAGACATCTGATCCCATGCCTAATCTTAAAACGTGTTAGCCATCCATCTGAAAATGCACACTGTTCACTAATCTCAATTTATTTATAAAAATCTTGAGCCTTTGCAATCAACATTAGTCCAGAAATAGGGACTCCCTCGGAACGCTTTATAGAAAACCATTCATAAATAGCAACATCCAATTGCTCAGGTTTCAGCTTATGAAGAGTGCGCCGATATTCTGTCTCAGAAGACGTAACGAATTTCATTAACTGTGATTTCTGTGCCCAATAATGGAAGAACCAACATTGAACTTTCATTAAAACATAGTGGTTCTCACATTTCTCTGAAAGTTATATTATATCAAGTTTCTGGGTTAAGGTTAGCACAACCCATTACCTTTTATCACTTTTAGTGCATATTAGAGTTTAGGAGGCATTTAAAAAGGGTATGCGAAATATTTTATTTAACACAAACACAGAGTCCAAGAAACATCCACAATTACGTATTGCGACTGCCAAAAATGCCAATTTTTGCAGTAACATTCCAAATTAGATGTAAACAAAAAAAATCGCTGAAAGCGCCAACTTTAACAGTAAAATTCCGAACAAGATATAATAAAAAAAATCGAGAGGCAGGAGATGCCGGTTGCTTGAGAATTCCGGTTGCATAAGTGCCGGATAACTGAGAGTTGACTGTATTAGAAGCATAATCAGAGTGATTCCTTTGAAGTGTGATTTTTTTCTGTCTAGTGGTGTTTTATTGTGAACTGTTTGTTATATTATTATTTGTAATTTTTAATTGTGTTCATTAGTGTTCAATTGTTTTCGATTTGTTGTTTTTATATAAATTATTAAATAATAGAATTGATTGTCCTGAGTTACTTGGTAATATCAACTTTCATGTTCCTAATAAAACTACTAGATCTCATCAACCTTTCCATACTGATTACACAGGCCTGCAAAAATGAATTTTTTTTTCTGCTGTTTCAAGTTGAATATGTGATCGTTATTAATTTGAGCATGCTGAATTCAAATCAAATGTTCGTTTTTCCGTATCACGTCAGGATTTTTCAGAAATTACAAAAATTTATGCTAAAATCATGTGTTTATGAATGTATATGTACAGAGACATGGAGAAGTCATATGATACATAGTCTGACAGCCCCATATAAACATTATCTAAGGTAAGAAGTTATTTAAATACCTTTAAATAAGGTCAGGATGTTTCCGTTTTCGCTTTGTTCCAAATGAGCATTCCATAGATTTCTCCTTATGTTCTTGACGAGTAACTTCTCTTTTTAAGGTCCAACAGTAGTCGGCCATCATGGACACCTCCCACCATCCTTAATAACTTCTTTCCATCTCTTTGATGTCCTGATGAAATCTCTCACCCTGTTCTTCACTGAGGGCTCCTAAATTTTCGGGAAAGTAATCAAGATGAGAGTGTAAAAAATGTAATTTTAAACTCATGTTACATCTCAGTTTCTGCAGCTTGTCTAACATATTTCCCTTGATTTTTTCATACTGGGGATCTTTTACATTTCTGAGGAACTTCCTAACGACGTTCTTGAATGCATCCCATGCCTGAAGTTCTATTTCACTCATGGTATCAGTAAATTCGGTGTCCTTCATGAATTGTCAAATTTATGGTCCATCAAATTTGCCCTCTTTCACTTTAGCTTCGGATACAGATGGAAACTTACGGTAGAGATATCGGAAGGACAAGCCACTCTTGTCCAGCGCTTTTACGAATTGCTTCATGATACCAAGTCTTATACGCAAAGGTGGCAATAAAACTTTCTGTGGGTCAACTAAACTGGCATGTTTCACATTTTTCGTTCCTGGTATGAATCTTTCCCTTTTAGGCCAATTTTTATTTGTCCAATGTTTGTCCCTCGCTCTACTATCCCATTCACATAAGAAACAAGGGAATTTAGTATAGCCTCCTTGTTGACCATATAAAATCCCGGAAACCTTTAGATCACCGCACAAAGACCACTCATGTTCGTTATATTTAATTTTTTGTAACACTGTTTGTAAATTTTCATATGACTCTTTTAGGTATATTGAATGTGCGACTGGTATGGAAGCAAATTTGTTTCCATTATGCAATAATACAGCCTTTAAGCTCCTTTTTGAAGAGTCAATAAACAAACGCCAGTCCTTCGGGTCGTAGGTTTCTTCTCCCAACTGCTGAATCAAAGCAGGAATATCACAGCAGAAAACCAGTTCACCTTCCATTCTAAAATAATTCGGAAACTCGTTCTCGTGATTGCTAAACCAGTAAAAGGTTGTTCCTGGGGCTAATAGATTCTTTTCTTTTAATCTTGATCCCAATAAGTCACTCTTTTCCTAGTAAGACCTAAGTCCCGGACTAAATTGTTCAACTCACTTTGAGTAAATAGCTGCAGAGTTATGTCTTCGTTGTCAGATGAGAAATACATATACATATTCCTCTGCTGTAAACTCTAGAGTTGGATGAGGATTCGACATCCTCCAACTCAGCCAGCGGTGTAGGAATCGGGACGTCTGGTCCATGCGGCATAGGTCTTATAGCTGATGACAGGTTGGGATATTTAATTCCCGCCTTATTGCTCACGTGCATGTGCCATTGTTGCCACTTCTATAGAAGACATTGTATTCTATTTCATATTGTCGCTCGCGCGATCGCTATACGACCGCGCCAAGAGTACTTTGTGCCAGGGTGCGAGATATCTTCATGGCGGGCCCCTGGCTCACTTGCTCGCTTACCATAAATTGTTGCAACCTAATTCGTAGGCAGCAGAAGCATTAAGTCTATCCCACTTTAGGACGACAGTAGCGTTGAATTTTTTATCACATTCTATTCAATGTTCAATGCATTAACAAAATTGTATAACACTGTACATATATAGGATTCAATAATAACCATATAATATCGAATTGTGTAAAATCTGTATGTGATAAGCCAAAACGCATGCCATTTTCAAATTCAGCGCATCAATATTTATATAAATCACATGTTTACCAAAACAGCAAAATCTTCGCAGGCCTGTGGTATTATAGTACAAATTATTCCTATTTTAATCCCATAGCCCAATTTCATAAGATTGGTAATGCCCAGGGCTCCAGAAATACAACTTAAATCTACTCGCCACAAAAAATATTTACTCGCTCATGTAAAATGTTTTATATAAGTATTTTTATAGGTGATGTTTAAAAAATCCTCAGAATTAAATGTTATGATGATGAAACAAAAACAATGTATTCTTTAATTCTTACAACACCTTAAACATTATTATACAGTAACACTCATTGCTTTAGATGGATCTAGAATGTACACAGATAACATTTAGTTTAGTTAAATGAGGGCTTCTTATGTCCTCCGATGTGTCTTTTCTTGTCTGCATAATATTTTTTGTGAATTATGTAAAGAAATAATGTAATACATTTAAAATGCATCTTGAAAGAGGCTGAAAATTTACTCGACACCGGTCTCCGTTAACTCGCCCATGGCGAGTGGGCGAGCGGATTTCTGGAGCCCTGGTAATGCCTATAACATAGATTTCTATAATTGCTCTGTTAATGTAATTAAAATATCCAATTCTATATGAATTTGTAATAATAAGTACATTGAATATTAATCTATTTAAAGTATAAGTTACTCTTATGTTTGTCTATTTTTACTTAATCTCTTCATTTTTTTTGTATTAGATTTATGCAACACGAGAGTGTCTGTGTGGTAATCCTTCATTGTATTGTACTCTTGCATTGTATTATATAACACGTGATTGTTTGTGTTATTCTGTATTATTGTTCTGTTATTTACTGTGTGTATTATTCTTTTTATGTAATCAACGTTTGTATTTTTGTATTAACAAGGACTATAGCCCGTGAATAAGATAGACAAATAAATAGATAAATAAATAAATACTTTTATAGTTTTAACAAATCAGCAGTGTGGAAAGAATTCCTTATTAATGTATCAGCAATTATAAGGAACTCAACTTGGAAAATTTCTAAGATATTAACAGGAGGAAGATATTATTCTTTGTTGAGAGGAGGAAGCACATTTTCCCTAAAAATAAATGCCCGAATGCTTTTGGGATTCGGTCATTCATTTTTTGGACAAGTGAGTATTAGGGCGAGTGGGACATAACCAAAAAATCGGTACGACATACGTTGTACAAACTTTCTCATATAATAATGAGTCATTTAGTTATCTTTAGAAACTGAAAATCGTATGAGCTGGTTTTTAGAAAATCTAATTTTTGTTCAAGTTGCCCAAGAATAAACTAGCCTTATATTCATTCATTGAGAAAAATGAAATATGTAGTATTATTGCTGATGTATACTCAAGTAACTGTACCAAATTTGATCATAATCGTTAGAGCCATTTTTGAGAAAATCAGATTGTTGTTAAAAATGCATAGAATAAACTTCCCTTAATTATTGAGCAACGTCAACCATTTCTTCGTAGCTTCTACTCTGTATGATACAATGCCTAAGTACGGGATTTCATTCATTTTTGCTCTACCATTTAGGCTCCAGAGCCAGTAACAGACAGACAGCATTGCAAAAACCACTTTTTCAGACTCAGCTACACCTAAAACGTATATTTCCATCAAAATCTTGAGGTCGAATTTTTTCGCAATTACAATACTTTCTCAATATACTTCGTATATGAGAAAGTAAAAATCCACAAAATTTCTAAACAAATTGCACATTTCTGAAAACTTGGAGCGTGTAACATATAAACATCGCAGGAATAAGATATACCGCATCAAGGGCCGGCCTTAGGCCAATTGTACCTACCTATTGGACCCAATCGGGCCCCGTGGCTAAGGGGGTCCCGCAATGGTGTAGGGACTCCAAACCATCTATTGGTGATGATTCTTTTTAGATTTATTCATAGTCCCATCCATACCCAAGTGGTCTCACGAGAGGCCATCTGATGCTCTCAGAATGCAGGCAATGCGTTGGCGGCCTGGGATCCACCCTGGATCCCCACCCCCTGGCTCGGCCTTTTAGGCCTCGTTGCTGTGCCCCTCCCAAATCTTTTTTTTCAAACTACACCTTTTAGATGTAGGGGGCCCGCCAAAAGTTTTCTAATTGGGTCCTGCAAATTCTAGGGCCGGCACTGACCGTATCTGCCCGAATAGAAACCGACCCCCCAAAAATTTCCACAATTTTTTGGCAAAAACGTAAATTTCGTAGATTTTATGCTGAAGTTTGCCGGGCATTCATGCACATCTTAGAATACATTATACGAGATCGAAGAAATGTGTGGGAAATGGTTTAGTTGTTGTCATTTTGAAATATTACTCCAATTAATAATTTTGCATTGCTGAATAATGTTCCATATTCAATGACAATAATTTCATTCAACTTCATTTTCTCAAAAGGTCAAATATAGTAACAGCGATCACGCCAAGATATTTTTTCATCCACGTCTATTTCCAATGAAATTAGCATTTACATTGCCTTAAGAAATTGCATTTTTATAATTATAAACGTTCCATGCCAAGTTTTACCGAAATTCAAACAGTTGAGCATTCAAAGCTGTCAATGCATTTTGTGTAATCGTCAATTTACGCAAGAGATCACGCCAATATATTCTTTCATCCAAGTCCATTTCCAATGAAATCAGTATATACATTGCTTTAAGAAACTTCATTTTTATAATTATACAAGTTCCATGTAAAGTTTTACCAAAATTCAAACAGTTGAACGTTCAAAGCCGTCAACGCATTTTGCATAATCGTCAATTTACGCAAGCGATCTCGCCAAGATATTTTTTCATCCAAGTCTATTTCCAATGAAATTAGCATATACATTGCCTTAAGAAATTGCATTTTTTATAATTATACACATTCCAGGTAAAGTTTTACCGAAATTCAAACAGTTGAGCATTCAAAGCCGTCAACGCATTTTGCATAATCGTCAATTTACGCAAGCGATTTCGCCAAGATATTTATGTATGTATGTGTGTATGTGTGTGTATATATATATATATATATATATATATATATATATATATATATATATATATATATATATATATATATATATATATATATATATATATATATATATATATATATATATATATATATATATATATATATATATATATATATATATATATATATATATATATATATATATATATATATATATATATATAAATACTTAAGGAAAAGGAAAGGTAATAATAAGGGTAGCAACAAGGTGTTGGAGGAAGCCCAGTGGACACTTACCTAGAATGAAGAGCCGCTGGGGGTGCTGAGGACACACGAAAAACACAAAAGAACAAAAACTACACAAAAATGGAGCTTTCGGGCTGATGCCCTTCTTCAGCGACGGAGAAATATATACATATATACATATATATATATATATATATATATATATATACATATATATATATACATATATATATATATATATATATATATATATATATATATATATATATATATATATATATATATATATATATATATATTCATGGTAGATCAAATATTTTCTTTACGAAAAATATAGTACTATCATTTGAACACGAAGGCAATGAGAGACTTCGAGATTTAACCATAACCCAAATTTTCCTCGGACTCGCATTTAAGCCGAGGGGTGATTTTATCATGATAGATTTTGACAAAAAACATCGGCTTGTATTTGGGCAGATACGGTAATAGATGTTTTACTTCCTAAAGACCATGATTAATGCCATGGATGCTGGTGGATGCTTTAGGGTTTCACTGCAATGAGGACAATGCTGACTCGACATTTTGTAATCATTGCATATTAAGGAGATGAAATGCTCCTGATGGTAGGGGCCAAGGCCGGCTAAAGGGGAAGTGTGGTTGATGTGAGTCATCCCTGAATATTGGGGATCCCCAAAGTTTGGAGATCTCCGTTATTGAAGTATTGGATGTAAATTTTGCATAAACTTTTACTAAAAAATCACTTGCCAAACTGATTTCCAATAAAAAAATCTCTCTCAAAATTTGTAATTTTAAAATCGAAGGCTTCATAAATCACAGAATTATCTAATTTTTGCTGTAATGTTTTTGTATACTTACAGTTTAACAATGTTTTTATTGTACTTTGTTTATTGGAATTTTTAAATTATTATAAATTATACATAAGAAGTATCAGTAATTTAAGGTTATATTAAAGGTTCATATTTCATTCTTCATTATTATCAATATAATCTCATGGGCCCCATGAATATTCACATCCCCTTACAGTGCATAGGCAGTATTGGTAGTTTGCGTGTACATTTCCACAGTGATGCCACTTATTCTTGAAAAGTTTTTGAAAACTTTACAGAGGCAAATAGACAAACTGTAGGAGTTGTTATAGAGGAAATATGTCAAATTTGTGCCTATCTTGTTTAAAAAACTGCTTTCTTTACATAACTGCATATTTTATACAAGTTTATGTGCTAGTAAAATATTTTCAGCAATAAAATAATCTCTCTCATAAAAATGGGCAAATTATATCATGATTTCTAAATATTTTAGGTAATTAATTTAAATAACAGTCCAAAGCAAACCAGGAGAAGACAATATGTGGATGGAAAAGACTACCGTATCTGCCTGAATACAAGCCGATGTTTTTCGCCAAAATCTATCATGAAAAAATCACCCCTCGGCTTAAATGTGAGTCCGAGGAATATTTGGGTTGTGGTTAAATCTCGTAGTCACCCATGGATGGCAGCACGTCTCTCATTTCCGTCGCATTCAAATGATAGTACTATATTTTTCGTAAAGTAAATATCTGACCTACAATGAATATTAACCAGCCGCCCAAAACCGCCCAAAAAATACGTTTGCAAGTTTACCTCCAAAAACTGCGACTTTCACTTTTCCTCACGGAAATGACATCATATACCATAGAAACACGAGATGTAGCATGCGTAGCGTGTGTTTGGTGTACTTTTTCGAAGTATGTACAAATTTGCTTTCCGAACTTTCAATCAGAATTTTTTATTTTTTTCGGTATAAAAACCATCCCAAATGCCGATAGTAATTCTTCTACTTCTGACTATGATGTAAATTATAGTTCAGGTGGTGAATTTTTCAGATTTGATGTAGACGACAAAGTTTTCCCGAGAATGAATTCTTCTACAGAACCTCGTACAGTGGAACCCCCATTTAACGTTTGCGTTGGGGACAAGTTTTTTGTACCTTAAATCGAGTAATACATTAAATGAGGGTTATCTAAAATTGAAAGACTAAATGGCAGTTCATTAATGTCAAATATGTTTTATTAGTTAAAAGACAAATATTAAGTGTATAGATTAATTATGATCAATTTTTTCATTCGTAAAATTTCACAGAACGAAGATGGTTGAGAATAATACCACCTGTAAGTCCTCCGGCGAAGGTGATTCTTCTAGCTTCTGGTTTTTTTGCAAAATTAGTGGTCATTTCATGGCTGTGACCCTCATTGCACTTCCTAGCAGTGAATTTGCGATCTTTAATTTCTCCGAGACAAACTTTCTTAAAACTTTTAAGCAAATAAAGACACTTAATTGAAGTGCTCCTTTATAGGAGGAATCAACCAAGCGTGCAGATATTTTCAGTTTTTTAAGTTCGCATGCTATAATGAATACATGATATAATTGGGCTCGCATGGGTTATATAAGAGAATACAGTAAAACCCCGTTATGACGAGGATTTCGGGAGACAGAATGTACACCTGCGTTATCGGCATCCCACGGTACTTCAGGAAATAATTTTTAAAAAAACATGAAAGTATATGCGTTATAACAAATTTAATTGCAAATTATTATAAAAACTGATATAGTATTTTGATTTAAATGCATACCTTACTTTAATCGGTGTTTTTAAAATAGTCCGATATTTTCTTTTGGCGCGACAACTGATGGCGTTTCTTCGTCACATACGTCTTAATGTTTTGCAAATGTAAAAGATGAAGATGATCACAATCACCCTGTCTCTCCATCGAATTCATCACTTCACTGATGTTATCCAATACTTTGCTTATATAAGGGGTATCAACCTCACACATCTCTTCATTCTCGCAGTCATCTTACGATAATTTTTCTGCTCTTCTGCGGTTCTGGACTTCAGCTACAATTTCTTATCATTCTTATAGACAGCAACGGGAGTTGAGCATTGAGGTAAAATTTGAACCAAGTTGTTTATGAAGAAAATAAATCCCGGTAAAATTTGAACCAAGTTGTTTTCGAAGAAAATGAATGGAATCATTTTGGAGGACATGACTAGACCCGCGGTATATCCGAATCCACGGTATAGTGAGGCGCGTTATACCGTAGTTTTACTGTATTTACGAGTTTCGAATAATTATCCCTCAGTGAAGCAGTGTGGTTAGCGTTGGCAGACACTTCGACGCCTGTTATCGGCTGACCATGCATAAAATGACAACGCTAACAGTTCCAACATCCTTTTAGTCTCATTTGTTACATTTCGGCCCTTTATGCGAAGTGGGCTGGCAAATTTGATTGCGTGTCTTGTGCGGTGTAGGGAAATGCTACAGTGACTGACGAGTAAGAACATACATCCAAAGTATTAATAATAACATCGCCACCTCGATGTAATAACAACATTGTTGTGAATAAGACTTCCTTTTTTTGGGGGGGATTGTCTTCCTTTCGGGTTAACAAGGTAAATATGGCTGTGGTAAACGCGGGTGGCCAAACTAGCTAACGCGTCACGTTAGTGATCGAGCGCCTGCAAAGTGAAACGTAAAAAAATCCGTGTTCACGTGATGGCATCATCGTAACTTTGTGAAGTACGTAACAGATTAGGACATTTAAGGTGGATTGACAAAACAGCACGGCTACATATTAATTCTTTTGAGTTTTATTTAATGTAGTAACAACGCCAGTATATGTTGTGCCATTGATGGTTAGATTGAATTAATATATTACATCTCCAACAAATGAAATATTCTCGAGTCACTGTGTAAACGTACCTGAAATCGAGGCGATGCCCCGCAAGGGACCACAATTTTGTCCATTAATTGCGGGCAATTCACTAAATCGAGGAACACTAAATCGGGTCATACAATACATTTTTTATATGGAGCTTTGGTCGGGGCTGCAAAAAAATCGCCTTAAATGGGGGTAAACCTTAAATGGGAGAACCTTAAATCGGGATTCCACTGTAGTTGTTTACAATACATGTCAGATATTGATATTAACAACATTTTGGATGACAAAGTTAATATATCTGGGGTTGATGCTGAAAATGTTTTTTGGATGAAGAAACGGAAGAAAATATCCAGTGGAGTGATTCATTGGAGTCTGTAAAAACAACATTATTTCTCAATAAATATCTTTAAATTGTGAATGTAAAACTATTTTATTTAATGTTTTCCGAAATTGGAGGTCATCTTGGATTATTTCGGACTTTTGGGGTCAGCAGCGCACAGCATCTTTGGTCGTGAGGGATAATGAATAAATGATAAAGGCTAGAATATTGAATTTAGCACTACCTGTGTTTTGTTAGCATTTAAGGCTGGGTTTTTCACATTATTTGAGTAGTCACATTATTTGCGTAGATTGGCTATGGAAACGAATACGCAAAATGTGTTGATGGCTTTGTAAGCTCAACTGTTTGAATTTCGGTAAAACTTTACATGGAACGCGTATAATTATAAAAATGTAATTTCTTAAGGCAATGTAAATGCTAATTTCATTGGAAGTAGACATGGATGAAAAATTATCTTGGCGAGATCGCTATTACTATATTTGACCTTTTGTGAAAATGAAGATGAATGAAATTATTGTCGCTGAATGTGGAACATTATTCAACAACACAAAATTATTAATTGGAGTAATACCGTATTTACCCGTGTAAGCCGCACCCCCGTGTATCCCACGTACCCCAGTTTTTGGGCCGGCTATAGGGGAAAAAATTTATTTGAGCTCAAAAAGGGTTTTTTAAATCACCAATTCCTATTTCTCAAAAATGCTACGCTCAAGTTAAGCATCTTCACGCTCCTACGTGACGAATTTATTGGGTGATCTCTTTATATCGGTACTAGCAGAAATCTCCTCCATAGTCCTCTTTTGTTAAACACTTAACTGTTTTTGTCGTCATATTGGTCACGTTCGGCAGAAACCGCTCCGGGAGCGATCACCAATCATTCTGCTGTACATAATTTTCCAGCCATATGGTCACTGATCGCTACTGTAACGGTCGTCATTTTTTTGGCGAACTAAAATTATTATCGGTGATCATTCAATGACTTTCATAGATGTATCAGTGAATAAAGGAAGCATGCCGTATCTGAACATGGTAGGCGTCGTCTGCCATGAGCACAAAACCCCCACCAACCCAAACTGGTCACACATGCGCCGTGGCCTCCGTGACGATTATAGCAGAAGACTTCGTCGAGTTTGGGGAGCACCCGTTAATAAACTTAAAACTCATTTAAAATTTTTATACAATGAATAAAAATGACTAAATACACTGAAATTTGGAAATAGAATAATAGATGCGGCATGGGTGCTAGCTTAACGTATATTTGTTTACCGATACGACATTTTAGGAAAAAAGGAGCGCGGCAAATAAAAGAATTCGTGTAAGACGTGCACCCCCTTTTTTCACAGGCGTTTTGGGAAAAAAGGTGCACGGCTTACACGAGTAAATACGGTATTTCAAAATGTCAACAACTAAACCATTTCCCACTTTTCTTCGATCTCGAATATTGTATTCTAAGCCGTGCATGAATGTCCGGCACACTTCAGCATGAAATCTATGAAATTTACGTTTTTGCCATAAAATTGTGGAAATTTTTAGGGGGTCGGCTTCTATTCATGCAGATACGGTAATTAGAAGAGAAATAACAACTTACTTTCATGAGGCATGGACAAGGATGACTCCCCAGCTAGTCGATCTACCACATATCCCAAAACAGTAGTTGCAAATGTATCATCTGGTCTGAGACCTAAAGCTTTGTGCAATGACTCAACGGCATCAGCAGGACGACCCTGTAAGGCTTGTACATAGCCTATTGCAGTGTAAGTGGATGAGTTTAAAGGTGATAGCACCAGCGCCTGAAAGGAAATATAGAGCATTAAGCATAGAACAGTAGAAGTAAAAAATTATTAAAAAATTTTTTTTCAATAAATGAGTACAGGCTGTCCTCGGTATCTTACGGTTCTCTTTCCCATGATTTGCATATCTGACACTTCATAATTAACTTTTAAGCACTGAATTTATATGCTGAAGCATGACGCACATTGCTGGGATTTACCGTATATTACGGCGTATAAGTCGACCACTGCTTTTTTGAATGAAAATACATGAATAGGCATATGTTTGCCGTATAAGTCGACCCCCACTTTTTCACTTAAAAATACTTCTCATAAAATCATTTTCAGACAAAATCAAAATCATGTACAATCCAAGTTTTAACAAAACAGAAATAAACAATAATAAAAATATATAGAAATACTGTTTAGACTCTGTGCTATTCTTCTTTAGCATTCCATGTGACAGATGTTTTAATTTCAACCAATAAGAAACTGTTATTCTTGGAGAGCTTGAACCACTAGATAAAATTTCCTATAATTCGATTGATGTCTGCTGCTAATGATACTATCGAAATGAACTATACCTAGTGATTGCAATTGATCTCCATGGTGGTCAAATTTAATAAAATATCGCAAATGTGTATCTTTTTTCCCAAAATGTCGGTAAAAAAAGAGACAGCATGGTAAAAAAAGAGACAGCATGGTAAAAAAAGAGACAGAACATCATACATGAATATTTCTGACCAAGTTTTAAAAATTGCCAGTCTCGATAGTAAATTTACTGCAACACGCTTGCATCTATGTTTATACTCGCAAAAGACGAAGAATTCTATGAAGTATAGGTGTATCTACACGATCAAGAAACATTTAGGGTTTAAATGCGCGGTTTATACAGTAAAACCTCTTTATAACGAAATTGAAGGGACCCAATTCTTGGCACTTTGTTGTAAGGAGGTTCTTTGTATGGAGGTTTTTCAGATTCATTGTATATACATATTAGCATATTATTGTTGGTTATAATTTAGTTCAACACGAATATTTTAATTAAAGAATGTTTCCAAAATAGTCACTTTATGATAAAAAGCAATATATTATTTTTTAATTCCTGTAACATAGATCAATTTTCATAGTAAAAACAATCTATACGATGTGGCAATTTCTGATGTAGAGCTACTGAGCTTTATCATTATTATTTATCAAGACTTGAATTACTTTATACTAAATTAACTTTTTCAGTATTCAGAATATTTAAATGGCCAATTTTGCTATTTTTAACACTGTGTACATTAGAGACGATAGTATATCAACAAACAGAAAAATAAAAGTAAATGAAAATGTAGCACAAAAAATATTAATGAAAAAATATTTTAAGTCCTTTATTTAAATAAAAGCTACATATTCAGTTGGTTTTAAACGTTTACCACAAAGAGCTACTAACGAGAACCTATCTAGAGAAAAATTTATTCATGAGAAAGAATTCATATTTTGTACATGTTTATAATAAATTTTCATACTTAATTATAGTTACCGGCCGACCTTGTCTTTCGCGGGGGTTACGTTCCTGAAAGTACCACGAAAGACAAAATCGCGAAAGAGAAGTAATTAAGGCAATGGAAAATACAGGATTTAGTTCCCATCCCAGCAAGAACGGATCATTTGTCCTCTATATCGGTGACCGCAAAGAAATACAGAAAGAGACGGAAAAATGAACTTCAATGAAAGAGACTTAAACAATATAAAAGAAGATGAAAAAGTATAAGAAAATAAAATCTTATTTAAGTTCCGTAGTAGAATCGAGAAAAATGAACGGAGGTTGCCTAACTTGAAGGAACTAATTTCCAAATACGGCAGAACTCTTCTTTTTCGGGGTGTTACGTTCCTGAAAAACTCCGCGAAACTCCACCAATATAAATGATGCATAAAACGCAAAGCTTAAGCGTTTGAACTACGCCAAACCTGAGCAAATACCTCAATGATCCTGAATAGGAAGGGTCAAGAGTTGAGGGTTGAGTTTTTCCCCTCGAGACTTCCCTGCCGTCAAAAACATAAGAATAAGATAGTATAGAGCTTTAGCCGTCGAATAAAGCAAAAAAGAAGAAAATCGGTCCATATTTACGTATTTTAATTAAAGAAGGAAAAAACCTTGCACTCTGAAAAATCGAAAATCCTGTGTAAACTTATGGGAAAATATAATAGTCTCCTGGATTAGAACCTGGGATACTTTAGCAAACGAAAATATTTTTCCTGGGACCTAATAGCAGGTAGAAACAAAATGCCGTTTACCGCATATCTTTACGACGAAGTTCTCGAGGAACACGACGATATAATTACCCGAGGCTTCATACGCACGGACAGACGCATGCACGCAGCTTCACTACGTGCATAATGCACTTACGTAAATATTTTTACAAATTAGAATAACGCAACAATATTGTTTCAGGCCTGACTATGAGAGAAAACGTGAGGAAATGCGATTCATTCCACATATAAAAATTTCGCGTAGCCTTTTCCGTGATTTTTCTCCGCGAAAGAGCGAAACGTAAGATCGCGAAAGACAAAACTGGTCGCAAATGCGGAACCGCAAAAGATTGAAATACGCAATAGATAAAGCCGTGAAAGACGATGTCTACCTGTCCACCTTATCACTCGAAATGCTTGAAATTAAAATAAATACCTACTACGTTTCGAGTCATTCAGGCGTGGTCGTAATAACAGCGTTAACACCCGCATAGTTACATTGATTTCTGCTTTACAACAGCGCGTACAATATTCTTTTTTTAAATTTCGCTATATGGTTTGTTTTTAGTGGAACGGGTACGATTATTATTTCGTAATTGGGAAGTTTCGTAATTATCGGAGGTTCGTAATATAGAGGTTTTCTATATAGTTTTATTAGTGAATTTTTCGGGACCGGCGATAATTTTCGTTATACGGAGTTTTTTGTTCTAAGGGAGTTCGTAAGGTAGAGGTTTTACTGTACTGTCATTGGTGCATCTTCAACATTGAGATGACGTAATATATTTATAATATTACCTTTTTATTGAGTTTTAAGATTATTATTGTTACTCAAATAAAGCAGTTCTGTCATTAAAAATTTACTATCAGTTTCTACCTACACTTTTTGCCGGAATAAGTTGGCATCTTAACAATTAAAGGTATGAGAGAACTCTTTAAAAGAGCGGAAGAAATGGTGGATTATGTTAGGCAGCATGATCCTCTCTACGATCGTGCTGCAAAATTTGAACGTGAGCTGATCGAACCAAAAAAACATTAGACTCATTCTTTGCATGGAAATCAGTCACATAAGAATCCGGGCCTCAGCTAGGTCCTTCTGGTCTTCAGTCGCCAACCGTGAGAGGCTACACGCATAAGTTAAACTTCATTAAAAATGTCTAAAGTGTACAGGTAGAGTACAGGTTTCAAGTGTTTGATTCATGATTCTGAGGTACTGAATAAATGGTAAAATATTTAACACAATTAATTTTGAGTGTTATTTTATATCAGCATTATTTCAAAAATACTATAGCATTTGTATTCTGGATTGTTAGGACATAATTCCTTCTTAAACAGTGCCTGGACAGTTTCATTTTTTCATAATACCTTTATTTCTTATGGGGGAAATTCCCCACATTAAGAGGTTTTGCTATAAGTCATTTTTCTAGTCCCCATCAGCCTCAGATAAATGGGACAGGTTGTATTACACTGTGCTACTCTTGTACGACATTATCAGAAAACCACAAGGTTTTTATTTTTGGTTCATCACTTACTCTTGGGAAAATAAAGGCATGATCTTTATAGTGATGACATTCGGTATAACTTCATACAGTGTTATTTAAAGATTGGTTCAGTAACAGAAATCAATATTCCATGGTCTTTTCTGAAGCACATCACTTTCTCATGAGAAAGACCTTGCCCAGGTTTGCGAGAGCATGAGAATTGAGATAATAAGGAGTTCTTGGTGCTCCTTTTCATTTCATCTTGGTTCTTGAATTTTGCTCTCTGCTTGAGAATGTGAGCATTCACAGTAAATCATTTGCTTTGAGGGATACCTCAAAAGTGTGAACAAAATTTCGCAAGATATTTGAACAATCATGTCCATTCAGACATATAACACTCCCATGACAAACACAAACATGCGTGTCCTAGGCAGGATTCAAACCTGCAACCTTAGTATCTGGCGGCAGATACTCTAACCACCCATCTACCAAGGCTTGAGATAATATAAAAAATTTGTAACAACGTATTCATTAAATACTATTCATTCTTCGATAATAATACGTTTTGCGTATGTAAAAAAATATGAATAGATCTTCGATGAAATACCCACAATAACCTTGAAAAAACACCTAGAGACACCCCATGTGTCCTCTGGCGACAAAAATGTAAACTTCTACAAGGAGACGAGAAAACACATCAGTCGGAATAGGGCAAAAGAGGGAAAAGTGGCATATGATCAGTTAACATGGCCGCATCAGAATTTGCGCGACTTGTTGGGACAAGATAACTTGGCCGTGTCAGGGAAATGGTTAACAAATGATAACAATCCAATCTTTTAAAAGACTTTTTTGATATTAAAGGCTCAATAAGACAAGAGTCATAATTAAAATTTAAAAATGAATAACTTTGTATCTTCTACTAAAAGGTTTTTCATTCTTTTACCATATCTGCCCGAATACAAGCCGATGTTTTTTGTCAAAATCTATCATGAAAAAATCACCCCTTGGCTTAAATGCGAGTCCGAGGAAAATTTGGGTTATGGTTAAATCTCGAAGTCTCTCATTGCCTTCGCGTGCAAATGATAGCACTATATTTTTCGTAAAGAAAATATTTGATCTACCATGAATATATATATATATATATATATATACATAAATATCTTCGCGAAACCGCTTGCGTAAATTGACGATTACGCAAAATGTGTTGACGGCTTGAATGCTCAACTGTTGGAATTTCGGTAAAACTTTACATGGAACGTGTATAATTATAAAAATGCAGTTTCTTAAGGCAATGTATATGCTAATTTCATTGGAAATAGACTTGGATGAAAAAATATCTTGGCGAGATCTCTTGCATAAATTGACGATAATGCAAAATGCGTTGACGGCTTTGAACGTTCAACTGTTTGAATTTCGGTAAAACTTTACATGGAACGTGTATAATTATAAAAATGAAGTTTCTTAAGGCAATGTATATGCTAATTTCACTGGAAATGGACTTGGATGAAAAAATATCTTGGCAAGATCACTTGCGAAAATTGACGATTACGAAAAATGCATTGACGGCTTTGTAAGCTCAACTGTTTGAATTCCGGTAAAACTTTACATGGAACGTGTATAATTATAAAAATGCAATTTCTTAAGGCAATGTAAATGCTAATTTTATTGGAAATAGACTTGGATGAAAAAATATCTTAGCGAGATCACTGTCACTATATTTGACCATTTGTGAAAATGAAGATGAATGAAATTATTCTCACTGAATGTGGAACATAATCCAGCAACGCAAAATTATTTATTGGAGTAATATTTCAAAATGTCAACAAATAAACCATTTCTCCCACATTTCTTCGATCTCGAATAATGTATTCTAAGATGTGTATGAATGCCCGGCACACTTCAGCATAAAATCTACGAAATTTATGTTTTTGCCAAAAAATTGTGGAAATTTTTGCTGGGTCGGCTTAAATCCAGGGTTGGCTTCTATTCGGGCAGATACGGTAATTATGATTAAATTCCTCAAGGTTGAGCCTAGTTTCATTAATGTGAAGACAAGAATCATTTACTGTTCAAGTGTCACAATTTATGCAATATCTCTTTTAAACAAGAACTATTTTCTGTATCTTAAAAATAGCCCAAAACTCTATGTATTTATTTATTACATACAAACTAATATTTGCAAGAAATAGAAAAAATCCACAAGAAAATCAATATTTATTCTGGTTATAGCTAACCTGTCGGTGATACTCGAGTGCCTCATCATACTTGCGAAGTTTGCGACATACATGTCCCAGATTATTCAGCAATGGCTCCCACCGATCTGGAGGAAGTGCAAGGGGCCCTCCTGCTTTGACAAGACGTCTGCCCTCCCTCACTCTCTCCAGTGCCTCCACAAAGTGTTCCTCTGCAGCTGCATAACTAGGCAGGGTGTTATATATAAACATGATTTTTAAAGAAGTTGCAATGAACAACAAGACTTCTACAAAGGACAACAGTTACTAAACTAAATTTCCTTCTTTGGCTGTTTAATTTCTTTTTACTCTTCAGAAATATGGGTTGGACCAGTTAGATGGATTGTATTGGAAGAATAGTTGGTTGGAATGGTTTGGTAGGCAAGGTCGATGAGTAAGAATTACTGAATGATTGATTCCAATCACAAGAGCTGATATTTACCAATACAGTGGAACCTCAATCTATAGTCCTCCTTATGTATTGTTCATTCTGTACAGAACCAGCAAAATTCCTTTGTAATATAATCGTATATAATCGTTCCGTGAATTATCCTTTGCTTGCATCAATCATTCAGATTTTTTCGGTCCTTACCCATTACTGACACTGATTTATTGCTGTCTTCACACTCGTTCCTCAAGATGACCTTCTGAAACCATCAAGGGTCTCAAAAAAGATCTTTTTCAGTTAATACAGCTGGTTACTTCTGCAACCGGAGTGTTGAGTCAAGGAGTGTTACATGTGTATCCAAACTGTCATGGAAAGGCAGATCGTTGCATGTTTCATCCTTTTCACGATAGGATGTATAATTTGGGCATCAAACCCACCTTTTCCTGATGATGTACACCTCTTAGGACACAAAAAAGGCCATTATGTAAAAGGCCAGTTAAAGCATCTTTCTTTGGCTAGGATGAAGGCCTGTAGGAAGTGCATTCCAAAGTTCATCATCTGGGTGGATTGCGCACTTCAAAGATCACTATTGGTTAATTTACAAAATGCAGACTGGAGAAAGTATGGCTTTCGGTTTAGAAATGGCAGAACTGTGGATTGCAAAGTTGTTGAAGCTCCAGGAAGGGTACATGGCACACGATATGTATAATACCTTTGAGACAGGCAAAATCATAGTTTGAAGGGCCAGTCCTGCCAATGAGGAAAAGAGCAACGGAGAGGTTAACGGTGATTTTGTCCTCCAATAGTGACAGAAGCAACAAATTGCAACCTAACGTAATTAGAAAATTCTTGAAACTTAAGTGCTTCAATAACCTTGTTGGTAAAATATCATGCCGATAAAAAGACATGAATGAACGGGACAATTTTTATTGAATTTTTGCGATCTCTTAATGCTGTAATAGGTGCTTAACACTGAAAAATATTGTTGTTTATGGAAAGCTGTGCTGCCTATCCCCAAGATGTGTCATTTCTTAAAAAATATCAAAGCATATTACAGTAATTTGTTTCATCGAAAAGTAACACAAATTACTTTCAAAAGTTGTTATACAAGACTAAAAACTGGTAGTTTTCATTGAATATTGTTATTTAAGTATCCAAATGTAATGTGTAAATGGAAAGCATGTATTTTGAGGAAGGTGAGGAGAGGTGAAATTAGGGCAAGTCCTGAATGCTGTGATCTAAGAGAGTGAGGGGGGAGAAAGTGATATGGTGGGAGAGGTTGCATTGATACAATGCATCCGATTGGTCCGTTGCACACTTTTCATGTTTTACTTGGTTTTTTTTGTTCGTTCTTCACATGTCATTGTTTTTGTTGCCGTTTGTTCCTCCTCAACAAGTGCTCCAAATTCAAATGATGCATTAAATATATAGTGTTGCAGTTTGGTCAAAATGATATATAAATAAAAGAACTGCACTAAATCTATACTTTAAACATATTTTCCAGTATCAGTAAATTAGAGGTCTATGAAGATCTAATGATTTTTTAATGTAGGTTTTGCATTTTTAAGGGGGAAGGCAGTTAATTAAATATCTCATTTTATACTATGAAAAGGAATGACAAATGTTTTTGTTCTTTCTTTCGGTCCTTGGGTAATTATAATTTCTGTTCAAAATCATATATATCCATGTGAGAGAATGGAGTGAAATAACTAATAACTAAGGTCAGTGTCAAGTGATATGTAAAAATTTTTAAACATGCTAAAATTACATGTAATAGCATTACTTCATACTACAGTACCATATAACATCATATTTTTATGTAAATTTCCTTGTATTTTTTACCAATTAAATCCTTTCATAGCCTTATACCGATCATTAAATTATTATTGAATATTTTAATTTAAAGAAAAATCCACTTGCACTTCTTTAGAAACAAGATGAAAGTCATCCAATTTAATACTTTCCACTGAAGAAATGTGAATCTAAAATTAAAAACAATTCAGGCTATTGACACAAATAATACTAGTTCTTGAATGATTACTTTTGCTTAAATATTTTAAACAACCTACATTTACTTTGGAAAGCTTCACAGTTATTAAACTGAAATACTGATAACCAATTTTCCAGCATGAGATTAAATAATGTTCTTATAATAACATTTCAGAATTTTTGTATTTTTATTGTGATATGAAAATTAAAGTAGGTGACTATTGTACAATAAAAAGGATGAAAATAATTGCTAAATATTTAAAACTTAAAATCTGAAAATAATAATAATTAATAACCGACTACTGAACTTAATACAACACTGATAAGACAAAATAACCAAGTACCTCTGTATTATAAAATCAAAAATATTGATTAAAAAACCATAAAAGTTCTAAAAACTTATTTACAACTGAGTAAATTAGGGCATTAATTATTGAACCATGGGATATTTACCAGTAATCTTTAATAATGATATGATTTATTCTTAAAAGAAGTTGGTTTTACTTTTTTGATATCACTTAAATTTCTTATATCTATTGTTAAGTAATTAGCTCATGCAACATTAGCCTAAATTGTACTGCATGACATCCAATTTCCAAAGTCAATTTATACATTGCAATAGAATTGAATTTCAGTTGCCTCCACCTGAACAACTATAATACCCCTTGACACAAATACACTGCAGAGTAATTTCCTTCAACCCATTTATCAGATGACTCTTGGTGTTTAGACGAGTTTCGTTTCAGCGTGAGCGCCTATTATCGTCTGCCTGTCTGTCTGTCCGCCCGTCCACATGTTCGTTCTCAGCTTCTACTGAACGGATATTCATGAAATTTGACATTAAGGACTTATAATCAAAGATAATAAGAAAATCGCAAAAATGAATCGCGTATGCCAATCAGGGATACAACTTTACTGGTGACAAAAAATTAAATTTTCATAATATCTCGTAAAGTATTGCTCATATCAAAATATTTTTCAAATAAAAGTTGTAGAACTGGTAAAGAAGAGCATTTCCTTTCCTATACATTTTTATCGTAGGAGTAGCCATTATCAAGAAAATCAAAAAAGAATATCTTAATTCGAGTTGAACTTAGAAAATTTCTTGCATGGTTACTCCTTCATTGTTGCTAACATAATCTCACAAACAAACTTTTAATTTCCTTACGTGTGCATGTAATATTATTGAATAGGAAGAAAATGGATTATTTATGGTGAAGAAAAGAACTTTAAAACACAATTTCCCTTACGTACAGGTATATAATTTCTTTCTGATACTCCATTGCATGAAACGCGCCCATTTGTGATACGTTGTACATTTTCCTAACTTGTTCAGATGCTAAAATAGAAAAATAAAAAGTCATCTTATATTCAGGTAAATACTGCATATCTCTGTGCATTTAACCTAAAACCTTGAGAGCGTGACAAAAGAAACACTTCTAGTCCTTCCTTCTCTCAGATATAACAATAACTAGTGTATAGCCCATCAAAAATGATGGGAGTAAAGATTCAATCGTTCAAGCTATTTATGGAGATCAAATTGGCATCAGAAACATAAATTGTATTGCAAGTCATTTCCCTCTCCTTCATTCCCCCTCTCCCACTCTCTTCCCCTCTCTCCTTTCCCTCTCCCTTCCTCTAACTCCCTCTATTTCCCTCTCTCACACTCCCTCCATCCTCCTCTCTTTGTCCCCTCCCTCCCTCCCTCTCTCTCGTATTATAAACTATCAAAGCACGTTTACACCCATAAGGATTTAAATAACAATATGATATCGAGGTCTAACAATGGAATTGGTAGGCAAGGCAACATCCCCTTAAAATGGCTAGATTTCCTCATACTGTGTGAATTAAACATTTATATTTAGCAATTTCGAACTGTAGGCGGAAAAAAGATAAATAGAATAAGAATCTTTATAATGTTTTCTTCAAAATGGTTCACATCCGAAGTTTGTAGGTCAATTCTTTTTAATTTTAATCTCAAAAAGAATGAAAGCCTGCACGGTGAAAAACTGATTTTTAATTTATTGGAAATGGAAATAATCCCCTGGAGTCTTTGATTTCGAGTTTGATACATTTAAACGTTTTTTTATTATATCTTAATGCTATCCTGATAATTTCATCAAATTCGGTTAAGTCGTTTGCGAGATATTAAGCTTCAAAAAGCATTACTGGCAAAGTGACACTGTCTTTTATATAGTTTAGATTGCACTCACTCTTGATTCTGGAATGCAACCACACCCATCTCATGTATCACGAATGGATCTTCAGGTGCAATGCTTCTTGCTTGCGAGAAGAATTTGAGAGCCAGAGAGGTGTTGTTGGTGAGGCCACACTCAAGACCTATGTAGAGCAAGGGAAGGTGGCACCTGCAACAAACGTCACATCAATCATTTATTTTTTGGTCTGAAACAGCGGTCGCCAACAGTATGCCAATGGCAATAGGTAATCAGGCATCCCCAAGAAAAATAAATACATCATAAAAAAATGTAAATGTACACTGTTTGTCATTGAAATTGCTCCAACTAGGAGTGGACATATCCATTTATCTATGCATATAAACAAGTAAATGATTCACTTGTCAAGGCAGTACAAAAATACCAGTGAAACAAGGTGACTTATCTCATTTGTGATTAAGGCAGTGCTTGTTGGAGATGTCTGAGCAGTGATGTGTGGAAGAGGAGGTAAATTGTATGTCTTGCTCAAGATGTAATGACTTTGGAATGTGTTTGGAGATGTTACGTGTGACTGAGCAAATTTGAGGCATTATTGGGTTGTCTGAAGCTTGGTGGTCAACATGGCAAATTGCTGCTCATATGAGTCATCAGGCATGAACTCTAGGTGGTTACAGGAAAGAATCCATACCATCAACAAGGTTCTGGAGTCTCCAGCTGAAAATCAACATGGGATGATCCACTGATTGGCTCAAGGCACATATCCATGACTTGTAGACTACCAAAATCATGATACCAAGATGTACAGCATAAGGCCTCATGTGGGCCTTACTCAACATTAATGCTACTTGTATGCTTTGAGTAAATGAGTTCAAATTGCTTTGCAAATGTCATAATTTTTTGCCTGTTACTATGCTTGCTTTGAGCTAAATATATTCACTCCTTCTGGGGTAATTTTAGTGAGGATCAAGGTCTATTTATATGGTGCTTCCTTATTCTTAGTAAGTCAAATGTTAGAGTTTCCAAATAAATATGCTGTATTAAACTCTAGTTATAGCTGATTTGCTCTAGATCAGGGGTGCCCAACCTACTACCCACTGCTAGAGTTTTATAGTTTTCAAAACATTTAAAATTTTTCATTTATAGCTAACAATATATGTTAAAATACTCACTCTGTATTACCAGATGATGATGTTATGCGTTAAAACCTAGGTTGTGCATAAATTTAACCTATGGTGAAAAATTACTAGTACAGTAAAATCCCAAAATTCGCGGCTTCCAATTTCGTGTGCTTCAGAGTTTCGTGGTGTTTTCGACTACTGCTGTCATCTTTAAGTGAAGAGAAAAAGCACTAAACCAGTGCTTCTCAACCTTTTGTGCTCCACGGCACACCTTCATGCATGCTTAAGAACATCGCATCACACCCCTAATTAATTTCGCTGCGTAAATACTCATTTTTAAAGATAAAAACTAGCGTAACAAGTAAAAGTCGGTTATATTTAATTATTACGATTGGTAAAGCAATAATTGTATAATTTTATTGTACAATAACTACATATATAAGTCATAAAAATTAAATATCTTCGGAGTGTGCGGCACACTAGTCCCTTCCTCGCGGCACACGGGTTGAGAACCACAGCACTAAACAAATGAATTTCCCCATCCGCGAGGTTTCTTTTATCATGCTGTGACCATGTTTTCTGAAAATGTCTACCAAGAGGAAAGCAAGTGATAATACAGGAAGCAGACACAAAAAGAAGACATTGACTTTAAGTGAGAAAATTGAGTTGCTAAATAAACATGCTAGTAGCCAATGTGGCATCAGTGGGCAGGCAATATGCCGTAAACTGTACGGCTATGGCAGATTAAAATGCCACATTGTATTGGTTCAAAACCACTTTTAGCCAACCTTTTCATCATTTATTGTTGTCAAAATAATGGAGAGCCACAAACCTAATCCCCATTTTCTCATAAGGCCCTTGCTTCTATTTTCGCAGATTCCAAATTCGCGGTGTTTTCAGGAATGTAACCCCCACGAATTTGGGGGTTTTACTGTATTTTTATTTATTAATATGGAATTATTCCACAAAGTTATGCCAGAGACATTTGAGATTTTATCTACATTTAATTTTACATTGATCTTTTGTTATCCATAACAACAGCTATTAATTTTGTCTACTTATTGTTTTTTCAATGTGAGAAGTGACTCAAACGTATATTTTACCATGAAAATTATTCCGTTTAAAAAAGAATCACGTATTTGCCAATAATTATTCTTGAGGCTGCTGATGTCAGAAACAATCATATTCATTACTCTGTATGGAGAAAGTCATGTGCTGGACACAACAGATGTTTGAAGATAAGTTGACAGAGATATTTGATTGGCTGATTAAATATTAATATTTACAACCTGGATTTGCTTAAATGTCCTCAAGTGGATGGAAGAGATTAAAACCTATGGACATAGGATTTGTTCACATATAAAAGGAAACTCTTGCAATGATTGCTGTTTGTGTCCAAGTTTAAGACAAATATAAATGCTGTGATACCTACCCTTTCATAAGTTGTGATGCTTTGAAGTATGCTGCCATTGCCTGGTCGTGCTCGCGGTCTGCCGCAAATGAGTGACCATAAGCAAGCCATGCAGGACCAAAAGGCTTCTCAAGGGTTGTGGCTTTTCCCAAATAACTGCGTGCCACATCATTTTTACCTAATATTTAAGAGAAATGAGAAAATTGGAATCTTTCACAGCACGTTTGATCCTGCTTAGATAATGAAATATGACCACCAAAATTTCATTAGTATAACACAGGGGTGTGCAACCTTGGCAGCCTGCAATCACACATTTAAGTGCTTTGGCGAGTTGTATTAGACATCACAAGTGCTTCGGTGGGCTAGATTAGAGTTCATATTGGAACTTACTCAAGGGATTATGTGAGATTTTAAAACTAAAAATAAAGTTTAAACATTATTTAAAATAAACACTTTACCAGGTAATGTGTTATGGCAACAAGCAGACAAAATGTAAAAATTATCTGTAATAAAAACAGACTATATTTTCATGTGCTGTCGGTAGCACGCCCCTGGTATAAGCAACAAAACCTGGCTATCTTTTAACCCAAATTAGGCTATATGATAGTCAAACAGCATACTACTAACAACTATTAATCAAATACTAGCAGATGTACCATATTTACTCATGTAACCCATGCCCTCATACAGGGGCAGCCCAAGGTATTTTGGCACCCCAGGTGAGAAACCGCTTAGCACCCCCCTCCATAAATTTTTGTTAAGATATTTTAAAAAGAGCTCATTCGTTTATTCATTGTCCCATAGAATGATTGATAATGACAAGTAAAAGGAGTTTTATACAGATTCCCACCTATCCTGCGATATAAATTGGTATCCAGTATTTATCTATTTGCAAATAATGTAGAGATAGATGGTAGGGTTACCGCCCCCAATACTTGGGCACCCCGGGCAGCCGCCAGGCTCGCCGGTTCCTCGGGCTGGCCCTTTATACAGGTATCGCAACGATTCGACGCATTTCATCTGTTGACACTGCATCATCATAAATTTATTTGTGTAAAGGTCATTTCTATGATAAATTATGAGCATTTCCTAACTGTTCATTAATTTATTCGACTAGGTTTTTTGTGGCACCCCTCAAACTAAGCTGTGGCACCCCATTTTGGTAAGGCTGCTCTAGATCATCATTCCACATGGCGGGCAACATCTTTCAATTCGTATTCAGAGAGATTAATCCGAGCACGCAATCCGGTCACGTTTCCTGTCGAGATTGGTCAGGGGGATTCTTGGATACCCCACCCTACTCAGTCTCCCCCTCTCTCAATCTTCTCCTCCTCTCGATCCCTCCTCTGCCATCCCTTGCGCCTCCACATTTTGCTACATTCTCCCCGCCGAGGGAGGAAATGGAGTGAGAAGAGGGTTGAAGGAAGGGAAGGGATTGAGCGCATGTAATGGAGGATGAGGCGGCGGGGGCAATGCGAGAGGTGGTGCACCGATTTTCCACGATCGCAGAAAGAGGTCATTACATGGGGGAAAGGGACATTACCACCATCATCCCAGCGATCGCTGAGATGGAGACCTCACTAGGAATTAGCGTACGTTGCCCTCAAGACGACTACAGGAAGGATGACTCCCGAAGGGCGTCTGTTGCACACCTGGCAAAAATTATCCCTTCTAGGGACGTAAGATTCTCACATAAAGATTTTCGTCGGAGGATTTGGATGCAAGTACACATGTTGAACCGAGTGACGCAAAGTTGAACGTAATTAGCGGTTTCGCTTTGCTAAAGATTTTGGGTACTTCTTCGGAAGTAAATCTTAAATCGTCATGACGTCAGTGAATTTGACAGCTTATACGCAGTAACCAACAATAACCAGTGGCGTGGCGATTGGGGGGGGGGGGGGCAGTTGCCCCCAGGCACAGGTCTTAAGGGGCACAAGCTCACGAACCGATTTTTATCGGTGAAAGTAGATCCACTAGGAGGTCACGGAGTAACGTAATATCCGTGCGGTTTAAGACTTAAAACAGGCGAGAGTCATCAAAAACACTTCTGAAAACTGGTCCAAGATGCAATGAATCATCCTGGTATTTATCTTTAGGATATAGTGATACCCAGGGCCTATGGGTGCATCGCACCCGGGCGATAACATATTAGAGGCGGCAAGTCACGGGCGAAGGCAAGAATTTCTCTTAATTTTGTGTTTTGCACAATTTATTTCTTAATTATATACAACAGTTAATCTAAAAATCGAAAAAAAATCTGGACCAGGATGCTTTTATAAGTCCGTAAGAGGCGGCATAAACTGCTTGCACCCAGATGGAAAATATGCCCGATGCGGGCCTGGTGATACCATAGCTTGTTTACGTTCAGATGGTCACTGACAAGGAGAGGCACCCAAGTGTAAGTGGCGGATCACGACCAAACTTCACAGGACGAAAGAAAACGAAAAATAATTAGACACGTATTTTCGGAAAGGCGTCTAACGAGCCCGCGTTTTCGAGATATTTGCAATTGAAAATTGAAAAACAAGTGGCTTTTCCTCTAATACCATGACGAGCGACCCCCTAACAACAGGTGTCGGTAGCCTAGTGATAAAGTGTCGGGATACGGAAATTGTGTCGCGGGTTCGATCCTCGACATCGCCGAATTTTTTTTCTTCTCCAATCAATGTTTTATGACTTTAGTTTTATGTAAGTTGTCCAAATTACACCATTAATAATTTTCTTTCTTTTTTCAGGCCAGTATTTTAATTTTAAATCCATTCCAATGCACTTTTTACGACATACTCGGATTATATAGATACTTGATAAATATATACAACATTTTCTAAGCACACTCTCCTCGATATTTCCACTGTAGAGTTGCATAGTTTACGTGCCGAATAAGGAGCACTTTATGCCACGTTCCCACGGTTTCTCGAGTCCTTTCGGTGCGTCCTGGCGGTGGGCCCTACCGCCGGGTGGGGTCGCTTTTCGCTCGCTCTCCTAGGGATGGATTAGGGAACCGTAATTTATTCATATATAATGGTTATACCGCCATTAATCGGTCGCCATTGCCTCATTAGTTACAATTGGCCGCCGGGAACGAGAACAAGAACGGGAAGGTGAACGGCAGCAAACGCTAACAGCGTCTGCATTGTCGGTCAGAGAACCCGTAAAGCGCTCGAAAAAACCAATGTTCCCCACTTCACGGCGTGCAGCCGACAAAAGGCGACCAAATGTGACTAAAGGCAGATGCACAATTGCCCGGGAACGAGAACGGCAACGCGAAGAAATTAAATTAAATAAATTTTAAACGTATACATGCGCGCCACCATTGTTTTCATTAAAATGTATTATCTGCTATCGTTACTTTGTTATCTTGTTATACTGTTATCATTGCTGTTCATTAATTAATTAATTAACTGCGAATAATTAATGGCAGTAGCGATCGAATCCCCACACATTGTTTCTGTAGGCGAAATGACAATTTTAGGCGTAAACGTGAACGTGTCGCGTTCTATTGTGCACCGATAGGGTCGCTACCGTTACCGTTAGCGTTTGCTGCCGTTCACCTTCCCGTTCTTGTTCTCGTTCACGGCGGCCAATTGTAACTAATGAGGCAATGGCGACCGATTAATGGCGGTATAACCATTATATATGAATAAATTACGGTTCCCTAATCCATCCCTAGGAGAGCGAGCGAAAAGCGACCCCACCCGGCGGTAGGGCCCACCGCCAAGATGCACCGAAAGGACTAGAGAAACAGTGGGAACGTGGCATAAAGTGCTCCTTATTCGGCACGTAAACTATGCAACTCTACAGTGGAAATATCGAGGAGAGTGTGCTTAGAAAATGTTGTATATATTTATCAAGTATCTATATAATCCGAGTATGTCGTAAAAAGTGCATTGGAATGGATTTAAAATTAAAATACTGGCCTGAAAAAAGAAAGAAAATTATTAATGGTGTAATTTGGACAACTTACATAAAACTAAAGTCATAAAACATTGATTGGAGAAGAAAAAAAATTCGGCGATGTCGAGGATCGAACCCGCGACACAATTTCCGTATCCCGACACTTATCACTAGGCTACCGACACCTGTTGTTAGGGGGTCGCTCGTCATGGTATTAGAGGAAAAGCCACTTGTTTTTCAATTTTCAATTGCAAATATCTCGAAAACGCGGGCTCGTTAGACGCCTTTCCGAAAATACGTGTCTAATTATTTTTCGTTTTCTTTCGTCCTGTGAAGTTTGGTCGTGATCCGCCACTTACACTTGGGTGCCTCTCCTTGTGAGACTAACAAATGGCAATCGTAAGCAAGTCAGAGAAAAATATTTACAAAACCCTCTCTCTCTCTCTAACAAAATGTGTGTGAAAGTCCCGCTTTGGGTTGCCACCTCTTCATACAAGAAAATTAACTAAATATCAAATTATACAAGAACTATAAATGTAAATAGTGATACATTGTTTCTGCGTATTCGTGTTTGAGTATTGTTTAGAGAACTATCCTTATAATATTGTCCTTCCAGGCGCCCTCTTGGCACCCCCAGTGCCTCGGCGCCCTAGGTGGCCGCCTAGCTCGCCTGTACCTTGGGCCGGCACTACCCTCGTATACCACACACACCCCTATTTTTAGGCCAGTTCGGAGGGAAAAAATAAATTTGTACCAGAATAAGTTGACATCTGAGATTTAAAAATGGTCAGTCTCTTTACTGATTCTCCCTCCCTGAAACTAGTTCCAGCAAAGCTAAGCATCTTTTCCTTCCTACCTGCATGACGTATTTATTGGGTGACCTCTTTATGCCAATGGTAGCAGAAATCTCCTCCTCGGTAGGTGCCACTCTTATGTTAAAAGAGCATCAAGGGCTCACAACGAATTTGGCTAACACAGATACCAGATGCCAACTTATTCTGACAAAAGTATAGGTAGAAAATGATAGGAAATTTTCAATGCCAGAACTGCTTATTTTGAGTAACAATAATAAATTAAAAATCATTTAAAAGGTACAGTTTTAATATTATAAAAATACAACGTCACCTCAATTGTCAAAATGTCCATCTTGATCTTAAAGATGCACCAAAGGCAGTATAAACTGCACATTGAATTCCTAAATCTTCACTTGGTCTTATAGATATGTGTAGAGCTGCCACCAATTTTTTTCTAAATCCTGTTACGGACATCAAAATATCCTGTAAAATCCTGTAATACGTAAATCTTGTTTTTTTGATGCAAAATGTACAAATGTATGCTTTCAATATTTTCAGCATCTGCATCGCATATTTTAAGTAAATTTATTTACAACTGGTTATGCCTAGCCTTGTAACTTAAATTTAATCATGATTTTAAGGATTTTAAATTTATCCTGCATTACGAATCAACTGTATTGAAATAGAAAGTTTCAAAAAATGTATTCAAGTTTTAAATATACATTACATAGCACAAATGCATTGAAAACAATAAGTAACCATAGGCCTAATTTACAGGACAGGTCTTAGATTAGAAAATCTGTTAAATAAAATGATTTTCACTTTTAATGATTTTATATAATAATAGCCATTGTCTGTTGGTTGGTTGGTTCGTCACGCTATGCAAACGCTAATAACTCGAGAAATAATAATGATAGAAACTCGAAATTTGGTAGGGATGCTTGATTAACACTTCTTCAGAGAACGACAAATTTAAATAGCGAAAAAATTACTTGGTTCGTCTACAAGAGAGGCATTTCCATTTCCCATTACTTTACATGTAAAACGCGATTTTTCGACGTGCAGGCTTTTATTCATCTGGAAATTAAAATTAGAAGACATTAACAGATGACTTTCGGATTTGAACCATTTTGAAGAAAAATTTATAAAGTTTCTTATTCCGTTCGTATTTTTTCGCCCACAGTTCGAATTATTCCATGTTAAACGTTTAATTTGCATATTTTGTGGAAATCTCGCCATTTTAACGTGATGTTGCTATGTCAACCATTATCACTGTTAGCTTCAATACGAGAGAGAGAGAGAGGAAAGAAGGGGAGAGATTGGCGTGTTTTGTGGAAAATAAGTATATTAACGTAAATATAAAAAAATTTAAGTATCAACAGTGCCATTTTAGAAAAATTAGAAATTAAAAGCATTCTTAAATTAAATTCTTTGTAAACCATACGTGCTTACGAATTTATATTGTTATTCCTCGAATTAATTTTGTAACAATGGTCGAAGTTTCGAAACGAATATAAATTAAAATTCAATTAAAATTAAAAGGACATTTAAAACTGTTAACAGGTAATTTTCGAAGAAACAACAGTGGATCTTTTAATGAATTGATTTGTTTTTATACAAGGAATTTTGGTGCTTATTTAATACAGAGTAAGTTCTAAGGCTTATAATCCATTTAAATCTAATAACAGTGGCTATTATAGTTTAAAGAAAGAACTTTATTTATTCACTTCACAGAATGAATTAATTTTAGGCTAGCATTGTCTATTATAAAAGGAGTTACTTTGGAATTTACAGTATGTACAGTGGAAGTTGTACTGAATTGACTCAAGTATTTTGGGTACTTTCCTGTTAATGGGAATACCTCAAAAAATAAACACGTATTGTTGTGATATGTTACGACGTATTTGTTTGTTAACAATGCATAACAACAGGGGAATTACTTAAAAATCACACTTTTTTGAAACTTATTTATTAATAAAAGCAACATAATTACTAATACAATCTAAATTTATGTTACTAGGGGGCCAATATGTCTTTATGTCATTTAAAATAGCTGGAAATATGTCGATTTCTTTGTTATGTTGTCGCCACATGAATTATTCTGCTGACAGGCTTTCGCGTTGCATTTCCAAAATATTCTGTCGCAGAAGTAAAGTTTCATAATATGATCCTTCTTGCACATTCGCCCTTTAGATAAAATACCATGGTCTTGAAGCAAAGATACAGCTTCTTCTTCACTCCTCGACAAGCTCCACAAATTCATCATTAAGGGATCAACGAGATTTGTTACGCATTGTTAACAAACAAAATATCACAACATATCACAACAATACGTGTTTATTTTTTGAGGTATTCCCGTTAACAGGAAAGTACCATTTCAAAGCAAAAATCAATTTAAAATTATTGAAAGTTGTTGTTTTGGACACTGAGAAGTCCAGAGTGGTGAGCAGACGCTAAACGATATTAAGGTACATTTTATTCCAAAATTTATTTAAAGTATTATCAGAGGCAGCTGAAGGTTGAACAAATTTTTTTGTTACCGGAATTCTGCTTATTTCATGAAATTGAAATGCTAATGCATTAATCCATTAAAATCTGTTAAGAGTGGCTATTTTAGTTGAAAGAAATATATGTACATGGTACTTTTATTCACTTTTCAGAATGAATGAATTCTAGGTTAACATTGCATATTATAAAAGGATTTTCTTTGGAATAAGAAGTTTGTTATGTTGTTATTTTAACTGAATTGAATCAAGTTCTCTTCTAAGTTTGAAATCCATATAAAACTGGTGAAAGTGGTTGTTTCGGAAAATGAGAAGGCAAGAGTGCTGAGCAGACGATAAACGATATTGAGGTACATTATATTCCAAAATCTATTTGAAGTATTATCAGAGGCAATTGAAGATTGAACCAATTTTTTGGAACCGGAATTCCGGTTATTTAATGAAATTGAAATCCTAATGCTATAATCAATTTAAAACTAATAACAATGGCTATTTTGGTAGAAAGAAAGGTACTATTTTATTCACAGGGAATTTCTGTGAGATTTTAGTTAATTAATTAAAACAGACTTATAATATAGAAATATTCGATGGTTAAAACAGTGCACAATTTTATTCTTGCGATTTTTACATGTTGCATTGACGAAAATTTAGATTCATTAAACCCGTTGAAATTCAACGGGCACTTATGCTAGTATCAATATAATGGTTGAACAAAATTAGACAAAACTTAAAAATTTCTACACATTGCGATCAAAAATTAGAAAATTTCATCATAGCAATAGAAACTAGCAACGTACTTAACATAATTTTAGATGCAAAATAAAAATATCTCAAACTATCAGTTTTATGAAAAAATGTTTCAAACAAAACTTGTAGAGAATTCCATTGTCTAAAACTTTTATAATAACAAATATTTACATAAATTTAGTTTTAAAGGAGACATTCAGAAAAAAAAGGGAAAATTACAAGAATAAGCCACCACTTCCGGTTGAGCTATTTCAGCCAAAACCTTTTCAGATCTTCATTTGCTAATAAAAATCTTAGGTTTTGTACTGATCTGATTATTAGTTTTTGAGTTAGAGCACCAACAAAATTTTGTCACATGCACACAGACATTGAGAAAATAGTCAAAACATACTCAGGGAACCTCAAAACGTGTATTTCTGTTGAAATCTCTCGAAGTGAATTTTTTTTATGAATACAATACTCTCTCCAATACTACGTATGCAGAAAGTAAAAATATAAATATCCCATAGGTTGCCGATCCAGTTCAACAGATAGTTTTTGTATTCAGTCTCACAATAAGTAGAGAGTTTTCGCACTTCACCCAAAATACATTAAGATACGTGTACATAATTACGGAACAATTTTATCAAATGTATATATTTACAGGATTCGTATTATTCATATAGAAATATTAATGAACTCTGAATTTCTTAGTATTCTATGTATTTTTTACGCGAATATCTCAGATAACTACCGAATTTTTCCTTATAAATATGTGCGAATCACAGAAATGTTTTTTTCATTAAAAAATATCCGTGAAAATGGATAAAATTTGTGAATACTGCAGCCCTGCACTATCATGTTAAATCCTTAACAATTGGGTTGTCACAGTAAGGAAAAATTTTGCTCAAAAAAACAAATTTTGTGATAAAAACCTTAATTTTAGACAATTACGGCTCGCATTTGAAATTCAATGGTAGGAAAATGAAACTAGTTTTTCCACCATTTCTGGGTTCAAATCCCATCTTCATTCCACGATTATGAGTAATTTTGAAATTGCAAATTAAAAATAGTCTACACTCATCCCTATGTGCCAGTTGAAGGACGCGGCAAAATACGTGACGTTGGATGATTAAATCATTCGCCATTTCAAATCAAATAGGCGGAGAGAAACAAAACCTTGACCATTCACTAAGTTGGGATGTAAGGAAGAATTGCACCAAATTTGGTTGTTCTAACTTTTATTGTTTAGGAGGAGCTCCATGAACAAACATACAAATTTTTATAAAATATACAGTAGATAAGATAACAAGCATGTGAAAATGTGAATTTACAAGCCTTGATAGAGGGGTGGTTAGCATGTCTGGATTCCAATGATAAGGTTGTATAATGCAATAACAGCATCCAACTGCAAACCAAGAGGGCATGGTTGTATGTGAGCATTTTTGTTATCATTATTATGCTTGCTGTAAAAGGCCAAAAAATTATGTTTATGATGAGCTAGTTAAAATATTTTTACATAATGTTTCTTCCTAAAATTGCACTTATTTTTGGGACATATTTTGTTTCCACCTTTTAACCCTTTGAAGTCATATTTTTTCCCAGGTACCTTTTTCTCAGGTCATATTTATTTTCAAGAAACACAACAAAAACACATTCACATTTAATAATGCTTTATTTTTATTTTTAAATCAGTTACACGTTTGTTTTTCATAATAATTTCAGGCATTTTATTAGTTGAATATCTTCTCCATATGATATTTTTTAAAGTACACACCCGGCTTAAGCCCAGACTTTTGTGTGCATGTTTCACAGTAGTAGTCAGTTTCTCTCTTTCCCCCTTTCACTTTTATATTGCAACATACAGCACAGTCTTTTGAATTGCTTCTTTCATTTGCCATAATGTATCCGATGACGACGGGTTGCCTCTTCGATTTGCTATCGGATAGCGAATGCTTCTAACAAGTTGAATCAGTAGTGACTCCCTGTATTTCAGATGTTTTACAGGCCTCATGCCTTCTTTCTCACATAGAATATTATACAAACTGTAGCTGTTGACTATAGATACCACAAGTAGCCAAAAAAACATTTTGCGCCACCATTTCAATGACTTCCTTGTAAAACCGTAGCTCGAACAGTAGTGGTCTGCATGGTCAACAGCTCCCATATTCTTGATGTAATCTATTATAGCCATTGGTTTTCTAAACCGTTCTTACACTCCCCTGGTAACTTTTCTACTTACAATTTCAGTATCCGAACTGTGAAAAGTGGAGAGAACATTTCGTTTGTCATTTCACGCTAATACCATCACAGAATCCTCTTTTCAGAAATTAACAACTTTGTGTTTTCGAAGTTTTAACTTCTTTTTAAGAACGTTTCGCTTCCAGTGTGAGCACCTATTATCGTCAGTCGGTCCGTCCGTCCGCATGTTCGTTCTCGGCTTCTATAGAACGGATTTTCATGAAATTTGATATTAAGGACTTATTATAAAAGGTAATAAGAAAATCACAAAAATAAATCATGAATGCCAATCAGGGGTACCACTTTACTGGTGACAAAAAATGAAATTTTCGTTATATCTCGTAAAGTATTAGTCATATCAAAAAATCTTTCAAATAAAAATTGTAGAACTCATAAAGATGAGTATTTTCTTTCCTGCATATTTTTATTGTAGGAGTAGCCATTATTGAGAAAATCAAACAAGAATGTCTTAATTCGAGTTCAACTTAGAAAATTTCTTGCATGGTTACTCCATTGTTGCTAACATAAACAATCTCACAAACAAACTTTTTATTTCCTTATGTGTGCATGCAACATTTTTAAATAGGAAGAAAATGGATCATTATGATGAAGAACAGAACTTTAAAATGCTATTTCTCTTACGTACAGGTATATAATTTCTTTCTAATACTCCATTGCACGAAATGCACCCATTTGTGATAAATTGTACACTTTCCTAACTGGTTTATATCTGCTGGCAAGCCTTTCCTATTGGTCTTTATAGTACCATTGATGTGGATGTATAACTTTAGCAGTTCAAGGGCCAACTCACAACTAGTGTAAAAACGGTCTGTGTATAAATGGAAACCGCTGCCATTGGATGCTTGCAGTAACTTGTCACACAATTGGAGAGTTATTCGACTTGTAAATGATAGATCCAGACGGATAGGACTCACCATTGTGGGTGATCCATAGTATGGTATTATAGCACTAATGTACCCAGTCTCGGAGTCTGCTAAAACGTAAACTCGGAAGCCCTACTTCGTTGGCTTCTGCGAATTATACATCTTGAATTGAATCCTCACCTTGAATGCGACAGTGCTCTTATCTATTGCAATATTTTGCACAGGAAGAAAATATTCCCAACACTTATTATCTATGTAGTCTACAACATTTTTTTACTTTTCTCCCACGAGATGAGATTCCCACTGTAGGATGGACAGTAGGGTGCGCCAAAAATGAAAAAAATTCGAAAATTTATCGCGACAACCCATAAAAAGTTTCCTTTTGATGCAAAAACACTCCTTGCAAAATTTGGTGGAAATCCAATTACTTTTAGAGGTCGCTATTTTGTTTCAAAGTTTCAATTTTTATGCGAGAATATCATTGTCACATATTTCTTCATATTTCGTCACCTGTAAGACCTACAGACCTATAGAAAATTTTGTTTAACGTGTTCAGCGCGACAGGGATATTGCTGCCCGCTCCCTCACCCCTCTACCTCTCCCCTTCCCCACCCCTCTCCCTCTGCTCCTCCCTCGCCCGCCACTTTCCATCCGTCCGAGCTGCAAGTCTGTGCCTGTCCAGCGCTCGCTCTCGCTGCTTCCTGGAAATATCCCTCATGCTAGTAGTATCTCGTGCGCATTTCTGCAGTCGCGCTCAATATGCAGCGGAGGAGTGACACCAAAGTTTGGCTCATAGGCCAGCCGAATGATAAAATATTAGGATGTAAGCTTCCATCAACCCGTCAAGTATTGCAGTTGTTCTTCCATCGCCACAACACACTGAAAGAGACACTAAGGCACAGTGCTACGCATGCCGTCGAAGAAGCTGTCAACTTCTGGAATAAGGCCAGTATACCAACGCAGGCGGTGAGTCGTGCAACCAACAAGCTGCTCATAGTCCACAAACGATGGACTAAAGAAAAACAGAAACAATCAGTCTGAACCTCAGAGAGCTCATAGAGAGGATTTCACTAAAGATGTGGACTGCATATTTGATGTTGTTCATGAAAATGCCTTGACACTGGTGACTGTTAAAGAAGACCAGGAATTTCTCCTTGCGCAAAGGGAGCATGATTGAGGAGGTGTTATGGGATCAGGAGATGTGAAACTGGCATTGAAGGAGAGGAGATCATTAACTAGATTAGAAAGAGAGACAGCAAGATTAGATAAGGAAGCCTCTTGTTGCAGAAGCTCTGAACTTAAAGTGGAATTGGGGGGAAGTAATGAGATGACGACACATCAGGAGAATACCGGGTGGTCGAAAATAAAGCTCGAAAATCAGTGATGTCACCGGAAGTGTGTGGAGTGCTTGATCGGACTGGAACTTCAAGTAGCAACACCGCAATCCTCATAAATTCAGTAGCCTCAACCGTAAGTGAAAATGTACTGGATTTTTTTTCACACAGCACCGTGCACCGAGCGAGAAAGAAGCATCGCGCTGTAGTTGCCGCTACAGTTAGAGGGATTTTCATCTAGAGCCCCCTCTTCTGGTCAATTGGGACGGTAAAATCATGTCTGATCTAACAGGTGAGGAGGCATGCACTGAGAGTCAGTGATTTCAAAGAGTTTTTTTTCGGAGGGGGGATAGGTGACACTCAACGAATTGCGTTGCTCATTCTCAATAATTATACCTTGCAGGAACCGACAACGTAGAAAGCCTTGCAGTTGTAGTGACTGGCAAAAACACAAGCGCAAATTCTTGGTATCCCTAAAATCGCTTCAGGGACCGGAGCTCTACAAGCGGAAGCTGTGGTTAATTTGCTGCAGGAGTGGGATATTGCGGACAAAATTTGTGGACTGTTATTTGACACCACGAGCACCAATACAGGCAGAATAAATGGGGCATGTGTCCCGATAGAGCAGAAACTTGGGAGAGATTTATTGTATTTTGCATGCAGACATCACGTACTTGAGCTTGTCCTCAAGGCGGCATTTGAGGCTGTTACGCCTGCTTCATCTGGACCTGATGTCTCCATTTTCAAAAGATTTAGGGAAGCATGGAAAAATATCAACCGTGGTACGTAAAGTAAAAGGGGGTCAAGTATTATCCAATCCCTTTTTTTCATTAGATCAAACATCAAGTTGGATGTTTTTTGTTCCTTTGCAGGTAAATTCCAGGCTGCAGATCAGGAAATGCTGGATTCTATACCCAATGCAGATGATGTGATACTGTTTTGCAAAGAACTGCGTGAGGTAGGATAAATTTTCTTGGTGGAGTGCCTCCCAATGGTGTCAATTTCAAGCAGCCCGGGGGTCTCACAGAGCACGTTGGATGGCCAAGGCAACATGTGTTCTGAAAATTTGGCTCTTTAGGGCAGAATTTCACCTTGCAAGAGGAGAAGATGTCTTCCGAGCATTAACTGTTTTTATTGTTTCCACGTATGTCGAGTTCTGGTTCGCATCTGTTGTGGCTGTGCAGGCTCCAGACAATGATCTACGCATGCTGAAACAATTGAAGGAAGCTGGGCGGTCACGCTTGTGGAAGGCAGCTTATGACAAATTTTCAAACCATCTATGGTACCCGAGTGCTGAACTGGTTCCCCTTGCATTGTTTGAACTCACAGTGACCTACAAAGCAAAAAAGAAGATAGTGGAGGCTTTTCGGGAGAGGGCTGGCCTGGAAAATCCACCAAAGAGGGCTTTCATAAGGGAAGGTGATATGGATGTGGATTGTCTGGAGCTCCACAATTTTGCCAGCATGCCATCACTTGTTTTCTTTGAACGCCTTGGTATTTCTCCTGCATTTATGGACACTGAGCCGACAGAATGGGAGTCACATGATACCTTTAAGGAAGCTCTTCGCAAAGTGCAGCAGTTGCGCATCATGAACGACAGCGCAGAAAGAGGTGTGGGTCTGATGAAAATGTACAATACCATTCTTACAAAGGGAGAAGAGGATAAACAGTGTACTAAAGCTAAACAGTCGTGAAAATTAGCAAAATATTTTGTGTATTATGTGACATGTTTCACAAGTTTTCCTTACATTTTTCGTTATATTTTTGAACTTCTTGACATTAAATAGCATTAAGTATGTAATAAGTATCATTTCTTACCAATCCAAAATTCATGTACTGAATAATGGGACAGTTTAAGCTTTCCAGCTGGAAAAAAAACTGTTTGCCCCTTTGAGGTGGGCAATCGAAAAAACTAAAACACGTCCCTCAAAACCAGTATGGTCCAAAATCGATAGAACACCTCAAAACTAACAATTTACCTTCACAAAAATTTTCTGTAGATCTTATTGGTGATGAGATATGAAGGAATATGTGAGAATGGTATTCTCGCATAAAAATAAATTTTGAAACAAAATAGCAACCTCTAAAGTAATCGGATTTCCACCAAATTTTGCAAGGAGAGTTTTTGCATCAAAAGGTAACTTTTTACGGGTTGTCGTGGTGAATTTTCAGAAATTTTTCATTTTTGGCACACCCTAATGGACAGGTGGTGGATTCAAATGGAATGCCCAAAAGATTTGTAGGATCTGAGTTCGAGAGAAAACGTCCTTGAAAAAGGGTTGGTTCTGTCCATTCTTCACTGAAATTCCTTTATGGATGGCTTCTCCTGCAATGCCATGTTCATGACAACACCTAGAAATGCTTTCATTTCTAAAAGGGTAACATCAACCCAAGACACCTACAAGGACTGCTTTCTCAGTGGAGTCACCTTTTGAATTTTTTCAACCGCATACCTATTTGTTTCGACGTCGATTTCCAATAATAATTCGTCCGTGAAGAACAACTGAAAGAAGTCCAGTTCGGTAATGGGTTTGTTTCTTCGGACTTTATAACCATGGTCAACAATAAAAGTAAATTTCACAAAATCTTGGTCATTGCAACCTCATTTTCTCCAACCAATATCACTCTAACCACTTTCCTCATCAGAAACGTCAACATTGTTATCCACATCCTCTTCTGAACCAGCACTCTCTTCAGACTCCAAATTGTCAATTTCATCATCACTGACTGAGGTATTGCTATCAGAATAATTCACATCACTGTCGCGCAAATTGTTACCTGTTCTTTTTCTTAATGTGGATGCCATCTTTTTTGTTTTTAGGCTAAAAATTGAAGTCTAAATAATGCCACTTGCAAAATAATTTCAACAAATAACATCTGTTTTACAAAATTTTGACAAACACACCACGCAATTGACCACAAGTAGTTTTCACTTTCACTTAAATTACGTGAGATGCAACTCGTTTTGAATATTTTATTGGTTAGAATTACAACATGCTAATAATGCTAGTTGCAAAATATTACCAGTAGGTGGCACCTTATGTGTGAAATTTTGCAAAAAATGTGGGAAATTTGAAGTCGGGTTAGCCCCAACATATGACCGCAACTAATACGATTAATTTAATGTTAGGGCTATCCCGACAAATGACCACAAAGGGTTAACTAATGCAGCAATTTTTGTAGCAAAGAATATGACAGCGAAACTTATTGAATTATATCTCACCAATAATGTAATAATAGCATCCAACTGCAAACCAAGAGATTGCCATGCGTGGGTAAAGGTCCACCAATCGATGGGCTAAATAGAAGAGTTCTGAAAAAGAAAGATAAACACATTAATTTGCATGTCAAAACATATACTTTTGTAGCTATTACGTAAAAGTAAATATAAATCTGCTTTAACCCCTCAATGCTGTCAAGCATCATCGGTAGCTTTCTTTATTTTTTGCTGCGCTGAAATTTCTTCAATCTTAAAAATCTTGCTATATTTTAAAAGGGGAAGTTTTGGCCTTAATAATTATATTTTATTCGTCAAGCTTTATTGTATTTCTAATTTTTTCTAATGAGTTAAAATTTTGTGAATACATTTTTTTGCCACACGAATAGTTTTACTTCTTCCTTTGGAAAATCACAAAGAAATGCTGAGGGTACTCCTATCTTTGTGTGAAAAGAATGCTTTAGTCTGCGTATTTTTTTTTTTTAGTCTGCCAACCAAGAGTTTGGGTTTATGCACCAGTGTATATTAAAAGAGGTCTGTTCACAAAACGAAGAAAGAGAAAGACTACTTGAAAGAGACCTATGACTCAATATCTTGAAGTAAGGGAATAGATGATGTTTCTTATTTATCATAGCTATTGAGTTAGTTGTGCAGATGCATTTCCCATGAACAGACTGTACTTTTTTGAGATTTCACTGTGTGTTCTACCAGAATGAGTAAATGCTAGTAAAAAAATCAGTACAATATACACTGTACAAACTTTCTCATATACTAATACGTTGTTTAATTATCTTTTAAAAAATATGAACATGTACAATCATTATAAACAACAACTTAAATAATTATATGAAATTTGATGAAAATCGTGAGCCATTTTTTTAGAGAATCCAATTGTTATTAACCCCTCAGCGCTGTCCTGCGTACTGGGTACGCAAGAAGAAACTCCACATGCCACCACCCTGCATACGGGGTACGCCACAGAGATCGCTAGCTTTCTTTATTTTTTTGACAGTAAATTTTTTAAAATATGGGTAACTTTTATATATTTCAAAAGAGGAACCTTTGGCCTACCTATTTATCGTCATTCTGCAATCCTTTCCGTTTTTTTTACACTTAATGTGCATTAAATTTTGTAATTGATTTTTGAAAATTGGGGAATCACATCTTCTAAAAATCTCCTATCCAATCTTGAGAGGAACCGTATCTCGACACGAATGCTATTGCAAAGTGAAACAAGATCTAGAATGCTTATCTGCCCACAAACTTCTCTTTCTCTTTGGTTTTTCTTATGAGTCAGAGGTTGAGAGGTATAAGACAAGGAGAGCTGAACAACAAAAACCATTGTTCGGCTCTCGGCCGGGCCATGTACTTGCTTCAGCATTTCTTGAGACCATTATGGTATGAGAGAGAGGGAGAAACAACTCTTCTTGTGTCCAAGGTTTGTTTACATATATAAATCACTGATGATGCATAGTGAAGAGTTTCAGAGCAACCGCTTGCGTCATGCCCTTATGCTCGGGTCTTCGCAGGAGAAATATTCTTGTGTTGCTCTAAAGAAGTTAGTCTGAAGTGAATGCTAGTAAAAAAATTCAATATAGATGATTCATTGAAGTTATATTTTCTTGTAAATTACATGATAAATTGGATAAAGCAAATGCCTTTAACCTTTAACCGCCGAAAGGGACACCGGTGTCCCGGCAAATTTCTGGGTAAGCCTGCCGAAAGGGACACCGGTGTCCCGCTTAGCTCCGAGGCCGCTCACAGATGTCGTTTTTGTCATAGAATCAAAATTTTTGGAAGAGAAGAAAGATGAGGCATCCTTCTTTTCCATCTGCTCTCCCAAGGCCGAAGGTCTTGCGTATTGGGGAAGGGGAGAGTAAACAAACAATCGAGAGTGCCTCACTCAAAGTGTACGTCTCCGCTGAGGTGAGACTCTCTCGCAACACAAAGAGATGCAATTAGCTGAACCCCAAACGTCCCTTCCCTTTGTTAGTCTTCCTTTTCCGCATTTCTGTTTTACTACGTTGCAACCCAAAGAGATGCAATAAACTGAACCCCAGGACTAAGCCCTACCCCAAAGCTTCCTTCCCTTTCTTATTTTCTTCTTCCATTTCCACATATATGCATATACCTATGTTTTACTACGTTTACGTTCATTCATTTGCAGACTACGAAGTAGAGCGGATGTAGACTTGTGCGTTCAAAATATCTGTAGCTGTTCGTGTTTATTTTTTATTGATTCCTTTATTTTTATATAACTAGTTGAGATAGGATGGCTAACAGCTACACCATCGGTCGCCGCACTTGGAAATGGACAAAGAAATTATTTTTTCATTTAGTCGATCTAACTATCCTAAATAGTTGGATTCTCCTTCCCTCGTGCGGTGGCGCATTTTCACATCGGCAATTCCGACTGTCCCTTGTGCGGCAAATGGTTGAAGAGGGCGCTAGAACTCTTCCTTCCCAGACTCTCTCAAGGGGGCGACCTAGTGCTAGTGGAATGCAAATAAAGTGCTTAGAGGCCAAGGACAATAAGCATTGGCCCATTTCGGGGACCCTTATCTGTTTCCATGTGTGTTCCTCAAAGAGCAATAACTCAAGGACGAAATATAGGTGCAAGACATGTGACGTGGGACTATGTGTTGAGCCCTGCTTCGAGGAATACCACACTAGCTCGACTCTATAGGGAAGTGTAAATACTGGGGTTGTGTCAGCTGCAGACTGAGCAGGAACCACATTGCCAAAAAGTGACTAAATGCAGTATTTTTGCACTTTATTTTGATTTATATCAACAATAAGTTATTTCGGCATCGTAATTTAGTCTATTAGGGTTATATAACCCTTTTTATTTCTATAAATAGGCAGAACGATGTAATTCTCTGATAATTTGACCACAAAATGCTTTTTATTTGAACATTTTATCACCAATAGTTCACGAGATATGCGATTTTTGCAAAAGACGTACACAAAATATTTAAATGTCCAAAATTAAATCCGGCAGCGGGACCCCGCCAGAGGGTATTTAAATCCGGCGGATAAAGGTTAAGAAAACTTTTAACTTTTCTAATTTTTTTTATTATGCGTACATTCTAATACATACAACATCATATCTCCGTTTCTACTGAACGAAATGACAAATTTCACCATGTAACTTCTACAATGACTATGAATAACTACTGTACAACTTAAAACTTTATAAGCTTTATGAAATGCCTTTTTAAAATATATGAAACGCAAAAATTTATTTCAAATTTTTAGTCAAGATATGAAAACGTTGACCTGCAAGAAACTTTTTTTCCTATTTAGTTTAGGTACGTACATCCAGCAAATGAAATGTTAATAAAAGCTGAAATATTATTTTGAAAAAGACTGCATATCAATGCCGTATATAGTTTTTGCAATCTGAAAGATATATGAAAACATGGGTGCGCGCTGACTGGTTGATGATCAGGATGAATTACGTATTTCTCTTCTCTCCTGTAAAGTGTGTGCTTAATGTAAGATAATGTAAAAGACATTGTTTATAAATGTTATGTTCTACTAAAATTCTCAAAAATTTATATACAAATTCAATAAAAATGGAAAAAGTTACAAATTTTTCAATTTTCAGGAATCTAAATCGAGAATTTTAGCAAATTTTTAAAAACCTCCTCTGACCTCAGATATGCAATTTAAGTAATGGCCTTTGCGCTTGAGGGGTTAAAGTTGCCTAGAGTAAACTATTATTATATTCATTTTTTGAGAAACATCAACTATGTAGTATTATTGCAGATGTAAACTCAAGTAACTGTACGAAATTTGATGAAAATCGTTGGAGCTGTTTTTGAGAAAATCAAATTGTTGTTAAAATTGCCTGGAATAAACTGCCCTTAATTATTGCGCAATGTCAACCATTTCTTCATAGCCTCTATTTAGAGCTGGGACAAGGATAAGGCAAGTGAGGCACTTGCCTCGGGTGCAAGAATGTTGGGGGCGCACAGACAAGGCCCATTTTCAAGTTTGGTCGTTCAATGCGAAAAGACAGTTCCTAGCACATTGAGCATTTTACATGACTATAAATAAGTCACAGGGCCAAAATTTTGATAATATATGTCTTTATCTTCCTAAACCTGTACTCGGTCATGGATAGCTTTATGTAACACTCTCAAGTGTCAGATCCTTCAATTCACTTAGTACTGTATCTGTTGGCTCACGTAGGTTAACGTACTTCCTTTGGCTACCATTACGCACCGCCGTTCTCTGGTTACAACTTAGTGGACTGTAATTTTTATGAAAAACAAACAAGAATGCAAACAGTAATGAATCGTTCTTTATTACACGCTACGCGACTTCGCTTTACAATAAATCACACAATCACACACACTACCAAGTCCAACACCAAATTGCCCAGTCCATTGTCTCTACCAACACATATTGTTTTCGGAATCCTGCATATGGCTCTCTGCTCAGCGTCGGCAATATCCCTCGGTGCAAATAGTCAACATGTCTGAACATCCCGCCCACCTTGGAATCTCATTCCAACATCCACCTACAACATTGACAAAAACATGGGGGTGAGCAAAGCCAACGTCCCTAAATTCCTAGCTTAACCATCACCTAGTTATGGTACATTAAGGAGATATTTAACTGACAACTATGTGATATGTGGGTTATGCCCAACGATCGAAAATGGAGGAAGTGTTTTGAGAGAGGCACCCCAAATGAGGAGAAGGTTAGCGCATCTTCACTCCATCAGGGGCCATTGAGGAGACTTGCACGAGGGTAAGGAGGTCCATGGAACAGGTAGTGGAGGGATCGATCCACAACCTCATATCACAACATAAAGAACAAACCCAGACACAATCAATTTGAAACAAAAGGCATGCGATTTAACAAGTAACTATAAAACACAAAAAAACTCTTTAAAAGAAAAAAAAACAAAAACTATCTGTTGATGGGCAAAGGGCAAAGCGTGTTTACTGCCCGCGTTATATTCCCTTGGGCTGTTTTGATGTCTGCTACCCGTGCGATACCATCTGATCCAAGGTGAACAGCTGTGACCCTACCCAAACACCACTTTAAAGGGGGCAGTTTTTCCTCCTTAATGAAGACCATCGCTCCGATTTGCAGATTGGCATTATGTTTGAACCATTTGTTCCTCTGCTGCAGGGTGCCAGCGGTTCCAAAATGAACCCATGATTTGCTTGATCAGGCGCCATTGATCATGGTGGTTGATGGGTTTAAGTGGGGGCAAGAGTTCCGGCAGGCTTGAAGGAGGTTCCTGAAGTAGGAAATGTCCTGGTGTTAGGATCTCCAGATCCTGTGGATCTACACTAATCGGTGTCAATGGTCTAGAATTTAACGTAAACTCAATTTGTACCAAGAGTGTGTAAAACTCTTCGTAGGTTAGGATTTGATTTCCAATGGCTTTATTCAGCAATTTCTTGGCTGACTTTACGCCAGCCTCCCAGATCCCGCTGAAGTGAGGGCTGGCCAGGGGGTTAAATTGCCAGGATATTCCTTTGTCCCCAAGCTGTCGCTCGAGGCTGTCATTGAATGCTGTAGAAGAGGTCAGCAGCAGCCACTTCGCTATCTTGTGACTCGCTCCAACAAAATTCGTCCCAGAGTCGCTGTACATATCTTTAACTGCCCCACGTCATGAAATAAATCTCCCGAAAGCAGCCAGAAAGGCTTCGGTAGTGAGTTCCGATGCACGCTCCAAATGAACAGCACGAGTGAAACATACGAACCGGCATATGCAACCTTGATAGGTGCGGGCTTTTCTGAGCCTGCATAAATAGATTTCAAACGGGCCTCCATAGTGTACACCAGTTGAGAAAAGGGGTTTGATCTGCTTCAGATGCACTGCTGGAAGGTTGCCCATCATGGGTTGTGTCGAATTTGGGTGGGTACGGAAACATTTTATGCAGCTAGCCGTCCTTCTTCGAATGACCTCCATGCCTGATAGTACCCCAAACTGGCCCCGGATGATGGCGTGAAGGTTTGACGGCCCCGGATGCAGGTAGGTCTCGTGGTAGTCAATAACTAGGCTCGTTAAACGGTGTGACTTTGACAGCAGAACTGGATGCTTCCTCGCGAAGCTAAGGTCGGAGTGGACCAGCCGACCTCCCACTCTAACAAGGAGAGAGTCAGACGTCCGGGTCACCGAATCTTTTCAAAATCTGCACGCATGTAGTAAACGGTAAGGACTATTGAGTGCGGAAGCCATAGGGTGCACCTCTCAAACAATCTCCAGAAAATCAAGCGAGAAGATTGGCACGTTCAACTAAGACACTCGAACCGAAGTTACCTAGCATGAGTCACAGTGGTGTAGTGGTTAAGGCTTTGGCATTGAAGCATGAGGGTCACTGGTTCGATTCTACCCATCTTTACATTTTTTATTGATTTTTTTTCTCGCAGCCATGATTTTATTTTAACATTAACAATAAATAGTGGAAAATTACGTTTCATTTTTTAAAATTTAAAATGCGTTTTTATAATTTTTTACTTTTATTTCTTTTTTGTATTCTTGACATTATTTTTCAGTCTTTTAACTTCGACACTTCCTTCTTTATGTACAGTTTCGTATACTTATACTGATAGTGATGAATGAATGTAAAGAATACCCATAAGTAAAATATTAACAAATGAAGTTGTAAATAAATTGCACACATTTTATATTGAATTTTTATTTATTAATAAATGCATTTTTTGTCAAAAGAAAGTGTTACATAATAACTAATTATTAAATATCTGCGCACTCATTTCCACATTAATCGTCGGAAGTGTTCAGAACAGTGCATGTTGCAGGGTGATATTCATCATACAGACAGGAAACAGAAATTAAGAGATTGAAAAATAATGTCAAGAATACAAAAAAGAAATAAAAGTGAAAAATTATAAAAACGCATTTAAAATTTTAAAAAATTAAATGTAATTTTCCACTATTTATTGTTAATGTTAAAATAAAATCATGGCTGCGAGAAAAAAAATCAATAAAAAATGTAAAGATGGGTAGAATCGAACCAGTGACCCTCATGCTTCAATGCCAATGCCTTAACCACTACACCACTGTGACTCGTGCTAGGTAACTTCGGTTCGAGCGTATTAGTTTAACGCACCAATCTTCTCGGTTGATTTTCTCGAGAATGTTTGAGAGGTGCGCCCTATTGCTTCCACACTCAACAGTCCTTACCGTGTACTACATGTGTGCAGATTTTGAAAAGATTCAGTGACCCGAACGTCTGACCCTCCCCTTGTAAGCAAACCTTTCTGATCTACGAAAGGATTTAGCTTTTGAAGACGGTGAGACACTTTTCCTTTTCCCGATTTCAAAGCGTCGATTTCCTCCGCGAATTCCTCAGCTTGTACAAGTTTAATCCACGTTTCTAGGGCTGCTGACAGTGCGGCAACCTACGTGCGCCAACATTTGGTCCTTCGGGCCGGATCTCAGTTTGTTTGTATTTGGAAGTGCTACAGACTCAATTATGGTGTTTGACTGCTGTTAGCTGTTGTTACAAGATCACTGACAAGGCATTGGAAACTAGTGCTGCATTTGTCCTTCCACCGTTCATTGATATCACTACCGATTGGTGAACTGTCAAACTGTATGTAAGAACTGTAATGAGTGGGTTATATGCTGTTAATGCTTTGCATTTATTAATAATTCATTATTATTGTTGTTGTTGATGACTATGCCTTGGTTGGTGGTATAGAGCATATGCCAACTCATTTAGCTAATCCTAGTTATGGTGCATTAATTTTGTTCGATAAAAAGTGATTTGAATTTGGTTACAATATATAATACGATTAAGCAAAGTTGTTTTGTTTGGTATATACGAGTGCTTCATTAGGAACACATTGTTCCTAATTTGATTGGATAAGTAAATTTGAAGTTCTTTCTTGTGTTGTCTAACAATACTTGTTGAAAATTTACTGCCAGGTGGTAACGTACATTGTAACTATGCTTAATTAATCGTTTGTTGTCCCAGTCTTGAGTGATTATTCCTTTCAGTAGGATTGTTAGTTTGTAACTGGGTTGGTTTACTGCAACTATTTAATTGCTATTACTGGTTAATCAGTATAGTATAATACTATTAAGCTAAGTTGTTTTGTTTGGTTCGTTTGAATTTAGCGCGATTGGTTATGAAATAACTTTGGTCAGTTATTATTCTATAGGCTTGCATAAATTAAATATTATTTACCACTACTGTTTGAATAAATCATAATATAATAAATGAGAGATTAGTACTTGTTGTTGGACTGAGCTAATTGCCTAGTATTTGATTAGATATTTATTTATTATATTAAACGAATTGACCAAGAGGTAAGAAATTGTGAGGGCTATCTTAGCAAGTCTTACATATTTAGGCACCTGTAGAGGAGCAAAACAGTGTAATTTTTGAATTTGTTAAGTATAATTTACATTAAGATTCACGATGCCTTTGATCAATGATTTGGGTTTTCGTCTCGACTACCTTCAAAGAAAAATAGAACTGTTAAGCGGGGTTGCTGCTGGAGCCGAGCAGGCTCCTGATAACAAGAAGGAGATTACTCGATTGAAGGTGATGACTGAAAAGATAGATGAACTGTTTGAAGACTTCCACGAAACGGTTGCAAAATTGGCTGCACAGTACAGTAAGCAATCTTCGAAGGTGGATATTGATTTACAAGAGAAGATAGTTGATTTTGAATTAAATACTATGATGTCAAATTGGTACTCACCACCCTGTTCCCGGATGAAGGAAGGCTAGATGGAAGCCGGGCTTTGAGGGAGGAGGAACCTACATACTCCTCTCCCACTTGTGACGTGGCCTTGCCTAAACTTCAGCTGGTCGAGTTTGATGGGGACTTGAATAAGTGGAATCAGTTTCGGGATATGTTCCTAGCAACAGTGGACAGCAATCAGCGGGTATCGGAGGTTCAAAAGCACCTGTACTTAAGATCAGTGTTGAAGGATGAGGCCCTGGCAGTGGTTTCCTCCCTCCCTCTAGATACGGCAAACTATCAGGCTGCCTGGGGCATCCTCAATTCCTTGTACAACGACTCTAGTCGATTGGTGGATACCTACTTGGAAGTGCTGCTGGAAGCACCGGCCGCCACTGGAGATCCTGGCTCACTATGTTCATTGTCCACAACCATGACTGAGTACTTGTGTGCTCTTAAATCCTTCGGCCATGATGCCAAAGAGTGGGCGGTACCATCACTGTTTCTACTGCCATAGAAACTGTCGACGGAGCTTTGGGAAAGATGGCAGCAAGAGGCAAAGAGCAGGGCAACATCGACCTTGAAGAATTTTATTGATTTCCTATTAGACCAAGCCAACCTGGTGGAGATGTCTCGTCCTAGCGCGTCCTCATTAAACAAGGATCGGAGCAACAAGCTATCACCTTACATCCAGACTAAAACAACCAGATCAGTCAAAGGGACCACAACACTAGTAGTGAATACGGGTACCACGTCGAAGCCAACATCGGGGTGCCAGCTGGGCTGTAGTGTCAAACATCCATTATATAACTGCGAGAAATTTAAAGGTCTACACAGTGCATAAAAAGATTAAGTTCGCCCAAGTACATCATCTGTGCTTGCGATGTCTTGCAGAAGGTCATTACATAAACGAGTGCACGTCAAACCGGTTCTGCGGAAAATGCTCGTCTTTGCATCATATCCTTCTCCACCGCAGAAGGGAACAGAAGTCAAGAGAGGTTAACCAGAAACTAGGAAGGAAGCATCCTAGTCTAACTAATACGACGTGGGCTGCTAAGTCTCCCTTGGAAGGAGTGTCCACCCCGGAAGGCCAGGACGTGGAAAATAAAGTTGCAGGTGTCCAGATCCATACCACCATGTCAGGCAACCTGGTGCTGCTGGCGACGATGGAGGCCCACATACTTGATGCCAATGGCTGGATCGGGGTCTCACTTATCTTGGCAAAATCAAAAATGGCACCTTTAAAGCACGTGACTCTGCCACAGTTGAAACTCTGCAGAATGCTACTTTTTGTGCCATGTTGCAGATGTTATGAGGTCCAATTTAAAATAGATATGTGCATGGTTTAACGGACTCGGCAGTGGCACTTCACTTGGTACAAAATTCTCCGCACCGGTGGAAACCATTTGTGGTTTGGCTATGATTACGTGCCACCGTTCTCTGGTTACAACTTACAATTAGTAGACTGTAATTTTTATGAAAAACAAACAAGAACGCAAACGGAAATGAATCGTTCTTTATTACACGCTACGCAACTCCGCTTTACAATCAATCACACCGTCACACACACTACCAAGTCCAACAGCAAACTGCCCAGTCCATTGTCACTACCAAAACATATTGTTCTCGGAATCCCGCAGATGACTCTCCGCTCGGTGTCGGCGACATCCCTCGGTGCAAATAGTCAACACGTCTGAACAGTATCAGATAATCAAAATCATGTTTTAAATTGTTTTTATAAAGAAGTTTTCTAGTAAACTTGATCAGTGTGTTTACAGTATTTTGATAAATATATTATAGATGCATATGTTTAGCATAGGTTTAGCCAAATTGAAATAGTTTAAAAGTTTCATGAGACTAAAAATTTCATTAAAATATTTTATTAGGTGCATGCAACTGTTATAATTCATTTTGGCTTTCAAAGCTGATAAATTGTATGAATAAATACGATAAATAAGGCAAAAAATCGAGATACTATAAAACAGAGATTCTGAAATAAAATTCTTGGAATTAAAACTGCGCAAAGGCGAAATTATTACCGCAATAAACGAAAAAGTTCCTCAGTATGATAACCACATAAAAGCGAAAGCATGCTAAACGATGGATGCCTATACTGCATATGAAGAACATAAAAGGTCTAATGAAATTATACATAGAACTAGAAAAGCATATTAGGTCTTTTAAATTTTTAAAAGGAAATTACAGTAGAATAATGTTATAAACACGGGTAGACAAATCCAAGGCGCCCAGTTGCAATGGTGCCTGAAAATATTCACATGGCGCCTGAGTTTCAAATTCTATTCTGAAAATTTTATTTTTCAAAATTTGAATTTCTCTTATGAAGCTTCCATCTCTTTAATAAAGCAACGAATACAATATATGGATTTTTTCTGTTTGCATCTTTTTTGTAGACTACTTACCGTAAAGTCAGAATAATGAAGATGCCAATATCAATTTTTACACTATCTCCAGCAGAGATTTGTCTTCTGCAGCGATATGGCAGTGTAATTCATAATCTTAATAGTAGAGGGTGGTAGTGCATGCTAGAACACTTGGTTTTTGGGGCGGGAGCTCTCGAGAATCTTATTACTATTGCATTTCTATGCCTTGTTATGTAATTTATTTGCGTACAATGCGTGAGAGTGACCACGGCTGTGTAAAACATTTTAATTAATTTAGGTGAGATCCCCCAAAAAATGAAAAGAGTACACCAGCAAAAATCGACTTCCAAAAGTAAAAAACGGTGTACGCTTACAGACCTTTGTAAATAATTCGCCTGTAAATGTAAAATTAAGTGATATCGGTAATGTTTGAGAAAGTAGTGAGCAGCTAACATTAAGTAAAAAAGATGCAAGTGTGAAACAAAGTAGCATCAGTACTGTTCGAGAAAATAGTGACAAGCCAACTTCAAGTAAAAAGAATGCTAGTGTTTTGAAGTTACGGCCCCAGTCTTATACATAGGGCAAACGAAAATTTCAACAATCGTGGCTGGAAACAGGGCCGCCGCAACTGGGTGTGCGAGTTGTGCACGGCACACCGGCGGCAGGAGAAGAGTGGTGGCCAGAGAGGAATAACCATGGAAGAAATAATTATTCTTCCATGGAATAACGCCCTGAGAGGTATGGTGGAACGTGAGATTTTCGCGGCTGAGTCGATGGAGGATGAGGGCGGCTGAATTTTGCCTACCTGCCTACAAAATGAAAGGGGTAACGGGGAAAACCAGAGCAGCTGAAATATTTTCAACCGCGTACCCGCTGAGAAGGGTCTCTCCGGGTTTTTAATCCCCTTATCTGGGGTACATTGTTGGCAATGACAGAAAAAGGGCAATACTATGTCTCAGCCTTTTGGAATCTATGGCGCAGGTATTTCCCATAGCTCTAACACATTCTTCTCCAGGGCAGGTGTCCTTTGGAGCACTTAAAACAAATATTTAAGATTCTTCTTCTTACATCGGGAAAGGGTATTCCCAAAGCATTTGTTTCGGAAATGCCGGTTGCAAACCAAAGATCATTATTCTACGAACTTGAATTTCTCTCCCTTGCTATTTTCGGTAGTATTTCATCGCTAGTCGTTGGAGGAAGATCGAGACATCGCTGGTGCTTTGAATTCGTTTTATGCAGGTTTCTTTCCCGTGTGATCTAATTCTACTTTAAATTGCTGGTTTTTAGATTTAGACCATCTGATACTTTGGATTCCACATTTGTTGTCTAAGAGGTATATAACTTTTCCATGCTAGTAGATGTGTGGTGTTGTCTGGGATATAACGCGATCCCGAAATTAGTGTAAAAGTGAAAATGCCAAAACATTTTATTATAGGTTTCGGAGCTGAATTTAAAGTAACTTGTGGCGATATTCACTAAATTTATCACATGCGCTGTAAGTTATTGACCTTGTGTTACATTAATAGGCTCACTACGCGACATAAATCTGATAATTCTTAAAGAAATTAAATACTTGAACTTCGAATTTAACATGACCCGCATTTGTATATTTTCAGGATAAAGTGCATTATATTCGAGACGATCTTTGTTTTTTACCGTGCAGACATTTTTTGTCAACTTTCCAATGGAAAGTATTTGTATAATAAATGAAAGAATTAACAAATATTTCGCTTTTCTTCCTGAAAACTTAATGATAGTAATTCATATCGCAGTTTAGAGCAATGAAACTATTCAATGCATTAGAGGTAAATATTGCTTTATTTATTCTTGTGTACTTTGATCTAATACAGTAAAACCCTCGAAAAGCGGAATCTCATGAGACTCGACTAAATGTCCGTTTTTCACAGATCTTCCGCCTTGAACAGGCTAAAAAATCGTTTTTCATCAAAATGTAGGAATATAGAACCCCTTCAATCTTCCAAAATTTTTGTCTTTTACAGTTTTCCGTCTTTCACAGGTTTTACTGTATAAAAAATTAGGAGCAGTGTATGTGAGGGGTGACAGTTAGTTTGATCGTAAGAAATTCAATAGGTAAAACGTATTTCTAGTGCAAAAATGTTTTCAAGTGCATTTACATCCAGTTTTATGGGTAAAATCGATTTCTTTGCTAATGCAAGGTCACTCTTCTGTAGGCAGTATTCTGGGGAAAAGAGGTTAGAGAGTAAAACCTTCAGGATAGTGAAAAACGGCTGCCCTATTTTTTGTAATGTGTGAAATCGATGTCTGAATTAATTATTTTATTTATTAAACAAGAGAAGTATTGTACATTATAATTGATTTCATCTACTGGAGCATTAATAAATGCATTCAAGAAACAAAACTCACATCCTTACTGTCTGTGTCCACTGACTTTGATCAGATAGTAAATTGTTTGCTACAGAAAATCAGGATCAATTCGTGAAACATTATAAGTATTGTTGTGATTTTAACGTAAATATCGATTTATCTATGTTTAGGCTTCTTATTTTTAGAAGAAATTGGCACACGATCTACGAACAGGAAACATTTTAAAGAAAAAAAAGAGGAAAACTTCAATTTTTACCATCGATTTTATCCTACGGAAAGAAATTGCTTGAATTATTTGTTTCCCGTTAACGTAACACATTTCGATGAATTTAGCATCGAAGACTTTACTGTAAAATATAATTTTGCTATTTTGCCTAAGTTTGTGATTAAAATTTACGAGTCGTTAGAGCTGTGGTTCTTAACCTTTTAATGTTGCATCACCCCCCTTTCGAGGTCTTAATATTTTTGTCACCGTTTTGAATTGGACAAGGCTCACTGATAATGACGAAAACGTAAAATCAGACTAATTTAAAGTAAAAGTAAAATCAACGTTGTCGCTTGCTTATCGATAAGAACGCTTCACTGCATATTTTATTTTGAAATTTTTATTTCCTCATATCTTCAGTATGAAATCGTTACTAATTTACAACTAAATGCCACGAGAGGTAATTATATCTAAGCAGATGGCAAGTGATTTTTTCTTCACTATTTTGGATAGGAGTATATTTTCATTGAGAGAAAGATTTTAAACTTTAAATGATCACTGTGAGTTGTTCTGCATGTTTCATGATACATCAGAACTCCATGATTCGAAGGGTGGCGAGCTATTGGCTAAATGTAAGGAATTGGGTAATAAGCTGACTGATGCAAGTCTAAGTGAATCAGATTTAGATGGGGAGTATTTATTTGGAGAGATTCAAATACTGAAGCTCTACATAAAGCGTGAATGGATACATGTGAAGTATTGGACTATATTCTTCAAAATGATTTAATCTCTTCATTTCCAAATGTTGCCATTGGCATCCGCATTTATCTGACATTACCTGTGTCTGTAGCTTCGGGAGAAAGAAGTTTTTCAAAACTCAAAATTATTATTTAAACTATTTTAAGGTCGACAATGTCGCAAGAGAGACTATCAAATTTATCAATGATGTCCATAGAACACGAACTGTCTGATAAGTTGAATGTACATGACATAATTTAAAAAAATTTTCGACTTAGTATAAAGCCAGGAAAGTAAAGTCTTAAATAACATGTAACTTATTTGTTAAAGTGTTCATTTAATATTATAATCGTTAATTCTGTTTAGACAATTTTAGTATAAAGAATATTAGTGTAGATTATTTTTAATTTCTTCTAACAATAAAAAGTTTTTCATCCTTGTGAACCGTTTAAACTACGTAAATGCAATTTTTGGTGATAAACTATATTGTTCTTTTCTCTTTTTCACGTTTAGAAAGACTGTAATAATAGAAAAATTCACCTTTACAGAGCTGTAATAAATAATTTTCGCTGTCTTAAACCGTTTTTACTTTCTCATACGAAGTATCAAGAAGTATTGTTTTCGTGAAAAAATTCGACCTCGAGATCTTCACGGAAATATACGTTTTAGGTGTCGCTGAATCCGAAAAAGTGGTTTTCGCAATACCGTCTGTCTGTCTATTACTGGCTCTGGAGCCTAGACGGTACAGCGAAAATGAATGAAATCTCGTACTTAGGCATTTTATCATACTGAGCAGAGTATACATAGAAATGGTTGACATTGATCAATAATTAAGAGTAGTTTATTCTACGCATTTATAACAACAATCCGATTTTCTCAAAAATGGCTCTAACGAATTTGATCAAATTTCGTACAGTTACTTGAGTTTTCGTCTTCATTAACACTGTATAGTTCATATTTCTCAAAAAATGAATATAAGGCAACTTTAACAATAATTCGATTTTCTCACAAACGGCTCTAACGAATTTGATCAAATATCGTACAGTTACTTGAGCTTACGTCTTAAATAATACTGTATAGTTCCTATTTCTCAAGAAATGAATATAAGGCTAGTTTATTCTTGGCAACTTTAACAACAATTTGATTTTCTCAAAAAGGGCTCTAATGTTTTTGATCCAATTTCGTAAAGTTACTTATGTATACATCTACAATAATACTACGTATTTCATTTTTCTCAATGAATGAATATAAGGCTAGTTTATTCTTGGGCAACTTTAACAAAAATTGGATTTCCTAAAAACAGGCTCATACGATTTTCATTTTCTAAAGATAACTAAATGACAAATTAGTACACATATATGAGAAAGTTTGTACAATGTATGTTGTACCGATTTTTTTTCATTTGAAAAAGTATCCTGCAATATATACTACCATGTTGAGTGGGGGAGAGGGTGGCAAATTTTGTTTTGCACACCGGCAGCCATATGGGTTGCAGCGGCCCTGGCTGGAAATACTGCCGTGGTTGCGATATGAAGATGGAATTGCAAAGTGTGCCATGTGCAACATATTTCCCAACCTTGCAGACGAAAACTCTAAAGTTGTTTCTGGATTTCCAGGTCCATTTAAACTTTAAGAAAACATGAAAAATCCTGTCCACACAAAGTACGAAGAGGCTAAAAGTGTACAGAGAAATCCAGAAAATGCTCCTTTAGCAAAGTGAGTTAAAAAATGGATGAAAATATACTGCAACATATGCATGCTCTTTTCACGGCATCATATCATATTGCCAAGAATAACAGAGCCTACACCGATTTCGATGGTTTGGTTGCTTTGTTAACCAAGCTGAATGTCACTAATTCAGACCAATATGTGAATGAAAAACGGTGTCAAGGGTTTATTTCATATATTGCCTCAGATCTTTGTGAAGATTTGATATGTGAAATACGTTACAACATTAAATTATCGCCAGTTAACAATTTTGAAACGTTTCTGAAGAAAATAATAACTTTATTAAATTCCACAATTTTTTGTGGAATTTAACAGTTATTATTTTCTTCGGAAAAATGAGTATCAATTACCACAAAGTTCAGCCAAATTCCTTGGATTTTTAAAATTTTAAAACGCCTGGTCTTGCCCATAAGTATTACGTTCAATCAGCTCCACATTACATCTTACAAGAGAGACACATCATCAATAATGAAAGCGACTGAGTTGAGATGACAGCAACTTCATACAGTAAACTGGCTAAACTGATGCCACACAGAAAACCGCAGTGCCACTGTTGCCAATACTTTTAAATCAGACAAAAATGGATCTATAAAATAGATTGAGTTTTGATTTATAGTGGATGTTGGTTCCTTCTTTCCTATCTCATTCTAAAACTGCTTAATAGAAAATGTAACAAACAAATCTAAAAACAGGAAATGCGACAGGTAAGATTAAATTCATACAAGTTATTCTACATTCTATGGGTTTTTAATTACTTACATTGTTAATTGTACATAGAATCATGGGCGTCGGCAGGGGGGGCAGTTGCCCCCCCCCCCTGGAAATGTGTAAAAACGTAAATATTATATTAGATATTATTTTAAAATGTAAAAAAACTGGGCATGCGAAAAAACTTAACACGTTGCGTAAGGATGGTGAGAATTCTTGCTCCCAACTTCGGTCTTACAGCAGGAGCGGCCACCCAGCTCATAGAGACATATTTGCGAAAAATGGAGGGAAGTATAAAGCAAAACAAAGGCAACATGTGCGGGTCGGATCCGCGAGGTAGTTTTTACAAGCTTTCCGTATCCTTTGTCTCCGAGGGTGAAGGAAAAAAGGGATGTTTTCAAGAAAGTGGGGGGGGGGGGGGGGGATTTTCCACATTGGTCCCATCGGCATATTTGACCTAAAAGGACATGCGGCATCCCTGATTCCAGCGATTCTGTTTCCCTCTTATTTATATTTTGAAGACAGAATTTTCCCCTTTCCACTCTCTGAGAATCCGGGAAACGGCACGATTTGCACGTGAGTTGAGAAAATATTTTAAAGCACTCTTTCGGATGTTTCTAAAGGAAAAGAATAATTGGAGGACAGGAACCGCTGTACCGTCTTTGACGGCTTATTTCTCTATGGAAATTCCATGACCACCCGCATGCGCCTTTCTTCTGAGTGGGAGGACACGTATGCGAAGATCATAAATGCTACTCCTGGCAATCTTTTTCTTTTTGAAGGTTTTCGATTTTATGGCCTTACAGGTGGCTAGAAAGAAATCTTACCGACACGTCGGCAAACGTCGCAACGTTCCCAAGAAAACTTTCTCACACGTGTTTTACACATTGGTTTCTTCACCCACTCTCCTTTTTCTTTTAAAATTTCTCGAAAAAGAAATTACTTCAAGAGCCTCAGATTTTCTTAGTTTGTGGAAGAAGTAACATCGCAGAGAGAGTGAGTCATGTCGTACTTTTGCAGTAAGTGTGTGTGCATTTTGCGTAAAAATTAATAGGACTGGTTAGTATTTTAACACGTGAAATATTTTAATTATTTGTTTTTAATTTCTTTGGTTTCGCTTTTGGAGTTTTTGTGAGAGAAACTGTTTTAATTTTGGTAGAAGGATTTCCTAACGATCCAGATCTTCTCATCACTACGTGGGACATCTTCACTCACAACATTGTCATTACATCGTCTTCCATTGGAGAGGTTAGTTTGAATTTAATGAATTGTTACTGTTTATATTAAACTTCTTTTAGTAATCTGATTTATTTCGAGAGATTTACTTCAATTATTTCTTGGTGTATTGTGACATTTCTCGGAATAATTTTAAAGATAGAAACTAGCACAACAAGTAAAAGTCGCAGTTATATTAGATTGTTACGATTGGTAAAGCAATATTCAAATAATTGTTTAATTTTATTGTACATTAAATACATAATTCAACATGTAAAAATGTTATGTCAGACAAAATTTAGGCTTGCCTTTTTGATACAAAGACGCTTTATATTTGACTCAGTAATAGAAAGAACTTGAAAAAGTTCTTCAACTACGTTCTTTATACATGTCCTTTTAATATTTTTAATATGAGCCGTTGCCGAACAACTTAATTCGCATAAATACGTTATTGAATTTGGAACGTTATGTCGATGGCATATTCAGATATTGAAGCATATTCACACCTTTAGCTTTAAGCCAAAATACATCTATAGGTAGCATAATAATTTTAAGTAGTATGATTGTTGCTAAGGTCAATCAATTCCTCTCGTAGTTTCATGATAAATTCCTTGCATCATAAAATTAATTCGAGTTTGTTTGTTTAAAACGCTTTTAAAAATTAAATATACTCGGAGTGTGCGGCACACTAGTCCCTCTCGGCAAACTAATGCGCCACGGCACACCGGTTTAGAACAACTGCTTTAAGTTAATTTCAAGAGGATATTCAGTACAGTGATAATATAATTCATAGTGATTCATTGATGTGGATTTGTGGTCAGTTGGGGGCCGGTTAAGTAAAATTTTCCCGGGTTGGGAAAAAATCATCCGCCCCTGGGTAATAGGCATTTTTGTATTTGCCCCCCCCCCCTGCAAAAATTTCTGCCGACGCCCATGCATAGAATCATTAACTAAATAAAATTATTTCCATTTGCTTATTCTATGTTTCTTTGTTTTCGATGCGTGTTTTGCAGTAAGTGTATCTAGTGATTTTGCAAAAATTACAGCAATCAGCTGATGAGCTAGTGAAACTGTATAGCAGTCATTAGGCATTCTATACGTATAATTAATATATGTATAACCTGGATTATCGATAATTATTGTGGTTTTCCCCTTAATTCACCCACAAGCAAAAATCTGGTGCGAGGTATGTTCACTTTAATTTCCGATTTTAAGTTCAAAAAAGTGTTACCTGTGTATAACGTCCACCCCTACTATATGACCTGAAAATTTTGTCTTCAAACTGTGTGTTATACATGAGTACATACGGTATTCATATTAAATTTTTTATGTTGACTCACTATCCTGAATTGTCCCTGACACTGTAGTGTAATACCTCTGAGCAAACACTTGGTTCCCTAAAACTGCCATTAATAACCTGTATCTTGAGTTAGAAACATGGTGAGTTTAATACGAAAAGTTTTAAGTTTATAAGTAAAAGTTGATTTAGAAGAATTGAGTGTGGCTCAACCAAAGTGGAATGTGCAAAGAATTTAAACTCAACTATTCTATTCTTTGGATGAATTGGCCTAATCGACAGATAATATATGGTGCTGAGGATAGTTAAGTTCAAAGTGCAAAAAAATCCAGCAATCTGCAAGGTATGTGACGTAGATGTTTGTCTGTCTGTTTGGGCAATATCTTTGGAATCCTGTAACATTTTTTTGCAAAAATAGCCAATTTCTTTAAACTTCCTCTGACCTCCAGGATGGTTGCTATTTAAGCCGTAGACGCCATCATATGTACTATTACGTCCTCCATCAGCACTACATTTAATTGTCTTTTGGCACGAGAGATATTCTTATATCTAAATACACTTTATATATTTTCAAAGAGGAAGCTTTGGCCTTTTTAGTAGTGCATGTTTCGTAATTTTAGTAGTCTTTTTGTATATTATATTGTACGTTAAATTTTGTGACGAAATTTTCATATTTGCCACGAAATTACGGTGCGTCAGCACTAATCTTAATTGTCTTTTGACGTGAGGGACATACTTAATTCTGAATAATCTTTATATATTTTGAAAGAGGAAGCTTTGACCTTTCTAGTAATGCATGACTTTATATTTTATCATCTACGTTAAAGTTTGAGATGGATTTTTCATTTTTGCCACAAAATTACAGAGCGCCAGCACTAATTTTGTCTTTTGACGCAAGGGACATATTTAAATCTCAATAATCTTTATATATCTTGAAAGAATAAGCTTTGGCCTTTCTAGTAATGTATGCCTTGTATTTTTTGTTGTGTTTTTATAATTTATAATGTACGATAAAGTTTACGCTCGATTTTTTATGAAAGTACCGTGTGCCTGAACCTTTCATCGCCTTTTGGCATAACGCAGTTTCGTAAATATAAATAAGCTTTATATATTGTGAAAGAGGAAGCTTTGGCCCTTTCAGTAATGTACGACCTGTAATTTTGCTATTGTTCTAACGTTTTATAATCAACGTGAGAGTTTGCTGAGAAATTTTCGTTTCTGCGCCGAAAATTTGGAGCGCAACCACATACTTTTGTCTAAATTCGGAAGGCATATTTGTCGATCTGAATAAGCTTTACATAGTTTGATAGAGGAAGCTTTGGCCTCTTCAGTAATGTACGACTTGTAATTTTATTATTGTTCTAACGTTTTATAATCAACGTGAAAGTTTGTGGTGAAATTTTTGTTTCTGCGCTGAGAAGTTGGAGCGCAACCACATACTTTTGTCTAAATACGGAAGGCATATTCGTCCATCTGATTAAGATATATGTATTTTGATAGAGGAAGCTTTGGCCTTTTCAGTAATGCATGAATTGTAATTTTACTATTGTTCTAAAGTTTTATAATCAACGTGAAAGTTTGCGATGAAATTCTCATTTTCCCACAAAATTACGATTCCTCTTGTATCTTTGTGAAGCCTTGTGAGAAAAGTGGTCGTCCGCTTGAGAAAGGAATGTCTCCTATATACTAAATACACACAGCCCACTTCAGATGCTTCTAAAAATTGCTTTTCAGTTCACCAAGAATGCTTTCCTCTTCGGCGATCCATCAAAGAACTTCACCAACCGGTTTGTTCCGCTATTTGTATTGTTTGCAATGTTTACCTATCAAGTCCTTCAGTCCCCCTGAGACACGAAACGGCGCGTTAAAATGAAAGGCTAACTCAAAACCGTAACATGACTGATATTTTAGTGAATCAATAAGTATGTTTTATCGATATTTAACATTGGGGAAAACTAAATAAAACAGCATTAAACTCAATTTTTGACGTAAATATACATTTTTTATTGATTACAATAATAATAAATGCAATTTATGGACAATCTCTAATAATAATAATACACAGTTTTTGTCTTTTGTATTCCACGGACCTACGCAGTTTCGATTTCTCAAGTTGACCCATACAGACCCATATAGTGCATGTAGACGAGGAAACGGTCACGCTCGGATATGATTCACAGTATCTTTTCAAAGACTTCGCTTACAAGAGATATGTTTACGATGCTATAATGTAAATTTCATGCTGAATCCAATTACGCATGTGTACATATTCTAAGACAATCGGGAAAGGACTTGTGAGCTGTGAGCTAATATGTAACTTTTAAAAGTTTTCCATATTCTGTGTCTAAAATCTCATGATAAATACAAATCCATATCTCCACTTCTAATGAACGAAATGTAACCAATTTTTCTATTTGACTTCTGTAATGATTAAGAATGATGACTGCATAACTAAAACGTTTATATTATTTATAAAACGTCTTTTTAAAATCATAAATACAAGACTTAGTTAAAAATTTCCAGTCAAGACATGGAAAGGTTGACATCCGACAAACTTTTTAGCTAATTGGTTTAGATAGGTACATTCAGCGAATAAATGTTCAGTAATGTCTAAATGTTTTTTAGAATAAGATTTCATGTCAATATTTTTCATAGTTCTTGCGATTCCAAAAGTTAATATAAACCGTGAGTGCGCACCGGAAAATTATTTATTCGCTTCTACTGCAGCAATGTTTGTGTGTGACATGATATTTTAAATGATACTGTTTAAAAATTTCATCTTTTTTGTATATTCACAAAAAATTTCATCAAAATAACAATAAAACATCAAAAGTTATGAATTTTTGAAAATCTTCGCAAATTTTCTTACCTTTACCTGTGTTTTAAAAAAAACCTCATCCTGCGAATAAGGTAGGTTCTCATAAATCTCATCCGGGCTTGAGGGGTTAAATGTTCTCCATGCTTGAGGGGTTAAAGGGAATTTATAGACTATGATTCCATCGATCTTAAACAAAGATGTAACCTTATGATGATGCCATAATCCGTAGACAAGAAAAATAGTGCCTTATGTAATTTGTTCTGTAATTTTTCTATCACCTGCTGCAATATAACCTCTTTATAACAAAATTGAAGGGACCCTATTTTTGTCACTTTGTTGTAAGGAGGTTCTTTGTATGGAGGTTTTTTCAGATTCATCCTATATGCATATTAGCGTATTATTGTTGGTTATAAAAGTGTCAGCCAAGCACTGAAGTGGGACCCCATGATATTAATATAGATAGTAATAATGAACAATTTATGGAGTCCAACCTTAATATTATAACTTTTAAGGAGTTTTTCTTTATTTGAAATCAGTTTTCAACTAATTTTTATTATAAGTTTTTGCAAAATTTACACTCAATACTTGAATAATTGAGAACTTCTGGGGCCCCATTATTCGGGGGCCCGAATGCCTCACATCTACCGCATCTACCCTTTGGCCGGCTGGCCCTGTGTTATAATTTATTTCAACATTAACATTTTAGTTAAAGAATGTTTCCAAAAAATTCATTTTATGATAAAAACAATAAAATCGTATATTATTATTTTATTCCTGTTACATTGATAAATTTTCATAGTAAAAACAATACTCTATATGATGCGGCAATTTATGATGTAGGGCATCTCTGGGCTACTGAGCTATATCATTATTACTGAACAAAACTTGGATTACTTTATACTAAATTTACTTTTCAGTATTCAAAATATTTAAATGGTATATTTTGCTATTTTTAACACTATGTACATTAGAGACAATAGCTTTTGAAGCACAATAGACACCTGCAGCGAGGGTTTCGAACCTTCGAACTGCCTCAATTTTATTTCAGAATAATCGATCATCCCGTCATTTTTGATGGGAACTTATACTAGTATATCAATAAATAGCCAAATAAAAGTAAATGAAAATATAGCACAAAAATATTAATGAAAAAATATTTTTAAGACCTTTATTTAAATAAAAGTTACGTGTTCATTTGGTCTTCAACATTTACCACAAAGAACTACTAATGATAAATTATCTATAGAAAATTTATTAATATAAAATAATTTATTTTATTGTGTGTTTTAAAGGACTTTCATACTTAATTATACATACAGGTAGACCTCGTCAGTCCAGGGGTTAGGTTCCTGAAAACACCATGAAAGATGAAATCGCAAAAGAGAAGTAATTAAGGCAATGGGAAATACAGGGTTCGGTTCCCATCCCAGCAAAAACGGATCATTTGTCCTCTGTATTGGTGACCGCAGAAAAACAGAGAAAGAGACGGAAAAATAAATTTCAATGAAAGAGAGACTTAAACAAGATAAAAGAACTCGATAAAAGTATCAGAAAATAAAATCTTATTTAAGTTCTGTCGATATGTGCAATGTGTGCAATGCACATGGGCAGCCTATTTATCGTCAGACACATACAGTATTTTTAACAGTAATGCGGATTGTATTATAATATGCCGTATATTCTTGCATATTTATTGGCTACGGAAATTTATCATACCATAAGGTGTTTTTTTATATTTAATAAAACCAGTAAAAACCATAAAACTATAAAACAGTAGAAACTATAAAAACAATTGGTAAAAGTTCCACAAAGTATAAAAGTAAAAATTACAATGTTTCGACTAGTCATAGTCATCATCAGGTGAGGGAAGCGGGTGAAGCATCGAAATATATAGACAAGTGGAAAGGGGGAGGAAACGGAGTAGGGGGGGAAAGGTAGGGGGTAAGAGATGAACGTGGTAATAAGGAAGAGGGGGAGGGGATGTTAGGAATTTCCAAATGTTCAAGATGATTAAGCCTAAAACCTTTCCGTTAGATGTGGATAATTTCTGGAGTGAAGTCAGAGGAGTGGTTATTTTCAAACAGATGTTTAGCAAAATGAGGTCGGATTTGATGGAGAAAGCATGCTTGTGTTCGTTGGCCCTAGTAATAAAGTTTCTCCCTGTCTGGCTGATGTAGATAGCATCACAACCTGCACAACAAAGTTTATAAACACCACTTTTAGAAAAAATCTGATGTGACCAACACATGACTTTCTCCATAACAGCAGTGAATATGATTGCTCTCGACATCAGCATTCTCAGAAATATTTATCAGCGATTACACTTTAGAATAATTTTAAAACATTTTTGATAGTCTTTATTTAAAAATTAAAAAAACAATAAGTAAAGAAAATAGTTAAATTTTTCTATGAATAACAAACTTTCGATGCACATTTAAAATGACCCTTGGCAGCATACGCAACGCTATCAGCAATTAGAAAATTGTATCATAGCAGCGGGAACAGTTGTATCACCTAGTGACGTTTTTAACATAAATTCAGAATAAAAATCAAAATATCTCTTAAACTATCGGTTTTATGAAAAACTGTTTCAAAGAAAACTTGCAGAAAATTACATTAAATTTTTATACTACCAACTATTTACAACAATCGAGTTTTAAAGGAGATATTTAAATAAATCAATTATTTTGATAATAAATATATTTCAAAGTAAACTTTTTATCTAAAATTATTATTTTTTGTGAAATAAGAATACAGTGTACTTTTTAAGCACCATTATTGGTTAGATAACTGGAATTTGACGAATAAGTTAAATATCTCCAAAATGGATGGTTCTACAAAAAATTGTTTCAAACCAAAGTTGGAAGGAATATTATTCTCTATAACATTGGTCCTTATAAAGACTGTAAATAACAGCGTTTTAAAGAGCATTTTCGATGGAAACCAAAAACAGATTATTTATAATTTGTAATGGTTAATGTATATTATAATGTAGTTTTAACAGAGATATTTTGCCAAAACCGAATCAGGATTCGAATAAACCTCAAATTCCGTTTAATCGATATTGTCCAAAAACTAATCATTTCTTCGTGCTCATACCAAAGTGTTATATATGATATTTGGTAATGATATAGTAAGTACTTTTCAAGATAAAGCGCCCACAATTACTTACCAATGCATCATTCCGAAAATAGTCTAAACATGTTCTAGAGACCTCATAACATGTATATCCTTGGAAACCTCGAAGTCTACTTTTTTCCGTGATCAAAATACTTTCTCTATACTACGTATAGGATCATTCCATGCTACATGTCCAGACTCGATAAGTGACTCAAACCAAATTTTCAGGATCATTAGTACGTCTAACTGCCTTCCCAACACGACTTTCTCCATGTTCAAGGTATAGATATTTAAATTATTATGAATAGCATTATGAGGCAAAATTATCATTTCTTATCGTAAAAGAATTATCATTTCTTATCGTAAAAGAATAAAGTGGTCCTTACTGCCGTAAATTACATATTTTGAATATGTTTAAAGAATTCACCGCTACATGGTGGTGACGCCGTATACTGGAAATTACAAAAAAGTTGAATATCTCCGAAATGGATGTTTCTACGATAATTTTTTTCAAACAAAACCTGGACGAAATATTATTCTCTATAACTTTGGTTCTCACGAAGATTACCAATAACGACATTTTTAAGATATTTGACGAAAACCGAAAAAACTGATTATTTATAAATAATTCCTAAACAATAACCGCTATGGAAAATTCTTTCAAATAAAAGTTGTAGGAAATTACATCCTCTATAACGTTTGTATAGAATTGTATATACAGTGTTGATGTTTTAACGGAGAAATCGCAAAAACCGAATCGGGTTTCGAATAAACCTAGACTTCCGGTTAACCATTATTGTCCAAAAACTAATCAGTTCTTTATGCTTATGTTAAAGTGTTATATATGAAATTTGGTAACGATATGGCAAGTGCGTTTTGAGTTAGAGTAGCCCACAAACACACACATCCACACACAGACATCATTCCGAAAATAGTCAAAACGTGTTCTAGAGACCTCAAAACGTGTATTTTCGTTGAAATCCCAAAGGCGATTCTTTTCGTGATCACAATACTTTCCCATTACTTCGTATGGAGAAAGTAAAAAGGTCAACTTTATCTTTACCATTTAATAATGACATCCCAATTGAATTGTTGTTATAGAAAGTTGGTTTCAGTGTATCTTTAAGAAAAGAATTGGAGATGTTGAGTGATAGATTTCCAGTGTATAGCATTCGGCACCAAAGTGCCTTCTTGTCATCAGGGGTTGGCAAAATGTTATTAAGGAGGATTTTCCTTTGTTTTCTGGACAGAAGTTTGTCAATGAGTGACTCTTGATAACCGTTAGCTTTCGCGATTTGCTTAATTATGTGCAATTCTTTATTATAGTTGTGAGCGGGAAGAGGAATACTTGCCAGGCGATGAGTCATGGAATGGAAATACGCATGTTTCTTAACAGGGTGGTGTTTAGAAGTGCGGTTAATAGCATGATCGGTGTAGGTAGGTTTGCGGAATATGGCAAACTCGAGAGTATGATTCAGACGATGAATGGTGAGATCAAGAAAATTGAAGGTGGATTCGTGTTCCAGTTCATAGGTAAGCTTTAAGGAGGGGTGGAGGGAGTTCAAAAAGGAGAAGAACAAAAGCAGTTGCCTGAGTGTCCCATTCCATACGCATTTTTACTTTTATACTTTGTGGAACTTTTACCAATTGTTTTTATAGTTTCTACCATTTTATGGTTTTATTGTTTTACAGTTTTTACTGGTTTTATTAAATATGACGCAGTTCCACCACATGAAAGCTTCTACCATTGATTATGTTTTTTTTGGTAAAGAACACCTAAAAGAAAATGAGAGACTTGCACACGGGTGGCCGTGAAGCACGGCATCCCTGATTGCGTAGTAGAATTGAGAAAAATAAACCGTGGTTGCCTAACTTACAGGAGCTAACTTCCAAGTACAGGCGACTCCCGAGATTCAACTGTTCGAGATTCAACCAACTCGAGAATTCGACTGGTTGAATAGACCCAGCCAATCGATTGGTTGAATTAGAAACTAGTTTACGCGAAGTAATTTTCGGCCCACTCGACCACAAGAGGTTTAGTTTCAGTCTAGACATCTTTATTTCTGCTCTAATTTTTTGAATATGTGCTGATTCGACATTCGACTGCTCGAGATTCAACCACGTTTTCAGGAACACATCCCTGTCGAATCTAGGGAGTCATCTGTACAGCAGACCTCGTCTTTCTCATGGTGTTACATTCCTGAAAAACTCCACAAAACTCCACCAATAATAAATGATACATAAAACGCAAAGCTTAAGCATTTGAACTACATCAAACCTAAGCAAATACCCCAATGATCCTGAATAGGAAGGATCAAGTGTTGAGTTTTACTCTCGGGACTTCACTGTCGTCAAAAAGAAAGAAATCTCCTGAATGGTGATACCAGTTTATATTTTGCATCTTTTCACATATGAAGGGCACAAAAGTGTAGGACTGCATTATAAAAATATTTAAAAGTACATATAAGACGTGAATCTAAATTTTTTAATTGGGCACATATGTTACATTAATGCACTTACGTAAATATTTTTACATATTAGAATACCACAACAATATTTTTTCAGGCCTGACTGAGAGAAAACGTGAGGAAAAGGCGATTCATTCCACAGATAAAATATGTTGTGTAGCCTTTTCCGTTATTTTTCCTCGCTAAAGAGCAGAACATAAGACTGCGAAAGACAAAACTGGTCGTAAATATGGAACCGCGAAAGATCAAAATACGCGAAAGATAAAGCAGCAAAATAGGAGGTCTACCTGTCTACCTTATCACTCGAAATTACAACAAATACTATGCTTCAAATCATTCAGGTGAGGTTGTAAGAACAGCATTAACACCTGCATAGATGGCATTGATTTCTGCTTTAGAACAGCGAATACATTATTTTTTTAATGTCGCTATATGGAGGTTTGTTTTTAGTGAAACGGGTGCGATTTTTATTTCATAATTATTGGAGGTTTCATAATTATCGGAGGTTCATAATATAGAGGTTTTCTATATAGTTATATTAGTGAATTTTTCAGGACAGGTTACAATATTCATTATATGGAGTTCTTCATTCTAAGGGAGTTCATAAGATAGAGGTTTTACTGTATATTTAATTTTATTTCCAACAAACGTATTTTTCTTTTTTAGTCATTTTTAAAAGTGTTTTTTTATTGTGATTTAGCTTGCAAGTAGAATTGAAGGCACTAAAACATTTAAACTGTTCACAGCAGTTAAAGCATTAAACTGAGTCACAACATTAACTTTTGCAAAGTAGGTGGTGAAGCAAATAACATAGACCTAACATTAACTAGTGACTGGTTAAAAACATTATGGCCTAAACTTTGTGAGGGTTATAGTGACTGTAGCATTAAAAAAAATCTGTGAGACCAATTATTAAAAATGTCACCACTTAATGTAGTGACATCACAGTATAAATGGTAACTATCTTACTATACCTCTTACTTTAGCTGGCACAATCTCAGTTTCCAATTGGTTCAGACTGACTTTTAGGAAAAAAGATCAATGAAAAATGTGGACAATTTGTACAACATTTAAGAGCAATTTTGGTGAAATAATTTTAGAAAAATTATTAATTTCTTAGAGAATCACATGCTCTAATGAATGCAAATAAACCTAGTATCCATGCATCCTTACCATTTGACTTATTCATCTCGACCATGCATGCAATGTGCACAGGCAGGCAACCTGGTCGGCAAGGGTCCCTCTTCAGCACACTAGCAGAGGAGCAAAACACAAGTCAGAAATATATCCCCAGATTAGGTAGCTTCCATTCAATTTCGTACGATGCAAGATGCAATTATGCCAGTAATTTAGTCCTTAATTTCACTTAATATAGAAAGAAAATAGTAAGTCACACCTCTCAGTGATGCGAGAGCACTCTCGGTGATCGCAGTTGTAATAGAGACGCTCAGCTTTCCAAGTAGCAACATCTGGGTTAGAAGCTAAAGCTGGAATGGGTGCTGCCGGGATACCTGAGGGAGAGTCAGGATGTTCAGGGGCATCCTCATCTGCCAATGATATAGGAGTCAAGGGAGCTGGACGATCATATTTCTTCATCCTGCATTCATACAGGAAACGTAGAACGCTCTCCTCCGCCGATGACGGGCACTGACGGGACATTGGTAGCGACTCAAGGAGCTCTCTTTCTATGAAAAGTCAAATGTGCACTTTCTTCTACAAAACTTCACATTTTCCCTAAGTATTATTATTTCTTATATGTATTATCACTAGCTATTATACTATTTGAAAGATAATGCAAAATCTTTGCAGCTGTGATTACTTTAGTCATTTAGCATAATCAGTCCACATGCTATAAATTATTATCCAATAATACTAATTCTCAGGCATAAAGTTTTTCTTAATAAATCTATTTGATAATCAATTATAAAATATATCGAGATATAAACTAATCATCTTGTAAAAAATACATGAACTACAGTTTTGAATTCAATATTCTAACTTTAATCAAACTATGATTAACAATTTCAGAACTACCAGAATATAACTGTACCAATTCTACATCAAATTATAAATTTACTACCTTCACACAATAAATTTATCACAAAGTAGCAACCTCACATTTTTAAATTTAAAATTCAAATATCTATGAATCTTTATAACAGTTTGGGTCTACATTCCTGAAAATCACTCTCTGGAATATTCCATTTTCCAAAAAAAAAACTTTCCCAAACAATCATTCATCTGAAATACTGTATCTGCCCAAATAGAAGCCGACCCCAGATTTAAGCTGACCCCCCCAAAAATTTCCAAAATTTTTTTGGCAAAAACGTAAATTTCGTAGATTTTATGCTGAAGTGTGCCGGGCATTCACACACATCTTACAATACATTATTTGAGATCGAAGAAATGTGGGGGAAATGGTTTAGTTGTTGACATTTTGAAATATTACTCCAATTAATAATTTTGGGTTGCTGAATAATGTTCCATATTCAGTGGCAATAATTTTATTCATCTTCATTTTCACAAAAGGTCAAATATAGTAACAGCGATCTTGCCAAGATATTTTTTCATCCAAGTCTATTTCCAATGAAATTAGCATTTACATTGCCTTAAGAAATTGCATTTTTATAATTATACACATTCCATGTAAAGTTTTACTGTTCATCATCAGCTGAGTTTTGCATTTCAAGCCATTGCTCATACCTTCAGAGCAGAGTCCTCTATACTTACCTAAATTCAAACAGTTGAGCATCCAAAGCCGTCAACGCATTTTGCATAATCGTCTGCATAGTCAATTATGCAAATAACTGACCAATCATATGTGAAAAACCCAGGCTTAAACGGTAACAAAGCACAGGTATTGCCAAATTCAATATTCTAGCCTTTATTATTTATTCATTAATATTCATCGTAGGTCAAATATTTACTTTACGAAAAATATAGTAATATCATTTAAATGTGAAGGCAATGAGTGACTACAAGATTTAACCATAACCCAAATTTTCCTCGGACTCACATTTATGCCGAGGGGTGATTTTTTCATGATAGATTTTGACAAAAAACATCGGCTTGTATTCAGGCAGATACGGTACTCATTTTTCCAAAATTTTCATGTTTTCATCCGCCAGCTTGGATGGTTTGTTTTCAAAAATAAAAAGCAAACAATAATAAAAATGTTGTCATTCATGAACCCCTCCCATAATCTTTCTGTGCAATCATTTTTTTCTAATTTTCCGCCACTGTAGACGTCAACTTATTAAAGCAAGAATTTACTGTTTTCTCCTCGAACTGATCCAAAAATAGGGGTGCACGTGGTACACAAGGACACGGATTATGTAAATACAGTATTAAAATTAATTATTATAAATATTCTAAAATAAATGTCATAAAATGTAAGCACTGGAACAGCTGATTCAAAATAGCGACCACCTCCACCAAAAGATCAACAGACTTCGTAAATATCGATGTTATTCATCTGTAATTTAAGGTTCACATTTTATGTTTGGCATATAAGTCGACTCTAAGTATTACGAAAAATTTTTTAGGCTTCAAAGTTCGATTATATACCAAAATATACAGTAATTTTGCTTAATGGCATACTTGTTTATTTAATTTCGTTGCTGTGAATATGGCTAACAATACAAAAGCCATAACAGGCCCATATAGATAATAACGTCAAAATATTTAATACTAGCAGAATTTCCCGTTGAATTTCAATGGATTTAGTGAAGCTACTACAGCACAACATACAAACTCTTTAAAATACCTATATAGTAGATACTTTTTAAATTACAATTAGCTTTTCTTAACAATTAATCATATTTGCTTGTAACAATCCGTTTCCGAACGTATTGCATTCAAATATAACGATAATTTTATTTCCTATCATATATATCACCTTCGCCAAATCCAGCTTCATTTCTTGTGTAATTACGCCTCGCTGAAATATTTACTTTTATGTCTTGTAAGCAAGAAACCCATGAAAAAGCAACATACAGTTGTCCATGATTGAACACTGACTCCGGTAAATGTACACCAGATACGTGAGCTTATTTACGTTAATAAACATTATAATGTAGAATATAATGATTTTACTTACAAAAATGTAAGATTCCAGTATTCAATAGACAAAAGAAGGTTCAATTACTTTCATCAATAAACGCTTCCTGAATAATAATCAGTATCTATTTATGCAACTATCCATCAACATCGATCGTTTCATTGCTTAAACAAAAGTGCGAATCGAATAATGCTAAACTTTTGTCTATTTGTAAGCAGGGGCGCCCCGAGGAATTTTGGTGCCCCAGGCGGGATAGCACACCATGACCACCTTCCGTAAATGTTTGTTGAGATGTTTACAAAGTGCACGCTAATTCATCGCTCTGTAAAACTTATTGTTAATGAAAATAAAAGGAATGCCATAATATTCCAGCCTCTTTCACGGTATAAATTGCTGTCCAGTATTTATTCGACTGCAAGTAATGCATGAATTATTGATCAGGATAACGCCCCAACACTTTGGCACCCCGGGCAGCCGCCCTGCTCGCCCGTATCTCGTGCCGGCTCTGTTTGTAAGCTTCATTGAAGCTAACTGAATCGGAGGTAACAATGACGACCGCCTTGGCAACGCCCGGAAAGAGTACGAAAAATCCACAAAATTTCGAATCAAATAGCGTATTTTTGAAAACTTCGACCGCATAACATGCAAACTTCGCAGGTATAAGATAGTATAGAGTTTTATTCATCGAATAAAGCAAAAACGAAAAAAATCTGTCCATATTTACGTATTTTGATGATTGAAGGAAGGATACGTGCAAGTCAAGAAATGGATTCATACAGGTTATCTTATGGAAAAATGTTAATCCCCTATATTGGCAGCACTGATTAATCTCAGTTGACCAAACCTTGACAATTCACTAAGTTAGGATGTAAGGAAGAATCATACCAAATTTGGTTATTCTAGCTTTTATTGTTTAGGAGTTCCATGAACAAACACACAAATACGCAAACACACACTTTGAAATATATTATAGTAGATAATAAAATTTTAGAACTGTGTAATGGACCCATATAGATAGTTCGTAAGGGGATTTCTAATATCTAGTTAAAAGGAAAACGGACAGCGCCCTCTCCTCCCACCTTCGTGTTTTAAATTTGCTAAATTATTGCATAATCTTTAACTACATGTATGTTATTTATAGTCAATAGACACCTATATTGCCAGTTATACATGAGGATTTCACCCTTACTCCTCCTCCCTCCACCTTCGTAATATAAATTTGCTAAATTATTGCATAATCTTGAACTATTTGATATTTCCGGTCGATAGACACCTATATTGCCTGTACTTCATGAAGATTTCTCATACCCTCACCCTTATGCCCCCTTCCCCACCTTCGTAATCTAAATTTGACAATTGATTGCATTTTACTATATGTACTATAATAAACACATCAAACCACCATTCAAACTAACATTAGTTCAGAATACAACATGTTCAATTGCTTATACATCTGTTTTTAACATTACCCGTTTAATTGTTTATACTACTGGTGTTAGTATTTGCCATTCAATAGTTTATATAGCTGGTGGAACAATTGACCTATTCACTAATATGTAAATCTCGCTTAATTGTTCATACTAGCAATGGTTAAATTTCCAGATTGAAATGTTTATACTGTGTTAGTTGAAAATGCAACCCGTTAAATTGTTTAAAGTAATTCATGGTATGCTCAATATAGGATAACAATTTTACAATTGACCGGTCCCTTCTGCCTCAAGCAGGTTTTACTGTATATACATACTGGGTAAGAAATGCCCGGCGCCAAACTGGCTGGCGCTGAAACAGCAGCCATGAAACAGCATTCATGAAACAGTGGTCCTGAAACGGCAGCACTGAACCGTCCTAGACCCTTGAGGGATAGTTTCCATTTTAGGCACCCGTTATAACTTTTACGCAAAACGTAATTGTTCTAACAAAGCTTGCAAGCCTATTTAGCTTGCAAACAAGGACTGAGGGATAGTTTTCATTTAAGGCAACCATTATAACTTTCACGCCATACGTTATTGTGATGGCACAATTGTCACGCATCAAGGATTCAAAATAATGGTTGGGTTGTAATGATCTCTGGACTTGGGAAAATCCCATTCTGCCGGGAATGAGAACGTAAAAAACATTGTATCTAAGCAACTAATGCACACAGTGCCTCGTCAAGGCCAAATTGGAAGTTCTTGGGAGGCAGAATGGCATGCATAAAAAGTGCCATCTAGCGGCAAAACATTGAACTAAGTAGTGCAAACTAAGTACCTCTAAAACATTCATTGCGAAGTACGTAAAATCCTCTGATGGTAGGGCCTAGATGATGGGAAAAATTACTATCCCCATTGGATTATACACACTTAAAAGTGGATTAAGAGAGAAGTTGGAAGATATCAGCAGAGGTGATCAAGTTTCTATCATGCGAGAGATCTAGAAAAAGGAAAGAAAAACATTAAGGTTGCGCCAATACCGAGATAGGTGGAATACAGACTTGATAACTGCTGTTGTCCACAATATGTGTTACTCTGTTAATTTACATGAAGGGTCACACCTTATGCTCATTACAATAAACTTTTATGCAATATTAAAATATCATTCAAATTATTTCATTGCATTCGAAACAATAGTTCTGAGTAAAAATTCAAATTTTCAAATGAAATCAATCAAACTAATAGGGTGGTTGGGCCATTCGAAACTCGTGAGAATTTTGAAACTCGTGACTTTTGTAACCGTAATGTGTATGGGCAAGTTAATAAAACATCTTTAAAAGACTAAAATAATCCCTAAATAACTAATTCAGCATAATGCACAGTTACTACAAGCTATATTAATGAATCGGTAACCATCATTAGATATAAATAACCTTTGCAAGATGTATGAAATGTACTGTGTACCACCGAACTCTACTGAACTGCATGTTTGAATACTGATGCACTTATGGGATGCTTTTGACCATGTTGTATCAGACAGAAAAAGTTGTCATGATGAAATAAATATGCAAATTAAAATAAAAGTGGTTTCTATTTCGCAATTCATACCTTCGTTTATTCAAAATTTCATGACTGCACTGTATTTAAATTTACAGCTACATATAAATTTACAGGGAATGTAATTTTCAGGAAAATTGTCATTGTTGGAAAGTTCACATTCTGGAAAGTGTCTTTCAGGAAAATGGCCGTCTCTAGAAAGTGGAGATTTGGAAAAGTCTTTGCAGGAAAGTGACAGTATCCCCTTTGTATCAATTGGCAAAGGTAATTAGGAGCATTGAAATTGTAAAAATGTATCCTCTAAAGACGATTAGAAAAATAAAAACACATGCTCATTAGAACTGAGAATGAAATAATTACCTTCTGAGGATGAAAGCATCTGGTGCTGGACTAATGCTTCAAAGGCTTCTACACAGTGGACATCACTTTGGAGAGCTTGTTTGTAGCACTGAGTAGCAAGTCCCCTGTTATCCAAAGCTTCATATACACAACCTTTAAGATAGAGCATGGAACTTCTAATCTGAAATATAACCACAAGAAATTATGCAAAGTTACATGAATGTAAATAACAACAAAAACTATTTTTTTAAATTTTGTATGACAGTAATCTCATCAGAAACGCTACCAAAAAATTAAATCAAAATATTCAACCAAAGTCTCCTATGATATATCAACCTAAATCGTTATTACGTATGTTGAAGTTAACCATTTATAAAAAGAACAAGATTGATGTGAAAGCTGTTCGTAAGGTAACACCTTAAAATACACACTACGTCTCGGCTATGCACACAGAGACTCTAAATATATTAAATCTGAGAAGCATGTACTTTAAATATATACATAATCGAAGTCCTAAAATATTTCCGAAATTAAATAGCCATAATAAATAAATAAAAAATTTAAAGCAACGCTAACATTAGATGGAGTATCCTTTACGAGACTGTCACTAGGAGAAATAAAAGTTGACGACGATACATTGGACGAAGAGTCTACATCAAAATCCTGCAATACAGCCAAGGCTTCCTCCAACTCTCTTGCTTCCAAAAGACAACGAGCCGCAAGGTAGTGACATAGCATGTGAGTCTGCAATTAAATTTTGAAAAAAGTTTAAACGAATAAATAAAAAATATAGAAATCAAATTATTGACGTTTTTACCTTGTCCAACCCACGACTAAGAAGCAAGTGAGCAGCTCTATGATACTGTTTCATTAGGTACATGCATTGGGCAAGCCAGTAAACATCTTTAGGATCCTCATTACTCAAAGACACCACTTTGTCTGCCCAAAAATAAGCTGTACCGTACTGGTGCTGCAAATACAATAAGAAATTAAATGTACAGCAAAGATAAACGCATACGCCTAAAAATGAATACTCACCAAATCGACATAAGTTCTAACAAGCTTTCTGTAAAATTCTAGATGCAAACTAGCCTCGTCTGAGGATTTCATAGTCTACAGATGAAAAACAAATCTTTCCCCGCTTAAAAAAATGATAATTCGTATAATCATCGCTACACCGCTAGAGGAGCTGATGTCAACAAAACAGAGTAGCCTGTTGAGGAGGTAACAAATGCGTATCAGCGGAATTAGGATCGGCAAATTTGGGGCAACAGAAGGGAAAATAATTACCATTTCTTATCGATTTCTATCAATCCTAGGCACTACTGTAGTTGCTCGGGGCTTTGGGGCAAAGCTCCATAAAATAAATAACCGATTAAAAAAACCTTTTAGATTGTTTAATAATTTTTAATTAGGAAAAATTATAAGCAGGGCCGGTCCTACAATTAGGCATAGGCAAGTTATGCAACTGCCGACCCCAAGGTGCCGCTGCGCTTACAAAGACAGTCAAAAATGACGTATCCAAATGAATGGGCATCGTGGCGTTCGCGCCCCCGTTTAGACCCATTCGGTATAAAATTTCTAGAATTTGCGCCCAAGCAGGGTGGCCAACCGTCCCGATATGGCCAAGATAGTCCCGGTTTAGAATTGCATGTCCCGCGTCCCGAGTTTGCAATCAATTGTCCCGCAATCTGATTTTTGTTGTTAAATTTTTGTTTTTACGTGCAAAAATATCGGGGGAAAAATCTGATGTAGCCAACACAAGACTTTCTCCATATTTGGGGTATAGATATTTAAATTATTATGAATAGCATTATGAGGCAAAATTATTATTTCGTATCGTAAAAGAATAGTCTTTCTTATTGCCGTAAATTATATTTTGAAAATGTTTACAGAATTAACCGCTACATGGTGTTGGCGCTGTATACTGAAAATTACGAAAAAAGTTGAATATCTCCGAAGTGGATGGTTCTACGAAAACTTGTTTCAAACAAAAGTTGGAAGAAATATTATTCTCTAAAACTTTAGTCCTTACGAAGATAATGAATAACGACGATTTGAAGGAGATATTTGACGGAGACCGAAAAAACCGATTATATATAAATAATTCCTAAACAATAACTACAATAGAAAATTGTTTCAAATGAAAGTTGTAGGAAATTACATTCTCTATAACTTTTGTATAGAGTTGTAAATACAATAATGATGTTTTAACGAAGAATAATCGCATAAACCAAATCGGGTTTCGAATAAACCTCGACTTCTGTTTACCCGTTATTGTCCAAAAACTAAACAGTTCTTTGAGACTTTATTTCGAAGTATGAAAAATATGAAGGGCAAACCTGAAGATGCAGGAGAGTTTGAAGGAGAGGGAGGAATCCGAAGGAAACACTGCGGAGATTGGTATCGATCGACTGGGAATTTTATAACAATTACGAATATGAAGCGAAAAAATCAAAATGGAGGGGGTGTAGTAGGAGGGGGAAGGAAAAGGAGGTGCGTAAGGAATCCGAAGGAAATACTGCGGACATTGGTGTCTATCGACTAGGAATTTTATAACAATTACGAATATGAAGCTAAAAAATGAAAATGGAGGGGGTGTAGTAGGAGGGGGAAGGAAAAGGAGGTGCGGAAGGAATCCGAAGGAAACACTGCGGACATTGGTATCGATCGACTAGGAATTTTATAACAATTACGAATATGAAGCTAAAAAATGAAAATGGAGGGGGTGTAGTAGGAGGGGGAGGGAAAAGGAGGTGCGGAAGGAATCCGAAAAAAACACTGCGGACATTGGTGTCTATCGACTAGGAATTTTATAACAATTACGAATATGAAGCTAAAAAATGAAAATGGAGGGGGTGTAGTAGGAGGGGGAGGGAAAAGGAGGTGCGGAAGGAATCCGAAGGAAACACTGCGGACATTAGTATCGATCGACTGGGAATTTTATAACAATTACGAATATGAAGCGAAAAATTTAAAATGGGGGGGTGTAGTAGGAGGGGGAGGGAAAAGGAGGTGCGGAAGGAATCCGAAGGAAACACTGCGGACATTGGTATCGATCGACTAGGAATTTTATAACAATTACGAATATGAAGCTAAAAATTGAAAATGGGGGGAGTTGGGTTGGGCTGGGTTGGTTGGGTTCTCCCTCTCTCTCCCTCTCACTCCCTCTCTCTCTCTCCCTCTCTCTCCCTCTCTCCCTCTCTCTCTGTCTCTCTCTCTCTCTCTCTCGTATTGCAGCACTCAAGGCACGCTTATTCCCAGAAGGATGTATACAATAATAGTAATTTGAGGTCTAACAACGATAATGGTCGACATAGCAACATCACGTTAAAATGGCGAGATTTCCACAAAATATGCAAATTAAACGTTTGACATGGAATATTTCGAATTGTGGGCGAAATAAGACGAACGGTATAAGAAACTTTGTAACTTTTTCTTCAAAATGGTTCAAATCTGAAGGTCGTCTGTTAATTTCTTCTAATATTAATTTCCAAATGAATAAAAGTATGCACGTCGAAAAATCGCGTTTTACATGTTAAGTAATGGGAAATGAAATGCATCTCTTGGAGACAAACGAAGGAATTTTTTCTCGATTTAAATTTGTCATTCTCTGAGTAAGTGTTAATCATGCATTCCTACCAAATTTCGAGTTATTATCATTATTATTTCTCGAGTTATTGATCTGTAAGCCCCTCTTTTAAAAAATTATTCCAAAAGAGGAGATAATTTATCACAAAAAAGTCTGCGAGAGCATATGTCTGCGATAAATATGTAAGGAGTTAAAAAATTCGAGAAATTTACGAAAAGAATTTTAAATGGAAATACCATATAAATGAAAATATTTTATTATAATTAAATAGTACACCGAATCGGTTTAAAAACCTTACTACACCACCGTACACATGATAACGGCTAATATGACACTTTCCTCTTTTTTCTGCGTGTTGTAGTTTCTGGACCTTAGTAGAACATACATACAAACAACTTACTTTATAGATATGTATAGATAGATAGATGGTACTTTTATTAACTTTTCAGAATGAATGAATTCTAGGTTAACGTTGCATATTATAAAAGGATTTTCTTTGGAATAAGATGTTTGTTATGTGGTTATTTTAACTGAATTGAATCAAGTTCTCTTCTAAGTTTGAAATCCATTTAAAACTGGTGAAAGTGGTTGTTTCGGAAAATGAGAAGGCAAGTGCTGAGCAGACGATAGACGATATTGACGTACATTATATTCCAAAATCTATTTGAAGTATTATCAGAGGCAATTGAAGATTGAACCAATTTTTTGGAACCGGAATTCTGCTTATTTAATGAAATTGAAACCCTAATATAATCAATTTAAAACTAATAACAATGGCTATTTTATTAGAAAGAAAGGTACTATTTTATTCACAAAGAATTTCTGTGAGATTTTAGTTAATTAATTGAAACAGCCTTATAATATAGAAATATTCGATGGTTAAAACAGTGCACAATTTTATTCTTGCTATTTTTACATGTTGCATTGACAAAAATTTAGATTCATTAAACCCGTTGAAATTCAAAAGGTACTTCTGCTAGTTATATAATAAATTCAAAAAGACACTTTTAGCTCGATTCAAAACATATTACATATTGCTAATTTTTTCTTTTGCCACATTAGAAAAGTAATCAAAAAATCAATATGATAGTAAAATTACGTTACAAGAATAATTTAAAATTAATCGACAGTTCGGGGCAGATTATTCAATATACGATGTGCGGACACTTATGGTTCTAAACAAACGATTTTAAAATGTAGAGTGACCCTCTTTAAATAACACTAACATGTTAATTAATTTTATTTGTCTCAAATAAAGTTTACTAAAATATTATTAAAAATACACACTTTAGATAATTCAAGGAATTCTGCGGGAAATGAATGCCTCCGGTCAAAGGGATCCGCCGAAGTCCTCGCTTGTTTTTGTTGGAATATAAACCACCAAGTAATGGAAATATCATGGAAGAACACCACATGAAAGTTAGCAAAGGAATGATATCGTTGAAAGCTCAAGCCGTTGAGAGCTACAATTTGAATTTTTCCGAAGAAAAAGATATGAGAAGAGTTATGGTGTTCTAAGAAAGACACAGCGGGGCATATTTTCTCAGGTCTGCTAATTACAATGCTGAAGGGGATGATGGTAAGGGCATGGATTTTTCTCTCGGCACGAAAGCAAATTACGGCTCCTTTCTAGGCCATTGTAAAACGACCCTTTAGCCTGCGTTCAGATAAAGATCTTTCTATATTCTGTTTGTTGGTTTCTGCCTAAGGTGGTTGACCCGGATATTGTCGCAGTTGGTGTCCCCATAACCCTCACCATAAATGTCGTCTGTGGATAACAATACTAGCAGAGAGGAAAGAGATAGGCACTCTTTCCTTTGAAGCACACTGCTGGTTTTTCCAACGGAAATTCCTGGTCTTTTCGTTGGTCCGTACTTTGTGGATTGAGATCGAACCGAAAATGAACCACTTTCGGAAAAAATTACGGTTCGGTTTCCGGTTCATTGAAAAATTAATCAGTGGTTTCGGTTCGGTTCGCGGTTTAGAAAAATGACTGCGGTTCGGTTCGGATTGCAGCTGTTTTATTTCCTATCATATTACTTTCGCCAAATCCAGCTTCATTTCTTGCTACTTTCTCATACGTAGTAATGGGAAAGTATTGTATTCATGAAAAAAATCGACTTCGAGATTTCAACGGTTATACATGTTTTGAGGTCCCTAGAACACGTTTAGACTATTTTCGGAATGATGTGTGTGTGTGTGTGCGTGTGGGCGCTCTAACTAAAAAAGTACGTACCATATCGTTACCAAACTTCATATATAACACTTTAACATGAGCACAAAGAACTGATTAGTTTTTGGACAATAACGGATAAACGGAAGTCGCTGTTTATTCGAAACCCGATTCTTTATTCGAAACCCGATTCGGTTTTTGCGATATTTCATTGTTAAAACATCATTATTGTATATACAATTCTAAACAAATGTTATAGAGAATGTAATTTCCTACAGTTTTCATTTGAAACAATTTTCTATAGGAGTTATTGTTTAGGAGTTATTTATAAATAACCGGTTTTTCGGTTTCCGTTAAATATCTCCTTAACAACATCGTTATTGGTAATTTTCGTAAGGACCAAAGTTGTAGAGAATAATATTTCTTCCAAGTTTTGTTTGTAACTAATTTTCGTAGAACCATCCATTTCGGATATATTTCGCTTTATCTTAATACCAGCCTACAGCGCCAACACCATGTAGCGGTGAATTCTGTAAACATTCAAAATATACGTAATTTACGGCAACGACGTGTCTTCTTTTACGATACGAAATAATAATTTTACCTTAAAATGCTACTCATAATAATTTAAATATCTATACCCCAAATATGGAGAAAGTCATATGTTGGCCACATCAGATTTTGTAATTATGCATCGCTGATATATTTACTTTTATGACTTGAAAAAGCAACGTACAGTTGCCCATGATTGAACACTGACTAGTAAATGTACACCAGATACGTGAGCCTATTTACGTTAATAAACATTATATTGTACCAACCAGTGTCTAAAAGAATGAAAATTCATTTTCTTATACAGTGGAAACCACTTAATACGAAATCGCTTAAAACGAAATATAGGTTAACACGAAACGCGTGCTCGCTCCTTTCCAGCGCCTATACCATTCTGTAGGTATATATTCATTCACTAACGCGAAACGGTTTACACGAAATACCGCTTAATACGAAAATATTCTTCGGTCCCACGAAATTAAATGCATGCAAAATTCTTCGGATTACGCGAAATGGCATTTGAGATAGGGTTTTCCCATGATTGCGGTAATATCTTCTGCTGTGTATTACATCCTACTATTGATATGTATTATGGATTTGCTTACGAGCCTAATTCCATATTTGAAAAATGAAAATGTTACCATTAAAGCAGTGAACATGAAATTCGGTTAACTCGAAATTCGGATAACACGAAATAAGTATGTCGGTCCCTAGCAATTCGTGTTAACCGCTTTTCACTGTAGTCTGCTTTTAAATAATCTTCAAATTAGTCTACAAATTTGATACACAACTTTTTCTTAATGTTAATATCTTCGTAGGATTTACTTTTGAATGAAGAAACGGAATTCGGGGCTGAAATGGCATTAAATGTTTAAACTTCCTCTGTGATTAATTTAAGGTAATCATTGTTTTATTTATATTCTCAGAACATTTTTCAACGCTTGAGAGGATTAGTTCATTTCATATTTGAACTAATTCGCGCATCGCTGAATATACAGATAGTAACTCGATTATTTTAATATATTTCATAAAATTACCTCTCAGGTGTTAGAAACATTCCATATGCGTACTGACTTTCGAAATATTAGTTCGAGTAACGCCGAGTCGAGAACGGAATTAAAAATTTTTCGTTCTCGCAGGAACGGCAAAAGGAGCTATCTGGATTTCCCCAGCATTCAAAGACCTTAGATTTCAAATTCCTCCGTACCCCTCGCACTTGTGTCGTGCTGTGACGCCGTCCCACCCAAAACTCAGGTACAAGAGGAAAGGTTTACCTCCCCCACTACGACCCACCATTCACTGGGACATCTGGTCTTGCATGCCGTCCATTTACACCCTTTGTCTTTTGAGCGAAATTGCCAAAAGAAGCTTTCATAAATTTTGCCGCTGGTCGTGGAGCCGTTTCATCTTCCTATCTATACCAACCGAAGTGCACGCCATTGTGTGTAACCTCGGGAAAGAGTATTTTTGCGATTCCGCCAAAAGGGTTTTTCCCAAATACTAAGTATATGAATTGAATAGCCTTTCACTAGAGGGCTATGTTTCTCTAACATCCACCCCTTCTCCAGATTATTGGTAAGAATATTGTCACTCTTGCTTTAGCAGTTGTACGAGAAACATCATTCTGATTTGGTGATTTTGGACGCTTTTCTGATTCCCTTGCCTCTAGTTCAAGGTTAGTACTTTTTAGATGTTAATATTGTGCTACGTTTTCACGGAAGTCGGAGGATTTCTATATTCCGAATGCTTTATTTCGATTTATATTTTTTTCAAATATTTAGACGTTCGGAATTAATTCCTGATTTGGTGATTTTGGACGCTTTTCTGATTCCCTTGCTCTAGTTCAAGGTTAGTACTTTTTAGATTTTAATATTGTGCTACGTTTTCATGGAAGTTGGAGGATTTCTATATTCCGAATGCTTTATTTCGATTTATATTTTTTTCAAATATTTAGACGTTCGGAATTAATTCCTGATTTGGTGATTTTGGACGCTTTTCTGATTCCCTTGCCTCTAGTTCAGGTTAGTACTTTTTAGATTTTAATATTGTGCTACGTTTTCATGGAAGTTGGATGATTTCTATATTCTGAATGCTCTATTTCGATTTTTATTTTTTTCAAATATTTAGACGTTCGGAATTATTCCTACTAAAACGTAAATAATATATATTAAATCCATATAGTTGATTGAAGATCTTCAGCGTGTTTGTGCTTCTATGTTAGTTCTTCTTTCCCTTTCATCTGGTGTTTCATTACCTTCCATGATTATGAACTGTATTAATTAAAGGATAACGGTGGATAACACTATTACGTATTTATGTCTATTGTTGCTCATAATTGGTTTTATATAATAGAATATATGTGATTATTCATGGTCATCGTTTGAAGTTGCTATGCCCACATATTTGTAACAATTACGGAAGTATGCTTTTGATTAATGTCCGTATCGTAGAAATTCAAATATCATCTGAAAATCTGCAAATATTATATGAACAGAATAAGAATCTAATATTTTGTTCAAAATGGTTCAGATCCGAAGACCGTAGGTTAATTCTTTATATTATTTTACAGGTGTCCGTCCGTATCCCATTTACGTATATCTCGAGAACCTTTCGTCGTAGAGATATGCAGTAAACGGCATTTTGTTTCTACAAGCTAGGAGGTCCCCGAAAAACTTTTTTCATTTTCATAAAGTCCTGGGTTCGGATCATAGGAATCATTTATATTTTTCATACCACGTAGAACTCGACTTATCAGCGTGCAGGCTTTAAGACATTTGCTCATATAAATTATATATACGAATTTCGGACTTGGATCGTTAGAAAGAAAAATGATCAAGGATTCTTATTCTTTTCTTATTTTTTCGTTTACGATTCTAAATCGCTCGCATTTTAAGTTTAATGCACATAATTTGCACTAAATTTTCCATTTTAACGCTAAGTGCCTTGACGACGGACATTGTCGTACTCATAGTCCTATTGTTGTAAAATCGTATATAGCTTATGGGCGTGAAATGAACGTGTTTCGTTATAGGCCGTGTGAATGAAGGGGGTAAGGGGAGGGGGGAGAGTGGGGAAAAGAGAGGTGGAAGGGAGAGAGGGGAAAGGAGAGTCAAAGAGGGGGAGGGGAATGCGGGAGAAAGGGGGATAAATAAATAGGGAGAGGGAGGGGAGCGAGCGAGAAAGAGTAGGATGAGGTTTCAATAATGTAAGAATATGGTGAAAGACGTCTTTCATAGAATAGATTTCTATGGGGATATTTGTACCAATGATTGCAGTGCTTGAAATGGAAAATGTTACGAAACGGAACGCTTGCATTGGTAGTGGAACGGAAATTTTTACGAAACGGAAAGCTTGTTATAAGGGACGATATTTCTAAATGTCTGACGAAACGGAACGGTATCATCGACGCGTGAGACGAGCCGGAGCAGCGTACCGGTGCGATCCGGCTCATTCTGAGCACTGATTAATTGATTCACATTATTATTAATAAACTATTTGAAAAAATCTGCGCAAATATTTACACTAGCTATTTCAAATTTTAATCTAAAAAAGAATGAAAGCCTGCACGCCGAAATGTATGCATATGTACTATATAACGTTTTATATGGTAACGCGTTGCCGAAGAAATACAGACGGGATATTAGTATAAGTTGATAATAATAGATGACAACTCCCATTCTCGCCACATTTGGATATCCGTCACTGTTATATTGGGAATACTATTACGTAATGCATTCCTGCATGCGGTTTTTAGCCTATCCTTACATGCGGTAATGGCTATAGTTTATTGGACTACACAGTTTTTTGGCATCCTTATTAATAAGTGCTGAAAATAACTGACAGTGCAAATTGAATAACTTGAGAATGTGTAACGATTCAAAATGGAATCTTAGGAGCTACACTCCAAAATAGGCTTATCGGATGTCAATATTTCATGATTACGCACGTTAAAAAAGTATTCAAAAGTCATTTTTAGAACCCACTTATTAATTATTTGCTTGTTGCCATAGCTGTATCATAAAACTCGGCTCCCGATAGACTATTCAACCGATATTGACGTAGAATATCACAGTTGACAATTTGGAATTCCATTCTCCGAATATTTATCTCTAAAATCAAGGTTGTGGGCATTGCAGGCGTGCGGGTATTACTCGAGTAAATACGGTAGTATCAATAAAGAAAGGAATATTCCCGCCTTTATTTGATGCAAAAAAGTTAAAGGAAGGTGAAGTTATAAGCTGAAAATTTGCGCAACTTTCCCCTCCTTCGCTAAGCTATCTTTCGCCCCTACAATACTTCCCCTTATTTTCGAGCCTCGCATCTGCCTTCGACTATTTATATAATGGATAACAAATAATATATTTCTACTCGTCATTGCCACCCTTCTATGGCGTTCTTGGACCGCTGTTGTCTGTTTACAGCTTGCTCATATACCTACACTCCATAATTCCAGACCAAACCTAGGGGGAATGGCTCCTCTCATCCCTCTGCCTTCCCTTCCTCGTATATAAGTGATTTCCATATACGTTGCCAGATCCCCTAGTGCAGGGTCGAGGATTTCAAGCAAGTGGTAAAAAATATCAAGCACGTCCTCAACAGGGATAAACAGTAATGCCGTCAGCATCCGTATACCATTCCTAATGACGTCATTATCGTTGAAATGAGCTTTTAGACCTAATGCCATTACATGTTTCCATATGGATTGGCAAAAATGGAAGAGGCATCCCTTAATGGTAGAATTTGGGATTACATTCCGCACTGCATTTATGGCACTTAATTCAAAATCAAGCATGATCAGTTCTGGATTAAAATTATAATTTAAAATGTCACAGTGTTGTTTGAGTTGTTGAAATATTGATGCATAAGAACCTTCGTCCTTTCTTTTCGTTAAGGAATACACAAATGGAAATACATGCCCCTGCACCACACCATGTATTGTATATAGCTGGAAAAATAGCTTAGCCGTTGTTTTGAAAGTGCCATCCATATAGATCTGTGTGCTTCTGCACAACTGCTTCAATCCATCATCTGTAAAAAAAATAGAAAAATAGCTTAGGCGTTGTTTTGAAAGTGCCATCCATATAGATGTGTGCTCCTGCACAACTGCTTGGGCCCCCACGCAACGCAAGTTTTTGGAGCTCCCATTTATATAACAAGTAACAGTTTTTAAAAAATTCAAAAATAAAATCTTTTTGCTTAATAAAATAGGCGGTCTTAAAAGAATAAAACAAGAAAATTTTCAGACTATTTGCCCGTTATAAAAGATTTAACTTTCATATTATGTTCATTGCTGCTGCTTTACATATCATTTACGTAATAATTTCGCTTTGATAGGAGGTTTTCAAGGTTGAGCTTCATTAAGCTATTTGTTTTGCTATTAACTTCATATTCAAAATCGTTTACTCCAGCTTATGGAATGAGATTATTACGTAAATGATATGCAAAGTAAAAGTAATGACAAGTACATGACACAAAAATCCTTTATAACAAACAAATAAAACAAGCAAAAAGATTTTATTTTTGAATTTCTTTAAATTCTTACTTGTTTTAATCCTTTGTGCGAAAATGAATAACATTAGGCGAAGAATAACGAACATAAATAATTTACCTCAATCTGTCGTCTTGGCTGCTTAGGGCGTGCGACAGTCGTCAAAACGAAGGATGGAGTCAATTTTAGTCCAAGAACGGCAGTCGCAATCATGAGCTTGATATTCAGAACGCTACAAGAGAGAAAGTGGTGGAAAAATCTTAAAGACAGCAAGAAGCTTCAGCTCCTTCAGTTTATAGGGAAAAACTAACCAAAGAATTGGATCCCTAAGATATAAAAGCTTCTTCTGCTATGCCCAGCTATGACAACGTACGTTCAATGCTTCATAGAGCTGCAGCTAAATGTTGTGCTTGTCTTCCAGATTCATTGTCAGAATTGATCATCCAGGATGAATATGTTATAAAATTCCTAGTCTATCGACACCAATGCCCGCAGTGTTCCCTCGGATTCCCTCCGCACCCACTTTTCCCTCCCCCTCCTACTACACACCCTCCATTTTCAATTTTTCGCTTTATATTCGTAATTGTTATAAAATTCCTAGTCGATCGATACCAATGTCCGCAGTGTTTCCGTCGGATTCCTTCCGCACCTCCTTTTCCCTCCCCCTCCTACTACACCACCTCCATTTTCATTTTTTCGCTTCATATTCGTAATTGTTATAAAATTCCTAGTCGATAGACACCAATGTCCGCAGTGTTTCCTTCGGATTCCTTCCGCACCCCCTTTTCCCTCCCCCTCCTACTACACCCCCTCCATTTTCAATTTTTCGCTTCATATTCGTAATTGTTATAAAATTCCTAGTCGATAGACACCAATGTCCGCAGTGTTTCCTTCGGATTCCTTCCGCACCTCCTTTTCCCTCCCCCTCCTACTACACCCCCTCCATTTTCAATTTTTAGCTTCATATTCGTAATTGTTATAAAATTTCTAGTCGATAGATACCAATGTCCGCAGTGTATCCTTCGGATTCCTCCCTCTCCTTCAAACTCTCCTCCATCTTCAGGTTTGCCCTTCATATTTTTCATACTTCGAAATAAAGTCTCTGTGGACATATGCAAAATTGGACAAAGAAAACAGTGGATGAAAAGGCTGTGGACAAAAAGGCTGTGGACATAAACAAAAGTGGACATAAAGGCAGTGGGCGAAAAGGCTATGGACATATAAGAGTGGACATAAAGGCAGTGGACATAAAGACTGTGGACATATATTATGGTGGAGGTAAAGACTGTGGACATAAGGGCAGTGGACACAAAGGCTGTGGACATAAAAGAGTGGACATAAAGGCAGTGGACATAAAGACTGTGGACATATCATCTGTGGATCCTCTTTACACTTTCTTGGGATTTCTTTCCTCCATATTAATTTCCTTACACTCTGGTAAAATACACTCCCCGGTTGTATTCTGTTGTTAATCTCCCTGTCTACTCCTGCATTTTGCATTATTTCACTTCCCAAATACTTGAAGTTCTCCACTATTTCAAGATTCTGACCACCCATTGTTATAATATCTTTCCCTTCTCTTTCCCCTCTTGTCATTACCATTGACTTACTCTTTTCCACACTAACTTTCATACCATATTTCACAATTTTTACTTTCTCATACGAAGTATCGAGAAAGTATTGTTTTCGCGAAAAAATTCGACCTCGAGATTTTTACGGAAATACACGTTTTAGGTGTCGCTGAATCCGAAAAAGTGGTTTTCGCAATGCCATCTGTCTGTCTGTCTGTTACTGGCGCTGGAGCCTAGACGGTCGAACGAAAATGAAATCTCGTACTTAGGCATTTTATCATACTGAGCAGAGTATGCATAGAAATGGTTGACATTGATCAAGAATTAAGAGTAGTTTATTCTACGCATTTTTAACAACAATCCGATTTTCTCGAAAACGGCTGTAACGATTTTGATCAAATTTCGTACAGTTACTTGAGTTTATGTCTTGAATAACACTGTATAGTTGATATTTATCAAAAAATGAATATAAGGCTAGTTTATTCTAGGCAACTTTAAAAATAACTCCATTTTCTCAAAAACGGCTAATACAATTTTGATCAAATTTCGTACAGTTACTTGAGTATACATCTACAATAATACTAAGTATTTTATTTTTCTCAATGAATGAATATAAGGCTAGTTTATTCTTGGGCAACTTTAACAAAAATTGGATTTTCTAAAAACAGGCTCATACGATTTTCATTTTCTAAAGATAACTAAACGACGCATTAGTATATGAGAAAGTTTGTACAATGTTTGTTGTACCGATTTTTTCATTTAAGACATTCAGTTGTTCTTGTGCTTCATTGCTGTGATTTCTCCATACTACGATATCATCTGCAAATAACTATCTTCATATCCATGCCCCCATATGCTTCTTTTGTCTCCTTCATAATTTCATCCATAACCATTATAAATAACAGTGATGACAACACTCTTCCCTGTCTTAGCCCTGTTTCATTCCTAAACCATCCTGTTTTCCCTACTTGGGTCTGTACACAGCTGTAACAGTTGTCATACATTGCTTTCACCATCTGTATTGTTGCATTTCCAATTTCCTTTCTTGTCATGGTTTCCCAGACTTTTTCTCTGGGAACCCTATCATACACCTCTAAATCTAGGAATGTCATTTCCATATCTTTTCCATACTCCCATTGTTTCTCCATTCTTTGTCTCATAGCAAAAATGAGATCTACTGTTGACCTACCACTTAGAAAACCATACTGTTCCTCCTGTAACTGCCTCTCTACCTTATCTCTCATTCTCCTTTCCATTATCTTTGCTACTTGCGAAATAAGTGTGATTCCTCTATAATTATTACACACCTTTTTGTCACCCTTCTTAAAAATTGGTATTATTATTCCCTTCCCTCAGTCCTCTGCGACACGTTTTTCTTTCCATATGCACTTTAACAGTCTGTACAGCCAATGTACTCCCACAGGTCCTGCTGCCTTTATCATCTCCACTGATACTTCATCCACCCCTACTGCTTGACCCATTTTCATCCTTTTAACTGCTAATTCTACCTCTAACATCATTTTCATTTTCTTCCTCTATGCCCAGACTATTCACCACTACACTCTCATTTGTACCATTTCTCACATTCAACAGTTTGTCAAAATACTCTTTCCATCTATTCCTTATCTCTTCTGGTTGTGTTAATATCTCTCCACTTTCATCTTTCACAAACTTTGTCTACACCCTTTCTTTCCTTTTGCTTTTAATAAGCCTATAGAGTACTCTTTTACCTCCATGTACATCCTCTTCCATTTCTCGTGCAAACTTCTCCCAACATTTCCTCTTTTCTTCGTCTATCATTTTCTTATAGCTCCTTTTTATTTCCTGATACATACTTCCTTCTGCTTTCCTCTTTTTTATCTCTGTTCCATTCCTGCCATGCTTTCTTCTTCTCTTTCACCTTTACTTTCACCCTGTCATTCCACCATGGCATCTCCTTTTCTCTCTCTCTCTCTGATGTTCTACTACAAGCACTTTCTGCACTGCTTACTATTGCACTTTTAAACTTTGTCCGTTCATCTTCCACACTTCCTGTCTCTGACTTAGGTATTACTCATTTTAATTTCTCCCGGAATTTTTCCTGTACTTCTTTTTCTTTTAATTTCCATACTTTTATTTTCCTTTCTCATTCTTCCTTTATTCTTTCAATCCTTCCCACTTTCAATTTTGCCATCACTACACGGTGGTCTCCATCAAATGCCTCGCCTGGTAAAACTGAGATATCTTCCAGTTGTCTGCGATTTTCTCTTTCCACTAGAAAGTAATCAATTAGCATTATCGTTCTTCTATCTCCCCAACCATATCTTGTGATTTTTCTGCTATTCTTCTTTCTAAACCAAGAATTTCCTCGCAATCAGTCCATTCTTCTCACAGAATTCTACCAATGCCTCTCCTTCTTTATTTGTTTGTCCATACCCAAACGGCCCAACTATTTCCTCTCTCCCTTGTCTGTCCTTTCCCACCTGTGCATTTAAGTCGCCCATAATTATCACTTCCTCATCCGTTATTTCCCTTTCTAATTTCTCCAGGAATTCTTCTTGTCTGTTTCCCGTCTGGGGTACATACACTTGTATAAAGTTCTTCACTCCACTTTCCATCCTCAACCTAGCCTTCATCATTCTATCTCCTATATAATCAACTTGTTCCACATATTCCCCAGGTCTTTCCTTATAATGGTACCCACTCCATTTCTTGCTTCCTGTCCACCACTCCAGTATAGTGTGTAGCCCTTTCTCATTTTCTTCACTCCCTTCCCTTTCCATTTTGTCTCACTCAAACCCATCATCATTATGTCTCTCTCTATCGTAAAATCTACCAGCTCCTCCATCTTTCCTGTCATAGTCATTATATTGGCAATGCCTACTTTAAGAATTTTATTTACTGGTCGCCCATTTCTCACAGTTTCCCCAGTACCTTGAGAGCTGCGCATCGCTTGTGTGGTATGCCCTAACCTTTTCTGAGGCTGATGTATCTGTACCATCATTATTGTTGTTATAGGCTGTTATTACAATAAGGTCGCCGCTCCTAAGGGCATTTTATATCTTCTGCCAGGTGAGGTATTGAGGCTTCCTTCAGGTTGTCAAGTTAGTTACCGCCGCCTGACACTCGGCATTGAGACACTGGATGTATGCTCTACTCCATTACCATAGCAGGATTTCTCCTGTCCAGACATTCCTCTGGGAATTTATCAAACTTTAATAGGCAATTCGAACTGCATCCATGATACTTGTTTACATTTCGATTGGAGACTGAGTTCAATCAGTTGTTTGGTGAATCAGATACTTATTCCAGCTTTAAGGGATCAACAAAATCCAGGGGAAAATTGAAGACCAAGTGGGTTGATATTTGAGTATACAATGAGAATGGTATTAGTTGTTTCATATTTGATCACACCATGAGAATGATTTTAAGTCACTGTTAAGATTTTGTTCAATGTAAGCTCTCTGATCAACATAAATTACACCATTCTCTCTCCTTATTCTCATACCTAGAACATGTCTTGCTTGACCAAGATCTTTCATCTGAAATTTACTCATCAACTCCCTTTTCAATTTGTTCTTTTCTACCTCATTGTTACTGAACAACAAAAGATCATCAACATACAAAGCAATTATAAATACAGACCCATTTATAATTTTATGGTATACACAAGTTTCACATTTTAATCTCTGGAAATTCAACTTTGTCAAAACAACATGAATTTTATCATACCAGACTCTAGATGCTTGCTTTAACCCATAAATAGCTTTTTTTAAGAAACAAACCTGATTTTCTTTGCCCTTTACTACAAAACCTTCAGGCAGTTGCATGTATACCTCCTCATTCAGTTCACCATTTAGGAAAGCTGTGATTACATCCATATGATAAATTTCTAAATTTAGCTCAGCTGCTAATCCAAACAAAATTCTAATTGTTGCATTTCTGACTATTGGAGAAAAAGTCTCATTATAGTCTATCCCATATTTTTGAGTAAACCCCTTTGCAACAAGACGAGCTTTATGTCTAAAGGCATTTCCATTTGCATCTCTCTTTAACTTGAAAACCCACTTACTTTGAACAACTCTTTTATCATTAGGTAAATCAACAAGAACCCATGCATCGTTTTTCTGTAAAGACATATACTCCTTCTCCATTGCACACTTCTACATAACATTATCAGGCCTTGACAAAGCCTCACTTACTGTTACTGGATCATCCTCACTACAAATAGCACTATATAAAATATAGTCAGGATATTCTCTTACTTTTCTCTGCCGCACAGGGTATTTTCTTCCCTGTGCAAGTCCTGGGTCTGGCTCAGTCACCTCAACTGCTTCTGGCTCCTGTTGTGGTGGAATTATTAGTTCATCATCATCATGCATAATACCTCCATTTGGTGTCTCTGGATTAATATACACTGGGACATCAGCAATCTGCTGCTTTTCCTGGCTCACAGCATTCTGATAAGTCTGGTTTTCTAGAAAGATGACATCTCTTAGCAGCCGCATTCCACGTTCATTCAGATGACCGAGCCTCCTATGCCACAACATACTGGAATAGCCATCCTGAACAACAGCGAGGACATTGTGTCTGGGCACCGGCACCACCTGATCAAGCCTGTAGATGCCACCAACTTCTGATGCAGTGATTACAGCTTCTCCTTGGACCTTGCAATCAGACTCGATATACACCTGGCAACCTGCAGAACTAAATACAACAGACAAACCATTCTCGACCATCTTTGACACTGACAGCAAGTTACCAGACAGATTAGGTACATATGTGACATTATTTATACATTTAATGTTACCCTTCACATTTATGAGTACGTTCCCTTTCCCTGCACTAGAAAGTCTTTGATTATTAGCACATGCCACATCAAAACCAGGACCACTATCATCACAATAATCATATAACCGGTCCTTTCTGGGTGACATGTGGGACGAAGCCCCTGAGTCTATATACCAGTCCTTAGAGCTGAAAACACCAGCACCAAGAGCAGTCAGAAAACACCAATCCTTCTTGAATCCGGAACCCGGTTTTTCCCTTACCTCCTTGGAATTCAAACCGCTTGGCTTCTTCTCTTGATCCCTCTTTGGACACTCAGCTTTCATATGTCCCTTTTCGCCACACCGGAAACACCGAAACTTTTTCTTCTTGTCACCAGTGGCAGGACTCGGTCGAGAACCACCTTGAATCTTCTTCCCCTTGGCAAACAGAGCGGAGTCACCTGCTGCAACCCTCGAACTATTCCGCAGGTCTTCTTGCAGCAGCTTCACTCTGATGTTTTCAGAAGTTATCTCGGCACCCGAATGTTCTAGCGCCATCTTCATTGGCTTGTACTCTTCAGGAAGACCACGGAGCATCACTACCGCAACCAGATCATCATCTAGGCCTTTACCTATGTCTTTCAACTTCTGAGCAGTTGACATAACAGCCGTGACGTAATCATGCATTGAGTTGTGCTTGTCTAGCCGTTCATCCAAAAGCATGTCAATGAGCGCAATCCTTCGGTTTACTCCTTCATCTTCAAAAACTTTTGCCAATTCGTTCCATGCTTCTTTTGCCTTTGTTGCATTTCTCACATAAGGGTAAATGTGAGGCTGCACATGGAGACAAATTAAGGTTAGGGCGTCAGTATCCCTCTCAGCGTTCTCGTCCTGTGCAATACCACATGCATACGCCCACAACTTCTCGCGCATTAAAAGTAGTTTCATAGCAAATTTCCAATCATTATAGTCCTCCATTCCATTCAACTTGTTGATGCCCGGCATGCCGGTAAACCGTGCTTGATTTGTCGCCATGTCTTTCTTTTACGTGGAATATGACACGTCACGTCACAAATCACAGACTCAATAGTTCCTCGAACAAATCTCGGAATACGCCTACAGTACTTTACTCGACATTATCACAGGGCACAAGCTCCGAATGAGGAAATACTATATTCTTACTTTGCGCTTACACCATTAATCAGAACTCACCAATCCTTTCCACAAAACACAGATCAGCCATATTACGTCGTTCTGGGCCCATAACCTGTTAAGATTTTGTGAGGATGGAGAAAGATTCTTTACACTGATTACAAACACCGTTTATTGAGAGCGGCAATCTTTACAGGGTATAGTAACAACACCGGAAGTAAAAACTTCACACACGTCCACAGATGTCACTAGAATACAGCAGTATAAATACATTCCAACAGTCACCTACCAGAATCTATGTGTACATAAGCCAACACAATCAACTTAGGTTGTGAGTGCCATGACCTTTATTACAGAACTCATAAACCAGTCGTAGAACAATCATTTGTAGCATCAGCAGCATCACTATGAGAGAGGTGGATTAAATATTCAAGATCTCTTTCCACTGATAAATATAATTTATATGTGTGTATGTATGTATACCGTATTCACTCATTAAGTGGCAGAAAAACATTTGGTTTAACTTAGCCCAATGGAAAAGAATTACTATATTATTATTATTATTAAACTGTGAATAGTTTGGCAGTCATAAGTTGAAATTATAAGCAAAAACAATGCCAAACATCTCATTAGTATGTAATAATAATTTTTATTTTGTATGTTGTACTAAGAATAATATATTTTTTAAATTGTTTTTTGTCAATTTTTTAAATCATGAAACATATCTTTAAAATAATAAAAGCATTAACTATATACAAGAGGTCTCCATGGCCGAATATGATAAAAGGATGATTTCTAATCACTCTTAATGCTTCAAACTGCGCCATACTAGACATTAGCTGGACAATTTTTACTTACCTTTATAAAATTTGCTCACTGGCCCGAGGGTGAGAAAAAATTTGAAAAAAGGTTAGACAACCCTGCTCTAAATCACCGGAAAGTGTTTTTGTCAACATATCTTAATATCACATTCTGTTATTTGCTTGTTTGGAATCTAAATGAAATATTTGTTTATATTTTATTGATACCTCTCCCCCAGTATTTAATACGCAGATACTCTGGCCAAGACTTCATTCAGTACTTCCAAGTCAGATAACAAGGAACTCTGGTTATAAGCAAGAACTCACCAACAGAAATTGCTTCTAGGTCTTGAACCAGTTTTTCTCTAGGGCCGTTTTTAAAGGATGGTAGTACTCTGACGGTTCGCTTTATACACTCGTTTGCTTACTTAAGACTATGATTCGCTTAGGGTTGCTAATTACCTCCTCATCTGACGGCATTAAATATGATTCTCTTAAGATGGTCGATTAACTCCTCATTCGGCGGCAGTAGCTATGATTCTCTTAAGATGGCTGATTAACTTGCCATCCACCAGCAGTAGCTATAATTCCCTTAATTTGGCTAGTAGTGGCTGGTACCACCTAATACTGCCACTACTGATGATGAGAGCATTGCTCCCAAAATATGTATTTATTGTTTCACTGAATATTTAGAGAGTTGCGAGTGTTACTTGAATGTATTTGTGAGTGAGAGTTCCGTCTGACATGTACCTGTCATTGTTGAAAGACACGTAAACCTACAGACATCGTGTGTGATTAAGGTTGCCACCTTTTAGGAATAGGAAGTAAGGACACGGCCTGACCTCTTTTTTTAGGGAATGCAGTGGAATATCAACTTCGGCGACAATGAGAGTTGTCATGGTAGCTTATATTTGGCATTCTCGTAAAACTGATAAAATCACGTATTTTACTGACTCCAATCGCATTTTTTAGCTAATTCGAACAGGGTTTGGACTTTGTCTTTCAAAAAACGTTTGTTCTTCCATGAATAGAACCATCCAAGTCTCAGGTTTGTAGGTACGTTTATAAGTAATTTTAAAAGTCAAATGAAAAATAAGCTGCATTCATCCCGATGTAATTCAGTTTGAGAGAATGAAAAAATGAAACATTTTTACTTTCTCCATATACGTAGCACAGAGAAAGTATTGTTATCTTGAAAAAAATCGACTTCTATATTTCACAAGATATGTTTTGAGGCCCCGAGAACACGTTTAGACTATTTTCGGAACGATGTCAGTGCGTATGCCATTTTGAGCGCTCGAACTCGAGAACTGGTTGCCATATTATTACCAAATTTCATTTGTTACTCATTGGTATGAGCACGAAGAGCTTATTAGATTTCGGACAATACCAGTTAACCGGATGTTAAGGTTTATTCGTAACCCGATTCCGGTTTGGCTAAATATCTCTGCTAATACATCATTATTGTATATAGAATTCGATACAAAGTTTATCTAGAATGCAATTTTCTACAACTTTCATTTGAAACAATTTTCCATAGCAGCATTTGTTTAACAATTACTTACAAATAATCGTATTTTTTGGTTTCTATCGAATATCTCCTTAAATATCTTGTTATTGGTAATCGTCGTGAGGACAAATGATGTAGAGAACAATATTTCTTCCTAGTTTTGTGTTAAGCAAATTTTCGTAGAACCATTTAGTAGATAATTAATTTATTAGTAAATTTCCATTATAGAGCGTCGCCCTCTATCGGTGAATTCTGGGAACATATATAAAGTACATTTCATGGCAATAAGGACAACCGTATTCTTTTACGATACGAAATAATAGTTTTGCCTTATAATGCTATTCATAATAATTAAATATCTATACCTGAAGTTTGTACACAATCTTGTGCTGGCCACATAAGATTTTTTATTTTAAATTAGAAAGGTAGTTGATATCGGTATATAAACCTCACTACACCACTTAACTGTTTATTGAGTTTAAAACGAGGCCTTTTTCTATTTTCTACGTACTGTAGAGTCTGAGCTATAAAAACATATACATACATACAAACACCTTCGTTTTCGATATCTCTAGATTCCGACTGTTATTTTAATTACCTTTGAATTCTTAGATGGACATTATCTTAAAAATATTTCTACTAAATAATAATATATCATTAAGTTTAATAATTTGTGTTTTTAATCATTTCAAATATAGATATGAAACAGAGAAATTATAGTAATGTAATACATTTATATGTAAAATGTGTTAAGTCACAAAGAAAATCCATCATATAAGGAAATTAAAGGATTTGTTTATATTTTGTATTATTTAAAAGAAAAAAGTTAAATTAAAACATCTTTGGTGATTCAGCATAAGTTAAGATGACGTTATATACAAATACACATTGCCAAAATGAAAAAAAAATTATTAACTTAGCAACGGTTTCGAACCCCGAAATTTATTATTTATTTATTAATAAATAAGTTACAGTTAAACGAGTAAATGTAGAAACGTAAGTAAGCAGAACAATATAATTTCACTTACTTTTGCTTCATAAAACTCACAAATTTCACAGCAAGGTTTTCATGGTCACATGTAATTAAAACAGGAAGCAGTGTACCACATGTTCATTTTAAACTGCAATTGACATCGAATAACAATGCCATGAAAAAGTTTATTTCATTACTAAAATAAATGTATCTAACAATCCAAGAATTGACTTATAATACTTCTGTTTGTGAAGCTGTAATAGTTAAAGAAGGCTATAGCAGAAGGAATTGGGTTGAACCATAAAGAATATTGCTGAAGAATTAAAATAACATTTTGTTTTCGCTGTATTTAAGGTACATTTATTACTCTTAGGTTTCTTATTAATAACAAGTTAGCTCAGCTACCATGCAAGGCAGCACTGCTGCCTATATTTGGCAGTTTCGCCGCCAATTTTATGGAGTTAGGCCGCAGAGCGGCCAGGAGCGAAGCCCCTGGTGTATTTCAATAAGACAAATTCTAATTAATGTCAAACGACAAAATTGGGACAATTTAGAATACAATCGGGAGACGAGCCAAAAGTCGTGATTGTCCTGCCAAAATTGGAACGGGTGGCAACCCTTTGTGTGATACTATGTCCCTAGCAGAATTACTTCTTGTAAACCTACTATTCTTTCCTTTCCTATCACTTTCCCCTTTTTTCCTAATTGTGTGAGTGCATATGGTTGCTGAGTTGGTCCCTGTCGCAATCGTCCAGATTCACAAACCTACCAGCATCGGTGTGGGTTCAGGTCCCTGGCACGGTTTAATACCTCGTAAACCTCTCCCATTATCCTTTCCACCTTTGGATTAATACTTGTGTATGAGTGATTGACAACAGGTCCCTGACGAGGATTAATACCCTGCACACCTGTAAGTGTGCCTCTTTTTTATGTATCTATTTTTTCCTTTCTTGCCCATCTTTTATCTTTCTCCTTTTGTGTTGCCTCTAAATATTTGCCTTGTACAGTTAAGGAGTTATACTTATATGCTCCAAGTGAATAAATGAAAATGTAATTGTAATGCACGTTTGCCCTCTCATCACTCATTTAGTCACATTAAGAAAGCTAGGAGCAAATTCACATTTGAATTGCGACTAATCATCAAAATCAAAACTCCAAGAAAAATTGTTTTTACCAATGTTACATATGTTATTGTAAAATATTTACCATGAAATGTTATATTTACTGTTTCCATCTTTATATAAACACATTTTCCTCAAAGAGGAATATATGTAATTAATTTTTATATATTCAGTAAGGGCTGTTGAAGGTGTCTATGGAATAGGTGTAATTAAGCATCTTTGAATTTTATTACACTTTTTTGGAAAAACTGATTGATGTCATATCTAATCTGACAAAAAATCCTAATTTTTTTCATTCTATTATTATAAATTTTACAATTTGAAATGCATTTAAATTAACATTTTATTCATAATTACATCAGTTCAAATTCATCATTTAAGATGTGCCCTTAAAAAATGAAAAATTCAATAAGAAAATATTGAAGATAATTGTTTTTGCAAAGTTTTTAATTCTTAAATTTTTACCAAGCATCACTAACACCTCTAAACTTTTTTATGTTTAACCACTTCCAGAATTTGAAAAATAAATAAATTTTAAAAACATTTTTCTCAAGTTTCAATATCATTCTTAACATGGAAAAGATTTTTAAACCACATAATTGAGAAATAAAATACATCACGTACTCTCCTCCCATTTATTTATTAATTAATTAAATATTTTCCATAACAAAAATAAATAAAATGATAGTTTATTTATGCCCTGAACTTCTTAAAGAGTGGATGTTTTATTCCACTACACGATGATCTTTTGTACTCATAATATACAGTGTCATCTGCTCCAGACATTGAACTCATGGTCCCAACTCTGCGAAACATCTGAAAAAGAAATCCACAAATGTTAATTTAAATAATAAATTGGAGAAATTAAACAAATTAAATTACTTAGGAATTCTAAGAATAAAGTTCCATTTTTAACACCCTTTAGTTTGCCTAGTATTAATGGATTAAGCCTAGTCGTAGGCAATTTCTAAGGCAGGTATAAAAGGTGCTCAATTATTATTTAAGTTCTAATCTTATTTCAGTCATTCCATACTTTGTATGTACAGTATAGAACCTTTTATGCGACAAGCGTGGGATATGGGGATAGCCAATTATCTGGAATATACTAATAAACAATGCTCGGAAAGACCTAAAACCTACCGGAAAGGTGTTCTGGCCTATTGCATGTGTCAATAATATTGTTCCATCTTATCAAACATTTAGTAATACTGTTTTGTTAATCTCATTTAATAAAAATAATATAAAACTTTTTCTTTACTTTTCTTCATCGTATTACATGAGAAATAATTCAAAATTTAACTTGATTTTAAATGTATATAGTTAAGTACAGCAATAGTGTAGAATGTAGAAGTAAGGAAACCCTGGTGTGTATATGAATCCACAATATAAGTAGCAACAACATAACCAAGGGATGTAAATTATCGTATTTACATTTTTTCCAAAAAATGTCTGCAAAAAAATTAGGGATTGTCTTAAAATTGAGTATGAAGTTTTAGGTGGGAAAAATGTGTGCATTTTAAACACCACATGGATCACCTGGATTTCGAGTTTATGTCCATGAAAACGCCTTTATAAATGCATACAACAATACAATACATTTAATTAGTTACTATAATACATCAAAAATTTTATACTATAATAGCCCAGGTCTGTTGGTTGGTTGTTCACGCTTTCACGATGGCAGATATAGAGCGTTTTAACAAACTTCCCAAATAGGTAAAAGATTGAAATTTGGAAGGATGCTTGATTAACATATTTTAAGGTAATGATGAAAATAAATCTCCATTTCCATTTTCTGTAAGGTAACATGTAAAAATCAATTTTTTGATGTGCAGGCTTTTATTGTATTGGAAATTAACATTAGAAGGAATTAACCTACGATCTTCGGATCTGAACCATTTTGAAGAAAAAATTACCAAGTTTCTTATTCTGTTCATCTTTTTCCTCATACAATTCAAAATCACTCCTGTTATACGTTTAATTCACATATTTTGTGGAAATATTGCCATTTTAACGGAATGTTACCTTGGCTATCAATTATATTGTTAGACCTCAAAATCCTATTGTTGTATCAATCCTTATGGGTGTAATCATGCTCTGAATGCTTTTAATATGAGATAGGGAGGGAGAGAGAGGGATGGTAACGCAGGGGGAGAGAGGGAGTGAGGGAGAGGGAGGGAGAAGGGGAGGGTGTAAGGGAGGGAGGGAGGAGGAGAGAGGGAATGAGGGGGAAGGGGTGGAGAGGGGGAGGGGGAATGACGAGAAAAAAGGGAGAGAGAGAGGGGGGAAGACAGACAGAAAAATGACTTTATTGAGGGTGAAATTTAAGAGAGAGAGAGAGGGAGTGAGGGGGAGAAGGGAAGGAGGAGAAAGAGGGGGAGGGAGGCAACTATTTTAAGGTTAACTAAAGATATTCGTCATATTGACGGGCAATTATGCTAGTTCATAATCATAGTTCTCAAAGTTGCACATAGTACAAAAGAGTACCTCGAGGGTACTGATGGAAGGGGTGTGTTTACGGCTGGGTAGGATATCTAATGTGTGTGACAATGTAAACAGTTAAGCAAGGTTTGGCGGCAATATTTTAGGCATCTTGTTACATTTTAAACATTTAGTAATGGATGGTGCATACGAACGTCTACCTTCTGACTACACGGAAAACCTGATTGCTTTCCAGAAGCATGCAATTGGGTTGTGGAAAATTTACGATTACCTCCTGAGCCAAATGGGTAATGCAAATGAGACACCTATTTATTTCGACATGCCATCCAATTATACAGTTAACGAAAAAGGCACAAAAATTTCCGGGAATGAAAAAATACGCGTTACGGTAATGCTGGCTGCGTTAGCGGATGGCACGAAGTTGCCGCCATATGTTTTAAAATGCAAAACAATGCTTAGGGAACTGCTACTTAAAGGAATAATTGTTAGATGTCAAAGCCAATGCCTTTTTTATTCATGCTCTTAGTGTGTTGATTGGTATTTAAAAGTTTTTCATAAATATACGGTTTTTTTTTGGGGTCGTCTTAAATTCGAGGTCGTCTTCCTTTCAAGTAAATATGGTAATACAGTAAGTCCCCGACTTACACGGATCCGCAGATATATGGATGAGGGTAGTTGAACTGCCGCGCGTATACAGTTAGTTGGACAGCTGCTCAATATATGGCATTACTTGTACATTGCAGGAAACGCAGCAGACAGAAGTGCTTTTGTTATATTTGTTTTTTATTGTGAAAGAGCTTTTAAGGGCATTAAAGTTATCTTGTAATTGCATTAAAACAAATTTGATAAACGCACTAGGTATAAACCCTCATTATGGCTGAGAAACGTAAGAGTGGTGACGTGACGGTTCACGAAGTTATCTAGAGCAGTTAATGATGCAATTGCATGCTATAAAATTATTTATGATGAGAAGAATGAAGCTACTATACAAACATCACTGGACAAGTAAATATGTAAAACAGAGACAAATGATGTAATGCCATAGTCACCTGCAAAATCTGCTTAAATACGTATATACTATGTACTAATACTCTTCTTGCAATTACTAACATTTTTACTTAAGTATGATGTATTGTAATGAATAAATTTTCACTTTCTTAACATTTTGTTATTATAAGCTCTACTTTTTTCGGCTTTAATTATCCAATGAAGTGAATGACAAATTTGTGTAACTGCCGTGCGTATTAGGTTACTTGACCAGCTACTCAAAAGATGGTGTTTGCCGTATATTTCCACTGAAGTTCTCTTTACATTGCCACTAGTACTGCACAGCCAACTGCGTTGCTTCAAAAAAGGTATTGGTTTAAACATTGTTCGACTTACACAGAAATTTTTGGAACGAATTAACCGTGTAAGTCGGGGACTTACTGTAATTCAATTTCAAAGAAGTTAATTATCCAAGACACTCTTAGAAACTGAAAAAATAAAAGTTAAAGATGGAGATATATGTGGAGCACATTGCTAAATTAAACTGTTAGTTCTTGTTAGTTCACTGATTTGATGAAATACTCCAGGGTTTACAGAGTTGTTCTCTCTATCTGCTCTGTGCACATGGAAACGTATCTCTAGTCTGTTCAGAAAACATTGGAACATGCACAATTCAAGTGTTAACATGCAATTGTACATTAAAAATAACCAATTCTTGCTGTTTTAAATAGCAGAAGAAATCTTATCCTGGAACACAAACTTTAGCTCATGGGAGGGTTTAAATGTCAACCCTCCTCCCCCCTACTTTCCCCCTTGGATATGCCACAGTATTATGAAATTAACACCTGTCTTTACAAATGTGTTTTAGTAGTAATGAATAAGAATGACATGGTTTTTATGAAAAACTGACAGTAATGCTTATTACACACGGGACAAGATTGTGATACAATGTATGAAAAATACTTACTCCAGGTGCACCGCCTCGAGGTCCTTCTCCTGGAACCCTCTCTTCGTCTGCATCTATCTCACTTGCAGCTAGGACTTGCTGCAGAAGCTGACCCTGCTCCTCACGTGTCTTATAACTAAGGTCCTCCTGCAAAAATAAATTTTTAAATTGCATGTTTTCTAATCTCAAGTCATTATTTATTGTCTTCAGAATCTTACTTAAATAAAATATACATTATTTAATACTAAATGGCATGATACATAATCTTTACACAAAACATTCTGAATGTCAAGCCATTTACCTCTTCCATTCCAGCCAATTTGGTGATAACCTTGTAACTGTAACCCTGGTTGACTAAGAAGCGTTGCCTTTTTCTAGAATAACTCATTTCCACAGTGTCTTGAGATACAAGAGTGTAGAAAAAAGCATTATACTCTTCTGCAATGGCTCCTGCATAAATAGACAAATGAAAACTAAAATTTATAATTTTTAAGAGAAAATAAAGAATCTGGTATATTCATCTTTCTATAAACAAACTTTAAGCAATTTACAAATATATTTTAAAGCTAATGAAATTAACAATATAATTAGACATGCATTTGGGACGAATGTTCATTTATTTGTTGAGTCTGTTTCTTGTTTTAGATTCTGCATGGGATCCTTAATTTCCACAGTCTTCATGACTAATGAAGTGCTCAGGTCACTAACCTTTTAATATCATAGAGAATAATGAGAATGGCCATTAAGGTTGTGTTGGATTACGAATGGTGTTATTTGTTTATGGTTCTGGGTCTTGTTTGATTCTTGGAGAAGCTGAATGAAATCATGTAGGTTTATGGCACAAAATTTGACTTCCTCTACACTTGTTTCCCGTGCAGGGTTTTCTGTCCCCATCGGGCGCGTCCCCAGGTGGCGGATTGGGGAATGCTCGGCAGATATGCAGGGTAGGTGGGAAATAAAATACCACCCGCGGACCAAAACAGAAGCAAAACCCAGGCACATCTGTTCCCGTATCGGGCGGTGTCCTGGTCGACGTCTGCTCCCATGTTAGGGGTGGCCACTGTGAGAACCTGGCTGTAGGTATAAAAAGCACCCAGCGTCTGTACCCAGATTGGGCAGCTGCCAATAGCGTCTGACCCAGAGTGGGCGGCTATATTTCTCCCTAGAAATAGGATGTGGAAGGTCACGGGAAGCCACCACATTATCATTTCCCAAGATTTCAACTGCTAGACATGGATACTCGCAGAGTAGCAAATTCATCCGGAGGTAAAACCCCCTCTCATTCGGATCTCCGGGAGAGGGATACTATGCGAGAGTCAAAAACAGGCAAAGAAGAAAGGTACGATGGAAGGAAGATAAGGAAAAGTGAAATAGTTCGCATCGGTACGTGGAATGTCCTTACTCTACTACAACCAGGGAAACTAGAAAATGCCAAGGAGGAAATGGAAAGAAATAGGCTGGATGTTTTGGGAGCTAGTGAGATTAGATGGGGAGGAACAGGGGATATTGAGAGTGGAAAGTATAGGGTTTTGTATTCTGGAGAAGAAAAAGGTGGAATGTATGGAGTGGCAATTATATTAGGGAGGCGGCTTAAAGGAAAAGTGATAGGAATAGAATTCATTAGTTCGAGGATGATCATGGTGAGGTTGGGAGGAGATAAGAAAGACATAGTGTTAGTACAGGTATACATGCCAATTAGCAAGCACCCTGACGAAGAAGTGGAAGAGATGTATGAAAAACTAGAAGAGATTATCGAAAGAGAGAAAAGGAAGTCATGCATTATTATTATGGGAGACTGGAATGCCACTGTTGGAGAGGGAAGGGAGGGAGAGAGTGTTGGGAAATATGGTTTGGGTAAAAGGAATGAAAGAGGAGAGCGGTTGATGGAATTTTGTGAGGAAAACTCCTTAATTGTGGGAAACACATGGTTTAGCCATCATAAACGGAGAAGGTACACATGGACGTCGAGGTTAGATGGGAGCAGGCACCAAATTGACTATGTACTTATCCAAAAAAGATTTAGAAACTGTTTGAAGAATGTCAAATCTCTACTGGGGGCTGACATTAACTCTGATCACATTCTGGTAAGGGCAGAAGTGGAAATCCGGTTAAAGAGAGTATAGAAAAAGGAAGGACAAAAGAAACTGAATGTTGAAAGCCTGAAAGAAAAAGGGGAAGACTTTGCTAGGTGTTTCGAAGGAAAAATTAATCAATATGGACAAGAGGAGGATAGACCAAATGAACTTTGGATAAATATACGAGAGAGTTTGAAGAAGGCGGCTGAAGATACGATAGGGTACAGAAAGGATAACAGAATAAGAAAAGCTTGGGTTACACAGGAAGTGTTGGACAAAATGAGAGAATGAAGAAAATGGAAAAACATACAAAAGGATGAAGGGAAACGAATGTACAGAAGATTAAATAATGAACTGCGCAGGGAGACAGATAAAGCAAGAGAGAAATGGTTAGAGGATAAATGCAGGGAAATGGAAAGGCTTGAAAGAGAGGGAAAGTACGAGCTGCTGTATAGGGAAGCGAGAGAGATGGAGTATGGGAAGGGAAGAGGGAGAAAGAGTGTTAAGACAATAGAAGGAAAGGATGGGAGGATACTGAACGGAAGGGATGAAGTTAGACACAGGTGGACAGAGTACATAGAAGAACTGTACAATACAAAAGGAAGACCAAGAGAGATAAATATAGAAGAGGAGAGAAATGTAAACGAGGATGAGAGAGGATTCCAAGTGATTAGATCGGAAATAGAAAGAGCTATAAAAGATATGAAAGATGGAAAAGCTATGGGAGTGGATGGAATACCGGTGGAGCTTATTAAGAACCTGGATAAAAGAGGAATCAATGAAATAATGAAACTTTGTTGTTTGATCTATGAAACAGGCGAGTGGCCAACTGACTTCCTAGAAACAATCATGATACCGATTGAGAAAAAGTGTAATGCTAAGAAGTGTGAGGAGTATAGGACTATTAGCTTGATTTCTCATATGGCAAAAATACTTTTAAGAGTGATTAACAGGAGGTTGAGTGGAAAAATGGAAGAGATGATTGGGGAGCAGCAGTTTGGTTTTAGAAGAGGAAGGGGCACTAGAGACGCCATTGGAGTGTTGAGGATTATAGGAGAGAGATTTATTGAAAAAGGAAGAGATCTGTATGTGGCATTTATTGACCTTGAAAAGGCTTTTGATAGAGTAAACTGGACAGTACTGATGGATATTCTGAAGGAGGTTGGAGTGGAATGGAAGGAGAGAAGACTTATAAGGAATTTATACATGAATCAGAATATTAGAATAAGGTTGGAAGATGAAATGACGGGAGTCGGATAGGAAGAGGTGTGCGGCAGGGGTGCTGTCTTTCGCCAACATTATTCAACATTTACATAGAGCATGCTATTGGAAGGTGTTTTAAGGAAGAACAAGGCATAAAGGTCGGTGAGAGAAATATTAATTGTATAAGGTTTGCAGATGACATGGCTATAATTGCAGAAAGCGAGGGAATGATAAATGAAGTACTGGAGGAGTTGAGAAACAAGGGAAAACAGTATGGGATGAAAGTAAATGTGAAAAAGACAAAAGGCATGGTCATCAGCAAAGAGGGCAAGAGAGCAAGAATGAAGATTGGAAGAGAGGAAATAGAAATGGTTAAGCAGTTTAAGTACCTGGGGAGTGTGATATGTGACGATATGAGATGTGATAAGGAGGTAATAGCTAGAATAGCAATAGCAAAGGCAGCGTTCAATAAGAAGAGGCAATTATTCTGTGGACCGTTATAAAGAAGTTTGAAGAAAAGACTGGTAAAATGTTATGTTTGGAGTGTGGTGTTATATGGAGCAGAGACTTGGATGCTGAGGAAAAAGGAAAAGAAGAGGCTGTAAGCGTTTGAAATGTGGGTTTGGAGAAGAATGGAGAGGATAAGTTGGAGGGACAGAGTAAGGAACGACGAAGTAATGGAAAGGATAGGTGAAGAGAGGTTAATACTGAAATGTGTAGAAAAAAGGAAGAAGAACTGGTTGGGACATTGTTTAAGAAGGGACTGTTTAATAAAGGATGTGATAGAGGGAATGGTTGAGGGGGTGCGTGGTAGAGGAAGGAAGAGAATGCAGATTTTGGAGGAACTGAAGAAAGGAGGTATTACCTATGCTGAACTGAAGAGAAAGGCTGAGGACAGAGAGGAGTGGAGAAGAGAGGACTAGCATTTGAAGCAAACCTGCCAACTGGCAGAACACAAATAATAATAATAACACGTTTCGAGTTTTTAAGTTATATAATTAATCAATTTGTAAGTAGATGAGTCAAATCCACCACCTATAAGTCTGATTATGATGTTTGCTTTATTACTTCCGTACTTCTAGACCTGTGATGCATTTCTTAATAGGAATGACTGTTTTTCTCTGATTGGATAATTTTCTAAAATTCTTTAATTTTACTTTAATAGCAGTGAGAGTTCAGTATAAGGGTAGAATTCTCTTTGTGCCTGTCATTCTTTGTAGACTCAGAAGATGTAATATCAAAGATGGAAATGATTAATGTAAAAAACAGCCCATCTATAGACTTAAGTATGCAGTAAATCGCTGTATTGCAAAGGAAATCAACAGCCAATATGTTTTATTTGTAATGATGAAGTTGTTCCTTCTGGATTATAAAGACAAAATTTTTATCACTACAGCTACATTATCAATTAAATATTTTGCAGAGCTTGCCTTTTTTGGCACGAAGAATTCTTCCAAGACGCTGAGCTTCTTGTCTCCTAGATCCTCCATGAGAGGATATTTGAATCAGAACATTAGCTTCGGGAAGATCAAATGATGTATCAGCAACTTTGCTCACAAATATAGTATTCACTTTTGGATTAAATTTAAAGTTCTGCAATATTTGAATTCTTTCACTCTGAAAAATGACAAAGTATTGCATTAAAGTTTATTTAACAGTTCTTTATGAAAAGCAGAAATTGTAGTGCTTATGAAAATTAGGTAGCATTTATAAATTAAATTAAAAAATGAAACTTTCAATGCTATAGTACAGTGATGGCGAACCTATGGCACGCAAGACGATTTTAGTTGGCACTCCAACGAAATGTGAAAACCAATCAAAGCATTTATCATACTGATTTAGCACCACAAAAACATTTGTGTTATTTAGTCAACTATTGTAAATGTTAGTTTTACGGCTACAATCTTATGTCTTGATCACAAATTTAATTTAGTTGGAATGCAAAAAAATCAAGGAAATTTTTGGCATGCAAAGTGGAAAAGATTCGACAATTTTTAGTAATATTGGCATGCGGACAGTAGGAGATCCGCCATCACTGCTCTCGGTAATATATAAAAGCCTTATTCTGTCCCTTTGTCACTCCCTCTGCCACGCTCTGAAACAGCAAAAATATTCATTGCGGACATTAATTTTAAAAAGGTTCGTTTTCTTATAGTAAATTCTACGCTGAATTGTATTATGTTTAAAATTTCTGAAAAATCGGCAAATTTGAAATTTTTGTATTCTGCATATGTCATCCTTTTTAAAACATACATCACCATATCTCGGCTTATATTGATCGAAGTGTCAATTATTTTTATATAACTTCTTTAATGATTCCTAATGACATTCCTGTAACTGAAAAACATAAAAGTTATCATGTGCCTTCAAAAAATTTAACAAACGTAACTTTCATCTCAAATTTTTAGTCGAGACATGAAAAAGTTGACATTCGACAAACTTTTTTTCTAGTTGGTTTAGGTGGGTACGTCATTCAAATGAAACGTTCGGAAATATTGAAATATGTTTCTGAAAAAGATTCAGTATAAATAACTTTAATATTTTTCATGATACTGATTTATATATGAAAGCACGGGGCTGTGCGTGGTCAGGCAAGCGATCCGTACGTTGTTGGTGGGAAAGAGATCGTTGGCTGATGTTTCTAAATAGCATTCAAAATTAAATAATATAGCAATATCCTATAGCCACAGAAAGTTAGATCTATAGCAACCCAGTGTTGCTCACTTTGCCATTTTGTCTCTTTATCCGTAACGCTTGATTTATCAAAATTATGTGATTTACAAAAGTCCATCTAATAAAACCCCTCATTTTATGACGGGCAATATTCTAGTTGTAGATATAATTTTTATTCCTCTTTATGTTAAACACCAAATTTCTCTTATCTTTCATAAGAACTATTTATGAGAAATTTTACAAGGAAATTTAAAAAATACTTGAAATACTGAAAAAAGCTAAGCTAGTATGTACAAGAAATTTAGAATTTTTTACAATAAATCAACTTTCTGACTCACCTGTGATGTAGGACCATAAATGTAAGGTTTATTCATCTTGATTGCATAGTGCTTCAATGCAAAAACATTGTCTGAGAAAACAATTATTTTATCGCATCTTCTTTCATGATATTTTATTAGGAATTGGCAAGCTTTAAACTTGCTTGGATTCATTACATATAACAGCTGAAAAAAGAAAGTGGAGATTAACACTGTAAGACCTATTATGAAGTAAAAAGCATTCCTCAATGTCAGATTTATTGCAAACATCTTGCAACAGCTCGAGAAAATTTTATACAAGAACATACCAGCTTTTTCTGTGTCTTGCACATAAGATATTCGCGGTAAAATTCAGAAGTCATGGGACACCAAACTTCAGCACATTGCACTCTTGCAATGAAACCTCTTTTCTGCAATTCCAACCAGTTTGCCTCGTAGAGTTTTGGCCCAATAAGGAAATTAAGATCAGCAATTTTGTCATCTTCACGGACGAGTGTGGCCGTGAGACCCAACTTGCAATGTGACTGAACCAAGGTCAGAACACGACGAAACATCTTTGCAGGAATAGTGTGCACTTCTGTAACAGTATGACAAATAAACAGTAAATGATTGTTCGTCTTTGGTGACAGAATTGAGGTCTACAATCATATTACATGGAATTATTATTATGAAGCAACAAAGGGAGAAAGGATACATATACCGTATTTACCCGAATATGAGACAAGGTTTTTTTTCAATTTTAGCACCTGAAAAATCTTGAGTCGTCTTATAATCATGTAGTATGGAATAACTTTGCATAAATCAATCGTATGTTGTGAAACTGGATGACAATTGTTTTGATGCCTGCGGATGTAATTGTATCCTGTCACAATGGTAAATTGGGGTTTAGAAACCTGATACTTCATGTACTAAAATGTAGTATAGTGTAGTGAAAGCTAATTAGAACAGTCCTTGTTGAAAGCAAAAACATTCACTTCGGCACCAGCAAATGTCATTCTTTCCTACTGTGGGTGCATGAATAATAACGCTGGTTTTCTTTAATGGTTTATTTAACAACAAATAACAATAGCAATGATAACAGAAATGCAAGGTATGCTAGAAATCTCATGCTCGCACATGGATGATTCAGTGTCACTGGTTCACTTAATCGCTGCCGGGATCCAGGTCCCACAGCAGAGAAAATGATCTCCAGCTCAGTTCAGCAGCCAAGGTATGCTCCGAGAAACAATTTTAATAATTGTAATTATGACTTGAATGCAAAACTTGTAATAATTGACTATACAGACGACTCCCGAGATTTGACCGTTCGAGATTCGACCAACTCGAGAATTCGACCGGTCGAACTGACCCAGCCGATCGATCGGTCGAATTAGAAACTAGTTTACACGAAGTAATTTTCGGCCCGCCCGACTACAAAAGGTTTAGTTTCAGTCTAGACATCGTTATTTCTGCTCTAATTGGTTGAATTTGTGCTGATTTGACATTCGGGTGTTTGAGATTCGACCACGTTTTCAGGAATGCATCCCTGTCGAATCTTGGGAGTCACCTGTAATCAAAAAATTACTGGTTTAAATATTTTTTCTTAAATACCGAGTTTAAAAAAGGGGGTCGTCTTATATTCGGATAAATACTGTATTTTAAAGGAATAGCTCACCATCAAGAACCATAATCCCCCATTCCTGTTCCTGAAGCCATCGCATAGTTTGCTCTGCCTCCCACGACCTCTTCTGGGTATGGGTGATCATGGAGTAAGTAGTGACGAGGATCCCACAGCCCATTGGCTTGTCTTTGGCTTCGGATGTGAACCTACATATCATGCTGTCATCAGCTAAAAGATAAGGATCAACTTTTAAATTTAGCTCTTATTCAAATGGTAAGGCAATGCCCTGTGCAGGCAATTACAGAAAATGATATTTTGTTTAATATTATCCACGATATCACATTGATGTTACAGCAAGTCAAAAACTTGAAAAGTTTGACATAGATCAACATTTAAAAAGCCTAATTTACAGTAAGCAACTGAATTATTTATTTTACAGAATAGACTATGAAACGAGAGCAGGCAGAGAACAGGTTAGTTAGTTTAACTGCAGCGATATGATAAGTAACCATGAAAAAAAATTCTTAATATCAGAGTTATACAAAATTAGTTGATATCTTAATCATGATTATTACATGTTGAATCTTCTAGTGTTTAAGAGCAATGTAAGATTTCACCCACAATTTAATGTTTAAGGGTTTGTAAATTGATAATGATGAGGATTATGATTTAACCAAAAAATTATAATAGCAATGTATTCAATACCTGTTGACCACATTTTGAATTGCTGCTTCCACTGTTCCACAGAAACACCCGAGTTACATAACACCAATGCCCTTTTTCTCACAGTACAACATGCTGTTACACCCACCAAACTCTTGCCAGCACCTTAAAGGCAAAGATTTAATTTACCTAGTTTCACACAACAGAACAGCTAATCTGAATGTCCAAAGTGAACTACATTTCTGGTTTATAAATAGAAATTAATCAAAATAATTAAGCATATATTTCAGAAAGGTTCCGATAATGTCATTATACATTCTTCCTAAGAAAATAGTTACAGTTTCTTGATTTTATATTTTCATGTACATGACATCTTTCAAAAAAAACTTGAAATACAATCTCTATGAGAATATTTCTGTAGGGGGAGCATCTCATATTTCCAAATTCTGTGTTTTGTATTTACTTTTGGCTATGTTGAATGTGTTTATATAATTAGTTTTGGCTGTTTGTAAGAGTAGTTTGAATCATACATATTTATATTAAACTATTATTTTTTCTAAAATTAATGGTATTTTTAGATGATAGTTGCAAATAAGATTTATGTAATCTGAAATAAGCACATGTTTTATTGATGTTAAATGCTGCAAAATGTGGAGATCTTTCGAGATATGTAATGGAAGACATGAACATACTAACTTCAGCATAAAATTTTAACTAAAAATATACTATCCAATGAATACTGAATCTACAATGAGTCTCCAGTTTCCATCTACAACTAAATAATAATTCCAATTCTATAAGAATGCATGTGCACACTGAAACATACCACATGGCAAGACAATAACCCCAGATCGAGCCCGACCATTCCCAAACATTTTTCTGAGACTCTTTTCTTGATATGGACGCAGCACAGCTGAGGGTTTTAGATCTACGCTGAAATTAAAGATTACTATATGAGTTACAGATCCAAATAAATAGTATAAACACAATCAGAAATTATTTATCATGTTAATCCATTTTATTCTTCAAGTATACCTGAAAAATTTGTGATATTTTCAATTGATCAAATATCTATAAAACATTTCATGCAGTTGACACAATTTCAGCATAATTTTCTTTTTCCATGAAATATATTTATTTTTTTAAGTTCATCCACTCAATTTGATTCTTAATCAGGCACATAATGTTTATCCTTCCCTCCCGTTGAATTAATATTCAGGCAAAAGTAACCAAGCATAGAAAACTTCATTACATCAAAGTCTCATCTCATGTATGTATTTTTATTATTTTAATTTTTAACTGGTTCTTTGAATTTTCAAAAGAGAAATGTCATACACTGGGAAAAATTTTCTTCATGAACTCTTCTATCATGTTTGGACATTTCATATATCATATTTCTATTTGGTGCTAGTTTATAATAATAAGAAAAAGAAAATTTTTATAACGTCAACATTTTATCGATAGTCCTTTGTATTTTTTTTTGCCATTCACCTATGTAATTCACTGAGCATTATATCATATACTAGCATAAGTGCCCGTTGAATTTCAACGGGTTTAATGAAACTAAATTTTTGTCAATGCAACGTAAAAATCGCAACAATAAAATTGCGCACTGTTTTAACCATCGAATATTTCTATATTATAAGTATGTTTTAATAAATTAACTAAAATCTCACAGAAATTCCTTGTGAATAAAATAGTAGCTTTCTTTCTACTAAAATAGCCATTGTTATTAGTTTTAAAGGTACTTTCCTGTTAACGGGAATACCTCAAAAAATAAACACGTACTGTTCTGATATGTTGTGAGATTTTGTTTGTTAACAATGTGTAACAAATCTCGTTAAGATATTTACGTTGATCCCTTAATGATGAATTTGTGGAGCTTGCCGAAGAGTGAAGAAGAAGCTGTATCTTTGCTTCAAGACCATGGTATTGTATCTAAAGGGCGAATGTGCAAGAAGGATCATATTTTAAATTTTACTTCTGCGACAGAAAATTTTTGAAATGCAACGTGAAAGCCTGTCAGCAGAAGCATTCATGTGGCGACAACATAACAAATAAATCGACATATTTCCAGCTATTTTAAATGCCATAAAAACATATTGACCCCCTAGTAACATAAATTTAGATTGTATTAGTAATTATGTTGCTTTTATTAATAAATAAGTTTGAAAAAGTGTGATTTTTAAGTAATTCCCCCGTTGTTACGCATTGTTAACAAACAAATACGTCGTAACATATCACAACAATACATGTTTATTTTTTGAGGTATTCCCACTAACAGGAAAGTACCGTTTTAAATTGATTATAGCATTAGGATTTCAATATCATTAAATAAGCAGAATTCCGGTTCCAAAAAATTGGTTCAATCTTCAATTGCCTCTGATAATACTTTAAATAGATTTTGGAATATAATGTACCTCAATATCGTTTATTGTCCGCTCAGCACTCTTGCCTTCTCAGTTTCCGAAACAACAACATTCAACAGTTTCAAATTGATTTTTACTTTGAAATATACTTGAGTCAATTCAGTACAACTTCCACTTTACATACTGTAAATTCCAAACTCCTTTTATAATAGGCAATGCTAGCCTAAAATTAATTCATTCTGTACCTAAAGTGAATAAATAAAGTTCTTTCTTTAAACTACAATAGCTACTGTTATTAGATTTAAATGGATTATAAGCCTTACAACTTACTCTGTATTAAATAAGCACCAAAATTCCTTTAATAAAAACAAATCAATTCATTAAAAGATCCATTATTGTTTCTTCGAAAATTGCCTGTTAACAGTTTTAAATGTCCTTTTAATTTTAATTGAATTTTAATTCATATTCGTTTCCAAACTTCGGCCATTGTTACAAAATTAATTCGAGGAATAACAATATAAATTCGTAAGCACGTATGGTTTACAAAGAATTTAATTTAAGAATGCTTTTTATTTCCAATTTTTCTAAAATGACACTGCTGATACTTAAAATTTCTTATATTTACATTAATATACTTATTTTCCACAAAACACACCAATCTCTCCCCTTCCTTCCTCTCTCTCTCTCTCGTATTGAAGCACTCAAGGCACGCTTATTCCCAGAAGGATGTATACACTAACAATGATAATGGTCGACATAGCAATATCACGTTAAAATGCCGAGATTTCCACAAAATATGCAAATTAAATGTTTAACATGTAATATTTTGAACTGTGGGCGAAAAAAGACGAACGGAATAAGAAACTTTATTACTTTTTCTTCAAAATGGTTCAAATCCAAAGGTCGTCTGTTAATTTCTTCTAATTTTAATTTCCAAATGAATAAAAGCCTGCACGTCGAAAAATCGCGTTTTACATGTTAAGTAATGGGAAATGGAAATGCCTCTCTTGGAGGCGAACCAAGGAATTTTTTCGCGAAATAAATTCATCATTCTCTGAATAAGTGTTAATCAAGCATCCCTACCAAATTTTGAGTGTCTATCATTATTATTTCTCGAGTTATTAGCGTTTGCATAGTGTGACCAACCAACCAACCAACAGACGACGGCTTTTATTATATTAAATTATGAATAGCACAACCAATAACTATTAGCATTTAATCTTATAAATAAAATTGAAGTGGTGTCTGTCTGCTACTCAATCACGCAAAAACTACTGCACCGATGGAGCTGAAATTTTGCAATGACATAGATGGGACACCCACTTAACACATAGGCAAAACAAAATTTGTTCGCCATCTTGAAAAAAATGGTGGCCTGCTATCTCAGAAACGGTTAGTCCAATTCTAACCAAATTTGATGAGATGGTCTGTGGGCCTATTTAAATAGTAAAAAGTATATTCTGAATTTCATCCGCCATCTTGAAACAAAATGGCAGAGTGCCATTTTAGAAAGGTTTAGTCCGATCCTATTGCCGATGGTGGGTGGGCCAGTGGAGAGGGCACGAGAGTACTTGATGGACACGGTGGCCAGCAATGGCTCTGCCAATGCAAACGATCTGGGCCAAATGGTCATCCTGCCGTCCACGTTCACGGTCAGCCCGTGCAACATGCAGGAGCACGTGCAGGACGCACTCACCTATGTGAGGAACTACGACCGGCCCGACTTCTTCATCACATTGACGTGCAATCCGAAGTGGCCAGAAATAATAGCGGAGTTGCTGCCGGGACAGATGGCAGTAGATAGGCACGACATTGTGGCCCGCGTCAAAAAATACTGTTTACAAGCAAGCTTTGAAATAAATATTAAAACATATTTTTCTAATTTATAATGCCTTCATCCTTTGGTAAAAAATTCACAGAAGGTGAAATGATTGTATTACCATATAATACATAATTTTATTCGCCAAAGACGTCTGCCTTAACCCGGGCATCGCCGGGTACTTTCAGCTAGTATATTATAAATGGAAAAACCAAACTCATTTCACACATGAAACAAGTCTTGCAAAACTTATCCATAACTTAAATGACCTAAGTCAGGGGTCTCCAACCTTTCAGCACACAAGATCTACTATTCATTTGTAAATTTACTGAAGATCGACCCAACAGGGTGACCCTTGATATGAGAAATACTGTTAAGCAGGGGGGCAGGGACATAACTAAGGGGAGGGGGCAGGGGAGAGGGCCTTCTTAAAAGTCCTCGGCCCCCTTTACTATTCACTGAATGCCATCAACCAATTGTGCAGCATGTGTAAATAGCACAAATAAAGTGAATACTTCAGCAATGGTCAATGATAATTGTTTGGTCAATCATTATAAATGCTTTCCTGAATAATTATCAGTATCTATTTACGTGATTATGTATAAAGATTGACATTGATTAAACAAAAATTTGAAGATCATTAGAAAGACAATTGAGAAGCACTATATCACTGATACTCTTATTAAGGAACAAAATGCTTTCAGGAACCCTTGATAGATATTAAGGAAGATGGACATACTTGATGTCAGGGTTGACAGTATCATTCCTGAAGTCATACTCTGCTAATAATGGATGTTCAAGCTCAATACATCGTTTTTGTATCACTTCTATTTTTTCCTGGAGAAAAATGAATGAAAAGTAAACAAAAGTTGAAGACAATAATAGGCTATTTACGACAAATAAAGAAATGTCACATGCACTGCATATTAATAATAATCTTAACGGGTGATGATGAAAACAAATCCACAGACCTGATTGACTTCAAATGAAACAGTCTTTAGGATAGCCTCTTCCTCATCATCCTCATCAGCTTTGTCAATTTTATCATAGAAAGTTGAAATATCCTCAGGCACATAATTCTGTTCTTTTCCATTAGCTTCACCTTCAGTTGGATTGGGTGGTTGGTCAGGTTTTGCTGGCTGTGCTGGACGGCTTGCAAACTAATGAAAATGTTGAATGAGAGATAAAAAAGTTAATATCTTATGATTACCACTAAAATATTTAGAAGAGGATTCTCAACTATGACTTGACAAAAACCAAAATAAAAAGAATGAAACCAAGCGAGGTGAATGTGTGGACCCAAGCACTTAACAGAAAAATTAATATCTGTACAAAATTAACCAACTTTCGTAGTTTACAAGATTCTTTCATTTCTCATTCCTCTATCTCATTTTTGTTTCACCACTACTTAATCATAACACTTTCAACAACTATGTTTCTAAAACTGTGATTGATGTGGTATATTTTACAGAGTTTCTATTATCAAGGGTTTTCCTATTTAATATCAAATCATTCTCTCAATCTAATACTAGTTTTTATTTGATTAGAAATGCTAACTTCATATTTGTCAATGATGCCACTTCCTTAACACTTGAAATAATTTTCTGCACTGCTCAACAAAAAACCTAATTACATATTTCCAGACGTACATGTCGTGTTACAGGCTAAAGTTGCACTGTTATACATTAATATCTTGGTTAATATTTTTATTTGATCTCCAAAACTTTCTTTCATTCAAAACATTCACTCTGGATAAACGTTATTCCTATATTGAGACTGAAGGTTGTAGTTTTAGAAAAAAAACTACTACAATTTGTCTTGACGAAAAGAATTGCCCAATTAAATTGATTCTTCGAGCCAATACAGCAGGAAGGAAGATGAAGGGATAGTGAAAATTTTCCGTCTCAAATTGAAGGGATAGATGTAAACATATTTCAACCAGTGACTTTAAAATAACTGAATCTATTAAATGTGTAGAAGAAAGTATCGTTAAACTAAGTGATACTATGTTCTTTAAATAATAGAAAGAATCTTTTCCATTTAGAGCAAATTATATTTTTGAATAATTACCAGTATAAGTAGAAATGGTTGGCACTTCTAAAAAATTACTTTGAATCCAAACAAAATTATCAATCTGGTTATGCAATTGCCTGAAACCTTGTATCCACCGTGACTACATTTTTTATTCAATATGTTTGAAATATTTTAATGACACATTTAACATACATTAATAAATGACAGCAGCAGCAGAGAACACCATAACTTACAGGTAGAACAGCTCCTTTGGTCTGAACTTGTGTGATTAACCCATTCTCATCTTGTTCTAAATTCTGACGTAGGCGACACTCTTGAATAACTGGATCTTTTAGCAATTTCTGCAAAACCTCAGGAAAAGGAGATTCAATAAAGTATCGATTGTGTTTCAATACAAGTTTCACCTGTGAATAATACGACAGTTTAGTTTTTCTTGGAAAAAAGTAAAAGCCGATTTAGAGAAAATGGAACAGCTTTTGTTTAGATTTTAATATTTCATATTTTGTTATGATATAAAAGGTGCAAGGAAAACATTTTTCTTCAATTAAAATGTTACTTTTCCTCCTACAAGAAAACCTACTCCATGAAAAATAAATCTCAGACATTCCTTATTTGAAAAGAGAGAAATGTAAAAAGTGTATAATAAACTTCCTCCTAGGATTAAGAATTCATGCTCTATGTCTGTATTAAAAAAACATCTTAAAAGTTTGCTAATAAGCAAAGCTTATTATTCTTTAAATGATTATATTAATGACACTTGTAATTATCTTAACTACCTTATATGGCAATTAGAATTTTGTATTGTAAATGAACTTTTTTTATTCTTATTTTATTTTTGACTTCTCTATGTCTGTATTGACCCAAGGAGATAATAAATTATTATTATCTTTCAAATTTTGCTTTGCTTTAAAGAAAAAAAAGATTTTTTTGGCCTTATAAATTTGTTAGCAAGTCATTCAAAATATTATACATTTCAGTGGAGCTTGTATCTTTATGCTCCAAAAATTAGACAGATTTTACAATCAAATTCATGTAATTATGTAAAAAAAATACATGTAACATTCAGTGTAAGACAATTCTTTTTCAGTTAGTATGTATTTCATTTTTTTTTGGTCCTTGATGAATGTACAAATAATGTAATCAGTATTTTCCTCTCCTTGCTGTAAAAAATAGGTTTTGATCACTGTCCAATTTTTTAACAATCTATCAATTGCAATGAAAAGTGAAAGCCAACGAGTTGGAACATGTCTTAACATTAAAGAAAAATACTCTATAAGTTACTTACATTTTTAGAGGATGAGGAAAACTCATTGAAAACCGTAATTACAAGACTTTCATCATCATATTTCAGTAACTTTGTGGCAAATTTGGCCATATGAATAATATGGCAATTGCAATTTGCTTTGATAATATTTGGATTTTTACTTTCTCCATACGTAGTAATGGGAAAGTATTGTGTTCATGAAAAAAATCGACTTCGAGATTTCAACGGAAATACGTTTTGAGGTCCCTAGAACACGTTTAGACTATTTTCGGAATAATGTCTGTGTCAGTGTGTATGCCAAAAAATGAGGTCAATGAATGATTCCGTGATAACTTAATTCCGGTAAAGCTACTCTAGAATTAACACACAAAAGATTGCCATGACAAATTTTAATGCTGGGAACACGACATTGCAATATAATAAATAAATATGTGAACTAAACTGTCGCTGATTGCTTGATTAAAGCAGCGTACCATCGGAAGTACAAATATTCATCAAGAAATTGACACAAAGATCTATCTTAGCCAATATGAGAGAAAAATATCCCACCTTTCCATATGACAAAGTACAAAGCTTAATAAATTCCACTATACCATCAGGTATACTTGTTTTGCTGAGTCTTTTTAAATAGTCAATTATGTCATGAGTTTGTAAGCCCACACTTACAGCGGCATAAAGTGAATATGCTGTTAGTTTGTACTGCAATAAAAATAAAATTACATAAATAAACTCAAACAAATTAATATGGGAAAATTTTCTAAATAATTAAGAATTACTCTCTTTTATCTTACCTCATGTATAAATTCAGGTCGACAAACTGGTTCTGAAATTGCAATCAAGAAATCGTGAGCATGCCTGTAAACAGGGGAGAAAGATTCCAAAAATATATGTCCGTTGGGAGCCTGAAACAAACATGATAATAACATAAGTTATTATGTCATATATTAAGTGTACCTTACATCAATATATAATAATAATATTTTATTTACGGGCATCAGCCCTATTTTCAGTAAATAAATAATTACTCATATAAATGAGATTATTACAATACAAGCTTTAGAAAAGATATATATATATATATAACGATAGTAATACTGTATAGCATACCACCCAAAGAGGCCGAACATTATGATCTTGTTTTAACACCATTTGAGATCTATAATCTTTAGCTCCATATTCGTCTTCCAAAACGGCACTTTCTTCCGTGTCAATATTCTTCTTAGCTGCGTCTGGGATGCCTTCTAAAAAGTGAAAGTTTCCTTAGTTTATTATCACAGAATATGGCGATAAAACATTTAATTTAGAAGTAAAACCGGACCTGCATCACCAACATCTCCACCGTCGTCGTCCGCATACACATCCTCGTCTTCATCTCTTTTCCGTTTCTTCCATTTTTTTGCATCTGTGCACGTAAAATCCCCATAAATTTGGTTTCAATCTAAACTGCTAAACATAATATTAAGAATCAATCATCACGCATCAATTTACCATTATCCTTCTTGTATTTTTTTGGTCCCCCCATGTTCTACAATCTTACAAAGATTAGTCTTTAAAATAACTAGTTCAGAACTCGTTCTTCTCATTCAATACACATTTCTGTTCAGATTTTGCGTTTGAATTATTGCTGAGAAATAAACGAGTAAACTTTTTCGATTTACAAATAAAAACAAAGTAGACAGTACTTGCGCTAACTTGAAATCACAGCAGAAACCATTTCAGAAACAACCAACCGCATCATACCGGTGTCTTCCTGTGATATATCGATTGTCGCTTCAGTCAGCCAATTCCATGGAGCCTACATAGAGGAGATACCACTCCAGCTCTAAAGAGGGCGTATTTTGTTGCCAATTTAGTCGCAGCGTATTAGTTCCAGTTTGGCGGCGCTGGTGTTCTTAGGTTTGCTACAAATTGGGTAGTTTGCATATGGTCTTACGGCTAATCGTTGTATCCGTTTCGTTTGTGTGAAATTTTTTCCATCTGCGGTGGAATATTTTATTACAAAATGATGCGAAATTCAAAGTGTTGCTTTGTGCCTGGCTGTTCGACAGGTTATAGCAAAACAGTACGAGTGAACAAGATTTTGGGAGTGAAGAACACAAGTGTTTTCAAGGCAAGGGTAAGTACACATTAGTCAGTAAATATAAATTTATGTAATGTAGAAAGGATATTAATTGAATTGATATTGTCATATTGAAATCGTTTGCTTTCAGAATGAAGCTCAGCTTCAGAAATGGAGGAGGATTATACCCCGCAAAGATCAAGTTTTCAGCGCAACGGACGTTGTCTGTGGGCTGCACTTTGCCGAGGAGGATTGTTTTTATTTCTAATTATCCTTCTCTCTTTTCAGGTTGCTTCATCAGTAGAAAAGTATGTATACTGAATGTACTGCAAGTCCCTCAAGTTATGTAATGTATGTATATTTATGTGAAATTGGTATTCAAAGTGGTTTTTGGTCAAGTGATTTGTTTTTATTTGTAATTATCCTTCTCCCTTTTCAGATTGCTTCCTCAGTAGATTTGTATGTATACTGAATGTACTGCAAGTCCCTCAAGTTATGTAATGTATGTATATATATATATGTATATAGAAATAGAAATTTATGTGAAATTGGTTTTTTAATGTATACAGTGGCAGACATAGAGAATGCAAGAACCTAAGGCGAATGTTATTTACAAGGCCAACAGCTTACGTCTGACCATGTGTGCCATTAGGTGTTCTGCTCATAGCCCTAGGTGCTTGCCTAGGTCGCCTAGCCCTGTAACTGACCCTGAATGTACGTATATATATTTGTTATTAGTTTGTATTATAGTTTTTGTTCTTGTGATTTAGTATATTTTGTAATTATCTTTCTGTCTTTCCAGGTGTGCTTCCTCAGCTGAACTGCGTTTTTCAATATTTACCTGAATGCCTTTAGCCAGCAAAGGCATAAATAGAATAGATATCATTAGTCTGGAGTAGGCTTGAATGCACGGCATTTCTGCTAAGTTTTTTAAATTTATATGTATCTACTTTAATTGCATTAATTTATTTTATATGCGCTTAGTTTTCACTATAGTTTTTAATTGAACATTTTTTAATAAATCTCATGTTTTAAAATCACTATTGTGTTGTTCTTTCTTATAAATATATATCTCGCAGGTGAACACCCCCAGAGTCCCCTTCCTATGTTTGCAAATTATCAGGAATTTAATTTTCTTGGAGCTATGCTTCTGACACCGTGCACACACTCTGGATCTTGTATTTATATATATATATATATATATATATATATATGTATGTATATATTAAGAGCTTGGAATTTTATGAAAGTCACTTTCCATCATCAGCGTATTCGGTCGGCGGTACGTCCAAAGTTATATAGGTGCGCACGATTGTTAAATGTTATAATTTTTCTCCTACCTTCAGCTCACAAGGATGATTTCAGAATCGAATGTGTTGAAGTTAAGACTACGAATAGCCAAATAAATGGAAGGCACGATTCTCCTGAAGAAAAGGGATACTGATATAAAATAACTAGCGTAATTGCCCGTCAGTATGACGGGATATCTTTAGTTAACCTTAAAATAGCTGCCTCCCTCCCCCCTCTCTCTCCTCCTCCTCCTCCCTTCCCTTCCACCCTATCCTTCCCTTCTCACTCACTTCCTCTCTCTCCATCCCTCTCTCTCTTAAATGTAAGAGGAGACTGTTAGTCTCAATTTCGCCCTCAATAAAGTCGTTTGTCTGTCTGTCTCCCTCCCTCTCTTTCCCTCCCTCTCTTTCCCTCCCTCCATCTCCTCCTCCCTCCCTCCGTCTCCCTCCCTTCCCCTCACTCCCTCACACTCTTCCCCTCTCTCTCTCCCTCCCTATCTCGTATCAAAAGCATTCAATGCACGCTCCATAAGGATTGATATAACTATAGGATTTTGAGGTCTAACAGTGTAATTGGTAGCCAAGGCAACATCCCGTTAAAAAGGCAATATTTCCACAAAATATGTTAATTAAACGTATAACATGAGCGATATCGAATTGTATGCGAAAAAAGATGAACAGAATAAGATACTTTGTAATCTTTTCTTCAAAATGGTTCACATCCGAAGATCGTAGGTCAAATCCTAGTTTTAATTTCCAAAACAATAAAAGCCTGCACGCCAAAAAATGGGTTTTTACATGTTACCATACGCAAAATGGGAAATGTCTTCCTAGAGATTAATTTTCGTCATTACCTTAAAATATGTTAATCAAGCATCCTTGCCAAATTTGAATCTTCAACCTATTCGGGAAGTTTGTTAAAACGCTCTATATCGGCCATCGTGAAAGCGTGACCAACCAACCAACAATCCTGGGCTATTATAGTATAAAATTACAGCATTTTCTCCTGTGTGTTGGAAGCAGCCTAATTAACGATAATTGGCTACATTATGGAAAGGCATTTTGGCAAATATAATAAAAATAAATGTAATAAGAATAAATGTATGACAATCCTATGGCTAGTTTACATCTATGTACAATACTTATCTATTTAAATAGAAAATCTCTTAATATCTTCGTCACTTTATAACATACCGAACCATTTAAAACTGCTCAAAAGGGAAATTGGTAAAATAATATATATAGTATAATAAATACTCTTTTGAGCTTCAAAAATGTTCGCCTTATAACATTTTCATAGTCGTGATAGACCAAGCAATGAATACCAAACGTATATCGACAGTTTCGACCACACAACGATAGATGTCGCCATATGGCTTATCGGGAGGTACATGTTGGCCTCGGACTTGACGTAATTCTACGTCCAGGAAGAGTAGGGTCGTGAACGGGTAAGTAACTTTCCGTTCGTAATTCGCAAGAGATTTACGTCGACCTCGTGTTACTGTGATTGATTGTCGGTTTTAAATGCTTTAGTTAGAATTAAGCGAAAATTTAATTGTCGTTGTCGGAACGCCGCATCGGGGTAGCATCATCGCATTAATATTACCGTTCAATTTTGTCTCAAGGTCATTATTTCTTCTGATCCTTAGTTCATAGCTTTTGTGAAATTATTTCTTAATTAAACGAAATGGTTGATCTCTTCACTGAATTTTATGTCGGCATAATCTTTACAGTAATTAGGAGAGACCTTTACATAAGATATATGTGGATCTATGCAATTATTTTCCTTGGTGAAAGTTAATCACGTGTATTTTGGGTGAACTGAGTCAAGTTGAGACATGAATATGGTTATTAATTTGTCGAGTGGTTGTGTAAGCGTATAGTTTGAAGGTAAAGGTTCGTTTTCTATCAACTTTGATTTTTAGAAATGATATATGTATACGGTGTTAGCCTATGATCAGATTGGCCAACGGTGGGAGTTTGATATGAGTTTCTGAGGTAATCCATCTCATTTTCGTGTATTTTAATCTCGTTAAAGCGTATGTTTGATAAAATAATAATATTTTAATGCGCAACTGAAAATATATTGAATAGGTTTTCTCCTAATTATTCAGTTTTCAGACAGAATTCTCCGTGTGCAGCTGTATTTGATTTTGGCAACCATTATCGAGAAATTCATTCAAAGCAATGCTGTATTTCGTTTATTGAAATGATATTAATTACGTAATCAATACATACTAGTGTCATGGTTTTGAAATAAGTATTAAGCTTAACTTAGCAACTTAAGGAATATAAGTCTTATATTTTACAAATCTTGGAATTTGAGTTACAATACAATATTTTCGAATATTATCGGAGTGATTTAGCACGAGAGACACTACATAATGTAATCAGGTTATCAGAAATAATATTCAGAATTAAAATACAGTAGGTACATATTTTAAGATTTCATTCTCTTGTTTCAGAGGAATGTTTGCAGAAGACGTCACAGAACAGCTGTCATGTTCCCTTGTGTGATATCAAGAAATACATATTAACGGTGAGTACAATCTTTTAAGTAGTTTGCCAATTGCATTTGTATTGGCTGTTACTTGAAGTTTCCAGTGAGAATTATCGACGTATTTTACTGAATAGATAGGATAAATTTAGTCGTGTAACCACGCATGTGTTTTAATTGCGTCTATATATGTGCAGTACTTATTGTACTAATTTTTCCATCTATTAATGGTGAAAGTGTAGTAACTTAAGCTTACATTGGAAAGTGATAAATCTCAATTTATTTTAAGTGAATATTTCATTGAGAGAATAAAATTGATTTTATAATTTCGACTTTGAAAGGTTTGTTAATTATCGTTAACATAAGTGTTATCAATGCTTCAATTTTTGGCATATTTTATGAAATACTTTGTACCTGGGAAATTTTACTTTTCAATCTACTGACATCCATTTCAGCATAAATCAATTAAGTATGCTCTATAAACACGAGATGATTTCATAGAAACAAAATTATTACTTTGTAGTGACAGTGTAACGTGAAATGTTCATTGACTTTTAACTCTTTGGTGAGGTGTAAACTAATGTTGAAATTATGGAGACATTTTGAGGAAAGTAATTAAAATATTTTGCTTGGAAAAGGCTATCTATATGGAAATTGCTAAAGCAATCAATGAAATATTTTGAGGAAAGGGATTTCTTAGTCAAAGTTAGTCGAATTCTTGGAATACATGCAAATTTTTGAAAAGTTTGCTATGCTAATGAAAGTTTATCGTGACAATTGGTTTTTATTCTGTTTATTTCCACCGGTGGTTGGCTAATCATCAGTTGATCATGCAAAAATTGTACAGGATTTATTCAGATACTATTTTAGTGCATTTTATTTTATAAATATTCAGTCAATCAAATCAAACTAGCAATTAAACTGTAAGAGATAGAAGGCTGAAATGTGGTTATGCCATTTATTACTATGACGAAGGATTTTATTTTAATGAATAATTGAAAGTATATTGACAAGGTTTCTTCCCAAGTATGTATTCAATTTTCGGGCAAACTCCTGTCTAGACTTATTAAATGTTGGAAACCCTTTACCGAAAAATTCATTCAAATCAATGATTTATTTAGTTGATATTCATTTCCGTAATCAATATATGGTAGTCAGGTGGTTTTGAAATAAGTATTGAGCTTAACCAAGCCACTTAAGTAATATAAGTCTTTAATTTCATTACAAATCTTTGAATTTGAGTTACAATAGAAAAGATTCCAATGTTACCTCAGTGATTTAGCACGAGAGACATTACATAATGTAATCTGGAATATTATTCAGCATGAAATTACAGTATATATTTTAAGATTTTATCTCTTGTTTCATAGGAATGTTTGCAGCAGACATCACAGGACTGAGCTGTTATATTCTTCTGTGTGTGATAACAAGAAATAATACCAGTGAGTATATTCCGTGTGTTTCTTTTAAGTAGTTTGCCTATTGCATTTGACATATTGGTTGTTTTGTGATACTTTTGTTGGCTGTTACCTCAAGAAGTTCCCAGTGAGAATTATCGACCTATTTGAATGAATAGCTAGGAGGAATTTAGTCGTGTAACCATGCATTTGTTTTTTTACTATATGTTCAATACTTATTGTGCTAGTTATTCATCTATTAACGGTGAAAATGTAGTAACTTCAGCGTATATCGGAAAGTGATAAATCTCAACATCTTTTAAGTGGATATTTTGTTGATAGAATAAAATTGATTTTATAATTTAGACCTTCAAAGATTTGCTAATTATCGTTAACATAAGTGTTATCAATGCTTCAATTTTTGGCATATTTTATGAAATACTTTGAGCTGGAGAACTTTTACTTTTCAGTCTACTGACTTCCAATTCAACGTAAGTCAATTAAAAATATGAGATAATTTCATAGAAACAAAAATATTAGTTTTGTAGCGACAGTGTAATGTGAAACATTTATTGGATTTACTCTTTGGTGATGTGTAAACTATTTAATGTTGAAATTATGGAGACATTTTCAGACAGTTGAAAGTGATTAAAATACTTTGGAAAAGGTGTCTGAACAGAAATTGTTGACACAATCAAGGAAATATTTTAAGGAAAAAGATTTATTAGTCAAAGTTAGTCGAATTCTTGGAGTACATGCAAATTTTTGGAAAGTTTCTATGCTAATGGAAGTTTATCGTGACAGTTGGTTTTTATTATGCTTATTTCCATCGGTGGTTGGCTAATCATCAGTTGAGCATCAAAAAATTGTAGAAAATTTATTCAAATACTATTTTAGTGCATTTTATTTTATAAATGTTCAATCAATCAAATCAAAACAGAAATTTAACTGTAAGAGATAGAAGGCTGATGTTTGCGGGGTGTATGTCATGTGTTATGCCATTTATTACTATGACAGAGGATTTTATTTTTGGTGGAACTGGTGTGCGACAAGAGGTCCAATGCTTTTTAAAATGTGAAACATATTTCATAGCATTAACATAACGATTTTTATCTTATTAGCCTGTTATTTACAAAGTATTAAAGACAATGAATAAAGAAGTGAGATCAAGTCAGAAGCGATAATGTCAGTTTTTACCTCTTTAAGTGCAGTCTTGTCACAATGCAAGCTTTAGGAAGATTAGAAATATTTTCTTACTATTCTTTGGCTTAAAATTCAATTCTGAATTCATGTTCTTTGATCGTTTTTAAAGGTAAAAACAAACTGTAATTTTATCCAATATGACAATGGTTTTAGGTTGTATTATAGATATAGACATTATAATAAATGCTGTGATTTGTCGATAATTTCCAATTAAGAGTACATGGAATGATTTTTATAAAGTTAATTGATCAATTTAGTTGATTTTATAGCATAAATTAAAATGAATATTGCTGTTACTACTTGAAATTATTAACAGATAATATTTAATACTTGTCAGTAGTTAAACCTCTGTATTAATTTCCATATTTCTTACCTGTTATCACTAGTCTATTTATCATTTTCTGGAGTACTTGATCGTCCTCGTATTTCACTGTTCTTATAATCCTTCCTCTGATTTAGAAATCTCCCATGCCTTCTAACGGTTCCTGCATTAGCCTCTCTCCATATATATTGAATAGAATCGGCGATAGACAGCAGCCCTGTCTTACTTCTCTACCGATATGTACTCCGCTGGTATCCGCATTCTCCAACCTGACTTTTACCAGTTGATTTACGTATAGATTCCCGATCAGTCTCCTGTCTTTCCAGTCTACACCTATATCCTTTAATATCCTCATCAGCAGTACCCAATTTACTCTTATCAAAGGCCTTCTGCCAGTCGAGGAAACATACACAGCAATCTTGACTGTATTCTATTGCCCTTTCTGATATGATTCTCACTACACCGATAGCATCTCTGGTTCCTCGTCCTTTTCTGAAGCCGAATTGATCTTCCCCTAGCATTTCTTCGGCATTTTTCTCTAGTCTTTTATTAAGAATCCTCGTGATGATCTTCGAAGTGTGTGACAGTAGGGATATCGTTCTGTAGTCCTTACACTGCATTGCCTTTGGCTTCTTCTTTAGAGGGATCATTGTCACATCTAAGAAATCCTGAAGCCTCTTTCCCGAGTTGTAAAGCTTGTTAATTAGTTTCGTAATCACTTTTAGTCCTTCCGATCCCATGACTTTAAGTACCTCTGCCTGTATTCCATCGCTGCCTGTAGCTTTCCCTTTATCCAGTTCCAGAATTGCCTTTTGTACTTCGCTTTCCATATTACTTGTTCCCAAGTTTGTCTTCTTCAATGTTATCCTCTTCTTCCGTTCTATTTGTGCTGATCCTGCCTGCTTGCTGTATAGTTCCTTAATGTATACTTCTCATACCTGTGCTACATCCTTTGGTTCTGCGACTATTTTTCCATCTGCGTTCATAATTGCTTTACCACAAATCCCATTAGACTTCTAATCTTCTAACTCCAGTGCCCTAGCATACATCATATCATACCGTCCTAACTTCTCAGTTGTATTTCCTCACATTTTCCTTTTATTCAAATTTCCCTAGTTTTATCTGTTACCCTTCTCGACTCATTGTTTGTGCATCTATAGTTGGCTCTACCTTCTTCACTGTTAACATTTTTTTCCATTTTTTTCTCTCATCCATTATCTCCAGCATTTCCTTAGTGATCCATGGGTTTCTGATTTTCTTCTCTTGTTTCCCAATCTCTTTATTCAAGGTGTCTTTGATGCTGGCTTTAATTTCTTCCCATTCTGTATTCACGGTCTCTGGTTTGTTTTCCAAATTTCTAAGGCGACCTTCCGACTTCATGCTGAAAGCATTCTGCCTTTCTTTCAGTTTTTTTAGGTCCCAAGTCTGTCTTTCTCTTCTCGTTTTCCTTATTTGTTTCAGCTTTGTGGTTACATCGAGTATTAGAAGGATGTGATCTGAATCAATGTTTGCTCCTGGTAATGTCTTAGTATTTTTTATGCTGTTCCTGAATCTTTGTTTTACTAGGATGTAATCTATTTGGCATCTCATTTTATCTCCTGGGCTTTTCCAACTGTGTTGTTCCAATCTCCCATTATTGTGCAGTTCTACTTCATAAATGTCATTCTTTTGCTCATACATCTCCCTGATTTATTCTTCTTCAATAGCGGTTGTTGGCATATATACCTGGATTATCAACATGTTAACTGGGACAACTTTTAGCTTTATTGCCATCAACCTATCGTTCGTTGCTGTTATTTTTGTCACGCTATTCATCATATCTTTTAAGTACCAGAGCTACTCCCCTTGCCTCACTATTTCCTCCGGTGTAAACTACCGTGAATTCTTCCGAGCGGATCTGCCCTTCTCCTTCCCATCTGACTTCGCTCAGCCCTATGACGTCAATCCTATTTCATTTTTCAGGTTCTCTAGCTTTTCTGCCTTCCTCGTGGTTTTTAAATTCCAAGTATCTTTGCATAAGTTACCTTCGACAGTTGCTTTCCTCAAGGCAGTCCATGCCCGGAGATCTGATTGGGGGACTATTTTACCTCCGGAATATTATATAATATAATCATTATTAGGGAAATGTAATGTGGTAGTTTCCCTCTTGCTTTCCACATCGCAGTACTGTAACCGATCAAATCATGCCTACTGTTCTATTGAATATATACCCAACCAACATCATTTGTTTTCATCTCTATACCGTACCGACAGTACTGCTGCCTACTGCCAGACACCAATGATAGTTTTTTATTATTAATTAAGTAATTAATTTTTTTGTGAAAAAAACCTCCATTTGCGGGGATCGCACCCCGCAGCTTTGTAATGGGAAGCTGACACGCTAAGCACTACACCTTATGGAAGGTTAAAATTTTAAAACTAATTGTCAAACGAATCTTTCACATAATAATTTGAATAAACTCGTAAAGAATTTAAAATTTTAAGATTCTAAATAGACCTTGATAAGTGAATGTGCTCTTTCATGTTGTTTAAGCAAATTAATCTTTTATATTTAGATTTTTTAGTTAATATTTCTTTATTGAATTCACCACAACCATTTTTCCTCTTCATTGTAGGCATTCACAGTTGATGCTGAGTGAAAATGCGATGGTTTGAGGCGTCGAGGAACCATGAATCGAAGAGTACTGCTTTGCTGAGACGACAATTGATACACCTGGGTGCGAGAGTATAGAGGAATCTGAGCTGGAGGCTATACATATGGGATGAGAGAAGGTTTTTATACCTATATGTTGCTATATTCTGGTTTGTTCAATATGTCAGGCGATAAATATCTTGTATAATATGTAGCTGCATCTTACGGAGGATGTAGGAGAGATTGTAAGTCCCTTTCAGATGAGCTAAACGCTTCAAATTTGGCATTATTATAGCTTTATGCTCACAACCAATGAAAATAAATACAATACAATAAGAATTCCAATTTTTAGGAGGTTTTTCTCCTGTCATTCAGAATGAGCAGAAATTTACGATAGGATTAAACGATTCCCCAAGAATTTGATTTCTTTTAAAAATATTGTTTAATCATCTTACACTAAAAGTAAGTAAATGGAAAATATAGTGCTACGTCTGAAAAAAAAGTTTTATCTGATATCGTCCGTAAGAGTATTTTATTTCTGAGAATGTAGGGCATCAATTTTCTGTTTGAACTTAAAAACTTTCTGATAACTCAACTTTTTTATAAAATGCATTTAATTTTTTATTATAAATTTTCAAGAATATAAGGTGTTGGTTTTCAGTTTGAACTCTGAAAACTTTCTTTAATTTGATTTTATAAAGAATATTCCATTTTGCTTGTAAAGGTTTATTAGTGTACTTCTATAAACTTTAAATTTTTGTTAAATTCACTTCCGTTAATAAGAATCAAATGTAGTAACAAGTTATTTACGAATTTCCGAAGATGTTGAATTTAAAAACTTTAGAAAACTTATAAAATGCCAAGTTTTCGTATTGACTTCTGAGACAGCACTGTATTTGCTCATGTTTGCAGACTTGTCATGTGAATATCGTTCCGCAAATTGGATGTTGGAAAGTAATTAATTAAATTTAATCTTAAAATAGGAGCAGCCATTAAAAAAGATTATTTGTATCGGGATTTTTGGTGTTCTACATTTAATATTTTACCAAGAGGGTTTGTCGTGGTTAAATAATTCCAGATTTAATTTAATAATTTAAAGAAATTTGGAGATGTAGGATCTGCTTGAATTAATTCAGAAAATATTCTTTGGGGTTTTTATTGTTGTTTATTCAAGGCAGAAAAAATTCTGAGGCAATACAAATTCAGTTCATTATTCAAGTTATCAAAATCAGATAAAGAGATAAAATGCAAATGAAATTTCAGTTAGTTTTGAGAGTTTTGATTGAAAATCCAGACTGTAAAGTATTTTCATTGTGAAAAGTTTATATTCTCCAATTATTAAGCCATGCATCGGAAATGGTAGTTTAATTGTTCTTGATTCTAGACGATATTTAGAAAAAGATTTAACTTTGTGGAGAGTTAAATTTCTTAATTAAGAAAAATTGTGCAGGTTATTTTATTCTTAATTAAAGTCAATGTCCAGAAAAAAGTTCTTTTAATAATTCCATCAATATCCAATTTGCTAGATGTTATTTATTTGTAAATACGTTTCCAAAGTGTTGTGTTATTTATATATTATTCAGAACAATTGCAAATTCTTTTGTCTAAATGTATATAAGCTATTGCTTTTCCATTCTGTATAATTATTGCCATTTTTTTAAATCTGAACAAACCAGAATTAGCAGCGCTTTTGGGTATATATTTATCGTCTCTCATTTCATATTTTTTTCTAAGCCATGCTATTTTTCCTCTCTACTTTCTCACCAATAGAAATGATTAAAGAAATATTATCCTTGCCAAAGTACTTTGTAAAAATGTCCAACTTTTATTCTAGTGCTTGTTATATTTAAAAACTTTTCTGCAGTTCATGAATATTTTTAAATGGCAATTTTGATTTGTGCTAATATTCAGATCTTTTTAAGTCCAGAAATTTTTTAAGTCAGTTATTATTCTAAGTCCAAAATGTAAACAAATTAATTTTTTTCAAGTTCTAATTTCAGAAATCTTTCAAGTCTAGCGTTAAAAATTATTGTCCAGATTGTAAACAAATTACTTTACAAATTGGACAATAGTTTTTAACTCTTAGACTTGAAAGATTTCTGGAATTGGGACTTTTTCAAAAGTTTTTCTAAGTACAAATTGTAAACAAATCAATTTTTTTTCTCAAGTCAAAAATTCTTTTAAGTCCAGTATAATTTTTATTTTCAGGTGCAGGATAAAATAAGTAGACAAAATGTATTATTTCAGATTGTAAAATTTTTATTGAACTTGTATGTATACATTGTACATTATTTTCATTGCAATAAAGACATTTTATTATGATCAAAACCTGTTGACTCCTTTTAGATAGAAATAATTTCTTTTTCTCGGAGCCTCTTTTAGGTATCGTTGGACTTAAGGGGTTTTTTTAGGTATATTTTTGCTAAATTTAGCACATTTTTTACCTAAAAATGACATTTTTGACCACCAATTCAGCCAAATTTTGCTGATTATTGAACAAATTATTCAACATTATGACAATTTATCTGCATTTCAACTATTCAACAACTGACATATTACATATAACACAATATTTTCAACTGTTGTTCAACAGCTGACATAAATACATATATAACATGAAAAAATAAACCATCAAACACATTTTGCAGCTGAAATAAATTATTGAACAAGCACTTGAAGAAGTTACTTGCCTCTGATAAAAATAACTGCGACTGAGCTGTGGAAAAATTAATACAAGCATTTAGACTACAGAACAGCCGTCATCAGTGGCGAAATGCCACTGACGACAACTGCTCTGAAGTCGAAATGCATGTATTAATTTTTTCACTACTCTGTCGCAGCTATTTTTATCTGAGGCAAGCAATCTTTCAAAGTACTTGTTCTGGAAACACTTAAAAAAGAAACATTTCACATTATCAATGACCTTAATTACAATTAACAATGTCTCTTATTGGTCAAGAAATACGTAAAATTGAATGCACGCAACTGATTCCAAATGGGAGCAATGTTTGCATAAATGACGAAAAAATAATGAATCTCGCAAAGCAATGCTTAATTGGAATTACTTAAATGCCAGGATAACATTTTTATAAACTATTCCAAGTCAGAAATAAACTTCAAAAATGCAATATTAAAATTTCATGTCATACCTATTTCAAATGTTAATAAAATTAAACCTTTATATTTGCCAAATTAATTATTGTATGAATGCACAAATTATATTACCTCAATTAGACATTACTGTTTTTTGAAAAAGATTAATAGCATAATATAAACAAAGATTTACTTCTGATAGCAATTTAATTTTTATAACAGCAAAGATTGAACTAAATACATTTTGTCTTTAAAAATATAACTGATTAATCAAGGTGAGATTATATTTACAACATCAAAAACATATTTGTTCTAATGTAAAGTTCATATTCAAAGCTATTATGCAAAATATAACTGATTTAATCAAAGCAAACATCCTATTTATGAAAAAATATAGCATATTCTCAAAGTTTGTCTTATATTTCCAGGTAATGTACAGTAAGTGCGTAAAATTTAACGACTTGAGGTTAATTTACTTTAAATTTAAGTAGTAATTGCATTGCGTGACTCAACTCACTATCGTTAACAAATCACAGTGCTCCTTATCGATAGCTTAACACTTTCATGGCCAATTTGTCAAATTTAAAAGGAAAATCAGCAAATCAAATCATTAAAAATTTATCAATAATTATATTTTTTAACATTATAAATGTGCAAATTGTAAGTAGCAATACATTATCATTACAAAACATTTACTTAAAAACTTATATTTGAAGAATTTTCAGATTGTAATTTATGAAAGTATTGAGTGCACGAAAAACTAAAGTATTTCATTAAATATTTGTATACAATTGAGTTATTTATGTTAATAAATTTAAAGAATTCCTTTTCAGTAACGCTTATGTTAGAATAAGTCAAAATCTCATATGGAGTTTACCGAAATTATCGTTACGATAACTTAATGAAGATATTTTAAACAACAGCCATGAAATTGTTAAGTAATCTAAAACATAACTCAACCAACAAGAGACAACGTTAATATTTACATAGAGACCAACCTGAGAATCAAAAGAATAACTACAAAATTGAGAAACAAAATAAATATCCTATAATTATTATACCAAATAGAACTGAATGAGCTTCCCACAATCTATATATATTTGCAAAAGTTTGTTTGCGTGTCTCATTATGCATGCCATAAACTATAAGACACGAATAACTAAAATTTGGTACAATTATTATTAACATCTTAACTTGATGAATGTATAAAAGGTTTGGTCAATTGGTTAATTATAGTCAGTGCTATAATAATAATAATATAGGGGAATATAACATTTTACAATTCCACTAGAGATGCCTGCATTTCAAATTTGAAATGTTGACAGAATTTTTTACAATAAACAAAGAAGCTTCAAAGTTTATTGTATATTAGGATTAGCTATGATGCTGGTCAACACAGACATCCATGACATTTGACGGTGCGATGAGACACTATTACAACGCCAACCTTCATAACAGCCTACTTAGACAACAAACCCATACAGCGGCCGGGTTACGCAATCTTACTTTCGATACTACACAATTTATACAAGTGAAAACATTTACCACTTACTTTATTTGCTCACATTACACTGTGTTGGATGTGGTTTGGTTAATACAACACGACAAACAACAGATGAACAAACAAAAAGAATTAATGCAACGAAAAACAAAAACAGTAGAAAAGAGAATTAAAATCACACAGGAATTCAATGCTCTGACTCTTAGAACGATTCTCTAAGCAAAGAGTTTTGTTAAAATAAATTTATGTCAAGTGAATAATACTTTGTTACAATAAGTGGGCAATACCTTTGTTAACACGTTACAAATTGTACTCGACAATGCCTTATCCCCCTCCCTCCCTCTGCTGTTCCCCCCCTTATCCCTCGCTAGGCAATAATATGAATCTCGAGTCTCAACAATGACATTCGTTGTCCAGGAAACTTATCGATAAAAGTCAAAATCTGTCACATATTCGTTAAATGTGAGTAATTTCAAAACATGTGGTGCATTACTTTCTGGGAAACCCTCGTACAATGTTGTGTGAGACAGACGCTCCTTTCTAGGAACCTGGTATTATCTGAATTTTTAAAGAATGTTTATTTTGAACTCCTGAGCATCCCGCATATAACTGTCCATGCGTAAAGCAAAGCTACCGTATGGTAACTGACTTAAGAAGTCACCTCTCTACTCTGCGTGCAAGGGGATTTCCCTTCTAGGAAGCGCGCTCACCTTCAATGCCCCTCTATTCTAATGGAATTCGTTCCCCTCCACTCTACATATTACCTCCGATCACTGAGGCGTAAGGTAACTTCTAGTAATTTTCAATTGCTACATTAGGCGGAACTACCTGTACTCTACATGCACGTTCTCTACCGGAAGCTTAGAGAACGAACTCCACCTGGCAAAAAGCATCACCTCACAAAATGAATCGACTGCGTTGATTGTCAATTTTAATTACGAATCCTCAAAATATTTTCCAACTCTTTCATTTATATCAATTAAAATATGAAAAAAATTCCCAAATAAAACTTAATTCAAGCATAGATATATTTTTTGTTCATAATTATTGCCATAATTTGAAGTCACGATGATTTAACACATAACCTGAGCAACGCTGGGTAAATTTGCTAGTTATTTATAAGCAAAGAACTTTGCAATACCATTTTAATTTAATTTATTCACCAGAGAACTATATAAAGATGTTTGTGTAGCATTGTAAAATAAATTCCAATAATTACTCCAAGATTTGATGCACAAAAACGATTACAGTGTAATTTTCCTAATAAACGTTTAATGTGACTAAATCTTAGAAGGATATTTTGTAGTTTAATTTACATTCTTCGTTAGAAATAATTTTATGAACTCTGTATTTATCTCAGAATCACTACAAATATGCTGTCAACAATTTGTTGTTAACATACATTAAAGTTATGGTAATTTAATGTTGTGCTTACGCAAACTGTATAATTATAAAATATCAGTTGATTACTTCGTTTAAAAATTAGTACAAGAGTTTAAAATAACACTAATATTTATAATGAGATTTTAAGATATAAACAAGTTAGGAAAGTGTACAACGTAACACAAATGGGTGCGTTTTGTGCATTGGAGTATTTGAAAGAAATTATTTACGTGTTTGGAAGGGAAATAGCATTATAAAGTTCTTTTCTTCATCATAAATAATCCATTTTCTTCCCATTTAAAAATATTACATGCATATGTAAGGAAATTAAACATTTCCGTGAGATTGTTTACGTTAGCAACAATGAAGAAGTAACCATGCTAGAAAATTTCAAAGTTCAACTCAAATTACGACTCTTGTTCGATTTTCTCGCAAACGGCGACTCCTACGATAAAAATGTAGAGGAAAAGAAATACCCTGCTCACCATCCTCACGCCTGCCAACATGCGATACTTTATTGAATTTCACCACCGTAGATATTGATTGCAATAACTAGGTGCAGTTAATTTTGATAGCATCATTAACAGCCGACATCAATCAAATCATAGGAACCATTATTTAGTTGGTCAAGCTCTCTGAGAATAGCAGTTTCTTATTGGTTGAAATTAAAACACCTGTCAAATGGAAGGCTCAAGAAGAATAGCACGGACTCGAAAAAATATTCGTATATATTTTTTTATTACTATGTTTATTTCTGTATCTTGTTAAAACTTGGATCGTACAGGACCTTGATTTTGCCTGGCAACGATTTCATGAGAAGTATTTTTAAGTGAAACAAAGGGGGTCGACTTATACTGCGAACATATACCTAATCTAGTATTTTCAAGTTGAAAATTCAAGGTCGACTTATACATCGCAATATATGGATATATATATACATATTATAATGTATATAATTACTGTATATACTCGTGCATGATGCGTCCCAGTGTATAACTGCCGTGTATAATGCGCACTCGTACTTTATTCCAAAAAATCCCGACTTTTTCTGATACCACGTGTATGACACACATCCTTGATTTTTGGGAGGTATATGAATTTTAAAACGTTTGGACTTGTCCATAAGTGTATTACGTTCAATAAGCTCCATATTATGTCTAAGAGAGACATCGTCAATAATTAAAGCGACTGAGTTGAGATGGCAGCAACCTCACATGGTAAGTTGGGCAAAGTGATGCCGTGTAGAAAACTGCAGCGCCACTGTTGCCAATCCTTTTAAATCAGACAAAAAGGGATCTATAAATTAGTTTTGATTTAAAGTGGACGTTGGTTCTCTCTTTCCTATCTCATTCTAAAACTGTTTAAGAGAAGGAATAACGTAAAAATTTAACAAACAAATCTGGAAACAGGAAACGCGACAGGTATGATTAAGTTCACACACGAGATTCTATGGGTTTTAAATTACTTACGTTGTCAATCGTAGACACTAGAATCATTTCCTAAATAAAATTATTTCAATTTGCTTATTTTATGTTTTTTTTGTTTTTGATGTGTGTTTTGCGGGAAGACTATCTTGTGATTTTGCAAAAATTACAGCAATCAGCTGATGAGCTAGTGAAATGCGGAATAATTAGAGAGGATGGAATTATAAATGTATAGAAGTAATTAGGTGTTCTATACATATAATTATGTATGTATAACCTGGAGTATCAATAATTATTGTGCTTTTCCCATTAATTAACCCAAAAAGCGTGAATCTGGTGCGAGGTAGGTTCCCATTTTAAGTGCAGAGAAGTGTTACCTGTGTATAACGTGCACCCTACTTTATGACCTGAAAATTTGGTCTTCAAACAGCGCGTTATACACGAGTATATATGGTAGATACAATGTATAATTTATTGGTGTAGCAAATCCGCAAAAATTAATTGTTCCTCCGTTTGACCTTTGTGACTGGTTGAAATTGACTGACTTGCATTACTTGTGGGGTTTGTTTGTCTTAAAACATTCTTTGTATTCATTGTTACTTTCTGCCAATTTCCACCAGGGTCCGGAAAAATCTAAAATCTCGAAAAAGTATCCCAAGTTCCATTCCTAAGAATAATTCCGTTTCAAATAAGAACGCAAGGGAAAATCAATTTTTCTTATGGTCACTATAATTTATTTCATTCTTAATTATGTTCTTATAAAAGTATGCTCCTGCTAGCACACTGCAAGCACCTTTTACTAGTAAAATATAAAAATTAATACGATTCCTATTTTCCTAAATTAATTAGAAAACTCTGTGCTATTATTTCATGCGCTCTTAACAATTTGTATAAATATATAGCAGAGTAAAACACTGTCTTTCATAACATGCGCATTTTAACAATTTAAGGCAACACATACGTTTCCTTCGGATGTTTCGGATATAACAGACAGGCCTTCCCCTCCTTTTAGTCCAATATATCGAGGCTTCACTGTACGTATGTAAAGAATGCGATGTCGGACTGTGTACAATACCACGTTTTGGAATATACCATACACGAAAACGTATCAAGTATATAATCGCAAGCTCTGGAATAATAAAAATTAAAATAGTTATAACGAATCCAACGTATATTTTCAATCCTTTCAAACTTTTACAAACCTATGCCAACAGGTGCTTATAATGGAATCTTAACTTAGTACTTAAAAAGAGTTAAAAATGAAACAATCTTTTGTTATTCTAAAAGCTCCCAATTGCAAGCGCTATCTGAGTTTATATAAACATTTGAAATACAGTTGGACCTCTATAAACATCACCATTGATAATCGTTGTTTTGATCAACCCTCATTTGTCACCAAATGGTACAAAAAAATTAAAAAGTTCCGATGCCAGTTTTGAATGAAGCAGACAAATGAATGATGATTGCACTGTGACCGAGAGAGAAAGATTCCTGGCATTGCCTCCAATTCAATTAGTGCCAATTAAACCTTCAAATAAGTGAAAGAATAGTGTTATTCGCTTCACACTTTAAGCATCGAAATTAATGCTGTAGCAATGTCAAACTTTATAGATAGCAACACAAATATTTACGGATAATTATCCAGTTAATAACTGTGTATGGGAAGCATTTCTAGCAATTTAATCAAAGCAATTGATCTTATTTAAAATCATTCGGATGCTGGAATCTTACTTTTTCAGTAAGTAAAACTATTAAACATCTATAATGCTTATTAAGGCAAATTGTCTCATGCGTAAATTTAAAATCAGATGAGAATAGGGACGTACATTATTTTTTAACAAATTGAAAGTTATATGGTTATGTCACCTTCGTAGATAATCTAAATGACAAAGAATGTTAGGCGACGGGCTACGTTTATTCAGGAGCAGCATGAAAACATTTCTTTTAGATTGATAACCTAGAACTCGCCGAAACTTATCTTCTCTTCATTGTTAATCTAAATAAACAGTTGCATTGATTGATATATGAAAAAAAGGACATATACTTCAATAAAAAGAAACAAAGAAAATTAAAAACATAAAAGTTTGCAATCAATTACTGTGTAGCATTAATTTCCTCTCTAATTTGACTTTTAAAATACAGATTTCTTACTGACTTTGCATAATTAATTGTCAATATGCACACACAGTCTCGCCCTCAGCGAGATTTCTACCCGCTAACCTTACCTATACTGGGGAAATGCATTATCAGAGTTAAATGCGAATTATTGAGTTAAACGTGAAATATTGAGATCAACTTATTCTACACAATTCTTAATTTTTTATAAATTAATTGAAAAAACAGTGAAAACACTGTGGGGGTACAGCTAGTACTCCGTTAATTCATCAAATAGAACTTATAATTTTGTTTGTTTAGTTTACATAACAACGCTTTTACTCATTATTACCTCTGACGGTAAAGCACTATCAATTGCAATTTCCCAGGTTGTTGTTACTATCAGCATTTTAATTACTACAAATATAACTTTTAATTAAAGTTTAAGGCAATAATAGCCCATTAATTCATCAAATGGAAGAAAGAAGAAGATAACGAGGCCTTTGAATCTGTGTAATTTTTACTTATGTACCAATGACGTGAATCTAAATTGATTCTTTCGAAAATTTTAATGTAAATCTGATTCAAACGTACTTTATTGTGTCATTTTATGTTACTTGTCGCCACCTGGCACATCCAGCCACCATGTGACTAAATGAATAAATAAATAAATATTATAGAGACAGAAGAAGATAAAGAAGAACGACGTAGAAGAGAAAGAGTGAGAAGATAAAATACGGACAGATGAGCAAAGGCAAACAGCGAGAGAGACCATAAACGAAATCAGGTAACAAAGAAGAAACGAACAAACTGAAGAAGGGAGTAATATAAGAAGAAGCCAAAACAGAATCGATGCAGCCAACGGCGGAAGACGAAGAAACGACACAAATTTAAACTCAGCAATAGGAAACGGATTAGCTACTCGACGAGATGATTCACATTTAGGAAAAATTAATAAAGAATGTCAATATCGTAGAGCTTTGTTTTTTAATAACTGAGAAAAGCATAACAGATGCTGGTACGAGAAGAGCACTTCCGCAGCTTCCAGATATATTAAAACTGCCGTAGAGAGAAAATACCCCTATGTGTAAAAATACGTAAGACTAATGTAGTTTCTGCACATGCCAGGACATGAAATATATATTTAAAGCGGGAAGCTCATTAGTTCTAATTTGAAATGCAAAATCAATCACACTCACCCATCTTCTTTCTTGACATCGCAAAGCAGAGCTGGCCTGTGGAAGATCTACCATGCTGGCTGCGTTTTCAGACTTCATTCTTCGGAGGCTCGCATCTGAAACAACGACAGAACCAACTCAGAAATCTCGCACCCAAAGGATAAAAATTCTACAAAACCTTAACAATAACTTTTGATTTGAAGTTTATAAAGTAACGGAAACCGGCTAATAATGTATTATTCATACGTTTTTAAAAACACAGATTCTCATTTTATGAGGTAAACTATAATTTTTACGTTCAAAACACAATATATATTGATAACAAACCCTTAATTAATCCTACGTTAAGAGTGTAACGCCATATCTTGGCTATATTTGCCCATAAACAAATCCGTCCTTGCAAAAAATTTTACCAACTCTTCACAGAAAATGATACTTTACAACGATAAAATCACTCATTAAACATGTTATGCAGTAACAAAATGTTATACATAAGGACTAATTTATAAAAATAATTACTCCATTATACATAAATATGATAAATATAACATTTCCTATATACATATATATATACGGTAAAGATATTTCAACTATAAATCAAAGATGAACAGAGAAGTTATTTAAGATTTCCTTACCTTTGTAGATATAAATCCTCGAGGAGATTGACCAGGACAGCTGTATCACACAATAATAACAGTACATTTATTTTCCAGAAGATCAAAGTTACATGGCAAATCAATAAGACAAACTCAATCACAAAAGAAAATACAAAGTAAAACAATATAACAGCACGAGTGGACTAACGAAAAACAATAATACATCAAAACATCACCATAAATTACAATTAAGTGGCAAAGCAGGGCATACTGAATAATTACATATACAAATTCACATATCATTGTATTATAAAATAAGAAATAGTACTATTAAGAGAAGTTAATTAATGTCCAGTAAGCAATGTGAAGATTACACACATTGAAACTATAAAAAACTTTAGATAATACTTCACTTCGCTTAGTGTCTTAAAACGTACACAAATCAAACTAAAAGTACATAATTAAAAACTGCTGTCAAAATGCGTCACATGCACCACTGTTTTCGAAGAATAAACGGCCAAAATTTTGTCAAGATCAAAACTATCGACATTAAATTTCGAATACAATAAAAAGGATTAGTTTTTTACTTGTAAAAAGTTCTGGTGTAAACACATAAAATAACCAAAAGTATTAAAACTCTGCTGTCAAAGTGATTATCACGTGGACCAGTTTTCGAAGAACACACGGCCAAACATATATCACGATCATAACTATCAACATTAAATTTCGAATACAATAAAAAGGTCTAGTTTTTTCCTTCTAAAAAGGTCTGATGGAAACAAAATAAATTTCGAACTGTATTACGCACATAACAGACAACCCCGTCAGCCATTTTAAGATTTCTACGAAGTAACCAGAAGTAACGCGCAGGCGCGCAGGCTAACCAACATTTCCCCTTATAAACCTGGATATTTACAATTTCGACAAAAAAACCACAAAAAATAAACAATTCCTTTTTATATCTTGATTTCTCATTTTAGTAGGAACACAATTATAACTTATTGTAGCATCGATAAAATTTGCTTAAATGTTATAAATTACTTGCAGTAAATCAAATTTATTGGCATTAAACTTTTGCTTTGCAAACCTAAATTTGGATTCGTCATGGAGAGGGGTAAAAATAAGGCATTAAAATATATTTTCAGATTGCTTAATAACCGACAATGTAATTAATTAATTAATAACGAATTTTTGGTCCAAATACGTATGCGTTTTTTTGTAACATTTATTTTTCTGTAGGACGTCTTCATAAACAATTACATGGGTAGTTTCGGCGGCATTTACAAATTATGCGGAAACAATTATTAGTTATTAAAAACTATTCACGAGTGTAATTATAAGAATAGCAATTATACTCCGGAAAATACTTTCAGGTTTTTATCTTATCCATGTACTTTGGAAACCTGTGGTATATTCAATTGATACCGATAAAATATTCGTATAAATTTGAAATGTAGGTACCTACCGTAGGAACCTACTGATTTACAAACACAGATGTCCGGAACAGGTAGAAAAATACACTTGTAATTGTCCTAACTAAGATACTCTATTTAGTAAGTGAATTAGCCTTCATAAGAACTTAAGAACCATAAAAAACTCGGGTGATTCCTTCTTCACGGTAAACTTCCACCTCATTTCCTATTTGAAATCCAAATACTTTAAATTTTGTAAATATGTATATATGTACATATTATTATTCAATCTTTTAATTTCTATATGCTTTTTGTTTGGGAAATTAACATAATTCAGATATTGTGCGACCTTTTATGTTGCAGTATGTACACATTTTCACTTCTTATGATTTAAAATTATCTGCCTAATATCATTAGGTTTGGGAACAGGTATTACATCATGCCTCTTAATGTTAGAGTACATATTTGGATGGTTTCTGTGTGTTGTATGCACTGCTTAGTGTATATATGTTCATTTTTATACTGTTTATTTGGTTACCTTGATATGATATTATGAACTTGTATATATGTCATGTGAAGGGTGTCACTGTTTATATGCTTGCATGAATTAACACATTTGAGATGTTGCAGTATGTACATACTTTTACCTTCCTGTGATTTCAAATTATCTAATATCAATGCTCTCATTAGCTTTGAGAGAAAGTATGATTTTATATGCATTTTGTGGCATGAACTAGCGCAATGCAGATAATTTGCAACCTTTTATTATTTAGTATGTACCTGCATACATCTTTTTTGTTAATTCATTGTTCATTATGTTCATATTACATTTTTTGTCTATGTTCAATTGCATATTTTCATGGTTTACAGTATTGTCTATACTACTTCGTATATGTTAAGATTTTCTTATACTTAGTCTCACTTTTTTCTGTTTGTGTAATACCAGTTGAGGATACATTTCCACATATTTTGTACTTTTCCATGTGTGATCTCTGTTGAATTGCTAATGTTTGAATTGAGATTTGGCAACTGTTTGTTTTCATCTGGTACTACTTTGTAATGTAACTGTGCCATCTTTCTGAGTGTATATCGCAAATAATTTGTGATGTTTGCAAAAACCTTTTTGCAATCTCAGCTGAAATGCTACAGAATTGTTTCTCACTTAAAATACGGCATTTACTTGTTATGTGTACATCTAACGAAGCTTAAATAAAGCAATATCAATAAGGTACAATAATTTTGTTGTTTTTTCAATTTTATATTTCTATTTTAAATTTTGCGATCATTTATATTAAGCATTTTACGAGGAATAAAAAAAAGACATTTTAAACGCGCGCGCTTGGTGCGACGGTGGTGCCGTCTATGAATGCAGCAGGTCGTAACATGAACCTTTTTCCCACAAGGATAAGTTGCACAGGGTTGGTCAAGACCAGCCCTGTGCATCTTACTCTTGTGGGAAATAGGTTCAAGTTACTACTACATTTGTTCATAGATGGCACCACCGTCGCACCAAGCGCGCGCGTTTAAAATATCAGGTTATTTATTCCTCGTAAAATGCTTAATATATATGATCGCAAAATTTAAAATAGAAATATAAAATTGAAAAAACAACAAAATTATTGTACCTTATTGATATTGCTTTATTTAAGCTTCGTTAGATGTACACATAACAAGTAAATGCCGTATTTTAAGTGAGAAACAATTCTGTAGCATTTCAGCTGAGATTGCAAAAAGGTTTTTGCAAACATCACAAATTATTTGCGATATACACTCAGAAAGATGGCACAGTTACATTACAAAGTAGTACCAGATGAAAACAAACAGTTGCCAAATCTCAATTCAAACATTAGCAATTCAACAGAGATCACACATGGAAAAGTACAAAATATGTGGAAATGTATCCTCAACTGGTATTACACAAACAGAAAAAAGTGAGACTAAGTATAAGAAAATCTTAACATATACGAAGTAGTATAGACAATACTGTAAACCATGAAAATATGCAATTGAACATAGACAAAAAATGTAATATGAACATAATGAACAATGAATTAACAAAAAAGATGTATGCAGGTACATACTAAATAATAAAAGGTTGCAAATTATCTGCATTGCGCTAGTTCATGCCACAAAATGCATATAAAATCATACTTTCTCTCAAAGCTAATGAGAGCATTGATATTAGATAATTTGAAATCACAGGAAGGTAAAAGTATGTACATACTGCAACATCTCAAATGTGTTAATTCATGCAAGCATATAAACAGTGACACCCTTCACATGACATATATACAAGTTCATAATATCATATCAAGGTAACCAAATAAACAGTATAAAAATGAACATATATACACTAAGCAGTGCATACAACCATGGGCGTCAGCAGGGGGGGCAGTTGCCCCCCCTGGAAATGTGTAAAAACGTAGATATTATATTAGATATTATTTTAAAATGTAAAAAACTGGGCATGCGAAAAAAATTAACACGTTGCGTAAGGATGGCGAGAATTCTCGCTCCCAACTTCGGTCTTACAGCAGGAGCGGCCACCCAGCTCATAGAGACATATTTTCGAAAAATGGAGGGAAGTATAAAGCAAAACAAAGGCAACATGTGCGGGTCTGATCCGCGAGGTATTTTTTACAAGCTTTCCCTCTCCTTTGTCTCCGAGGGTGAAGGAAAAAAGAGATGTTTTCAAGAAAGTGGGGGAGGGGGGGATTTTCCACATTGGTCCCATCGGACTATTTGACGTAAAAGGGCCCAGCGATTCTGTTTCCCTCTTATTTATATTATGAAGACAGAATTTTCCCCTTTCCACTCTGAGAATCCAGGAAACGGCACGATTTGCACGTGAGTTGAGAAAATATTTTAAAGCACTCTTTCGGATGTTTCTAAAGGAAAAGAATAATTGGAGGACAGGAACCGCTGTACCGTCTTTGACGGCTTATTTCTGTATGGAAATTCCATGACCACCCGCATGCGCCTTTCTTCTGAATGGGAGGACACGTATGCGAAGATCATAAATGCTACTGCTGGCAGTCTTTCTTTCTTTTTGAAGGTTTTCGATTTTATGACCTTACGGGTGGCTAGAAAGAAATCTTACCGACGCGTCGGCAAACGTCGCGACGTTCCCAAGAAAACTTTCTGACATGTGTTTTACACATTGGTCTCTTCACCCTCTCTCCTTTTTCTCTTAAAATTTCTCGAAAAAGAAATTACTTCAAGACCCTCAGATTTTCTTAGTTTGTGGAAGAAGTAACATCGCAGAGAGAGTCGTGTCGTATTTTTGCAGTAACAGTGTGTGCATTTTGCGTAAAAATTTATAGGACTGGTTAGTATTTTAACACGTGAAATATTTTAATTATTTGTTTTTAATTTCTTTGGTTTCGCTTTTGGAGTTTTTGTGAGAGAAACTGTTTTAATTTTGGTAGAAGGATATCCTAACGATCCAGTTCTTCTCATCACTACGTGGGACATCGTCACTCACAACATTGTCAGTACATCGTCTTCCATTGGAGAGGTTAGTTTGAATTTAATGAATTGTTACTGTTTATATTAAACTTCTTTTAGTAATTTGATTTATTTCGAGAGATTTACTTAAATTATTTCTCGGTGTATTGTGACATTTCTCAGAATAATTAGTATTATTAATATTAGCCGATGTCGGCATTTTCGCCTTGTCATAATGACCCCTATGTTGTTGATGATTCCTATAATAACTTGCAAGTCCAAATCAGTCATTCAAGTAAAAATCTCAAAAGTTGAAAAACTATACCCTAACCCTAATATTTAGGATGATCGTTTTTCGGATAAATTTCCCACCCCGTTATTCTCTAAACCCTTTGTTGTGAGGAAATCCTACCGGTGTCTATAACTGGAAAGACCTTACTGAATATAAATATCGCTGCTCTCAGCTTCAGAACAACTCCCAAGAATTCTCCTCCATACTACCCCTATTAAATTACGCCTTTTCATTGCTTTACTTTTTGGTTTGCCAAAACAAAGGGGGAAGGTGTGAGACTAATTTTTATATAATTCTTATATCGAAAGTGAATTCTTATAGTTGCGTATTTATGTTATAGTCGGAATTAATAATGTTACTATTTCTTGATTCTTCGAATTAAGTACGGTTGACAGTAAAATTAAAATTTTTAACTTATTATAATTTTCTTGTTGGATTTTATTCGTTTATCTAGCCCTTAGATAATAATCATTATTTGTATTTAGTATCTTTCCATTATTGTACGATAAATTCTATAAATCTTTTACCCAGTACTCACAGTAGCTAGTTCTTTTCTCCTGTAAGGATTTTCACGAAGATAGGTATAATTAAATAAGTGAGAAAATTTCAAATTTTCAGATCAATTTAAGATATCAAAATAGTGAATAACATTTTGTTTTTGTGGATATTACTATTAGTTGCTGTGCCTATGACGATAACTTAAGAATTCTCGATGATTGAATTGTTTCTCTTTAACTTTGTTAAAATGATAGAAATGACAAACGTGCGACGCACATTTCCTACAGAAACTTCAATCAAGTGCCTTATTCCTAGGGTCTTTAATTCGGAATGGCTTTAATCTGACGTCTATAGTAGTTTTTTGTTTCAACTCATTTTAAGGTGATGTCCCCACTGCGATTTGCATTGTTGGATTGCACTGTTGCACTCGATTCAAATCGACTCGAAAAAACGCCTAAATTGCATTTCACATTTAAACATTATATATTTTCTTATGAGAAATAGTTCAGCATAGTGCTTACATTTCATTCTATTTAATTAAGCAATTAGTTTTCTATGTATGCATTTAAAACCCTTTCATTTTTATGTCTTCATTAAAACGAGTTTTACATATTCCGACCTAATTATGTGGCTGTAAGAGTACGCAATTTTGTAATTTGATATATTTTTCTACTGGATATTAAATATGTTCATAGCATCATTAACTTACACGAGATTTATATTCAATTTTCTTTGTTTATTCGATTATGGCACGCGCAGTGGATTCGTTAGTTTATCTAATCTCCTACTTCAATGTTCTCTTTCAGTTGACGTTGTAGCTTTTATCATACGCGGTAGTTGATTTCGAGTTATTGCAGTTTTGGGTCACTTTTGACCCCCACTATAGTAGTTGTGTCGTACTTTTTTACTTTCTCATATACGAAGTATATTGAGAAAGTATTGTAATCGCGAAAAAATTCGACCTCGAGATTCTGACGGAAATATATGTTAGGTGTAGCTGACTGAGGTCTTGAAAAGTGGTTTTCGCAATGCCGTCTGTCTGTTATTGTCTCTAGGGCCTAAACGATGTAGCGAAAATGAATGAAATCTCGTATTTAGGCATTTTATCATACAGAGTAGAGTATATGAAGAAATGGTTCACATTGCTCAATAATTAAGGGACGTTTATTCTATGCATTTTTAACAGCAATTTGATTTTCTCAAAAACGGCTTTAAAGATTTTGATCAAATTTTGTACAGTTACTTCATTTTACATCTTCAATAATACCAAATAGTTTGTATTTCTCCAAAAATTAATATAAGGTTAATTTATTCTAGGCAACTTTAACAATAATTTGATTTTCTCAAAAACGGCTCTAACGATTTTGATAAAATTTCGCACCGTTACTTGAGGATATGTCTGCAATAATACCACATAATTTTTCTCAATGAATGAATATAAATCTAGTATATTCTTGAGCAACTTTAACAAAAATTGGATTTTCTAAAAAACCGGGTCATACAATTTTCATTTTCTAAAGATAACTAAACGACGCATTAGTATATGAGAAAGTTTATACAATGTAGGTTGTACCGATTTTTAAAAAGAGATTCATGATCATATAAAAAGAAAATTTTCTTTAAGATCCAGATATTTTCTTGAACACAATTTATTTTATATTTTTCAGTGCGCCTTATAAAAAGAGTATAATTTAAAAAAGTTTTTTATATATTCTTATTGTTTTTTTACCGGGTATTTATTTAATTTATTTTTATTATTCTTTCTAGTGTATGTTAAATCTGATTTTGATTTAGTTTACCCTGTACTGCCATTTTATATTCTAATTTTCGATTTCCCCTTCTTTCAGAAATGGACATTAGAATTTTTTTTAAAAACGAAGAATTAATGAGGGCCAAGATGCGATGAAACAAACTACAAATGCAGATAAACCTAGCACCAGTTCCGTCTCTGTTTCTACTTTAGAATCTGAAAAATTATTATCTACGATAAGTGAACGTGTAGAAAGTTGCCGTGCTGATGACATTTCTGAAAATGCTGTTCTTTATGATGATCCAAATGATCTTGGGTTATATATAAATTCTTCTGGGAAAATGACGGACGATAAGAAACACATTCTTCTAGAACAAACATACACATTTTTAGAAAAATATGATTTTAAGAAAGATTCAAATGGTTCACGACATTTTCGTTATGTATGGCTTGATCAATATGCTCCGTGGCTTGGATACTCAATAAATCTGAAAGGAGCAGTTTGCAAATACTGCATATTATTTCCATAAGCTGTTCATCGAGGGACACAAGGAGCTTTCATCAATAAGCCATTCACAAAATACGAGGACTTTCATGAAAATGCTAAAAATCATCTTTCATGTTCCTGGCACAAATATGCACAAATGGATGCCAGTAATTTTTTAAAAATGAAGAAAAATCCAGAACTTAATATTGTCTGTCAAATTGACAGTTCATCAAGACGAAAAATTGAAGAAAATAGAAATATGCTCTTTTCCATATTATCCACTCTCATATTTTGTGGCACACACGATATTAGATAATTAATTAGAGGAAAAACTAGTGATAGTGGGAACGTGCAAAGCCTTTACCAATTTCGGATGGAATCAGGGGATGAAACACTCCGTAAACATTTAGAAAATTCTTCAGGTAATGCTCGATACACATCGGTGCAGGTAGAACATGACCTGATTGGATTGTGTGAAGACAACATTAGGCAGAAAATCATTGCAGCTGCCAATAATTCAGTCGGATTTTCTATATTAGCAGATGAAAGTGCTGACATATCAGGAAAAGAACAATTGTCTCTCGGTGTGCGATTTGTAGACAGTAAGGACATGATACGAGAAGAATTTTTGGGGTTTGCAACCCTTACTAGTTTTGATGCGAAATCCATCGCTGAAACGATAATAAATAAATGTACGCAATTCGGACTGCGCCTTGAAAAGTTAGTTGGGCAAGGGTATTTGGTTAAGGTCAACCATGGGTGATGATCGTTTGTCTGGGCTATGCATGTTGAGCATACATAGGAAATATGTAAATGAAAACAAAAAAATATTTATGGACGAAGTAGTAGAAAAATTTGCAGCAGACACAAGGCGTTTACAATTTTTGTTTAAAAAATAATGTGATTCATTTGAGAATAATTTGTTTGCTTTTGTTAATAGTTTGATAAATAAATGAATTTGTATGTGTTTTTATACATATTGTATTATCATTGTTTTTCCCCCCTGCAAAATTTTCTGCCGACGCCCATGTTTACATTCGTTGTCGTTTGTTAAAGGTGTGTATTTTTAATATAGTATTTAGCAGATCGGAATGGATTTTAACCATTGCTCGAAATGGAAAATGTTACGAAACGGAATTTCTAAATGTCTGACGAAACGGGACCGTATAATGTGTGACGAGACGGAGCGGCGTACCGGTATACGTTCCGGCTCATTCCGAGCACTGATTTTAACCTGCTTCAAGGGAAAGGCCAATCATCACGCGTGGGATAAATTAGTCATTTATAATATACTTAAAGTCAGTGCTTCTCAACCTTTTTTGCTCCACGGCACACCTTTATGCATGCGTAAGAACATTGCTGCAAATCAAACCACCCCTAGTTAATTTCACTGCGTAAATACTTTTAAAGATAGAAACTAGCATAACAAGTAAAAGTCGCAGTTATATTAGATTGTTACGATTGGTAAAGCAATATTCAAATAATTGTTTAATTTTATTATACATTAAATACATAATTCAACGTGTAAAAATGTTATGTTCTTAGACAAAATTTAGACTTGCCTTTTGGCTCAGTAATAGAAATAACTTCAAAAAGTTCTTCAACTACGTTCTTTATACATGCCCTTTTAATATTTTTAAATTGACCGTTGACGAACAACTTAATACGCATAAATAAGCTGTTGAATTTGGAACGTCATGTCGATGGCATATTCAGATATTGAAGCATATTCACACCTTTAGCTTTAAGCCAAAATACATCTATAGGTAGCATAATAATTTTAAGTGGTATGATTGTTACTAAGGTCAATCAATTCCTCTCGTAGTTTTATGATAAATTCCTTGCATCATAAAATTAATTCGAGTTTGTTTGTTTAAAACGCTTTTAAAAATTAAATGTACTCGGAGTGTGCGGCACACTAGTCCCTTCCTCTCGGCAAACTAATGCGCCACGGCACACCGGTTTAGAACAACTGCTTTAAGTTAATTTCAAGAGGATATTCAGTACAGTGATAATATAATTCATAGTGTTTCATTGATGTGGATTTGTGGTCAGTTGGGGGCCGATTAAGTAAAATTTTCCCGGGTTGAGAAAAATTCGTCCGCCCCTGGGTAATAGGCATTTTTGTGTTTTGCCCCCCCTTGCAAAAATTTCTGCCGACGCCCATGGTTCTATTGCAGTTATTTTAGTTATATTTGTAAATATGCGTTTACTAAAGGTAAATAATAAATAAAGATACCACGTCAACCACAAAAAAAATTAATTGCATAGCATCCCAACATGCTGAAACAGTATCATATTGAAACAAATTACAATGTACAGAATAAATCTTTAAGGATTGAAAGGATAACTATTTAGGTATTTAATCTGACGACACATAATGTTCTGAGTCTCTAGAAGAGTCTGAGTTTTTTCTTTGTTTTATATATTTGAGAAAAGTGCCTCCTTGATTCGAAGCTTTTTCTTCTTTCTCTTTCTTTTTCTGTACTGGCATCCGGAAAGACGAATTTTCTTCTTCCAATTATCTGACATGATAGAAATAAGATTAACGGTTAATATTTATGAATGAGAAATGTCATATTTTCATTGTACACAATAAATAATTAACTACTAGGTAACAGAGTAGTTCAACTGGAGATAAATTTAAAAAATCAAATAAGCTTCAACATGCAACTTTTGTTTTATATTCTAATTACTTTTTCCTCCGAAAATAGAATTTAGTTTCGTGGAAAAATAAAACATATTAATTTTATTTATATGGGACTAATGTAATATGTGAGGCAGTATGAATGAATCTTTTATTGACAGAAAATTAATTAAATCCCTAGTGATTCCAGCAAAATTTATATATAAATTTACCACGTAAACCAGTATCTTATATACTAATTGCAGTAGTCGGTAAGTGGTAAAAAGACGAAAAATTTAAATTCGGCAAACTTGCCTGACCAGGTAGAACATGGGTTCTAGACCTTTGACAAAATTGTGTTAGAAATCACGAAAAATGATGCAATGAGTTATATAATTGAAAATATTTAACAACAAATGTTTTAAAATGATTCTTGAAACAAATTATGTGATGACCATACAAATTTCAATAATTGCTAATTGTCTGTGCTTTCGTCAAGCTGAAGGGAATACCAGCCACAGTTTACGAGATCAGTGTGCAAATGAACTTCTGTATCACTAGAAATAGCTTTCACTCTTCTAGTAATTGTATTATTCGAGAGTTGTAAATTTTTTATCGCTGACAATATTTTTATTTTATTTAAGAAGCTATAAAAAAGGTTGCTCACCACCTGCTATGAATTCTTCCTTCATTAGCTCCCCATCTAGAAACATCTTTTTCTTCAAAGCTAAAAGATGCGCTATTCTGGATTAAGGTAATGTTGCTAATTTTAGATTTTTCAACTGACCTTGTAAATACTGAATGCTGTGCTAATAATTTACTTTTCGATTCACTTCCTTTTTTCTAAGTTCTGAACCTAATGGATAATTCATTTCAAATGATGAATGAGTCTCGAAATTTCTTTCAATGTTTTGGCCCTTAGGCAATGCCACACAATTACAGCATAGTAAAAGAAATGCATTTTCACTTACTATCAACAAAACAAAACTCCCACTCATTTTAAAAATTGTACGTTTTTGTTTTCTTTTTGTCTGACATTTTATTGGCCGTACTTTATGAACAGTATAAATAGAAAAGTAAGTGAAACTTACAGTTGAATAGTTTGTGCCGGACTGAAGGGGCAAGTCTTGAAACTGATGGATATCCGAAAATACTGTAAAGGCAGTGTGCAGGAGATCAATTAGCTAGATCATACCAAATCTGTTTACACTCTCTGTAAGCAAAACATCGTGAACTCATAGCTGATGGCTCTTTGAATAAAATTTTCAACCATGACCCTCGGATTATGACTACGGCTGAATTGAGGGAGAGTGCTATCGAAGAAAATAAGTGCCTTAAGAAGAATCAAAGGTTCCTATTGTTAAATTCATAGAAGGCGAACATCCAGAGGAGGGTGAAAATAATCGAGTTGAGTTTATTGGATGGGAAGAAACGGGACTTATCTCGCCGCCCATTTTTGCAAATATGCATCGGTAAGGATGAGTGGCTGCCCCTGGCAAGGGGCCGCCCTGGGTGGTCGCCTACGCCTAGGACCGGCCGTGACTGTGCACATAGAGTCAGAGACATGAACGCAAACTGCAGTAAGCATTGCATTGAGCAAAGGTACGGAGTGTATATCTTAGGCACTCAACCAGGGGTAGGGGGGACTAACAGGCTTTGCCCCCTCAAAACGTTAAATTTTGTCCAAATGTTTGGTGGAATATTATTGTTAGAATTGAACTCCCCCCAAGAGAAAATCCTGGGTGCGTGCCTAGTATACCTAGATACACAGGCACAGATGAGTCAATACTCAGTATCTGGGCTGCCAAATGCCAGGTTATTGCGAGGGCACCAAAGATACCTAAAAAGGACTGATTAGTGGAGGAATAAATGGGCAAGCAAAGATGTTATCGTTTATAACTAATCCATAATCTCCTTATGATATGACACAACAGACATTTTGAATTGGTATATGTAAACCAGTTCGTGGGACTATTTCTGTTAATAAACACAAAAAATATACAATATTTTATTTTACTTACGAAATAGATACTGTTTCAATATTCAAATTGAACTGCTTTGGACAAAACTTTTACTTATATAATAATCATTTAAGTCGCTTCTGCCGCCGCTCACTGAGGCTCATATCCCTATTCAATCTACCCGCAGTCCCTCCTTGTGACCTGCGCATTACCTTCCCCTCCACTTCCACTCAAGCGTGGCTGAGTGAAAGTTGAGGGGAAGCTTTGCTTCGGGTGCATACGCATTCATTTTACATAGTCTTTTGATTTTTTTACAACTTTCATAATATTTGACATAATTTATGGATGATTGAATTTCGATAGCATACACCCTCATGCATAGCCGCTGAAGTTAAAAAAGAGAAATTCAAACTTTAAATATTTCAGTCTCAGCATTAAATCATTTAGGGGAGCCCCGGTTAAAGATGATTGAATAACACTTTTTTTTCGAAATTCATCATCCGACTATGTGGAAAAGTTCATGGTTGCGACCTACAGGAAGCATAAAAAATTATTTTCAAATAAGTTAATATCTTGAGGTTCCCAAAGTGCCCCAAAATTTTAGAAAATATCCCATTTCTTAGAAATTATCGAAAAACACATTTTAAAAAATGTCAATATCCAACTATACGCATAAAATGGTAGTTGCAACCTAAGGGAAGTGTAAAAAATCATTTTCAAATAGGTCAATATCTTGAGGTGCCCCAAGCATCCCAAAGTTTTCGAAAATCGTCCATTTCTAGCTTTATTTGGAAAAGACCATAATTGATTATAAAATGTGTAGCTCTTCCATTGTTTAGCCGTTTCTCAGTCGAAACCAATAAAACTACATTGTAAGCAGCCTGCAGCGCAATTGTTATGTTTTGTTTTGTGTGACTACCGCTCCATTTTTGGTATCTGCTGAAAGGGATGGATGGGAACTAGACAGGTCCGTATTCCTATACAGGCGTGATAGGGAAGGTACTTGAAAAATGTAAAGAATGTCCACTGGTGAAGTTTGCGATGTATAAGCGAATAGAGTACTCCGCTTATATGTGTCAACTCACAACCCCATAGATAAACTCAAAATATTAGCAGAGTACATCATTAAAGTGTACATCCCTGTATGGTCCGCTTTGAAATCAGGCCCATCTTGCCAGGACAGAGCTAAACATCTCTGGAAATTGGTGAATCGCTCAAGATTTCTCAAGACGGAGCTGAGGGTGCTTCTGGAGAAATACATACAGCTGAATGCCCACCCTGAAAAAACAGTTCTCAGCATGGTATCGGACAAACGTCCACACAGGCACCTGGGTCTTCGACACATATTGAAAGCCAGAGAAGAGAAGCCAAAAGGTATTCAACTCTTCAAAGGTCCAACCTTGAATTTTCCTGCTGGAGACTACGTCGATCTCATGTATTGCAGGGAGTGTCATGTGACAGAGCCTCCTCTAACCCCAGGGATCAGGAGCTGCATGAATTCGTGGCGGTCATTGGTACTCCTGTGATAAAGGTACTGAAATTTCCATGTCACACACATATAATGTAGAGAGGAGTGTAAAGTTTGTAATTTCAGTTCAGAATCATCGAAATTAGCGAAGAGCTAAACAATTAATATTCATTTATGCTCTTTTTCCGAATAGACTTAGGAATGGCCGATTTTTGAAAATTTTGGGGTACTTGGAGCACCTCAAGATATTGAACAATTTGAAAATAATTTTTTACGAGTGATTCTGGTCGCAACTAGCATCTTTTCCGTATAGTCCAGGGTTGGGCAAACTTTTTACATGGCAGGTCATATAGGGAGTCGTTAATCTTTCGGCGGGCCACTAGAAATTGTAACTAAAGTAAAATTCATTATGGTTGCTGTAGACCTCCTTTTAAGGCTATTCCAGGAATTAGGTATACTGGCATCACATATACGTCAAAATTGGACCCACTGCTCACTGTGCTATACTACAGCCGATATAAATCTTCCGGTTTGTCAAAATGAAAGTAAAAATATATTGCACAAAAACCAAACATAGCACATACAACAGAGAGCATGGATCTTACTTTTCGTCCGAAATGACCAGCACTTTTATCGTTTCTTTCTTTTTTCAATGAAAAACACCACCTATTATCCGTAATTGGATTACATGAATAACCTCATTAATGAGAAACAAATTAAACACTGAGAAAACAATTGATACATGGATAGAAAATTGAAATGCACAATATTTTGAATTGTATAAGTCAGATATATAATACTAAAGCATAGCAACAAAATTCTTCTCAATCATCAGTCTTTCTCATGAACTTATAAATACATCCAGTAATTCACTTTTATGGTGGAGACAAATATTTTTAAGGCCTGTTATGCTGAACAAACATATGTATCGACAAAATATAAAGATTCATTTATACTAAATTGCATGCAATATTACATTTCAATTAATCAGCATCTAATATATATTAGTTACAATTACTTTACAGAAGAGGATTTTTGCATAATGACGGTTTATTTTTCAGAATGTATGTGGATATTTTTCAAAGAATCAACTTCATTGAATCCTATTTCTTCGGAACCTATAATAAAAGAAATGATTGACAGTTATTTGTCCTTTCTATAAATAAGTTAGACATGAATAGAATTAAGAATTATTTTCATTTTTTTTAGTACTTACACCATCATTGTGGGAGGTGGAAATGCTTAAAATCTTTGGCCAATTTTCCCACGTATGGGGTCAATTCAGACGTAGCAATGCGAAACACAGCTGCCAAATGCTCGTCAGTCATCTGTGAGCTCAACTCCGACTTATTCCTCTTCATCAAAGAAAATATATGTTCGCATATGTATGTGGATCCAAATAAAGCCGAAGTCCTTGCGAAGTCTTTTAAGTAACAAAATTTTGCACCACTCGAAGATCTAAAAATGCGAAGTCTCTCAGATTAAAATTTTTCTGTCCGAATATTTTCACTCTGTAAGTCTATGATTTCCAATTGAAGATCAGGAGAAACTTTTTCAGCATCGGTAGAAAAGGGATTGGAGAACAAATTAATTTCGTTTTCTAATTCCTTAAAATCTTGAAAAAGGCAACAGAACTCTTTGTGTAGACTAGAAAGAACGTTGCTGTATACTTCTGCTATTATTGAATTCACTCCAATCTTTTCTAGAGAATGGAAGTGAACAAAATTCCCGTTCTGAACTTGTTTGGAAAACAAAAGCAGCTTTAGTTTAAAACCTTGAATTTCTGAATATGTTTCATGAATAATTTTGTTTTTGCCTTGGTGGTTAATGTTTAGGTTATTTAAATGGTCCATAATATCAGTAAGAAAGGCAAGATCTGTCTTCCATTTTTCATTCTTCAGCTCTGGAAACTCTATCTTTGGTTTTCATTTCTAAAAACATAATTTCTTCCTGCAAGTTCCACACTCTCTTCAGAACTTCGGCTAAGCTCAACCATCGAACATTTGAATGGTATGGGATATCTTGTTGTTCTGCACCTACATTTTCTAGCAAAGAGACGAACTGTCGATGATTCAACCCTCTTGCTCGAATGAAATTGACGACTCTTACAACCGTATTCACCATATGATCCATACGAAGAATACTTTCAAATAGTGTCTTCTGATGAATAATGCAATGCAGAAACAGAATATCTCAATCGGGAAATTTTTCCTTAACCCTATCCTTAATTATTTTCAGTAGTCCAACATTCTTCTCTGTCAAATTAGGTGACCCATCAGTAGTGACACTGATCAACCTGCTCCATGGCAAATTCAATCTCTCAAGGGATTCTGACACTCTTCCAAAAATATCTTCTCCTTTCTTTCTTTCTTTCATAGACTCCATGGATAACAATTCTTCGGTTACCTCAAAATTTTCATTCGCTCCTCTTATAAAATAAGTAACTGTGCTGTGTCTCTTACATCGGTACTATCATCCAGAGCTAGCGAATACCTGACGAAAGATTTACCTGCTACCTTCAACTGGTCATAAAAGTAGTTATTTATCTCTTCTACACGACGGACAGTTGTTCTCCTGGGTAAGGTAATATTTTCAAAATTTGTCTTTTGATCAGGATACATTATTTCAGCCACATCGACCATATATTTTATAACAAATTCACTGTCTGAAAACGATTTACTGAACTTCACAATATTATATGCAACAGCAAAATTTGCGCAAGTCGCAGATTTTTGCAAGTTATTCCGTGACGTGAAGACGCTTTGTTGTTTTCTCAATTGTGATCAGGTCCTGAGAGAGGTGAGATAGGGCCCGGGCCAGTCACAAATGTGGGGCCCTACCCCGCTCCGAAAGCCATACAAATATATCAATAAAAAACCTTTAGAATAAATTTTGGGGATCCTTCTGGGCCCGGGGCCTGGGCCGAATGGCCCTGCTGGCCCCCCTCTATCAGGCTCTGATTGTGATAATAAATCAGCGGCCTTTTTTGCTCTTGCATCCAATGATAGGTTAGTAAAAAGTTCCACATGCTAATATATAAAATGTCATTTTAAATTGTACTCTTTAAATACGACAACTGTTTCATGACAAATGAGGCACATTGCTTTTAAGTTAAATTCAGCAAAAAGATATTTCTCCGTCCAAGCCTTTTTAAAAATTCTACCCCCGTTTTCTCCTCTTCTTTTCTTCTGAGTATTCATTCCACAAGGATGAAACGCACGATTTGCTTTATGATGATACAAGCAGGTACATCAACTAATTTGATACGACCACCTATGCTATTATGAATGTGCTTTTGGGTAGACTCATACTACGGCTCACATTTCTAACAAGGAATTCATTAACATTATGATAAAGTAGCTAGTGTGTGTGGTAATTATATGCTCGAGCAATATGTACGTACTTATTGACGTGACAAAGTTACAAAGAAGAGATATTTCAACTCTGTTGAGCACATACAGTTTCTTTTTATTTGGTTTGTAAAATTTAATTTTGTTCATTACAGTTTCTTCGTGAAACCAAGAAAAATGGAATTCATTGCAGCCAAACGCTACGGAAACAAAAGATCAAACTGTTTCTTGGTGTTTCCTGAGGTATTATGAATGTGAGCTATTATTTTGAGGATTATTTGCATATCGCAAGATGCAACAAAGGTTTCAATTCAAAGTGGAAAATAATCTTTTAGCAAAAAATGTTTAAGTGGAAATGACAGACAATGTATATTTGACAAAAGTTTTACTCGATTAAATATTAGTCGAGAATCATCTAAGAAAAATTATTTTATCGTGCAGAAGATATCTGTGCTTAGTACAGGGGCAGCGCATAAAAAATTGCCGCCTGAGGCAAGCGCATTTTATGCCGCCCTTTTCTACAGTAACAGGGGGTACGGGCGGAGCAAGGAAACATTGTGGATATACAGCAATGAAATGATATCAATTACAATATTAAAGCTTTATTATACAAACAAAATTAAATTAAACTTTTCATTATATAACAATATAACTAAAAACAATAAAAATTAACTTAATTGTATTTTGCGCACTTTTTCTTTAGCAAAATTGTCTATAACATCTTCGAAATTTAAATTGGTTGAAATGTCATGTTTGATGGACACTATTGCTATTTCTGTCAACCTTTCCTGTGCCATTGTAGAACGTAAATAGTTTTTAATTAATTTCAATTTCGAAAAAGATCGTTCTCCGCTGGCAAAGATCACAAGAAGAGTTAGCAGCATTCTGAATAATATAAAGATATTTGGAAATTTTTCTACTAAATTACTTTTATTTAATTTGAAACATTTAATGGTGTCATCTCACTATTTAAAATACTTCTAATAATTAAAAGTTCATTGTACAAATTTAAAGGTTCTATATCATCTGTCAATGCTATATGCAAATATTGACATTAAAAAAAATAACATTTGAATCTGTATGGATATACAATGTAATCTTGTACAAAAATTCAAATAATTGGTTATGTACAGGGCCGGTGGAAGGGTAGTGCGACCGGTGCTCCAGCACAGGGTGCCACTCGTCTCAGCGTACCATTCCGATCACCGTCCACTACCGCCAACGAAACCCAAGGGGTACCAAACATGGAAAATAAACATATTAAGTAGATTTTTAATGTGAGGATAGGGAGCACCACTTCATGATTGCTACTCGGGCACCAAATCTCCATTTACAGCACTGATTTCTTCATATGCAAACATGTTATGTTAACAACAAAATGGTCGTTTTACCACTCTTATTTTGGAAGATGAGAGCACTGTGCCAGCTACGGAACATGTCATCCGCTAGATGTTATTTCATGGGTCTTCTTCTATTAAAAGACGGTTTATTTTTTATGATGCAAAACAAAGTGTGTCAAAATAACACTCTTCTAAAAAAAGAGCTGAAGAAAAGTATTTGTCAAACAGTTTCAATCATCATGATAAAAGAGCCGAGATATATTGGTATTTATTTAAAAGATGGATAGAGAACTTGAAAACTTGGGCAAACCTCATAACCGCAGCTGAAGCCTGAAACGACAATGGGTGCGCGATAAGTTTTCTAATAGGTTCAGCACACTTACAATAAGCCAGGGCTGGCGCCAGGCGACACATAGCTTGGGGTGGCATTTGCAGGCGCATATTGAGACAAAAATCAACCGTCATTGCGGATTTGCAAAAAAGAAAAGGGTGCCCATTGACAAAGGCAACCGCGGACAGATTAAGGTATATTCCTGTGTAGCTATTCTTTTCTTTTCCGACACACCAGCATGTGCAGCAGCTTTCCTTGGCAATATTTTCTTATCGGTGCACATACGAAGATTCGGCTACGTTTATAATATGCCGCTAAGCGAGTTGTTTATTCCACTACAGTACTAGCACTAGCAATGCCTGTATTCAGCCAATCTCACCGCCGCTGACAGTGGTTGGGCTTGACCTGGCTGAACGTCACTGATTGCGATAAGCTCACCATGCGCAGGCATTGATGTAGACTGGATAATTTAGGTCTATTAGATCAAATGCCTTGCGTTAATATTTTGTGGAAGTCCTAGTACTCGCTGTTGCTATAATAATAAATCATTAATCTGTGTAACTAGGGTAAATTTCATGCAAAAAATATGTTTCTATTCTATTTTATTTATTTCATTTTTTTCATTATATCATTTATTATAAGCACATATTATTCCAAAATATTAAAAATGGATGGAGTTAGATACCAGGTTGGAGATTGGCAAGACTATTGATAGAGAACATCAATGAACCTCACAACTCGGATGAAAACATTGGTGAAATATTTTAAAGAGAATTATAGCTGTTATTCAATTACGTGCCTCACAACTGTTGGCATTTAGGGGAAATTCAGATAATTTTTTCACCATAAAAACGATAATTTTTTGAAAATCATGGAGTTATTAACAATGTTCGACCTTGTTACAAGTGAGCATTTAAGAAGAGCCCCAAAAAATCCTCAATGTCCATTATGTGAGCAAAGACATTCAAAATAATCTTATTTATCTGCTAGGACAAAAAGTGTGTAATACTATTGTTGCTAGAATTAAGGAAGTAAAATACTACAGCATAATATTAGATTGCACTCCGGACATAGCAGGATTGAGCAAATGTCGTTTGTAGTTCACATTGTGACAAAAGAACTGCAGTCAGAGTATTCTCCTAAAGAATATTTTATTAAATTTCTGCCTGTTGAATTAACCACTGATGCGGGATTGACCGAATTGATAGTGCAAGATCTGGGTACATTGGGCATCAAATTTGAAAACATGCATGGACAGGGTTATGACAATGGGGCAAATGAAAGGTACCCATTCCGGCGTCCAAAGATGGATTTTTTAAAAAATCCTAAAGCCTTTTTTGTACCTTGCTCGTGTCATTCGCTTAACCTTGTGGTTAATGATGCAGCAGCAAAGTCTGGAGAAATTGCTAATTTTTTCTTTAGTTCAAGAATGTTTGTATTTTTCTCAAGTTCGACAAAAAGATGGCCAGTACTAAAAAAGTATATAACATCCTTGACTTTAAAAAGTGTAAGTACTACGTGGTGGGAAAGTCATGTGGATGCTGTTAAGCGATTAAGGTACCAATTGGGAGAAATATACGATGCATTGGTTGAAATTTCTTTGGATGTGCAGAGAGACAGTGATACCAAAAACAAAAGCAATTCCTTGACGTATAAAATTTGTAGCTTTAAATTTGTTTGCAGTGTTGTTGTTTGTACAAAGCCCAAACATGGTAATATCAGATTGCATTAAAATTTTAAAAAGCATTAGCTCATTTTTGGAATAATACCATACTAATGGTTTCCAACAAATGCTCTACTCTGCCAAAGAAATTGCTCTGACAATGGAAATAACAGCAGAATTTGAATTTGCACCTCCGGTTAGAATTCGACATAAAAACAGACAATTTGAGTACGAGGGAAGAGATACACCAATCATAGATCCTTTTAAAAAAATTGAAGTCGAGTTTTTTATTATGTAATAGATCATCAATTATATCAAGGAAAGATTTTTCCAACTAGAAACACATAACCAGGGCCGGTGCGAGCCGAGTTAGCACCCTGTGCAAATCAAAATTTGGCGCACTTATATATGAATTTTAACCAATGCGAACTTATAAATATAAGCTTAAGACTTCGGCTAATTCTCTCTCTGTTTGATTCCCATGCACACATTTGCAATTCTAGTTGTTTTATTGAATTTAAGAAAAGTTTACGAACAACTACAAACGTCGTATACAAAAAACAAAAAAAAAACAAAAATAACGAACCATTACCGATCTAGGAAAAGTAAGACATTTAAACAACTGCTGGGGCCAAGGTTATGATAAAGGTGCAAACATGATCGGAAAAAAGAACGGTGTACATAAAAGAATTCTTGATAAATATAAGTGGGCATTTTTCATTAACTGTGGATGGCACTCATTAAATTTGGTCATTGGAGACACAGTCAGCTGCGTGAGTGAATCAGTAAACTTCTTTGGGGTGTTGCAAACTCTATACAATATTTTTTCACACCCACCCCAACGGAAAATTTAAAAAAAACGCTTTGATGTTTACTCAGTAAAACCACTTTGTACAACCAGACAGGAATGTCGTATTGATGCGGTAAAAGCTCTTAAATTTGAGTTGAAAGGAGTTTTAACCAGTCTTGTAGATTTGTCTGGAAATACAAATTTAGAATCTTCCGTTCGATTTTTCACAAAATCATTGGCAGATCAAATTAAAGTAAATTAAAATTTCTTCCTCGGTCAATTATATCTACCTAGTAGATTTAAAAATAAATGTCCTCACTTGAATTGTGTTACAGTTTTAACTTCAACATAGGTCTTATATATGGAAGTAAAATTTTTAACGAATGCATACATTAAAAAATGATTTAATTTAAACGAAAACTGTAAAATAACACAAATTGCATTGATATTCAATGGCATAGTTAAACTATTATGTATTCATTATCCCATTAAAATAATTGAAATCCTTATAAATCTTGTTTTAATAGCTTTTCAACATTATTAATATACAAGTTATGGTTGCTTGTATACTGCAAGCATGTAAGACATTTGCGCTATACGCTAACTACTGCTTCTTCCTGAGTCGCACCGCTGAAATGTATTCTCCCCATTTTTAAAAACGCATGGTCATCGAACACATTACGTTTTATATTAGAATAATAACTCTCTATATTAGAGGCAATGGATATCTAACAATACATCAAATTTTAATTCCCATATATGTACTAACATTATTGTTTAGAGTTTCAAAATAATTCCATAATAATTCACCATGCTCTACTTATGCAAAAAAATTGACGTTTTTGCGTGACTGGAGTCGAAATGAGAAGACCAACAATAATAATTGTTCATTTTTGCGTTATCTGCATTTCATATATCAATTCTGAAAATTTCGGGTGCTGTGCAGGGGGCATATCCTAGCCCCTGCAAAATCTTTTATATTTAATAATTTCTGGAGTCAAACTACGGACCAATACTCAAAATGTTTTATATCCGTTATTTGCTTATAATAGGCATGTACCATTCCTAAGAATATCAACCTTCTATCTTTCTTCGTGTGTGCACCTTCACAAGTTTTATAAAATAATTATCAATAATGATGAGCACAGCTATATACACTATTCAGATCTGTATAAGTAAGTTTATAAGGCCGCCACAACAAAAAAACAGCTTATTGGCACCAACATCAAACCCAGGGAGGTATATAAACCTCCATGATCAAACCTTAGGGTAAAATTCCATTTACTGCTATCAGTTTTCAATTGGAATATACGCCAAACCGGTCAAAATGTGATCGTTAAAGCAATACTAGCGCTGCGGACATCTGAGAATAAAATGCTAGGAAAAAGTGCCAAGTGACGATCGTGATGCGCTATGAGTTTGGCCTCCTTATATACCTCCCTGCTACGTGAGTACCAAAATGATGATCCTATAGGATATTTTAAAGAGAAAGTATTTGACGAAATTTTATCAGTTGTCCTAGAGTCTGGAACAGCTGATAAAATTTCGTCTAGAATCTAGACACTCTTAATGAGTGCTTTTTGCAAATACAAATCTTTTATGGAAAATTTTCATTACTCATTGATTTGAAAAAAGTACCAACTGACGAAGAGTTAATGGAAAAATGGAAAAATTTGGAAAATTATTTTTCGGGTAAACGAGACTCGGATATCAACGGAGAACAGCTCTTTTATGAAATAAAAAATATAAAAAATCTCATTTCTCTAAATGAAAAATTAACTTTGAGTCCTTTACATGTTCTCAATTTTATTCGAGATCACCATCTACAATATACCTTAACAAACATATGGAATGCACTCAGAATCTTTTTAACCACACCTGTTACTGTTGCTAGTGGTGAAAGGTTGTTTTCTAAACTTAAATTGATCAAAACATTTTTAAGGTCTACAATGCTCCAGCAACGGATTAACTCATTGGAGCTGATTTCAATAGAACAGGGATTCCTTGATAATAACAAAATAAGAAAACATGCCATAGATAAATTCACTGATAAAAAATCTAGAAAAAATGTTATTAACTGTAATATGCTTGACAACTATAAGATGTTTTGAAAGTTTGAATTTCATAAATAAACATGTTATTTTTTGAATTAATCATTTTCTTTTCTTGATGTTCAAGTGTTAATCTTATTGAAGGTCTTCCTCTACTGACTGCCTTAAGACAACGTATCTGCAGCTAACAATTAGTATATAAATTTCAATCTCACAAGATCCTCGCAGGCCACATTAAATGCCCTCGTGGGTCATGGTTTGCCCACCCCTGCTTTAAACTCACGAAATCGCAACCATTCAATTAAGAACTGAATGCTACGCAATTATAATATGTAAGCAAATGCATAAATTAATATTCTGAACTTTCCCCGGTTGGTAGATTTAAATTTAATCAGCATTAACATAAAGTAGATATGGCCTTGATTGGATTATATCGGTGACTCTCTTAAAATCTGATTAGAGGAAAATACTTTTGAATTTTCGCAATTTTATTTAAAGGAAAATAATTATTTTAAATTGTCACTCCCATATTTTATGATGAAAAGCTTACCATAATATGCTAGGGGAGGAAAAAATAAAATCGTTCAACTATTCTCTGAATTCTACTTAACTTAGCGATCATTTGAAATCTTCAGCCATTAAGAAAAGCTAAAGCAGTTATGCACCACAAAAAGGATAGAAAGACTCTCAGAGAGCTTTTGTGGAGTTACTCCATTCGGTTTTGGAAGCTTAAAAAATTATAACCGATGGAGAACTAGATTAGCTTGATAGCTTAGTTGGTTAAAGCACCTACCCGGTAAGTTGGAGACCCGTGTTCGAGTTCCTGACAAGTTCAGAATTTTTCTCCTTCTCTATCTTCACATTTGTGAAAATAAATTGTTTGTGGTATCACTACTTAAAATAAAAGAAATTTTCAGCTTAACATTGTCACTCTGCAAAGCTTTGCAAGAAAAGAAGACAGATCTACTGCAGGCTACTAACTTAGCAGATGATGTAAACAAGGAATTAAAAAATTTGTTTAAATTGTGAATCTAAATTTCATAAATTTTTTTAATAGATATCCAAATGAGCAGAAAAATAGTATTTATACTGTCATAAAAGTCCCAAAGGTTTCAGAAAGGCAAACTAAATAAATGTTTTCCTGTGGATGCAGATTCACCAAAGGATTATTATCACATAGATATTTTTATAGTATTTTTAGATAGTTTTATATCCCATTTACATATAAGGTTTTTGCAAATAAATAGAAAAGATTTGTCTGCTTCCCAAAAATAAGAAAATCTTACCACAGAATGAAGATAGCTAAATGTTAATAGAATTATACAAATGATATAATTTTTACACCGGAAGAAGTAATCCCAGAATTATCACTTTGGTACCGCCGACTTTTTAAGCAAAAAACTACCCTCAAATGCCCTTCTTGGATTAAAAATGATTAATCCTACCATTTATCCAAATATTTTTAAGTTGCTGACAATATTAGCGACTCTTACAGTTTCTTTGTCTACAAGTAAGTGTTCATTTTCTACCTTGGAATGTTTAAAAACTTATTTGCAGAATACCACTGGAAAAAAAAGACTCAATGGTTTTGCTATCATAAACATTCACAGAGAAATTGCATTAACCACAAACCAAGTTATTGATGAGAATTAATTAAACACTTAGAGTTAACTCAACTATAAATATTTATTTATGATTCAATTTTTAATAAATATATACACACTCACAAACACTCACTAGCACATATGGATTCTATGTGTGCTTTGCCCCAGCAATAAATAGTGTGTGTGTATATATGTGTGTGTGTATATATATATATATACACACACACACATACACACACACACAAATATATACAAATAGGTGCGCACACAATTACACCTTAGTTGTGAAGTAACTACAGAATGAAAGGCAGATTGAGAGAAGGGAATGGACTGGATGAATGGGTATGAACTACATGACTAATCTTGCTCGATGGATAGAAGATGAGTGCAGCTTACAACTGCATGAAACGAGGCACAGGTGCAATCTCCATCATGCTAACTTCACACTGAAAAGAGATTCCATAAATAGACATGAGATTGGTCAGATAGCATGGGAAAATATTTTTAGATTTCTCACAACTCTTTAACTCTCAGACTACCAAGGGGAATAACGAGATTACCCCAGACACTAATTTTTTTTATATCTTCCTTATTTTTGTTTCTGATTTTTGTCCTTCCATATATTTGTAGTATAATGTATTTTCAACACAATTATAAAAAAATTCAGAACGTATCCAAAATATCTGGAGAAATATCAAAAATTTTCTTTCCAAGTTATCATCCCTCCCAGCATAATTTGGAATTATTTGCACTAATAAAGACTTTAATTGTGTTATTGTATGTTATCTTGCTATTTTTAATCTGTATTAAAAAGTGAACTGCAGAAAATAAAAATTTACAATTTTTTCTTTCAATTAACAATATTTGATATTTTGTTGTTTTAATAAAAACGTTTTTGCATTATAGTATGTCAATATCACTAAAAAGACATGAATTAAATAAATGACAAATTATTATGAAAATGTTTTTTTACAATAGAAATTTCATGGGGTAATTCAGTTATCCCATTCGGTAGGATTGATGTATAAAATATCTTGGTAATCTGAGGGTTAAAATAAAAGGCCCATGATTTGAAACTAAGAGAAATTCTTTTTGTTTTCACTGTGAAGGTGAAAGCAAAATGAGAGTTAATGCAGTGTAACTTTAAGAAAGAAGAATTAATTCAGAAGATTGGGGAATTTTAATTGTGAAACATAAGTTATATCCAGATAAATTTTTGAGATAAAAAAGCTTTTGAAGTGTTTCTTTATGGCTTCAATGAAGAGGACAAAGCATCCCACTGAAATTACTAACTAATAGCATCAAAGTGATTGAAGAAACTTAAGTGAATAATAGTTTGATTATTTTCATTCGATAATCCTGAAAAATCGCTATTTTTCAAAATATATATATGAAAAATATTTATTGAAAAATAAAAATAAAAAGCTGAAAATGAACACAACCACCTATTTATGGTTAACTCCTTTTGGACGAATGCTGCGAATTCGCAATAAACTGCTTGCTTCGTGATGCTCCTACTTACATATTGAGAACTGTGCTGCCACCTAAGTATTTATTTTACGCATTATGTTGCCAACGATTTAGGAGTGTCTACCTGTTTTCTGTGTCCTTACCATTTATTTGTGGATTGAAAAAGGCTATAGTTGATTGGCACTACACAGTTTTTTGGCACCCTTATTAAAAGTGCAGAAAATAACTGACGCATTCACAAAAGTCAAGTAGATTTCCATTTTAGCCATTGATGCATGCCAAATTTTTAATAAAGCTAATTACTTTCAAAGCTAGATGTCAGTAAGTCGTTGAAAAAAATAAAAATATGCAACATGTTTGTCAGTTAAGCAGTATAGCTGGTATTCTTGTGATTTGGATAAGAGATCACTTTTTTTGTAATCAGTGTTAATTTTGACAATTGATTGAAATTTTCTATTTGTGAGTTTTTATGCATAAATTGTTTAATGTTATTTATTCATGTAAACATTTATTTATTCTTTCTTTGATATAAATCACATTTATAGAGGATACCCAATAACTGTCAGCCAAAACATGAATAAATTACATATTTGGAAGTGTCTTTATTTTTAAATAGAGCATTTAATTTCAAAAGCTGTAGTTCAGTGTGAAAATAAAACAAGTTGAAACAGGATAAGTTCGTTTTTGCTGCACTAAGTGGTTATGTTTTTTTAACTGTTGTTTTTATTGAATTGGCTATTTTTCCTTTTATATTTTTTTATTTAGTTGGTTTGTTACGTATTAAAAATAATCATGGTCATAATTTTGAAGCCCAACAACAGATAGTGACTTGAGAAATGATGAAGCCAAGTATCATGAATAGTCATTTGCTCTGTTTACAGCGGGTGAAAAAAGCAGAATTTCAGTAATGACTTGAAAAAAATAACTGTGCTTGGCGTCACGGGCCCCCCGCGTGGTGGCGGACCAGGCGGCATAGTAGTTATGCCCCTACATGCAACACAACATGCAAACCAACTTTGCAGACTGATTTATTCCACAAGACAAACAGCCTTCCTTATGTTACATTTGTGGTAATAACTAACATATGTGAAAGAAAAACTCATCAGAATCATGATGAATCTGATATATGATTGTCACATATGTCTTAATGCTGGGAAAGAAACTGGAGTGAGAATGATTCTTCAATACATTGAAGGACCAAATGCAGCCTCTTGAGCACCTGGGTGGTGAGGGATCAACAGCAGAAACTCTTTACTCAGTATGGTTCGCATGAGCCGTTTTCTAAAACGAAGTCAGCAGACATCAATTTTAATGAAACAACACAAACAGAATGGTTAGCCAAGATGAACATAGAAAGTTTTAAAAGTTATGAAGATATCAATTCATATGAAGAAATCGACCATGATGTTATAATAACAGAAGCTCAAAGGGACGCAGACATCGTAAGGGAGGTCATGGAAGGGCAGCATGGAAAATGTAGCGAAGGAGAAGATGAAGATATGATAGAGGATCAAGACAAATCAGTTCCATCGATAAATGAAGCTATGCAAGTAATAAAAGTGATATCACGGTTTTACGAATCAGAGGAGACTTATAAAAACACATTAGATCATAATATAAATTTTAGAATTTGGAAACTAATTCTATGTTTCCATGCACCTTGATTATAACAATAATCCCCATGCGCCACGGTTATAACGACAATAAATTTCCTATCCCTTGAATTCCATTATAACAGAGTTCTACTGTAATTTGAAAGAAAATCAGAAAGCATTTTGGTGGTACATACGTCAGGGAGGTTCATGGTAGAAATCCCACCATAGCGTCACTGAGAATGGATGCAGGTGATGTAGTACACGATAGCGCGGAAAAATCGAATTTGTTAAATGAACACTTTTGGAAAGTGTTCACTTCAGATAGCAACGAATTTGAGGAACCAGAATTGAACGATGAAGGAAAATTGATGGAGGATTTAATATTCTCTGAAACAGGTATCGCGCACCAACTAGAGTTCATTAAACAAAATAAGTCTCCCGAGCCTGAGGGCATACTCACATGTATGTTAAAAGAGCTAATCCACTCCGTAATTGCACCTTATTTGAAAATTGGTAAAAAAATGCTATTTAGCGACAGCAGCAGTAATATTTCCACCGCAAAATCCATAAACATACACCATATCAGCATATTCGGCATTTAAAACGTGAAAGGCATAATGAACACACAAAACATCAACTGCACGCTGTGAAATACAGTAATCAATTGCGTAGTTCATTAGGTTCGGTTTGTAATTGTCAGTTTGGTTCAAGGTCGTCACACATGCGCATTCTTGAATTTCAATCATCCATAACTCCGTAACCGTTAAGAATCGGACCTATGTTCATGTAAAGTTTTTGACTGGGAATGACCTCATCTGTAACGTAGTGTTCCGCACTAAACTCCTAAAAAATGTGAATGTTATTGTGAACGTGTTTTTTTAGTGTGTTAACAAACGTGTGTGCCGATCCTAATGGACGGGTCGGAAAGACGCCCGTATATTCGACCGCAGAAAAGGTTTGGCATAGCCGGTGGAGAAAGCGGTGTAAGAAGAGGGGAAGAACGGTCGGAGGGTCGATGGAGGGGAAGTGCGTGCATAAAAGGGAGACCACCGAGGCGACTAGGGTTCTCTCTATAGGTTCTCTCGCTTATGGTTCTCTGACTTTTAAAGCTTCTCTCTCGATTGTATTAGGATCACTTGTAAAGACTTCTCACTTGTAAAAGCTCTCACTTATAGCTAACTCAATTGTATTAAGTTCACACACTTGTATTTAACACTTGCATTGGGGGGCTATTGTATTTGCTCTATTTGTATTGGGGATTTTGTATTTTGGGGATTTGTATTTGTAAATGGATTTGAGACACATTTGGGCGACTTGTGAGAAACGACGTGTGATCGGGGATTTACTGATCCGAGAGTCAAGGAGGAACCCACTGTGAAGCTTCTCAAGGTGCAGTTGTCAGGAAGAACCAGTCACCAGGCATCTGAAGGATCCTCAGATGTGTCAGACGAGAAATCGGAGTTTGGCGTATTGTATGTGTAACTTACACGTGTTGAGAAACACGATTTTGTAATTTAGCTTAATAGATTTTTGTAAATGGGTTGATTGTTCATATTTTGTATTTCTTGTATTGAAATAATATAGTTTCCTTAGCCCTGGTGCCCAACAAACGTTTTTTTTTCTTGTCATATATTTTACGTTATCCCATTGGATAACCCTGTGAGGTGTGCTGTCCTTAAGTTATGCGAGGACGTGTAGAAAGGGGCATCACAATAAGCTCCCAAAGTTATGACATTTCATCGTTGACTCATCCTGTATATATTCTTTCATTCACAATGCAACAACATATTCAAGCTTGAATATGTTGTCGCATTGAGAATGAAAGACAAAGCAGGTAAATAAGAGGTTGAGTTACATATAGTGATGTCCTTGAGTGTTGCAGAGGTGCAGATGGCTGCCATCTTTGTAGAACATAGAGCAGGAATGCCACTAAAATTCTGCGGCCCCAGATGAGATTTTAAAATTCAATGTAATGCGGCTCTTTAATAGTTCGGGTGAAAATTTGAAGCATATTTTATCAGATAGAAAAACAAGAACTCACATGGTTTGCAAGGAGAAATCCCTCAAATCGAACAGGGGAAGGAGGGGATACAGTGCAGTAAGCAATAAAGAGCGGTTTATTACTCGCGAGTTTAGGACTGATGCGCTGCTTCAGTTTAGATGCCAGAAGACATACCCTAACCTAAAATGCAGAGCATTTCAGTCGCTCGACCTCAGAACCAATTTTTGTGAGAAGCTGTGCAGTCTTCTATTTCGGTGAGTGTGCATGTCCCTTCACCCCAAGGGTCAAGAACTCGAATTGTTTCTTGAGTAAAGTTCCCATCCAGCACTTCGCAAAACCCTTGTTATCAGAAGATCATACCAGTGGATTTGAGTTGAAAGTCCCCCTTTTCAAATACAAAAGTTACTGCTTATACACCTTGGAACAGTAGGAGATCAGCTCCCACCGATTCTCCTCCACAGTACCGCTCATAAATGACCACTTCTTCATTCCATTCCTCTTGGATCCCGTGGGGTGCATCTCCACCAGGGGTGGCCCTAGAATATCTGCCAATATCTGCAAGCAACTGGCACCCTAGGCGAACCATGCAATCAGCACCTCTTCCCCCTTTAAACCCCAAGGGCAGATCAAGTCTGAGGTTTTCAGTAAACTGGAAAACATTTTGCTCCTTTTCTCCTTTTTATTTTTAAAGTTCTCTTGCGGATTGGAGTGACAAAGCGTGCGAAATTCAAAGCATATTGTGTCTTGCTAGTGTATATGAAGTATTAGTAAATTATCAGGAATGTATAGAAGTGAATTATAATTCATATTCCCTCAGTACGCACACATAAATTGAAATAATGACATCATCATTTTATTTTTAAATTTTTTTCATTTTTTTAATTATTTTTTTAAACTTGGCGTCCTAGGTGACCGCCTAGTTTGCCCTGATCCCAACTCCACCATGCCCTTGGTCGTGCACCTATTTTGCCTTTCCCTCGTTTTTCTTAATTGTACAAAGCACATGGTCTTTTCAGCCACTTTGGAATGTAGAGTTATTTATCATTGAGTATTTGATGTCAACGTGCAGCACTGATTTTCATCCACGAGTTCAAAGTAACAGTCAATCACAAAGAGTGAACTTTTGAAGTTTAAAATAGTATTTACCAGGATTGCAGGTGTATTGCAGTGCTAAGGGGCTTTTCTTTGTGGTTTACCTCTCTGAACTTCCGATTCATAAGTGAAGATTTCTATTTTCCCTTCCATCAACGTGTATCTCTCACAGTCATTTTAGTGAACTGTAAGCACATCTCATATATTTTATTTTATTCTATTTGTCATTGTATTTCATTGTCTTGCTAGAGGTCAGGGGTATACAATTTTGTATGACCCGTTAGTAACGTACATTTCTCGGTTGATTTTTTTATACTTAATGATCTAAAACACATGTATGCATCATGATATATTTTTATAAAATTTGCCCACTTGTGGTTTTTTATTTTGATTAATATGGTTGCTTTAAAACTGACCATTAACAGGACATTATTAGAGAAACATTGGTCGGATACCTAATTATTTTTAGCAACGTTATTTTTTCTTTTATTTTTGTATTATCCACTTTGTTAAATATTATTTTTCACTGTATTTTCCTTCAACTGTTCTTTGTAATATCAACTGTTTATTTTCGCCTTCGACTAATTTTAATTGAATTTTTCTTGTAATACCAATTAGTTACACGGCGGAAACAAATTAATATATGCAAATTTTGCAAATCAATGATACTCAATGACAGTAGTAGGTGTAAATTTTAATACATTTTATTTTATTTTTTTGGTGCACAGGTTCAAAAAAGTTTTCCGTTACTGCTTAAGAAGAATCAGCTTAGAACACACACATGTGAGCACTAAAGTAAATTTTTGGTTGAAATTTAATTTTTATTTATCCCTGGAAATATCGTCTCAAAAGCGAAAAATGTGATGAGAATCGTTCTTTCCAAAATAAATGGGAATTGTCCTATATGTGCTGTGAAATTAAAGACAAAATAATATGTTTGATCTGTAGACAAAGCATTAGTATTCCGAAAAAATATAATCTCAAGTGGCACTACGAAACACATCATACTTCGTATGAGAGATATACGGGGAAAATGAGAAAGGATAACTTGAATGATTTAAAATCAGTGCTTACGAAAGGTTCCTTTAAAAAGCTGTTTAAAGAAGGCGAAGCAACTGTAAAGGCCAGTTATGAAGTGTCACATTTAATAGATAGCCATTCAAAGCCATTTACTGAAGGTGATTTTATTAAATCACGAAAGCCGTTGAAATTATGTGGCCAGACAAAAATTAGAGTACAGGCGACTCCCGAGTCTCGTTGGGGATGCGTTCCTGAAAACGTGTTCAAATCTCGAATATTCGAGAGTCGAACGCCATTTTTCCATATACTTGCATGTTATAATCAGAGGATACGTTCCCGCATCTCGGGAAAAAGTCTCCCCTCACGTTCTATAAAGATAAAATAACATTACTAATATGTTAATACAACAATATTAAATTATGAATAAATTATATAATAAATGTTTTAAATGTATAACTTATTTTTTGCACTAAAAAGGAAAAAATAAATTTGTGTTTCGAACTTCAAAAATAGATGCATGCAATATGCTTTACAGACAGCCCGGTCAGGATCACACGAGTCGTTTGTTACAAACGACTCGTGCGAGCTGGATAACATGCCTGCGTACATCTATCTATACATACAACTATTTATAGCAGCGAAATTAATATATAAAAGTTATTAAAAATGCACAAAATAACTTAAGAATAAAGAATCAATAAAATGAAAAATATTTTCATGCCTTAAATCTTTTTCAACTGCGCTTACTGGACTTGGTTTATTAATTGAGAAGTTGGAAGAAGAGGAGCTATTGGGTGGGGAACTGTTTATTGTTGTTATCAAATTACCTGAATTTATCACATTCTAGAATTTTTTCCTTCTGTTTCACGTAAGTGCTAATAGTTGACACATTCCCAATGATCGTACGATTTCAGTATGGCTTTCAGTATGTTTTTCTGACACTGATCATCTACCCAAAGTTTTAAAAGTTTTTCCATTTTAGGAATCACAACACCATGCCTAGGACTGTTTATTGTTGTTATCAAATTACGTGAATTTATCACATCTTCTAGAATTTTCTCCTTCTGTTTCACATAAGTGTTAATAGTTGAAGTACACATTCCCAACGATCGTGCAATTTCAGTTTGGCTTTCACCTTTCTCAATATGCTTTAAAATTTCTAATTTCAATTCATAACTATGAATCTTATGCCCTCTATTTGATTCCCTTACATTATCACTATTACATTTCCTTTTAGATGCCATGTCAAGTGATAAATTTATAAATAAATCAATAGAATAAATAAATTTAAATAAAAGATTAACAGAAAGAAGTGAAATCAGCCCAAATTCAAACAATTAGAGCAGATACAACTATGTCTACACCAAAACTAAACCTTGCGTTTGGTCGGAACCAATAACTACACGAAGGTTATTCTGCGTATATTATCGATTGGCGGGATCGAAACCTCAAATTAATCGAGACTCGAACAATCGACAGTCGGGAGTCGCCTGTATTTGAAAATATTTCATTGTCCCGGAATACTATTGCAGGGAGAATTAACGATATTGCTGTCAATTTAAGAGGTCAGTTGCAGTCAAAATCAGTTAAATTTAAATCATATTTCATAGCAATTGATGAAACTTGTGATGTTCAATGTATCTGCCAACTAGCTATCTTTACCCGTGGCTGTGATATAAATTTCAAAGTGACTGAAGAGTTACTGGAGCTCATTCCCATGCATGATACCACTACAAGGCCGGACATTTTCAAGGAACTGAAACAAATTTAGACAAAATATAATCTTCTGCTGAAGAAACTTGTTTGTTTGGCTACTGACAGTACTGCTACTAGTACTAGTACTACTGGAATAAATAACAGAGTTTTGGGTTTATTGAGAAAAGAATTAGCCGAAAAGGAACTTAATATCGGTCTAATACATTTTCATTGTATTTTACACAAAGAGGTATTGTGCACGAAATTTTTAAAAATGGATCACGTTTTGAAGGTAGTTATAAAAACAGTGAACTTTATACATGCATGTGGCTTAATTCTTTGCCAACTTTCCACCTTTTTAAAAGAACTTGAAAGCGAATATGAAGGCCTTCCTTACCATATGGAGATTCAGCGGCTGTCTTGTCACAACGTGCTGAAAAGATTTTTTGCTCTGCGAGAAGAAATAGTTCAAATTTGAGTATGAAAGGACAAGACAGAACTGAGCTGGGAGATATTAAATGGATTCAGGATTTAGTATTCCTAATTGATATGACGGGACACTTAAATGAATTGAACTTGAAACTTCAGGGGAAACGTCAAATAGCAACAGTTGTGTACGACCAGGTGCGAGCTTTTCAAGTTAAGTTACGCCTATGGGAGACTCAATTAAAAATGGGTGATTTGACTCATTTCCACTGTTCAGCTGAACTTAAGAAATCACTTCCTGCTTTCAGAAATATTCAGCCAAAGTTGAATCAGTAAAAATTGAATTTGAACAGAGATTCATTGATTTTAAGTCACAAGAAAATGAATTTTCTGTATTTACTTCTTCATTCACTTTTGATTTTGAAAAAGCAGCCGAAAACATTCAGATGGAACTAATTGAATTGCAGTGCGACGATATTCTTAAAACAAAGCTTAATGAGGTTGGGGTTCCAGAATTTTATTGGTATTGCCTGACCGTTTCGTGGAAATAAGGATATTTGCTACCAGAATAATTGATAGCAATGCTTAGCAGCACATACCTTTGTGAGCAACTTTTTTCATTAGTTAAATTCAATAAAACCCGGCAAAGATCAAGACTTACTGAAGAACATTTGTCATCTATGATGAAAGTTGTATCGGCGAAAAAAGCTAGGTCCAGATTTTGATAAAATTATGATATGTGATATCAATCTTCTAATAATCATTAAATTTTAAACTGCATTAAATTGTATTGTTGTTCACCAAAAATGTATCCATCAATTTTAATAAATAAACATTTTATAGTAGAATATTTTTAAATAAATGGATAATCACATCATACCATAACGATCCCCGTCATTACCTCCACATCCCACAACCGGATCTAGGAAAATTCACCGAAACAAAATTCACCGACCACAATTCACCGATTCACAATTCACCGAAACCACAATTCACCGAATCGCAATTCACCGAATCACAATTCACCGAAAAGTAAATTCACCGAACCACAATTCATCGAATGTAGTATTCACCGAAATTTCCAATTCACATTATGAAAATGGGGAAGAGCGCAAGTAATATAAACGGAATGTTGGCAACAATAACACATAACAATAAACCATTAACGTTTAAGGAGGAGTGGGTATAGGGAGAAAAGAAGGAAGATGAAATGATATAGCAAAATGAAATACTAGCATAATGGATGTCATTCGATTGCAAAAAACTGATACATGAATAATAAATAAACAAAATATGCTCACAGGAGTAGGGGGAGAAGAGGGGGAAGGTTAAACATTTAAAATCGGAATACTAGCACCATGGGTGTCATTCGTTTGCAAATAACTCGTACATGAATAATTAACAATAAATACACAAATCATGAATTCAAGCCTTATGGTAGGGGAGGAGAGGGGGAAGGCTAAACATTAAAAAACGGAATACGGGCACCGTGGGTGTAATTCGATTGCAAATAACTCGTATATGAATAATTAACAAAAAATAAACAAATGATGCACTCAATGCTTATGGTAGGGGGAGGGAAGTGGGAAGGTTAAACATTAAAAAACGGAATATTGGCAGCATGTGTGTCATTCGATTGCAAATAACTCGTAGATGAATAATAAACAATAAATGAAGAAATGATGTACTCAACGCTTATGGTAGGGGGAGGAGAGGGGGAAGGTTAAACATTAAAAAAACGTAATACTAGCACCATGGGTGTCATTCGATTGCAAATAACTCGTAGGTGAATAATAAACAATAAATAATCAAATGACGCACTCAATGTTTATGGTAGGAGGAGGAGAGGGGGAAGGTTAAACATTAAAAAACAGAATACTGGCACCGTGGGTGTAATTCGATTGCAAATAACTCGTATATGAATAATTAACAATAAATAAACAAATGATGCACTCAAGGCTTATGGTAGGGGGAGGAGAGGGGGAAGGTTAAACATCAAAATCTTAATACTGGAACCATGGGTGTCATTCTATTGCAAATAACTCGTAGATGAATGATAAATAATAAATAAACAAATAACGCACTCAACGCTTATGGTAGGGGGGGGCGGGGTGGTTTAGCGTAATTGACTAGTTTTTATAGAAAAAAGTTGAATCAAAGCTAATGTTGAATCATGGACAGCATGGGCGTCGGCAGAAATTTTTCAGGGTTGGGCAAAACACAAAAATGCCTATTACCCACGGGTGGATGCAATTTTTCCCAACCCGGGAAAATTTTACTTAACCGGCCCCCAACTGACCACAAATCCACACCACTGAATCACTATGAATTATATTATCACATTGTTGAATATCCTCTTGAAATTAATGGCTAATTTATTTCCCTTAAAGCAGCTTAGAATCAGATCTTGGAATGATCCGGAATGCACCGGAACGCCACTCCAGCTCATCACACGCGCCGATGATACCGGTCTCTTTCGACAGACACTTAGAAATACCGTTCCTTATAAAGGTGAGTTCACACTACATACATGTATGATAAACACAAATCTAATACATGTATAAGTAGAAATCTAGATAAGTATAGGATTTGTATAAGACAAGTCTAACAATAAGATTTTTTCATGTTCTAGACTGTATGAGAGAAGTAGAATACAAATCTGAAGCTTCCGCTCTGAACGGGAAACTTGTACATATCCACCAACTCGCGCATGCGCTGTAGGATCTAAAAATCAGCTGCTTCATCGTTCGCGGTCATTTATCAGTCTAGGCTGTTACGTGCTGTATCGTTGAGTTAATTTGTGACTTAATTTCTGTTATTTACGCATTTAATTAAATATGGTGGATTGGCTGAGAAAGGAAACAACGAAATTGATTGAGGTACTCAGAAATTATGAGTGTTTATGGAATCCACAATGTCCGGAGTACTCAAATAGAAATATGAAACATGAAGCATGTTTAAAGATTGCATCACAAATGGAGGGACGCAGTGAAGCAGAGGTTGAAAAATAAATAAATAATTTAAAGAGCCAGTATTTTCGAGAAAAAGCCAAAGTGCAGAATTCGGAGAAATCAGGAGCTGGAAGTGATCAAGTATATGTACCCAAGTGGTACGGATTCGCTCTCCTCCATTTTCTACAAGATTGAATAAGCCTGTGCAAAGTTCTAGTTCGGTAAATTAATACATAAATGAATATAATATTATGTAAAATCTTAATTTATTGTTAATTGATGTACATATAAAATATGAAATGATTTGGATATTTTAAGCTACATTATTTTGCCAAGGTACTCTGCCAGCATCGCAAACAAAAAATTCTGAAAATTCTTCTCTGACTTCTTGTGCAGCTTGACAGGGTTTCCTTGTAGTCCTCTGTAGTGGTAATAGGAATGTATTATTATTCCGCCATGTTCCCGGTACTATTGAACCTGTATCTGTATACTCCAAATCAAAAGTCCCTGGTGGTGAATAACATGCTTTTGCCGTTGCATTCCGACGTAAATAATTATGAAGAGCACAACACGCCATTACAATTTTTTGAGCTTTTGTTGGTTCTAGGTTCAATTTTGTCTGCAATACACGAAAAACTGCAGAAAGTATACCGAATGAGTTCTCCACGACCCTCCGTGCACGACTTATGCGATAATTATAAATTCTCTGCATAGATCCTTTGTCATAAGATCCTGGATAAGGTTTCAGTATATTCGGTTTTAAGGCAAAAGCATCATCTGCTACAATAACGTATGGTGAGGGAGTAGTTCTTGTAAGTAGAGCAGATGGTTGTGGAATATTTAATTTCCCTTCATTTAATAATTTTGCCAATGAACAATGGTTAAAAACACCACCATCAGAAATTCTGCCTTGAACCTCACAATTTACATATAGGAAATTATACTGAGCATCAACCAAAGCCATAATGACAATACTAAACATTTTTTTTGTAGTTAAAGTATTCACTTCCACTGTGTTTTGGTTGAATTATCTCGATGTGCTTTCCATCGAGAGCACCCAAACAATGCGGAAAATTCCAAAGGGTTTCAAAACTTTTGGAGATATTAAGCCACTCATTTTCACTTTTGGTCACCTAAAAAAATATTTTTCATATTAATCATAAGTAATAATTTCTGGGTCTTGTTATGCAAAACTAGATAATCTGAAATAGTAATTACTGCTTTTAAAACTTCTCATTGTTGTGAATATTAAAACACATTTTCAGGTTGAATCGGGGGATGAAATTCTGATTTTGGAGGATGGCACAGACAACCCATTTTTAGAGTTATTAGGATCGGTCAATACTGTGCCAGTAGAAGAAGGCATCCCAGTACAAACATATTCAGAAAATGAAAAGGAACAACCATTCTTAAAGCCAACACCCAGTAAACGATCAAAACTAACATCTCATTTGTGTACAGATCTGAGTGATCAAAAAGAGGCAATGTCTATTCTTTGGGAATCACAGGATGCATTCCTTGTGAAAAGAAATGTATTTGGAGAGTATGTTGCATCTGAAGTAAGGAACATCAAAGGGGAAAGGAATAAAGCAATACTAAAGAAGAAAATTCAAGCTGCCATTTTTGAGATAAAAATGATGTCTCTTGATGAACCCAGGAATTCAGAACATGAAAATTTGAATGTATAATTTTGTACAGATTTACCTTCAACCTCATCATCACCCAGTTATACAACTTACAGTCCGCAAGCAGACGAATCTGTCCTCCCAGTATCTACACAAAATTGCCAGCATTCACAGTCTCTTTCAAATTAACTGCCAGCCAATTCTGTAATGGGCAATGTATGCCAACTATCCTAACTGCACTTCAGCCATCCTCACAAACTCATCATCATATAATAATAATAATAGTGTTTATTTAGCATTGCTATTCTTAACACATGAATGGCAAATCAGTAATTACAGAAAGCATATAAGTCAAACACCAGTACAAAAACATAAAAATCAAACAACAGTAAAATGAAATATACATATATCTATAATGTGATATACATTACATCATAAATCCTGTACATATAACTTCCTTAAATACATTTGAGTAACCAAAAAAAAATGCCTTACATCAAAACCCCTGTACATATAATTCCTTCACTTTCCTCTTAAAAGACTTGATACTTGCACAGTTTAAATCCATATTCAGTGCATTATAACATAGTATAATCCCTTTATAAAACACAGATGACTGGGTTGCTTGTTTTTTCACTGAGGATATATGAAAATTGTCCTTTGCCCTAGTGTTGTATTCATGTATTTCCCTATTAGGTATTAAGATGTTTTCAGAATATTTGGCCATCATGTCACTCTTTATTTTGTGTATAAAGACTAGCACCTGATATTCAATTAACTTTTCTACAGTCATCCACCCTTATGCTCTCAACATATCATCTATTTTAGTATATCTATCACATTTCAAAATGAGTCTCGTACCTCTGTTCTGTAATACCTGTGGTCTGACCTTATTTGCTTTATTTCCTAGGTATAATATTGTACCACAATAATAAAAATGAGATAATATTATGCAGCTATATGTACGTTTAATGCAATGTAAACTTAAATATTTATTTATTCTTGAAATAAAATTTAATTTCTTAGCAATTTTTTTACAGACAAAATTTATTTGTTCATCAAAATTTAACCTTGTATCAATCACAACCCCCAGATACTTAAAAGAGTCATCAGCCTCAATTAAATGCCAACCAAAGACACGATTACAATCAGTTTTTTAAAAATGCTTATTTACTCGTAACACTTAGCTAACTACATACTTTGTAAATATTAATTTTTTTTGTTAATAAAGTAAATAATTTTAAAAATGAATTGTTTTACCTGAATGTTATATCTCAGAACATCAAAAATAGTGGCACATACTGCCTGCACAATGGAACTAATTTTAGATTTTGATATCCGGTGTAAATACATCAAGGAGGAATATGAATCTCCTGTGGCAAGAAATCTTAACGTCACAGCGAGTTGTTCAGCTGGAGAAATGGCTTCTCAGAATGAGGTATTCTGTGCAGCAATTCTAGGGCCCACCATTTGTAGTAAGCATTCAAAATCACGGGGTGTCATCGGTACAAAATTTTTAAATTCTACAAAATTCACTTATGTATTATATCTGTACTACTAGCATAGCTGTATGAGATGAAATACCTTGTCGGTCTTCAATTTTTAAATCATTCATGATTGATTTATATGCACCGTGGCTATTTCTTTTGCACAAAAAATTTCTTATCCACCATCGACGTTTTTTCTTTTTTGCTACTTTTTTAATAACATAATTTGCAGCAGCACAAATGAAGAGATATTCCTCGTCTGAAGACATATTGTATACTGACTTGTATAACCAAATGTGAACACTTAATAAATTTATACTTGTATATACTAAACGGTATACAAGTATAGGACAAGTCTCATACAAGTATTTGTATTTGTCATATACATGTATGTAGTGTGAACGTACCTTAACAAGCGTAACATTTCGTAAAATTTCCGTTCCACAACCAATACAAGCATTCTGTTTTGTAACATTTTCCATTTCGAGCACCGGTTAAAATCCACTCCGACCTGATTAATACTTTGACACAAATACCCTATCTCCCTACACCCGATCTTTCTTCCCCTCACTTACCTCTTCCCGTCTACATCTCCGTGATATTCAACCTTTTTGATCAGTGTACCCCTTGGAAAACTTTGAAGATGTGCATACCCACTGGTATTATCACATAATACGAACAAATCCACAGAAAATCTTTAAATGATTAGAATTAATTTTGGTAGAATAAATTTGTATTCACTGCACCTAATCATAAAGGTTATTAAAATGAATCTTTGCGTATCCTGAAAAAACCTCCCGTATTTCCGGTTGAAAACCAATATTTACCTCCTTCCTCCTCGCCATCCTCCCTCTACATCTCTTTCGAGTGCATTGACACTTTTGCATTACACACGTGAAATGATACAACAATTGGTATGGTTAGTTAAAAACACGGGATTTCGCCCAAATTCGAGTGAATCCAAATAGAAGGATAAATTGACTTTCAAAATAAGAAATGTTCCTTTTTATTAAAAATATTCTTGTCCGTAGAACGCATGTCACATTTTCCAATATTCATTTGCAATAGGAACAAGGGTTGCTGAGCGGAATTTTAAATACCGTATCTGCCCGAATAGAAGCCGACCCCGGATTTAAGCCGACCCCTCTAAAATTTCCACAATTTTTTGGCAAAAACATAAATTTCGTAGATTTTATGCTGAAGTGTGCCGGGCATTCATGCACATCTTAGAATACATTATTCGAGATCGAAGAAATATGTGGGAAATGGTTTAGTTGCTGACAATTTGAAATATTACTCCAATTAATAATTTTGCATCATTGAATAATGTTCCACATTCAGTGACAATAATTTCATTCATCTTCATTTTCACAAAAGGTCAAATATAGTAACAGCGATCTCGCCAAGAAATTTTTCATCCAAGTCTATATCCAATGAAATTAGCATTTACATTGCCTTAAGAAATTGCATTTTTATAATTATACACGTTCTATGTAAAGTTTTACCGAAATTCAAACAGTTCTGCATTCAAAGCCGTCAAGATATTTTGCGTAATCGTCAATTTACACAAGCGATCTCGCCAAGATATTTTTTTATCCATGTCTATTTCCAATGAAATTAGCATATACATTGCCTTAAGAAACTGCATTTTTGTAATTATACACGTTCCATGTAAAGTTTTAACGAAAATCAAACAGCTGAGCGTTCAAAGCCGTCAATGCATTTTGCGTAATCGTCAATTTACACAAGCGATCTCGCCAAGATATTTTTTTATCCAAGCCTATTTCCAATGAAATTAGCATATACATTGCCTTAAGAAACTGCTTTTTTGTAATTATACACGTTCCATGTAAAGTTTTAACGAAAATCAAACAGTTGAGCGTTCAAACCCGTCAACGCATTTTGCGTAATCGTCAATTTACGCGGTTCCCAGATGATATGTCCACAGTCTTTATGTCCACTGCCTTTATGTCCACTCTTTTATGTCCACAGTCTTTATGTCCACTGCCCTTATGTCCAGTCTTTACGTCCACCGTAATATATGTCCACAGTCTTTATGTCCACTGCCTTTATGTCCACTCTTATATGTCCACAGCCTTTTCGTCCACTGCCTTTATGTCCACTTTTGTTTATGTCCACAGCCTTTTTGTCCACTGTCTTTATGTCCACTATTATATATGTCCACAGCCTTTTTGTCCACTGTTTCTTTTGTCCACTTCTGTATATATCCACAGCCTTTTTGTCCACCGTTTTCTTTGTCCACTTTTGCATATGTCCACATAGACTTTATTTCTAAGTATGAAAAATATGAAGGGCAAATCCTGAAAATGGAGGAGAGTTTGAATGAGAGGGGGAATCTGAAGGAAACACAGCGGACATTAGTATCAATCGACTAGGAATTTTATAACAGTTAAGAATAAGAAGCGAAAAATTGGAAATGGAGGGGGTGGAGTAGGAGGGGGAGGGAAAAGGGAGTGCGAAAGGAATCCGAAGGAAACACTGCGGACATTGGAATCGATCGACTACGAATTTCATACCAATTACGAATATGAAGTGAAAAATTGAAAATGGAGGGGGTGTAGTAGGAGGGGGAGGGAAAAGGAGGTGCGGAAGGAATCCAAAGGAAACACAGCGGACATTGGTATCGATCGACTAGGAATTTTATAACAATTACGAATTTGAAGCGAAAAATTGAAAATGGAGGGGGTGTAGTAGGAGGGGGAGGGAAAAGGAGGTGCGGAAGGAATCTGAGGGAAACCCCTGCTATAGGACAATCAGGGAACATAATAGGAGAGTTTCAGTCAGAACAGAGGAAAATTAGTGATACTTTGGTGCCTCGCACCCCCACCCACATAGAAACTTGTATAGCATATTTTGCCTTGCATTTCTCGTTGCTTTTAAAATAACTTACAATTACGCGTAGTAATTCGCGACTTTGTACCAGCGTCTAAAAGAATGAAAATTCGTTTTCTTATACAGTGGAAACGACTTAATACGAAATTGCTTAAAACGAAACATCGGTTAACACGAAACGCATGCTCGGTCCGTTCCAGCGCCTATACCTTTCAGTAGGTATATATTCATTCACTAACGCGAAACGGTTTACACGAAATACTGCTTAATACGAAAATATTTTTCGGTCCCACGAAAATAAATTCATGCAAAATTCTTCGCTTTATGCGAAATGGCATTTGAGATAGGGTTTTCCCATGATTGCGGTAATATTTCTGCTGTGTATTACATCCTATTATTGATATGTATTATGGATTTGCCTACGAGCCTAATTCCATATTTGAAAAATGAAAATGTTACCATTAAATCAGTGAACATGAAATTTGGTTAACTCGAAATTCAGATAACACGAAATAATTATGTCAGTCCCCTAGCAATTCGTGTTAACCAGTTTTCACTGTAGTCGGTTTTTAAATAATCTTCAAATTAGTCTACAAATTTGATACACAACTTTTTCTTAATGTTAATATCTTTGTAGGATTTACTTTTGAATGAAGAAACGGAATTCGGGGCTGAAATGGCAATAAATATTTAAACTTCCTCTGCGATTCATTTAAGGCAATCTTTGGTTTATCTATATTCTCAGAACATTTTTCAACGCTTGTGAGGATTAGTTCATTTCATATTTGAACTAATTCGCACACCGCTGAATATACAGATAGTAACTCGATTATTTTAATATATTTCATAAAATTACCTTTCAGGTGTTAGAAACATTCCGTATGTGTACTGACTTTCGAAATATTCGTTCGAGTAACGCTGAGTCGAGAATGAAATTAAAAATTTTTCGTTCTTGCAGGAACGGCAAAAGGAGCTATCTGGATTTCCCCAGCATTCAAAGACCTTAGATTTCAAATTCCTTCATACCCCTCGCACTTGTGTCGTGCTGTGACGCCGTCCCACCCAAAACTCAGGTACAAGAGGAAAGGTTTACCTCCCTCACTACGACCCACTATTCACTGGGACATCTGGTCTTGCATGCCGTCCATTTACACCCTTTGTCTTTTGAGCGAAATGTCCAAAAGAAGCTTTCATAAATGTTGCCGCAGGTTGTGGAGTCGTTTCATCTTCCTATCTATACCAACCGAAGTGCACGCCATTGTGTGTAACCTCGGGAAAGATTATTTTTGCGATTCCGCCAAAAGGGCTTTTCCCAAATACGAAGTATATGAATGGAATTGGCCTTTCACTAGAGGGCTATGTTCCTCTAACATCCACCCCTTCTTCAGATTATTGGTAAGAATATTGTCACTCTTGCTTTAGCAGTTGTATGAGAAAAATTCTGATTTGGTAATTTTGGACGCTTACGAATACCTCACATTTATGCAAAATTTCAGCGATATAGCACCTCTAGTAGTGCATTTATATGAATTTCATTGTTTAAAATTTATGAATTTTTAACAGCCACAATATAAAACTTTTATGTAATTTTCAATGGAACATTATTTCCTAACTTTGTTATCATATTCAGCTTCCTAGATCTTCATAATGTACATAAATATTAGTCTATTTGTTTAACATTTAGGAATTTATTACGGCCGAACGAATAAAAATTTTCAAATTTCTATAATCCTGTTTTCATTATTTGGCAAATTCTACCATTAGAAAAAATTTCAGCTTCATAGCACATTTAGAAGTACCTAAACCATGAAATGTTTGTAAAATTGTTTATAATTTTCAACGGCCAAGAAAATAAACATTGTTGCAATTTTTCCTATGATTATTTTTTTCGATTCACCTATGTATTAAATTTCAGCTCTCCAACTATTGTAGTTTGGGCCAGACATTAGTATCCTCCTATATCGTATATCCTCCTCTGTAAGAAGAGTGCTTATAGAATGATGTGCTATCCCCCACTTGTAAATTTACAAATGAGTTACTATGGGGATGTTAAGACATTTATTTCCATTTATGCCAAGTGTATTTGTTTGTTAAATAACTTCCCATAAGGAAATTAAAATTACGAAAAAGTTGAATCTCCTAAAAATTCCGATCTATGGAAAATACTTCAAACAGTGTTTCAAGGGAATAACATGCTTTATTACCTCGCTGGAATTCAAAATTAAACATAATAAAGATTTTCATATAAACTGCTTGGAAAGAAAAAAGATCCGAAAGTAAATTTACACATCCCATTGCAGGTATTTCAAGAAATCTAGGGAGTATTTGCGACTTCAATCAAATCAATGAATATAGATTATTGAGGATTTCAGATAAATGATGTTAAATATAGAAGGTCAAATATCTGCCTCTCTCATACGGCGACAAATACCCACACACAAAGGAATAATTCCGAAAAATTGGTTAATTATATTTAATGAAGCATCAAGGATTCCTTTCATTAATTCAAATTGCTTTGTTCATAAAAAAATACCAATGGTAGAATATATTTGTACAATGAAAAATTGATTCTCCTTCAATATCCGTTTAAAGAGAAATACTTGAAATGAAAGATGCAGGAATAACATCCTCTATGACATGTATGTCCAACTGGTGGACGGTGCGTAAGAATCATTCTTTGGAAGCGTGAGTGCAACCCTTCTACGGCGTTGTTGGTCCGCTGTTGTCTGTTTACAGTTTGCTCATATACCTACACTCCATAATTCCAGACCAAACCTAGGAGAATGGCTCCTCTCATCCCCCTGCCTTCCCTTCCTTGTATATAAGTTATTTCCACATACATTGCTAGATCCCTTAGTGTAGGGTCGAGGATTGCAAGCAAGTGGTCAAAAATATCAAGCACGTCCTCAACAGGGATAAACGGTAATGCCATCAGCATCCGTATACCATTCCTAATAACGTCGTTATTATTGAATTGAGCTTTTAGACCTAATGCCATTACATGTTCCATATGGATTGACAAAAATGGAAGAAGCATTCCTTAATGGTAGAATTGGGAAATGTTTTCCGCACTGCATTTATAGCACTTAATTCAAAATCAACCATGACCAGTTCTGGATTAAAATTATAATTTAAAAAGTCACAGTGTTGTTGGAGTTGTTAAAATATTGATGCATAAGAACCTTCGTCTTTTCTTTTCGTTAAGCAATATACAAATGGAAATACACGCCCCTGCACCACATCATGTATTGTATATAGCTGGAGAAATAGCTTAGGCGTTGTTTTGAAAGTGCCATCCACATAGATCTGTGTGCTCCTGCACAAATGCTTGGGCCCCCACGCAACTCAAGTTTTTGGAGCCCCTATTTATATAACAAGAAATGGTTTTTAAAAAATTCAAAAATAAAAACTTTTTGCCTAATAAAATAGTGAAATACTAACCAAAGAATTGGATCCCTAAGATTGAGAAGCTGCTTCTGCTATGCCCAGCTATGAGAACGTACTTTCAATGCTTCATAGAGCTGCTGCTTAATCTTGTCCTTGTCTTCCAGATTCATTATGAGAATTGATCATCCTGGATGAATATATTATAAAATTCCTAATCGATAGACACAAATGTCCGCAGTGTTTCCTTCAGATTTCTTCCTCACCCACTTTTCCCTTCCCCTCGTATTACCCCCCCCCCCCCTCCATTTTCAATTTTTCGCTTCATATTCGTAATTGTTATAAAATTCCTAGTCGATCAATACCAATGTTGGCAGTGTTTCCTTCGGATTCCTTCCGCTCCTCCTTTTCCCTCCCCCTCCTACTCCACCCCCTCCATTTTCAATTTTTTGCTTCATATTCGTAATTGTTATAAAATTCCTAGTCGATCGATACCAATGTCGGCAGTGTTTCCTTCGGATTCCTTCCGCTCCTCCTTTTCCCTCCCCCTCCTACTCCACCCCCTCCATTTCCAATTTTTCGCTTCTTATTCTTAACTGTTATAAAATTCCTAGTCGATCGATACTAATGTCCGCTGTGTTTCCTTCAGATTCCTCCCTCTCATTCAAACTCTCCTCCATTTTCAGGATTTGCCCTTCATATTTTTCATACTTAGAAATAAAGTCTATGTGGACATATGCAAAAGTGGACAAAGAAAACGGTGGACAAAAAGGCTGTGGACATATACAGAAGTGGACAAAAGAAACAGTGGACATAAAGGCAGTGGACATAAAGACTGTGGACATATATTACGGTGTATGTAAAGACTGTGGACATAAGGGCAGTGGACATAAAGGCTGTGGACATAAAAGAGTGGACATAAAGGCAGTGGACATAAAGACTGTGGATCATGCATAAGCGATCTCACCAAGATATTTTTTCATCCATGTCTATTTCCAATGAAATTAGCATATACAATGCCTTAAGAAACTGCATTTATATAATTATTCACGTTCCATGTAAAGCCGTCAATGCATTTTGCGTAATCGTCAATTTACGCAAGCGATCTCGCCAAGATATTTTTTCATCCAAGTCTATTTCCAATGAAATTAGCATTTACATTGCCTTAAGAAATTGCATTTCTATAATTATACACGTTCCATGTAAAGTTTTACCGAAATTCAAACAGTTGAGGATTCAAAGCCGTCAACGCATTTTGCGTAATCGTCTATTTACGCAAGCGATCTCGCCAAGATATTTTTATATATATTCATCGTAGGTCAAATATTTACTATACGAAAAATATAGTACTATCATTTGCACGCAAAGGCAATGCGAGACTTCGAGATTTAACCATAACCCAAATTTTCCTCAGACTCGCATTTAAGCCGAGGGGTGATTTTTTCATGATAGATTTTGACAAAAAACATTGGCTTGTATTCGGGCAGATACGGTATTACATATTATCTTATGAGAAATGAAAATAATTCCTAGAGGTCGATCTCATGACATTTTTCGAGATATATTACGCCGTTACCTTCATATATCCCATTTAAACATCCTGCCAAATTTTTGATCCTGTGTACACCATTTAACAAATTGTCTGAATTTACACACGGACCAAACAAACAACCAGTGAGAGGACAAACCAATTAATACTGCCTTTTATTATAATTTGAATCTTGCACATGGGCAGACGGACGAATAAGGTGAAAATAGAAGTTTAAAAAATAACACGAAATAAATCCAAAATCTAAGAAATCGGAATTACAAAGTGGTCATAGGATAAGTATGTATGTACTTCGATTTTCAAAGACGCAAACATAAATGAACAGAGAATGATAACTCTCTCTACTAAAATTCGAAACAACAAGGCCAGCCTCATTTATGACGTTCAATAATCATAATAAAATTCGATGCATAATTTGTACATCGAGAAGAATACCTTTAATGGTTTATGTCTCAGATCTGGGGCCATGCTTTGGAAGACTACCTGCTCTTCCATTTCGACCCTCATTACAGAGGATTAGCGACCCTCACTTGGACTCGGTGTAGTCTATCCTCACAGCGGGTGGTGAAATTCCCGATCTATCATTGCAAAATTGCAATACTTTTTGCAAATAAGACGATTGAAAGTTACATCATTGCATTGCGGTGACAATCCTGATTATTGTCGTTTGTTAAACGAAATTCTATGATACATATTAACATTAGGATTCTTTTCACAATTACAATACTATCTCTATACATATGCTACATATATAAGAAAGTAAAAAATCAATTCATAATTTCATTACGTTACGTATAACATTTTTTTTTAGCACTTTGCTGTACAAGCATACGAACTTATACATGACGAACTTGGTGGATTCATGAATGTGAATCAGATTTTCTTATCGATTTTGCTTCGCTCCCTGGATCCGCCACTGATTTCTATATGAGAAAGATTGTACAATGTACATTATACCGATTTTTACATTTTGTACAGCAGTGAGTTCTTGGAAATCTGGTCACTTTAATTTCGCTATTAAAAACAGTTTTTAATTGCCTTTCATGTTCCTAAGAATCCGCTAGGAACAAAAAATTCTCTCCGATACCATTATTTTCGTCTCAAGCTCAGGGGCAGTCGAATTTACAGCCCTTGTTACCACAAGGGGAAACAAAAGAGAGGGATTGGGTAGGAAGGTGAAGGATGTAAGAGGGGTGGGGAAAGAGCCCTTGGGAAGTGTAACGAAGCCGATGCGGTGGAAATAAGAAAACCCAAGTGCCGCCTTTTATTATCAGTCGCCGGGGTAGGTAGAAACTGGAGGCTTGCACTGATATCGACTTTCGTGTTTGCATCTAAACTTTAGCCTCGCAATATTTTTTTAGTATTCGACGGATATGAATGTTGTCTTTTTTCAACGACAATGAGTTATGACTAATGCAATTTGGGCGAATACGGGACCAACTCATTTGTCGCACCCAGTGAGCTGCCGCCCTAAGGTGGTGCCTTACCTGCTTACCGCCTATAGACGGCCCTGGTGGTATCAATAAATAAGGTATTTGTTACAATAAAGTGACGTTTGAATGGCGAGAATTCTCGCCATCCATACGCAACGTGATAAGTTTTTTTGCATGTCCAGTTTCTTCACATTTTAAAATAATATCTAATATAATATCTACATTTTTACACATTTCCAGGAGGAAATTAAACTGGATTTGGCGAAAGTGATAGGAAATGAAATTATCGTTATATCTGAATGTAACACACTTGGAAGCGGATTGTTTACAAATAAATTTGGTCAATTGTTAAGAAAAGCTAAGTGAAAAAGTATTCTTTATAGGTGGTTTCATGTTTTTAGTAGAATAAAATGTTTTCATATATTTTGCATATGCCCTAGAACTGATAGCGAAACTAAATTCACAAAATCCGTTGATATTCAACGGGCACTTACACTTCTTTAAACATTAAACGTCATATCTCAGCTTCTATTACTCCAATATGAACAATTATTTTTATCGTCATATAGCCTATGTTACCTGCAGGAAAAAATTATAGATCTACGCAAAGTGTGGTCACGATATCTTCAAAGGTGTGGAAATCACAATTTGTGGAAAGACTACGTCTAATTATTTATGTTACTGACACAGTTTTAAAAACTGTTTGCTTATGGAGAACTCTATTCAACAATAAAATATCATTAAAACTATTTTTTATTAATACTAGCACTATAAGCCTTTTTAAAATTTAGAATTTTTGCAATTTTGTATTTTTCGAAACGGTTTAATCCAAAAACATATAACCATTACAAATTTCAAGCTCAGCTGAAAGTGCCTTATAATTTTTGTCCTCGTATGGGACAATATTTTCATTAGAAACCTTTTATTAGTAATACTTCAAGAAATCTGCATATATTTGGTTTCCGTGTAAACAAAGCAAAATTAAAAAATCGGTACAACATACATTGTACAAACTTTCTCATATACGTACTAATGCGTCGTTTAGTTGCCTTTAGAAAATGAAAATCGTATGAGCCTGTTTTTATAAATTCCAATTTTTGTTAAAGTTGCCCAAGAATAAACTAGCCTTATAATCATTCGTTGGGAAAAATGAAATACATAGTATTATTGAAGACGTATACTCAAGTAACTGTACTAAATTTGATCAAATCGTTAGAGCCGTTTCTGAGAAAATGGAATTATTGTTAAAGTTGCCTAGAATAAACTAGCCTTATATTCATTTTTGAGAAATATGAACTACACAGTATTATTGAGGATGTAAACCTAAGTATCTGTACGAAATTTGATCAAAATCGTTAAAGCCGTTTTTGAGAAAATCGAATTGTTGTTAAAGTTGCCTAGAATAAACTAGCCTTATATTCATTTTTTGAGAAATACGAACTATACAGTATTATTGAAGATGTAAACTCAAGTGGCTGTGCGAAATTTGATCAAAATCGTTAGCGCCGTTTTCGAGAAAATCGGATTGTTGTTAAAAATGCGTAGAATAAACTACTCTTAATTATTGATCAATGTCAACCATTTCTATGTATACTCTGCTCAGTATGATAAAATCCCTAAGTAAGAGATTTCATTCATTTTCGTTCGACCGTCTGGGCTCCAGCGCCAGTAACAGACAGACGGCATTGCGAAAACCACTTTTTCGGATTCAGCGACGCCTAAAACGTATATTTCCGTAAAAATCTCGAGGTCGAATTTTTTCGCGAAAACAATACTTTCTCGATACTTCGTATGAGAAAGTAAAAACAACATACATTGTACAAACTATCTCATATTTGGGTACTAATGCGTTGTTTAGTTATCTTTAGAAAATGAAAATCGTATGAGCCTGTTTTTGAGAAAATCGAATTGTTGTTAAAGTTGCCCATAATAAACTAGCCTTATATTCATTTTTTGTGAAATATGAACTATACATTATTATTGAAGATGTAAACTCAAGTAACTGTAAGAAATTTGATCAAAATCGTTAGAGACGTTTTTCAGAAAATGGAGTTATTGTTAAAAATGTGTAGAATAAACTACTCTTAATTATTGAGCAGTGTCAACCATTTCTACGTATACTCTGCTCAGTATGATAAAATGCCTAAGTACGAGATTTCATTCATTTTCGCTCTACCGTTTAGGCTCCAGAGCCAGTAACAGACAGACAGCAGACAGACAGACGGCATTGCAAAAACCACTTTTTCGGATTCAGCGACATCTAAAGTGTATATTTCCGTAAAAATCTCGAGGTCGAATTTTTTCGCGATAACAATACTTTCTCGATACTTCGTATGAGAAAGTCAAAATGATATTACCTACGTTAAATGTTTTCCCATTTTTAATGCATTGGATTTAAATCCGGCGGCAATGGGAGTTGTCATGGCTGCTTTTAATTGGTATTGTCATAAAACTAATAACATCGCGTATTTTTCTGATTCTAAATGTATTTTTACGATAATTCGATCAAGATTCGGATTCTGAACTATTTAAGTCTCAAGTTCGAAATATGTTTCTAAGTAATATTAAAATTCAAATGAAAAATAACCTGCAGTCATCCCCATGTTATTCAAATGAGGAAAATTAAAAAAGAAAATATTTAAAAAAAATCAGAATGATCAATCAAATTGGTTTAAAACCCGACTACAACACTTAACTCTTTATTCCGGTTAAAATGATACCTTTTTCTTGCTGATTTATAGAAAAACACACACACAAACACTTTTCTTTATAGATATCTATAGACTATAGATAGACTAGAAATAGGTAGATAGATGCAGATTACTATTTAACCACTAGCAAAATTGCCCGGCATTGCTCGGGTTGATATAATATTTGGCACTTTCCAATGTTAAAAACCTAAAATAAATACATGTTTTCATGATTAAATACTACATTTTACCGGAAATGAGCTTTGATGGGATTTATGTCTTTTAAAAATAAAAAGTTGATTTTTTCAGATTAATATGTTTCTATCCCGAGTTCGTATATTCATTTTAAGAAATTAAATTTGCAAAAGAATAAAATTTTGTGAGTCAAGCAATCGATTTTTACTTGTTATCTTATGGAAAAATGTCAATACCCTTTAATGGCAGCACTGACTAATCCCGAATGACCTAACCTTTATCATTTACTAATAAAGAAATCGCAATAAAATTTATTTTATAATCACTATAATTGTTATTTACATAATATATGTATCTTGCAATATACAGTTTACAAGTGAAGTTCAAGTTTCCTGCTGTAAATAGGAGAATGCAGAACGTGTCGGGTCTCTTCCAAAGTCTATCGCAGAACCCTTGGATTTCCTCGGGTCACAGTTTGAAGACCTTTGTCGTAGAAAGCATCGAAAGATTCTTCCAGGGATAAGTACATGAAGGAGCACGTCCCACGTCAGGAGGCAAAAGGAACGGTTAATGACCTTCTAGTTGGCCTTCCTCCACACCCTAACCACGCGGGGGGAGGGGGGGATACACTTCGAGATTGAAAGGGTAGAAAGTGGAGCTTCCAATGACATGGTCAGAATCGAAAATGTTCCTTTCCGCTGAAACAGAAACCTCCACGGAAAGGAAAAGATTTAAAATAGCCTCCTCACGGGTAACACTAATTTTTATTGAAGACAGTAACCGAATCTTGACCGAATTATCGGAAAAATGCGTTTAGAACAAGGGTCTCAAATTTGCGGCCTGCACGTGGCCTGCTTGTTCATTTTATGCAGCCTTCTCACTGGTCTTATTCTAATTATATAATTCTGCCCGGCTCATTGTCGAACAATTTTTCCAATTTAAAAATATTTTTAGTCCTTTTGAAGTAGAAGTTTTTCATTTTTGGCCCGCGAACGATTTGCATTAGAGATCTCTCTGGTTTACAATCAGAAAAAGACGTGATTATATCAGTTTTATTACAACACCAAATATAAATTAACATGACAACTCCCATTGCAGACGAAGTTGAATCCAATGCATTTAAATGAGAAAACATTTACTGTTAGTAATATCATCCTTCAATTTCTGTGCGTTTTTGCTTTCTTTACATGGCAACCGAATAATTGTTGATATCTATTATATATAAAAGCTTCTTACATAAGATATAGGAGGAGAATAAAAATTATGAGGCACTTTCCGATGTGCTATGTGATATTTGGTACGAATATAGGTTTTTGGTCACAACCGAAGGAAATGATCCAAAATCGTTGAAATTCCAATGCTGAGGGTCTATTTTGGCCCCATTATTGCCCCATAAGAAAAGCACATAAATCAGTGAAGAGTTCTCCATAAGCAAACAAGTTTTTAAAACTGTGACAGTAAAGTAAATAATTAGACATAGATTTTCCACAAATTGTGATTTCCACACCTTTGAAGATATCGTGACCACACTTCGCATAGATCTATAATTTTTCCTTGCGGGTAACATAGGCTATATGACGATAAAAAAATTTGGGGGCAGGGGGTGCTTGATTCAATAATTATTATAACATTTATTATTATAATTTGGCATTATTTTTCTGGTGAATAATTACAATTAATAAGGCTCAGCTTTTATTAGTTGAATTATAAAGCGGGTACCACAAAATATGAGTGGCTTTAGGTATCTTTGTTTTTTAAAAAAGTTACAGAGGTCGAAGGTAAAAATATCGCTTCGGTCTATTTATCGGTCGGCGCAGATCGCGCTTTTGTTTATACACCCATATCATGAGAACTACAGAAGGCGTTGGATTGGTGCTTTTTCCAGAAGTAAATTTCAACATTTATGCACATTTTCTTCGCTTAATGTTTCTCTCTAAATGAATTAGGAAAAACGGTTTCCGCAGCCTGACTTTTTCATGTACCAAGCAAAAATTTCGGTGAATGAGAAAATTTATTCCCTTTTCAAAGGCGTTTGAGTAATAATATATGCTTTTGATTTCTGTCATTGCTTTGAGCAATCTTTTGTGAGGTACAACAAAAGAAATTGTCCTTTTTTAATCAATAGAAGCCGAGATAAGACGTTTTATGTTTAAAAAGAAATAAAAACGCAGATACCAGAAGGTTTTATGAGTAATGTTAATAATTTTTCAAAGGCGTTTGATATATAATAAGTATTTTTGACCTCCATGGTTGTAATATGCAATCTTTCAAGAGGCACGATAAAAATAATTGCCCATATTGGAGTAATAGAAGCTGAGATATGACGTTTAATGTTTAAAGAAGTGTAAGTGCCCGTTGAATATCAACGGATTTTGTGAATTTAGTTTCGCTATCAGTTCTAGGGCATATGCAAAATATATGAAAACATTTTATTCTACTAAAAACATGAAACCACCTATAAAGAATACTTTTTCACTTAGCTTTTCTTAACAATTGACCAAATTTATTTGTAAACAATCCGCTTCCAAGTGTGTTACATTCAAATATAACGATAATTTCATTTCCTATCCTATCACTTTCGCCAAATCCAGCTTAATTTCTTGTGTAATTATGCCTTTCTGAAATGTTTACTTTTTATGTTTTGTAAGCATGAAACTCGTGAATAGGTAACGTTGTCCATGATTGAACGCTGGCTTTGATTCAACTTTTTCCGATAATAACTAACAATTTACGATAAATCTTAAAGGTTATCTGCAGGGTAAAACTATATGCGAAGTTTTGTGACGATTTCTTCAAAACGAAAACTGTAAGTAAAACCAGCAAGACCACAATAATCAACAAAAAATAAATCAACAAAGGAACTTATGAAATGGTTAAATTTAACGGAAGACAAAAAAGTAAATAGAGAACCTTTAAGAAAAAGAGTGAATATTACCCTCAGACCATTAGCTCGATTCTCTCATCCACGAGTTCTGTAACAAGAAAATTATTTACATCAACAATACTTTGGAAACAATGAAACGATTTCTCCAATCACAATTTGTGGAAAATCTACGTCCAATTATTTAAGTTAGATACGTAGTTTTAAAAACATCTTGCTTTGGAGAACTCTACGCCACACATAAACATCATTAAAAACTGTTTATTAGTAACTAGCAGAAATTCCTGTTGAATTTCAATGGATTTAGTGAAGCTACTACAGCGCAACATAAAAAACTCTTTAAAATACCTATATAGTAGATACTTTTAAAATTACAATTAGCTTTTCTTAACAATGAATCATATTTGCTTGTAACAATCCGTTCCCGAGCCATGACATTCAAATATGACGATAATTTTATTTCCTATCATATTACTTTTGCCAAATCCGTCTTCATTTCTTGTGTAATTATGCCTTGCTGAAATATTTCCTTTTATGGCTTGAAAAAGCAACATACAGTTGTCCATGATTGAACACACTGGTAAATGTACACCAGATACATGAGCTTATTAACGTTAATAAACATTATAATGTAGAATATAATGATTTTACTTACAAAAAAGGTAATATCCCAGTATTCAATAGACGAAAGAAGGTTCAATTACTTTCATCAATCGTTATAAACGCTTCCTGAATAATAATCAGTATCTATTTACGTTGTTATCCATAAGCATCGATCGTTTCGTTGCTTAAACAAAAGTGCGAATCGAATAATGCTAAACTTTCGTCTATTTATAAGCTTCATTGAAGTTAACTGAATCGGAGGTAACAATGACGGCCGCCTTGGTTACGCCCGGAAAGACTACGAAAAATCCACAAAATTTCGAAACAAATAGCGTATTTCTCAAAACTTCAAAGGTGTAACATGTAAACTTCGCAGGAATAAGATAGTATTGTGTTTTATTCGTCCAATAAAGCAAAAACGAAGGAAATCGGTCCATATTTACGTATTTTAATGCTTGAAGGAAGAATACCTTGCAAGTCAAGAAATGGATTCATACGTGTTATCTTATTGAAAAATGTTAGACTCCTATATTGGCAGCACAGGTTAATCCCGGTTGATCAAGCATTGACCGTTTACTAAGTTAAGATGTAAGGAAGAATCGTACCATATTTGGTTATTCTAGCTTTTATCGTTTAGGAGGAGTTCCATGAACAAAGAAACTAACCAACAAACAAACCCTTCAAAATATATTATTGTAAATATTTCAATTATAATAAACAAATATTAGGTTGTCATGTAAACAAAGCAACCACGCACAGAGAAATTGAAAAATGATATTACACTAAAAATCTTTCAATATAAATACATTGGACTGTGAATTTCGGCGACAATGAGAGTTGTCATGGTAGCTTATAATGGGTATTGTAATAAAACTGATAAAATCACGTATTTTATTGATTCTAAATGCATTTTTATGCTCATTTGATCGGGATTCGAATTATGTCTTCAATAAAAATAAACTTTGCTCTATTCTTCATAGAACCATTCAAGTCTCAAGTACATACCATGTTTCTAAGTAACTTTAAAACTCAAACGAAAAATAATTGCACTAGTCCCTATGTTATTCAAATAAAAAATAAATTATTTTTTAAAATTTGGCAGATAAATCAAATCGATATAAAAACCTTACTACACACCCGTAGTCGTTATTCCGATTAAAACGATACCTTTCTCGTTTCTACGTGATGTAGTTACTGCGCAATAAAATTACATACAAACACATTATTATATATATATATATAGATTATTCATCTACGAGTCATTTGCAGTCGAATGACACACGTGGTGCTGGTATTACCTTCTTTAATGTTTAACATTCCCCCTCTCCTGCCCCTACCGTAAGCCTTGAGTTCGTCATTTGTTTATTTATTGTTTATTATTCATCTACGAGTTATTTGCAATCGAATTACACCCACAGTGCCAATATTACGTTTTTTAATGTTTAACCTTCCCACTCTCCTCCCCATACCATAAGCCTTGAGTGCGTGATTTGTTTATTTATTGTTTATTATTCATCTACGAGATATTTGCAATCGAATGACATGTTGCCAGTATTACATTTTTTAATGTTTACCCTACCCCCTCTCCTCCCCCTACCATAAGCCTTGAGTGCGTCGTTTGTTTATTTAATGTTTAATATTCATCTACAAGTTATTTGCAATCGAATTACACCCACGGTGCAAGTAATCCGTTTTTAAATGTTTAACCTTCCCTTTCTCCTTCCCCTACCATAAGCGTTGAGTGCGTCATTTGTTTATTTAGTGTTTATTATTCATCTACGAGTTATTTGTAAGCGAATGACACCCATGATGGTAGTAATACGTTTGTTAATGTTTAACCTTCCCCCTCTCCTCCCCATACCATAAGCCTTGAATGCGTCATTTCTTTATTTAGTGTTTATTATTCATCTATGAGTTATTTGCAACCGAATGACACCCATGATGCTAGTATTACGTTTTTAAATGTTTAACCTTCCCCCTTTTCTCCCCCTACTCCTGTGAGCGTAATTTATTTATTATTCGTCTACCAGGTATTTGCAATCGAATGACATCCATTATGCTATTATTTCATTTTGCTATACCATTTCATCTTCCTTTTTTCTTCCCTATACCCACTCCTCCTTAAACGTTAATGATTTATTGTTACGTGTTATTGTTGCCAACATTCCGTTTATATTACTTGCGCTCTTCCCCATTTTCATAAAGTGAATTGGAAATTTCGATGAATACTACATTCGATGAAATGTGGTTCGGTGAATTGTGGTCGGTGAATTTTCCGTAGGCCGCCACGACCATACTGCGGCCCTGATGACATGAACATAACCCCAAAATGGCCCCAACGCTCCTGCGAGTTTGACATGCCTGACATAGAGGATCAAACTTTAGTATGGGTGAAAAGAGGAATTGGAATAAAAGATAAAGGCGCGATCCCACCTAGCCTACGCTACGCGATGCCACGCGACGTGATGTGTTGCAACGCATATCTGAACACATTGTTGTACATACTTTCAAATGCACCCTTAGCCCACCTATTCAACGTTACACGACGCTACGCGTTGTTCTGACCCCACGTCGCCGCGGTCTGGCCGCTCAGATCGGCATCACGTCGCGACACGTAGTGTGACGTCATTCGATGCCGTGGAGCAGGTGGGTTTGCTATTCAGACGTGATATGATACATCAGTCCAGTGAAGTTACCGATACTGTTCTATTTTTTTGGGCGAAATCGTCGTTGCAATTAAATAAGATGGACGAGAAATTTATTGAAAAAGTTAGAGAGCACGAATGTTTATATAACAGGCAAAGTTCTTCATTAGAAATGAAGCTTGGGAATAAATAGGCAACGATTTAGATGTTCCATGTAAGCAATATATTTATTCAACTATATTATAAAACATATACATATTCTTAAGAATTGCTATTCATTAATATTAATAATATATTATCAGGAAGATTTTCTATTCAACTGAATTTAAAGTTATAATTTGCACCGTACTACGATATGTTATTTATATTTTTTAATCATATTTTTTTAAATTCTGTGTTGATTCATGTACGTGTATGTACATGATTTTAATTTGATCTTCCGTCCCGAATGATATCATAGGTACTGCCGTAGTACACTTCCTATCAGAGAGTTGAAAAAATTGTAACTTCTCTCGTACATGGAATACTCTCAAAGTGTGATTACGACGAACTGAATATAGGTGTATTAATCCACTTGCAGGCTCATCATTATTATCATTTTCAAAGTCACGGTACTCCATTAGCATATTATGAAGGCAACATGATGCTAACACTTATCACTTAATAACTTTATGCATTGTAAAGCTACGATATTTTTCAATGTATTCGTCAGAATCGCTGCTACTAACTTCCATCCCTGATATTTAACCAGAGTTAAATATATTTTTCACGGCAGAAATACTGTGTCATTTACATGTTTACGCACAGAATTGAAGGCAGAGACTGACATCGCAACACGTCCCAACACGTAACGTGGAGTAGGTCGGCTTACGATCCGTCACAACACGTCACGTCGCGTGGCATCACGTAACGTAGAGTAGGTGGGATCGCGCCTTAACTTTTTTCGCGATTATAAGCAGAGTAAGCCTTTTTCGGATTACGTTTCAGAAAAAAAAACATCGTCATATAATCGGCCAAATATGGCATATGTTTTACCAGACACATAACTAAGTGGGGGCTCCTCTTAGATGTTCTCGCCGCCGTCCCTTCCCCTCTCCCCCACTCTTTGGCCCCCCTTACCATTCACTTAATGCCATCGACCGATTGTGCGGCATTGTAAATAGCACAAATAAAGCGATTACTTCAACAATGGCTGAAGACAATTGTTTGGTCAATTGTTATAATAAACGCTTCTCACACGCGGTTTTCTGAATAATTATCGGTATATATTTACATTGCTGTGTATAAAGATTGATAATTATGTCGCTTAAACAAAAGTGCAAAGCGAATAACGCTATCCTTTGGAAGAGATAAAGAAAGTGGGAAGAGACATCAGCAACTGCGTCGAAAGGAGAATGAAGCAGCTAGCGGAGTGTTTATAGAGAACTCTACCGTGTTATTTGAATCGAGTATTGAGGAGCATGGGAACTATTCTAGAACTAAAAGCAATGATAAAGAGCTAAGCATTTGAGTGGTATAAGATATTATTTTTTCTTCATGCAATAATGTATGTAGTTATTAAAATAGAAATTTGTAAATCTATCCTGGCACTGAAGGGTTAAGGTGATGGTAACATAATTGAGAGGGAGAATATATATACCCACTCCCCGATTACCACTCTTAACCCATTAGTGCCAGCCGTCCATGTATGAGGATGGCTAGTTGAACTAATATTGTGCTGAAATGTATTATTTATACTTTTATACGAATGAGATGTCTCGGAGACTATTTACACGCATACTACTTCACTGGAAACATTTTGTGTGGTTGACCGCCAACCAAAAAGCACGAAAAAAAATGTTACGTGCGGCTACAAAGAAATATGCCCATAATTAAAATTAATCAAAGTATTTTATAGATTTTGCAAAGTGCATTTGGTTATAAGTACTTTAATTTACGGTAAGTAAAAATCGTTTTAAATTTATTTGTATAATTTCTGTATTATTTTTCAAGTTATTTTATGCCGTCCTCATATGAGGACGTTAGGCACTTATACATGTAATTGGTTTTGCATTGTAGGTACAGTATTTTAATAAACTCTATACAATTTACCATGGATAGAAGGGTTTTATCTCAAGAAAAAACTTTGATGGACTGGAAGAGGCTGTTCTTGCAATAATGAATGAAGAATCTAGTGATTATGAAAATGCTGAAGAATTTCAAGTCAATATTATTCCACCAAATTTAGATGAACTGACAGACTGTGAGGAATTTGATGATGACGTTTTATGTGGACCTAATTCATTTCCGCACGGTATTCCTGGTTCCGTTGAAGTCTCGGTTCCAGAAACTATTACAGAAGATGATTCTACTAAGAAATCAGCCAAAGAGGATATCAAATGCCAGTGTTTCAGGTGATGAATATTTTGATTTTGGGAAGCCAAGATGGTTAAAAAAAACATCCTATATACTCTGGTTTTGGAACAAATGATAGTGTTTTAACTGATGAATTTCATACTGTTATAAATGAACTGAAAGATTTATCTCTGAGATGTATATTTGAAAAGCTTCTTAGTGATGACATTGTACAATATGTTTGTGACCCAACTATTTTATATGCACAACAGAAAAATCATCATGCTTTCAACATTAGTGTGAATGAAATGCGAACATTTTTTGTCATTTTATTGCTGACAGATTATAATTGTTTACCACAAGAGCAAATGTATTGGTCTCACGATGAGGACCTGGGGGTTTCACTTATTTACGATAGCATCTCATGAGATCGATATTTAGAAATCAAACGGATTTTGCACATGGCTAATAATAGCGAAATAGGGAAATCTCAAGACCGAATGTTCAAAATTAGGCCATTTATGAATATGCTTATAAAAAGTTTTTGCCAATGGGGTTTCTTCCACAAAGACTTATCAGTAGATGAATCAATGGTAAAGTATTTCACACACAATCCAGCAAAACAATTTATAAAATGAAAACCTGTAAGGTTTGGGTACAAAAACTGGATGTTGAGCAGTTCTTCTGGGTATTGTTACGTCTTTGATGTTTATTGTGGAAAAAATCATAATCAACCTGAACATTCCAAATCATTACCTGTAGGCACTAGAGTCATGATCTATTTGTTGAACGATGTACTAAATCCCTCAAATTACACAGTTTTCTTCTATAATTGTTTTACCACTTATGCGTTACTGGTATACCTAAAAATAAAAAAATCAGAGCAATGGGAACTGTAAGAGACAATTGAGTTCATAATTGTCCTATTATGCCTTCAAAGGATATGAAAAGAAAAGAACAGAGGAACCTACGATTACCGTTTTGATGAGAATAATGGCATATTGTGTGTAAAGTGGGACAACAATGTCTGCTCTATCCTAACAAACTATGATTTCATTGAACCACTGCATTATGTAAAACGATGGTCTAAAGTGGAAAACGCTAAAATTAACGTTCCTCAACCTGCATCATTTGCTACATATAATGGTGGCATGGGTGGTGTGGATATTCATGACCAATGTATTGCTTTGTATAGAGTAGCTGAAAAATTCTGATGTGGCCAACACATGACTTTCTCCATATTTGGAGTATAGATATTTAAATTATTATGAATAGCATTATGAGGCAAAATTATTATTTCATATAGTAAAAGAATACAGTAGTCCTTATTGCCGTAAATTATGTATATTTTGAATATGTTTACAGAATTCACCGCTACATGGTGGTATTAAGAAAAATCGAAATATCTCCGAAATGGATGGTTCTAGGAAAATTTGTTGTTTCAAACAAAACTTGGAAGAAATATTATTCTCTACAACTTAGGTCCTCACGAAGATTACCAATAACGACGTTTTTAAGGAGATATTTGACGGAAACCCAAAAAACCGATTATTTATCAATAATTCCTAAACAATAACTGCTATAGAAAATTGTTTCAAATGAAAGTTGTAGGAAATCACATTCTCTATAACCTTTGTATAGAATTGTATATACAATAATGATGTTTTAACGGAGAAATATTGCAAAAACCGAATCGGGTTTCGAATAAACCTCGACTTCCGGTTACCCGTTATTGTCCAAAAACTAATCAGTTCTTTGTGTTCAAGCTAAAGTGTTATATATGAAGTTTGGTAAGGATATGGCAGGTACTTTTTGAGTTAGAGCGCCCACAATCACATACACATATACAAGCACACACAGACATCATTCCGAAAATAGTCTAAACGTGTTCTAGGGACCTCAAAACGTGTATTTCCGTCGAAATCTCGAAGTCAATTTTTTTTATGATCACAATACTTTCCCATTACTTCGTATGGAGAAAGTAAAAAGTGGTGGTGGGTTCTGTTTACATATATGCTAGACATGACAGTCACTAATGCGTGGAAATTAACTTCATCAAATGGCCGCAAAGGACAAAATGAACCAACTAGATTTTCTCTGCAACATAGTAAGGAGATATCTAAGAGATGACAGGGCAAATAAATGCAACAAAAGATGCAGAAGCAGTAGCAATCTTGAGTTGAGCAATGGAAATCATTTTCCTGAAAAACTTGAAAAACAGTTAAAATGTTGTGCGTGTCACATGAAGGCTAGATGGTCCTGCAAAAAATGTAAAAAAACATTATGTATAGAAAAGGGTTGTTACGAAAAATACCATGTATCTGCCTAATGTCCTCATTTGAGGATGGCAATTTTTCTAAAGTAGTAAAGTAAATTTCATTGATTTTTTAAAATATATTGTTTTATTTAGCATTTATCTCACTACTGTATGAATAAGAACAATTTTCGCCCAGCCGTTTTCTAGCTGGTGCTAATGGGTTAACTGGTAACAGGAAAATCGAGTGCTAATTGAAACAGCACTATTCGGAACACATACCTCCATAAGAAATGAAGTTATAAGCTTTAATTAATTCCTGAGATTCTATTAATGGATATGAAAATAGGTAGTATTATATAAATAATATACCAAAGTAATCTTTGTTAACCATATAATGTAACACAGAATAGGTTGTAAATTGCATTGCAATTATACTTAAAATTGAACAGTAAAATTTAAATATAAATGAAGAACAGATTGCATTTTATGAAACATATGTCGACCTCACACTGAATAAATCAAGCAGGAACATTAAGGAATAGGAATTAGAGTAAAAGAAGAATACCTGCATCTAGTTATACACAGGGTGAGGCAACAGTCACACTTTTATTAACACTAAGAAAAATGAAACATAATAGCATAAGCAATTTCTGTTTACTATAGACATGAACTGAATGATTGAAGTTACAGCTCAACTAACAAGGGAAGGCACCCAAGTGTAAGTGGCGGATCACGACCAAACTTCACAGGATGAAAGAAAACGAAAAATAATTAGACACGTATTTTCGGAAAGGCGTCTAACGAGCCCAAACTCAGACACGGTAGTTATTCCAACAATCTCACTCATTCCATCAGACAAATTTACCATTCAGTTTCAAACGAAAACAATTCCCCATATGATTGGCTGTTTCAATGACAATCTATAAGTCACAAGGTCAAACATTTTATAAAATGCCTTTATCTACCTATAGTCGAGCCTGTGAAAGAAGTCCGATGACAAGTTTGAGGGTTGGGGGAGGGGGAAGCGCACCAACCAATGACAAGGGCCCGACGGCATCCCCTCTCCTTCTAAACTACAGGCTGTTGTCTGATCGCCTCTCTCCACCTTCTCTGAGCTCTCATCCTCTGAGTCTGGTGTTGACATTTAAATCGTGTGGTTGTTTTAGGATTTCTTGCGCTCCTTTTCGTTTAGCTGAGTTTGTTGCAGAGCGTAAGAAATCCTCTAGTGATTTTAAAAATCAGAATGAGTTCTAAAAAAGGCGTTCATGGATCAACATTGCATTCGCAAACTCGCGAAACTGTAGTGAAGGTTTGCAAATACTTTTGAGGAAGAAAAAAATAACGGTGGCCCATCGCTTCCTGTAACAAGAATCATGGAGAGGACTGCAAAAGCCTGTGGAATCAGCACCAAAACTGTCAAGAATTTTAAAAGAAAAATACAGTGATACTAAGGGCACTAAGGAACAGACTTCTGTATTAACCACTCCTGGGAAAAAACGACCGCGAAACAGCCAGAAGACAGTCGTCGACAGCTTTAACGAGGAAGCAATTCGACAGCATATTTATTCATATTATGAGATAAAGGAGTATCCAACAATTCATAAACTTCTGCAATCTTTGAAAGAAGCAGATCTTTTCACAGGTTGGTGAACTAGCCTAAGAATTGTAATTAAAAAAATAGAGTTTAAGTGGAAAAAGTTTTCTGGAAATAGGAAACTGCTTATGGAAAAAAGTGACGTAGTCGCATGGCAGGGAAAATTTCGAGAAATTTCAAAAATAAATTTAGATGATGTGATATGGCTGGATAAGACCTGAGTGAACGCAGCACATTCGAAAAGTGTGATATGGACTGATAAAATGGCAAAAAGAACGATGCCAGCCCCCGTGGCCAAGGGAGCTCATTTAATCTTATTGCATGTGGGAGCTCGGAAGGTTTTGTGCCGAACTGCACACATCTTTTTCAGGCAAAAAACAATCGGGAGACTACCATAGAGAAATGACTAGCGAGACATTTAAAAAATGGTTTATCGACCAACTGTTGCCGAATATCAATCCCAACCGGACAATAATCATGGACAACGCTCCCTACCATAGCATCTAGATAAATAAAGCTCCGTCACGTAAGTGGATCAAAGGAGATATCATTAAGTGGCTAAAAGAGAAAAATGTCCCAGATTTGGAACCTGGAATGAACAAAATGGAGCTATTGAAATTAGCCAAGTTTTACCAAGCCCGTTTTGCCCTCTATGAAATTGACAAAATTGTGAAAGCACATGGCCACAAAGTGCTAAGAATCCCGCCATATCACTGCCACTATAATGCAATTGAGATGATTTGGACAAAAGTTAAAGGTTTTGTTGCCGAGTGTAACAAATCCTTCAGAATAGGCAATGTAATGAAGCTGACTGAAGAAACCATTTCAAATGTGACCTCTATGAACTGGACAAGCGTTGTGAACATAGTTTCATTAATCATAAAGAACAAAATAAAGATCGATGGCATAGTGGAGACGCATGTGGAGAAATTGCTGATTGATTTGAATAGCAGCAGCGACAGCAGCTCGGACACAGAAAACACTGACGATGATTCCACCTCGTCAGATAATTCAGGTACTTCCCTTCCGATCAAAAGGTATGAATCTTCTTATATAAATTACAAAAAATTCTAGGTTTAATGATACATTTGTGCATTAATTGATTCTTCTATATTTCAGATCATTACAAGATCCTTCCACTTCGAGAGGGCTTGAAGGAATATATAGTCTTGAATAATGATAATTTTATTAAATCAACTAGCAGAAATACACCGCTCCCCAGTTATAACGCCATCAGTTATACCGCAGAATCAGATATACCACGGGTCTTCCTCTCAATTTCTTGGAAAGAAACTCCTGTCATTTTTTACTTTCTCCATATGTAGTAATGGGAAAGTATTGTGATCACGAAAAAAACAACTTCGAGATTTCAATGGAAATACACATTTTGAGGTCCCTACAACACGTTTAGACTATTTTCGGAATGATGTCTGTGTGTGTGATTGTGGGCGCTCTAACTCAAAAAGTACTTGTCATATTAATACCAAATTTCATATATAACACTGTAGCATGAGCACAAGAACTGATTAGTTTTTGGACAATAACGGTTAACTGGAAGTCGAGGTTTATTCGTAACCCGATTCGGTTTTTGCAATATTTCTCCATTAAAACATCATTATTGTATATACAATTCTATACAAATGTTATAGAAAATGTAATTTCCTACAACTTTCATTTGAAACAATTTTCCATAGCAGTTATTGTTTAGGAATTATTGATAAATAATCGGTTTTTTGGGTTTCCGTCAAATATCTCCTTAAAAACGTCGTAATTGGTCATCTTTGTGAGGACCAAAGTTGTAGAGAATAATATTTCTTCCATGTTTTGTTTGAAACAAATTTTCGTAGAACCATCCATTTCGGAGATATTCAACTTTTTCATAATTTCCAGTATACAGAGCCACCACCATGTAACAGTGAATTCTGTTAACATATTCAAAATATACCTAAATTACAGCAATAAGGACAACTATATTCTTTTACGGTGCGAAATAATAATTTTGCCTCATAATGCTATTCATAATAATTTAAATATCTATACCCCAAATATGCAGAAAGTCATGTTGGCCACATCAGATTACTAAAGTAAAAACAAAATATACTGACGTTTCAAGGAATCGATTAAATAAATTTTTTCTACTCACTGTATATTGTTTTTTTATTGGAATTTTGTTGTTTGTAGCAAGTATAGAAATAAAAAAAAAAGAAGTCATGTCCTCGGTTATACCGCGTTTGTCTTATAACGTGGGACGCAGCTCCTCCCCCGATACCCCACGTTATAATCGGGGAGCGGTGTATATAGAAATTTTCCGAATTTGTAATTTGATATTTTGCTTGTATGTTTTTCTATTTATTTTATTTTCTGGCTATTTTCTGTGAAATTAATATTAATATTTTATTTTCATTTGTAATTGTTGACACAGAGTTAAATGTAAAACGGACTACATAGTATCAATTTTGCCCTAATAAAGTTGTTTGTCTGTCTGTTCCCTTGCTCCCTCCCCGTCACTCCCTCTCCCTCCATCCATCTCTCTTTCTCCCTCCCTTCTTCCCCTCACTCCCTCCCTTCCTTCTTCCCCCTTGCTCCCTCTCTTCCACCCTCTCCTTCCCTTCTCCCCCTTTCTCGCCTCACTACCTCTCTCCCCTCCCTCTCTCCCCCCTCCCTTCTTCCCCTCATTCCCTCCTCCTCCATCTCTCTCCCTCTCTTTCCCTCCCTTTTTCTTCTTCTTCCCCTCTCTCCCTCTCTTCTTCCCCTGAATCGCTCCATCTCTCTCTCTCCCTCCCTTCTTCCCCTCATTATCTCCCCCTCTTCCATCTCTTTCCCTCCCTCTTTCTCCCTCTCCCTAACTCCCTCTCCTTCCCTCCATCTCTCTCCCTCCCTTCTTCCTCACACTCTCTCCCCCTCCTCCATCTCTCTCCCTCTTTCGCCCTCTCTTCTTCCCCTCACTCTCTCTCCCACACTCCCTCTCCCTCCCTCCATCTCTCTCTCCCCCTCCCTTCTTCCCCTCACTCGCTCCATCTCTCTCCCTCTCTTTCTCCCTCCCTTCTTCCCCCTCGCTCCCTCTCCCTCTCTTCCACCCTCTCCTTCCCTTCTCCCCCTCCCTCCCCCCTTCCTTCTTCCCCTCAACCCCCTCATTCCCTCTCCTCTCTCTCCACCGCTTCCTCCTAATTCCCTCTCTCCATCTCCCCCCTCTCCCTCATTCTCTCTCCCCTCCCCCTCTCTCTCCCCCTCCATTACCGTCCATCTCTCTCCCTCCCTATCTCATATTAAAAGCATTCAAAGCACACTTACATCCACAAGGATTGAGGTCTAACAATATAATTGGTAGCCAAGGCAACATTCCATTAAAATGACAAGATTTCTACAAAATACGTAAAATAAACATTTAACATGTGCGGTTTCGAACTGTAGGCAGAAAAAGATGTACAGAATAAGAAAGACAAAAACTGTGTATTATTATTATAGATTGTCCATAAATTGTATTTATCATTACTGTAATCAATAAAAAAGGATATTTATGCCAAAAGTTGATTTTAATGCATTGTTTTATTTAGTTTTTCCTAATGTTAAATATTGATTAAACATACTTATTGGTTCACTAAAATATCAGTAATGTTACGATTTTGAGTTAGCCTTTATTTTAATTCGTCGTTTCGTGTTTCTGGGGGACGGAAGGAATTTACATGTAAATACTGCAAACAATACAAATAGTGCAACAAGCCCCCTTCCCTGTGTCTTTGCGTGGTCTCAGTCTCGCTTGGCAACAGCGCACCCTCCCTCTCTCTCCACACCTTCAACTTTCATCGGACTTCTTTCTCTGGCTCGAGTATAAGCCTGTTTTTAGTCATGGACAATTATATGTTGCTCTATCAAGAGTCAGATTGTTTGATTCATTTACTGTAGTGTCAGAAAAGAACCCAGAAATTGACAATTGTGTCATTAGAGAAATCTTTGATTAAAAAATATAAGTTAAAAAAATAAATAAATGCCTGAATGTTTAATTAAGAAATATCAGCATATGTTATGCGGGTACAGCTAGTTTCTATAATAAATTGCCAAAGAGTATAAAGAACATACATAAATTCAGTGTTTAAAACTCAGTTAAAAGTTTTTTATTGGAAAATGTCTTTATAGTGTTCAAGAGTATTAACAATGTGACTTTTATATGATGTGAATGTATTTTTTTTATCCTTTTGTGACTTATCCTATACAGGCGACTCCCGAGATTCGACTGTTCTAGATTCGACAAATTCGAGATTTCGACACAGCTGACCAAATTGGGAACTACTTTATGCGAAGTAATTTTCGCGGAGTAATTGGTCCCGACCAACCACGCGAGGTTTAGTTTTAGTGTAGACATAGTTATATCTGCTCTAATTGTTTGAATTTGTGCTGATTTCACTCTTTTTTCTGTTAATCTTTTATTTAAATTTACTTATTTTATTGATTTATTTATAAATTTATCACTTGACATGGCATCTAAAAGGAAATGTAATAGTGATAATGTAAGTGAATCAAATAAAAGTGTGCATAAGACTCATAGTTATAAACTGAAATTAGAAATTTTAAAGCATGTTGAGAAAGGTGAAAGCCATACTGAAATCGCACGATTGTTGGGAATGTGTCATTCAACTATTAGCACTTATGTGAAACAGAAGGACAAAATTCTAGAACGTGATAAATTCAGGTAATTTGATAACAACAATAAACAGTCCTAGGTGCGGTGTAGTGATTCCTAAAATGGAAAAAGTTTTAAAACTTTGGGTAGATGATGTGTCAGAAACACATTCCTATTAGTGAGACCATGATTACAGCAAAGGCTGCAGATGGCCCGGTCCGGCTCACGCAAGTCATTTGTAACAAACGACTCATGTGAGCCGGATCAGGCTGTCTGCAGCACAACCCTGCATATATCTATCTATGCATACAACTATATATCGCAGCGAAATTAATATAAAAGTTATTAAAAAGCAAAAAATAACTTGCAGCCTCGCCAGTTAATTTAAGGTTATGCAAACCTGCACTTCTCTTAAATCTGTCAAACCAGCCATGACTTGCACTAAACGGTGGCTCATCAACAGAAATTTCATCCATCTTTTCCTTCAAATCATCATAGAGATCCTTAGCCTTTGCTCTAATCATGGTCTCACTAATAGAAATGTGTTTCTGACACTGATCATCTACCCAAAGTTTTAAAAGTTTTTCCATTTTAGGAATCACAATACCGCGCCTAGGACTGTTGAACGACATATTCCCAACGATCGTGTGATTTCAGTACGGCTTTCACCTTTCTCAACATGCTTTAAAATTTCTAATACTACTCATTCCTCCATTTAAATAACATGGGAATGGATGAGGCAGATATGATTTAATTTAGATTTTTAAATTACATAAAATATTCATACAAACAAAAATTTATTTTTTCCTTTTTAGTGCAAAAAATAAGTAATACATTTAAAATATTTATTATTTAATTTATTCATAATTTAATGTTGTTGTATTAACATATTAGTAATGTTATTTTATCTTTATAGAACGTGAGGGGAGACTTTTTCCCGAGATGCGGGAACGTATTCCCCGATTATAACATTCAAGAATGTATATGGAAAAACGGCGTTCAACATTCGACAATTCAAGATTTGACCACATTTTCAGGAAAGCATTCCCGTCAAATCTCGGGAGTCGCCTGTATTTGTATTTTGCAAATCGACAGGACCTATCAACTATCCATCTTTTCTGCCTCGCATGCCACAAAAGTCCTTGATTCTTTTTGGGTGACAATTAAATTAAATTCGTGATCAAGACATAAGATTGTAACCATAAAACTAACATTTACAATAGCTGGAATTAAGTCATGATTTTTGGACAGGCCTTGTTAATGCACTCGTACAAGCTCTCCAGCTTTTAGTCGCCATAAAACCTCTAATTTAACCTCAAGAGTAACGCTTTTCCTCTTTTTATTCTCTGACTGCCGGTCATCACTCATGGTCTTTTTATTTAAGGAGAAAATACATGTAAAACAAAGTTCACTATATTTTGACCAACAAAAATATCGACAAGTGTACACATCAAGCAACTGCAAAGACTACTGATGTACCCTGTGTTGTAGATGCGCAGTAGGCTTCGCAAATTACACCAGAAATTTGGAAGAGCATTAATGTAAAACGTGCGAGCAAAATTCGTAACATGGTATTAAATTATTTTCAGCATTAATGCGAAACGGTGCTAATCGGGAAAGCTTTAAAGCGGGGAGTAGGTGTATTCATTTGTGTCTGTGTTCTGAAAAACGGCAAATGATATTCATCTCTTTGGAGACAAAGGTTTTTGGCCATTTTTCGTTTAAGTCAAGATACACCCAAAGTTGAGAAACTAATTTGTTTTAGCTTTTAGATATGTCCATAACTAAAATTGAAACTTTCATATTAATGTAACCTGCCTGTTTGTCAAGTATCAATTTCTTCTTGTATATTTAGTCAAGACAAATGTGACACTCTCCTAGAAGCAGTCAAGGATAACTGGATTTTTCAAATCATTAGCGCTTACTGGAGTTATCTTCACCATTAATTTGATTCCAGCTCTGAAGTGAACTCTATATTTCATTATTGGAATAGCAATGCCAATTAAACTGTAGGACAAAGAAAGATGGTACATATATTAGGTGGTTCAGTAAAATGTATGAAAGGCATTCAAGTGTGCATGGGCACGTATGGACACCTAGAAAACATTGACTGATGAATGAAGTGCATGCCAGATAGATTATGTTTTAAAAATTGTTAGTAGAGAATCATTTATTGGTACTTAAGTTAGTACATTGTCATTTTTCAAAATATTCTAAATATTTCCAAATAATAACAAGAAACTACTGATGGATCTGAGTCATTTAAGTTATATAATTTTAAGTGCTGTTTAACTTGGCAACCTAAAACAAGATAACATATTATTGGGACTATGTCAAATATGCTCCATTAAGGTGCAGAAAATTCAAAATAATTTGCAACAGTACAAAATATTAAGAATGGAAAATTATATTCAATCAATCACAGAATGAGTTGTAAAAATAGCTTGCTATATTAATGTCAACATATCAATTAAAAGTCTAACACAATTTTAAACATACTTTGTAAAATCACCTGATGTAGTGACATTCCCAATCCCAATAAAAGATGGCAGACATCATAAAAAACAGTCTCTTATATTCTGCATAAACAAGAGTCCGTAACAAATGCAGGATGGAGAGCAGGTCTCTTTCTCTCTCTCTCACCTCTCCATCACAGTCCAAAGAACTCTCAATAACACATACACACACAGACAAACATGAGATGCCTTACAGGTGACATTTCCAGCTGAAATCAAAGCCCCAAATCATATGACTAGTTTATTATTTTCTAAATAAACCCCTTGCCTTATGAGTTTTAAATCTTATATCAGATAACACGTTAAAATTCTATTGATAAAATGGAATACTTTTATCAAATTAGTATTTAAAAAAGGCAAGAGGCAAAATAGATTTTAATCACACTATAAACATTTCAACTAAAATTTCCATTATACTAATAATAAAAAAACATATCTCATTACACATGCAGGAAATTCAAGGTTCACGGGGAAATAAATAAAAAGGGAACAAAAACAGATATTATTAATCAATTTAAAAAGAAAGTGAATGCATATTAGTTCAACTCATTTATTGGTATTCAACTTAGATACCACATTTATAAACAGAAAAACATTTGAGGACTAAAACAAAGCAACTAAGCACAGCCATCAAACTAAACCCCCACTATGTATTTGTACATTGTGCAATAATTTGTTTGTCTAGGAGTAGTGGTAACCTCACTTGACCTCAAGAACGGTGTGGTGCCCTCAATCCTAAATGGACTTGGCTATTCACTTTTTCAGTGTTAAGGTAAACTAATATTTTCACCCATCGGTATGAAGTGATTCAGCCACAATGGGTTTACATTAAGGGACTGGAAGACAGGATTTCTTTCAATTAATTGGTCCTGGAAGCTCCCTGTGAAACCATGTGGCATTCCAAATACCATGTACAGAATTACTGCACAATTGCTAAAATCAACAACTATTATTCATTTAAGATCCCTGCCAAAGGCACTATTCAATAAATCATCAATCCAAATAAAAAAGCACCATATTGAAATAAAATCATAATAGAAAATTAATTAAAAACAAGAGTCAACAGATTTAAAAACTGAAATGCAACAGAAATTTAGCACTTAAGTATATTCACTACCTCTTTTCTACCCAAAAATGTATCAGCGACTTTATAACAACAGCAGAATACAAAAATAATAAAAACATTTTACAATTGGAATAATTAACATAACAGGTACATTAATTTTTTCTCCAATTAAATAACAGTGCTGCCTAGGAACTCAAATGGAGACCACAACTGCAGTTGAAGGGCAGGGCTCACTTGGAGCATGGCACAATGGCACACAAGGGTGCCACCAAGGAAGGGAGAGAGGTATGGGCAAAGGGGGTATGTGGTGTCACGCATGGTGCATGGCTGTCTCATCTTGACACCTCTGTCCTCCAGAGCTTATTACTCACATGTGCTCAGGATGCTGGCGAACGCAATCCACCAATTTTTCAGGTTTGAGGGCTCCTAGACATATCTTGTGCACTGCTGTGAATAGAGGGAACCTAAGAGAGAAGAAGGTGATTCAAGTGACTGCTTATCCAATCTTTCAACATGCAATTACATACACATGTACAATATCCTAATGAAGAGGTAATTCTGTCAGATAATTGGTAAATAATTTGCAGTTCCACCACTCAAAAAACAAGAGCATTTACAAAAAGTTGTGACAGAAGAAAAGGTAGAGCAAGTGCAGAAAGTAATGAAATGAAGCTCAAACAAGTCTCTGAGATGTCTATCACAGCAATAATTCTCTATTACAAGGAGTGCAATAAATGAAGTTAACCTTTATTAGTATCACATTCATGCAGTGCAACAGTTACTGGAGCCAGACAAAGAGAAGCTCACAAGTTATTGTGAGTGGTTCCTGAGGATTGTTAAGAGACTTACCTGGTATTCTGAAAAACATGTTTTTTATGGATAAAGCCTGTATCTGGCTATGTTAATTCACAGAATACTAGGCACATAAAATACTCAAATATTCAAGATTGATTTAAGAAAAAATTTTCTCAAACTCCATTCAAACGTGAAAATTTCTCAAATTACCTAATTTTCCAAAAATCCATGGTTAATGTATTTAATGTATTTATTATGCATTTAAATCACAAGTTCACCATTTGACATTTCATTTAAAAATCACATACCAGCTATTAAACTGAATGATGCAAAAACCAAATTACAGATGGAGAGGGAACTTATGAATGAATGAGAACAGAGACCACCTTGACTAACCTGTCTTCCATGCCTTTGCTGGATAGCATGAAGTTGACTTCTTGAGCAGTCACTGGTCCCTGTAACTTTTGTCCATTAAGCATCTCTTTCTCAAGCTGCTCAATGGTCTGTTATAACATGCGAAAACAATTTTAAGACAAATCAATATGGGAAGTGATTTGGTTTATTGGCACGGTACACATTAAATAAAAATGTATTGAGTGGACATAAATTTGGATAATGCACATACAGAGTTGGTTAGCCACTTCCTTTTATAGTCTTCCGCACTATGAAAATCCTTCCTGGACTCTGAAATTGTTTTGATGCTCCTTTTCATTTGAATGACACGCTATGCAAACTGCGGTTTTCACATTTTTTTATCTTTTATAATTAATTGAACACTGAACATTTCTTTGAAAACAAAAGTGTTGTGAAATCTCTTTGGTTAATTGTATTTAATTGCATTTAATTTTGTTCCATAATGTTTATGATTAATAGTTATTTGTGTATGGCACAATGTGAATGGGCATATAGGAAATTGTAGTTGTAATTGTAGCTTTAAACTTTATTTTGTGTTTGTGATTTAAGGGAAAGCGAAGGCAAAGCTCGGCCTATACCTAAAAATGAACCTTCCGTTTTATCCGAGTTTATCATTATCCGAGGTTAGCTTGGTCCACTTTACCTCGGATAATCGAGACTACTCTACATCCATTCAAAGGTAGGTTATAAACAATGTCCCCCCAGAATATGTGACATTGTAGATGGTGTTCCAATTACACTGGAAAATATTGCACTTTATTCCTGTAATGGCTGTCCCTCCCCAATATATTGCGGCTACAACGCTCTATATTATTTTTCTTTCTTTCGGCAGCCTCGTATAATAGGTGTGATATTGAAAGGGTCTAGATTAGGGTTGCCAACCTCTGGCTTTCGGGCCGGAGATCTCTGGGTCATCGCCATAATCTCCAGTCTCCGGGTGAGTAGCACAAATCTCTGGTTCAATTTCGATTGCAGTGGAAAGCCCTTTTTATGACTTTTTTGCATTTTTTATAAATGATTCGAATTAAGATAGTTTGCACTTTAATTTCCATTGTATTTTGTTTTATACAAAAACAAATTGACAATGCTCTTACAATTTCATTAATTAGCGATATTTAAAAAATAAACAATGATTTTTAATCATATGTCCTAAAATCATGAGTGCCTTTATGAATATTGAATATATTTATCATTACATTTAATTCCTCTTGGGTTTCTTCTAAAGTATCCAGGTTTAAAGCAAACTCCGGTTCATGAATATATTAAAGTAGGCAACCCGTAACAACATCTCCGGTTCATGAAGATCTAAAAGTTGGCAACCCTAGTCTAGATCAGTGGTTCTCAAACTTTTTTTGTCTGCGTCACCCTATGTTCCATTCATTCAGTTATACGTCACTCCGTTTACAGTTTCATTACCTTCAAGTCACCTTTAAAGATAAATTGCGCTTTTCCTACAACATAAAGATAAAATTCTGGCATTTAAATAGCACGTGTGTTTAATCTCCTGGTTTTATTTATGTTTATATAAGCCAGAATATGATACACTGAATTTACCAAATATTCATGACACCCCTCAATAACCCTCGCATCACCCTGGTTGAGAACCACTGGTCTAGACAGTTGTTGTTCTGATTTATTTAGTGATTTTACCATCCCAGGTAAGTCCACTTCTTTTTAAGAAAGCTGTTTTACTCGATACAACTTTTCCTCATCCACTTTTATATTTGCTCTTGATCTTTTGTTTTGAAAATCTAATTTGTTCCTTCTGTTGATTTTCATCCAAACTCCTTTGCATTATCGTTTAATGAATTAATTAATACTTTTCAGAGTATCTTAAATGTGCTTGTCATCTGCAAATGAAAAAATTAATTAAAAGTAAGTATATTATTTTTCAATTCAAAATACTTATTTACAAAGTAACATTTTAAAAATTTATATTCAATTATGATATAAATTTACTATTTTTTATATTCATTTTTATATTACACAAAAAAGAAGAAAAGAAAAACCACTTTCAATGAAAGACACCACCTGGAATTTCCTCAGACTGTCAAGGCAAAAGACAAGTATCAATCTCTAGTTAAATGTATGGTATGCAGTCTAATTTCTTCCATCACAATTAAGGGAAGATCTGATATCGTTCAAAACAATAGCTCAATTGGTCATTAAAAAAATTTGATGACTATGCTTCAACATAAAAAATTACCAACTTTTTGCACAACTCAGTTTTTGAAGACACTGAAAAACACGTAGCACTCTCTGAATTAATTTTTTGTTTTCATACAGTCATGCACAACCATTCGTTCAAGAGCATGCACTGTACACCTCAAGTGATCCAAAAACTTCATGATAAAAAGTTTTCCTGTGCTCGTACAAAAACAACAGCAATTGTTAAAACTGTTTTGTATCTTTACGCTATGTCTTTGCTTAAAATAGATTTAGATAAAGCAAAATTTATTACAATATTGTCAGATTCTTCAAATCATTCTGCTACTAAATTATATCCAACCATTATACAATACTTTCAAGTCAAAATGGGACTACAAACTAAAATCTTAAACGTAACGTCATTGCTGGGAGAAACATCTGAAGCCAGAATATGCACCTTTTAGAGGTTCTTGAGAAACCTGATTTGATAGATAAGGTAATAGTTATTTCTGCAGATAATACAAACACCAATTTTTGGGGATCTCAGAGAAAATGAAAAACTGTTTATACAAAATTGAAGGAAAATCTAAACAATGTTATTTTTGGCATTGGTTGTACAGGACACATCTCTCAAATGCAATTAACACAGCAGCTGGACTATCACCAATGAATACTGAAATGATATTAGTTCAAATTTTTTTAAATTTTCGAAACTATACTGTAAAAACACATGAATTGATGGATTTCTGTAAGGATGCTGATGTTGAATACAAAAAATTGCTTGGATATTCCAAAACAAGACGGTTAGCTCTAACACCTGCCATTGAAAGAATTTTGACCTTATTTGAGCCTCTAACACATAGCTTCCCAAACTGAGGGGTGAACCTCCCTAAGGGGAGGGGGGGACATGAAGAAATTCCAAAGGGGGCACTAGGCTGAGAAATTTTCATAACAAAAAATAAGTTTTATCAGTGTAAAATATTTTATATTTTCAAATTTCATACCACATAATGCGAATATTTTTTTTTTTTTGCCTTTCGACATGTAGGGGTACCAGTTTGGTCAGTGGGAAGGCTGAAGAATAATGTAGAAGGCGATGGAACTTTTTCAAACTTTCTAGCACGCTCGCAAATGTTCGGGACTGTTCTATTGTGGGAGTAGGTAGCCTGTCCCTCGCGGTGAGGGTGGTGGGGTATATATGAGGCAGCACGCATCCGTACGTAAAAGTAGTAGTAAACAAACGTTCGCAATAACTTATCAAATTAGCTTGCATCCGTTAAATTTATTAGCAAATCAGAAAAATTATTTTTATAGATTTTTTGTTAGTATACATATTATGGCCATTAAGAAAAGGAAGTACGATGAAGACTACATTAAGTATGGCTTCACTGTCATGAAAAAAATGGGATTGATCATCCTCAATCCATAGTATTCAATGCAGTTCTCAGCAATGATGCCTTGAGACCTAATCATCTTGAGCAACACTTGATGAAGAACCACAGTGCTTTGAAAGACAAACCAAAAGTTTTTTTGCTGCTAAACTTCAAAATTTGAAACGCACGAAGCTGGATACTACTGGAGCTTTACATCAAGCATTGGCCAAAGTGGTAGAAGCAACTCATTGCTAAAGTCAAGAAAGCACACATAACAGGAGAAACTATTATGAAGCCATGCTTGTTGAAAGCAGCTGATATTGTGCTTTGTGTCGGAAACAAGAAAAACCTATCGGAAATTTCACTTTCCGACAATTCCGTGAAACGTCACATCGATGACCTGGCGAAAGATCTTAAACTTCAAGTTGTGTAGGCAGTGTTGACTTCTTTTTTCGCAATTCAGTGCAACAATACCACTGATACACTGCATCCAAGTGCTGATGTCGCACATGGCCCTGCAATAAAGAACAACAAAGGAAGCCCTTCTTTGAAGAGGTAAACATACCCTTTATCTACTTTCGAATGCCCAAAGGGAGCCCATTCTTTGTAGCTTATTTTCTCTTGAGAAACCGAAAGTGCATAGGTCCGTGGCAAAAATTAAAATTCCATCACAAAACTAAACGTATATTATAAGTAAAAAATCAGTACAACAAACATTGTACAAACTTTCTCATATACTAATGCATCGTTTAGTTATCTTTAGAAAATGAAAATCGTACCAGCCAGTTTATAGAAAATCCAATTTTTGTTAAAGTTGCCCAAGAATAAACAAGCCTTATAATCATTCATTGAGAAAAATGAAATATGTAGTATTATTGCAGATGTATACTCAAGTAACGGTAAGAAATTTATTAAAATTGTTCAAGCAGTTTTTGAGAAAATCAAATTATTGTTAAAGTTACCTAGAATAAACTAGCCTTATATTCATTTTTGGAGAAATATGAACTATTTGGTATTATTGAAGATGTAAACTCAAGTAACTGCACAAAATTTGATCAAAATAGTTGGAGCATTGCTGAAGATGACAGTGTTGCTGTCGAAAGGCGCGTCCTGATTGATTCTGCGAGTCTTCTGTGCCTTGCCACGTAAGTCTGCCTTTACGGTGATTTGGAGTCAATTTTTCCAATTTTATACATCTTGTCTTCACCGTGTTTCTTGAGTTCTTTATTTTATTATTATAAGCATCAACTTAAAAAACTATACGAAATTGAATGAAAATCGTATGAGCCATTTTTTTAGAAAATCCAATTGATGTTAAAGTTCCCCAAGAATAAACTAGCCTTATATTCATTCATTGAGAAAAATGAAGTATGTAGTATTATTGCAGACGTATACTCAAGAAATTGTATGAAATTTTATCAAAACCGTTCGAGCCGTTTCTGAGAAAATCAAATTATTGTTAAAGTTACCTAGAATAAAATAGTCTTATATTCACTTTTTGAGAAATATGAACTATTTGGTATTATTGAAGACAAACTCAAGTAACTGTATGAAATTTGATCAAAATCGTTAGAGACGTTTTTGAGAAAATCAAATTCTTGTTAAAAATGCGTAGAATAAACTTCCCTTATTTATTGAGAAATGACAACAATTTATTCATAGCTTCTGCTCTGTATGATAAAATGCCGAAGTACGAGATTTCATTAATTTTCGCTCTACCGTTTAGGCTCTAGAGCAAGTGACAGACAGCATTGCAAAAACCAGTTTTTCGGATTCAGCTACACCTAAAACATATATTTCCGTCAAAATCTCGAGGTCAAATTTTTTTTGCGATTATAATACTTTCTCAATATACTTTGTATAAAGTATAAAGTAAAAAGAGTGAATCTAAGAATTTGCCTCCATAAAGACCATAGGCTCCTTCTCAACTAAACTGCTTTGGATATGCAAGAAAACTTGGTAAACCCACCCACTGGGAAGAAGGCAAAAGGAAAGAGGTTGGATAGACGCCTTCCTTGGCAGCGAGGTACAAAGGGTAACAACAGTAGTGGAAGTGTCACGCAGTCATGGAAGCGAATGTGTCCCGACACGCTTTTACTCAACTTAGTTCCATTGTCAGGAATTGCATCGGAATCATCTCTAGTAGGCTGTGTATAAACAGATACAAGGCCTTTTCTATTCATGACCTATGCAGACGACCATTCTCGCAAGGCTCAACAAGGAAAAAACAGGCAAGAAGAAGAAGATTCACTCTTCTTCTTTGAGAAGATAAACAGTCCCTTTACCTCACTTCAAACACCAAGGAAAGCATTCTCAGTGCATTGAAAAGGAATTTTAGAAGCAGAAATACTGTAATTTTATGGCAAAAATGAAAAATCCATTGCAAAATTATACGTAGATTATAGATTACAAAAACCTTATAAAAATTACAGAACATGCATAACTAGGAAGGCCAAAGTTTCTTCTTACAAAATATATAAACGTTATTTAGATTTAAGAAAGTACCTTGCATCAAAAGACAATGAAAACTACTGCTGGCACATTGTAATTTCATGGCAAAAATGAAAATTTCACCGCAAAATTATACATAGATTACAAAAACACTACAAAAATTACAAAACATGCATAACTAGGAAGGCCAAAGCTTCCTCTTTCAAAATATATAAAGAAGTTTAAGGAAGTCCCTTGCTTCAAAAGACAATAAAAATTAGTGCTGACACAGGGCGTACTATTACATATGACGACTGCTGGGACAGTTTTCAGAGGATGTAATAGTACGTGAGATGGCATTTACAGGTTAACTGGGTTTCGATTATCTGGGGTTATTTTTTCCCATTCATCCGGGATTATTCAGAGTCTACTGTATTATCTTGTATGATTATTCTGTAATTTCATTTTTAAATCAGGTACATTTTTTGGCTTACCCTGTATATAATAAATATTGGCAGCTTTTATCTTTTATACATAAAACTTAAGAATTTAATGAACCATCCAGTCACCTTATTTTCAGCATTCACAAATTTGGCAAACCATACCACTTCTTTTTTTCTCCCTCTTCAACCTCTTACACCTTTTTTTATGTTAAAATAAAATGAAAAGGCTTTCACTATTTGCATTAACATAAGTAAAATATTCACCTTGTTGCTCCTAACAAAGGCCTCGGAAACTTTGCGATTACGCCCTCCATAGCATGTTGTGACTAGGTCAGCAACACCACAGCTCTCGAAAAATGTGGATAATCGCGTACCAGGATAAAACTCTTCGGCATACTTAATCATTTCCATCAGGCCGAGACGAATAACAGCGGCTTTAGTGTTATCTCCTAATCCAAGTCCATCCACAAACCCAGCACCACAGGCAACTATATTCTTATCATATGCAAAAGAGAAAAATAAGAAAAAGACAAATAAGTAATCCTATTTCCAACTTGACACAAGGCCAATAAGTGATTCATAAGAATAATTAAATCTATAATTAATTTCTAGCATAACTGCCCAACAAAAATGATGGATATGCACAAATAAAGTATTACAATTGAAACTTTCCATTCTCTCTCCAATTCTCTCCTTCCCATTCTCCCTTTCCCTAATACTCTAACTCTCTCTCCAGGATTTTATGGACGAGTAATGAGCCAAATAGAATTAAATGTTAATTTTAATTCAGCAAAGGATTTAACCTTTATATGCTGTATGGAAAATTTATGTACCACAGGTGACATTGTGTTATTCTGCACTCTTGTATAAAATGAGTCACTCCAAACTTTGACCAGTGCTCTATAGGTAATGTTAAGATTAATTTCCTTTGAAATACTATGCTTTTCAAATAGGAAAACTGGATATTTAAAAAATTAGTTTTATGACTCATGACTGAAACATTTATGGCTCAGCTCTGCCTTGCCCACTTCTCAACTCAATAACGAAGGAATGCTTTTCTTTGTCCCACTGAAGTGAGAACAAAGAAAGCAGTGTATTTACCATTCTCAAGAGGGATTTGGAAGTGAAAATGGTAGGAATGGGAGGCAAAGGAATTTACCATTTAAATTTTGCCTATTTTTGCTGCATTGTTCCTTGAGAAATGTTTTAAACTAGCATAAGTGCCTGTTGAATTTCAACAGATTTAGTGAAACTACTTTGCTGCCAATTCTAACAAAAACATTTTAGACTACGAAAAACTGAAGATGACCTGTAAAGAATACTTTTTCACTTATCTTTTCTTAGCAATTTACAGAATGTTTGTAAACAATCCATTTCCATGCGTATTCCATTGAAATATAACGATCAGTTTATTTCCTACTAGCAGAATTTCCGGTTGAATTTCAACGGATTTAGCAGAGCTACTACAGCATAACATAAAAACTCTTTAAAATATATATAGTAGATACTTTTAAAATTACAATTAGCTTTTCTTAACAAATAATCATATTTGCTTGTAACAATCTGTTTCTGAATATATTGCATTCAAATATAACGATAATTTATTTCCCATCATATTACTTTCGCCAAATTCATTTCTTGTGTAATTATGCCTCGCTGAAATATTTACTTTTATAGCTTGAAAAAGCAACGTACAGTTGTCCATGATTGAACACTGACTGGTAAATGTACACCAGATATGTGAGCTTATTTACGTTAATAAACATTATAATGTAGAATATAATGATTTTACTTACAAAAAATGTATGATTACACTATTCAATAGACGAAAGAAGGTTCAATTACTTTCATTAATCATTATAAATGCTTCTTGAATAATAATCAGTATCTATTTATGTTGCTATACATAAACATCAATCGTTTCGTTGCTTAAACAAAAGTGCGAAGCGAATATCGCTAAACTTCCATCTATTTGTAAGCTTCATTGAATCGGAGGTAACAATGATGGCCGCCTTGGTTACGCCTGGAAAGACTATGAAAAATCCACAAAATTTCGAAACAAATTGCGTATTTCTGAAAACTTCGACCGCGTAACATATAAACTTTGCAGGAATAAGATAGTATAGAGTTTTATTCGTCGAATAAAGCAAAAACGAAAAAAATCAGTCAATATTTACGTATTTTAATGCTTGAAGGAAGAATACCTTGCAAGTCAAGAAATGGATTCATACATGTGATCTTATGGAAAAATGTTAATCCCCTATATTGGCAGCACTGATTAATCTCAGTTGACCAAACCTTGACCATTCACTAAGTTAGGATGTACGGAAGAATCGTACCATATTTGGTTATTCTAGCTTTTATCATCTAGGAGGAGTCCCATGAACAAACACACGCTTCAAAATATATTATAGTAGATCATATCACTTTCACCTAATCCAGCTTCATTTCTAGCGTAATTATACCTTTCTGTAATGTTTCTCTTGTAAGCAAGAAACCCATGAAAAGGCAACGTATAGTTGTACATAACTGCACACTGGCTCTGGTAAATGTACACCAGATACATGGGTTTATTTGCGTTAATAAAAATTTAAAATGTAGAATATAATTATTTACTTAAAAAAGGAAAGATTCCAGTATTCAAATAATGGAAGAAGGTTCAACTGCTCTAGTCCAGGGGTGCCCAACACGTAGCTCGCGAGCCACATGTGGCTTGCGCAACAATTTCAAGTGACTCGCGATGACTATGTATTTGAATTTTCCGCATCATTTGTACTAGTGAGTGAAACAAGTCTGTTGGCAAACTTTTGGAAGTTACATACAGTTATGATCTTTTTTGCGTAGTCAAGATTGTGGAAAAATGTCCATTTCTACATATAAACAAACCAACCCCGTCGTATTTCTACTCGCCGCCATAAATAATATCACGATTACTCACATTCGAGGTGTTGTATATCGCGACGATGCAATGTGCATTGATGATCGATCTTCACAAATCGAATCAGAAATGATCATCACTACAAACCTGTCTAAAATCCATTATTTTCTAAACTACCATTGCATCATTCACCAGCAGGCGTTATGTTCATTTTGATCATATTATGGCTGTTATTCTGAAAATTGTGAATTCTATTCATGCTAGGCCACTGCAACATGGACTCTTTAAAGCACTTACAGAGGAACTTGATTCACAGTATGGTGTTCTTATTTTGCATTCAGAGGTTAGATGGCTCAGTAAAGGTAAAGTGTTGCAACGATTTCAAGATCTTCTACCAGAAATAAAGCTGTTTTTGGAATCAAGGAATGAACATTGTGAATAACTCACTAACCCTAGGTGGTTATCCGACTTAACATCCAAGCTATATGATCTCAATCTTCAACTTGCAGAAAAAGAAAAAATCTGATGTGGCCAACACATGACTTTCTCCATATTTGGGGTATAGATATTTAAATTATTATGAGTAGCATTATAAGGCAAAATTATTATTTCGTATCGTAAAAGAAGACACGTCGTTGCCGTAAATTACGTATATTTTGAATGTTTACAGAATTCACCGCTACATGGTGTTGGCGCTGTAGGCTGGTATTAAGAAAAAGCGAAATATATCCGAAATGGATGGTTCTGCAAAAATTAGTTTCAAACAAAACTTGGAAGAAATATTATTCTCTACAACTTTGGTCCTTACGAAGATTACCAATAACGATGTTGTTAAGGAGATATTTAACGGAAACCGAAAAACCGTTTATTTATAAATAACTCCTAAACAATAACTCCTATAGAAAATTGTTTCAAATGAAAACTGTAGGAAATTACATTCTCTATAACCTTTGTATATAACTGTATATACAATAATCATGTTTTAACAAAGAAATATCGCAAAAACCGAATCGGGTTTCGAATAAACCGCGTCTTCCGGTTAACCGATATTGTCCAAAAACTAATCAGTTCTTACACACAGACATCATTCCGAAAATAGTCTAAACGTGTTCTAGGGACCTCAAAACATGTATTTCCGTTGAAATCTCGAAGTCGATTTTTTTCATGAATACAATACTTTCCCATTACTACGTATGGAGAAAGTAAAAACCATAGCTCAATTGATTGGAACTGTAAATTCGTTTAAATCAAAATTAATTTTATGGATATATCAAATAAAAATCAAAATTTTCATTCATTTTCCCAGCTTATTGTTAGAGAAAAGAGCTCAAGAATTTATGGAAATAGACAAGAGTACATACTCTAAAAACCTTGAAGAGATTAAAAATGATTTTGAAGAAGTGAAATGACAGCAGAAATAGCAAAAGTAATGCATAGAAGCGTTGCTGATATAGAAATGGAAATAATTACTCTCCAAACAGATTTGCAGTTAAAGGCAAGAGCTTCACAAAAGCATTTTTAGACACTGGTAGAAGAGGAAAAATATCCTTTGTTGAAAGAAACTTCCCAACGAATGAATGCATGTTTTGGGTCAACGTATTTGTGTGAAAAAATGTTTCTCAACAATTACATTTTTAAAATCTAAGTACAGATCGCAATTAACTGATGCTCATCTAAATGAGTGCATGACACTGGCTGTTACACCGTATATATCAGAGTATAACAAATTGGCAGGCAGCATACATTGCCAAATTTCACACTGAGTAGGTAATTAAAAATAACTTATTTTTTAATAGTCTTAAATGATATTAATGTATTAAAATAAACAATAGTACCTTCAAATTATTTTAAACTAACAGAACTCGAGTATGCGAGCGAAATAAACATTTGATGTGCGAAATAAAAACTGTGCAAGAATAAAAAGCCTTTTCATGTGATTACAATCAATTATTGAAGCTAATTCGGCATAGATTTTAATTCTGCTTTCAATAATAAGCAACTCCATTCTTTTTTCTATATAACAGTTTTTGTCCAGTTTGTATGTTAATTTTAAGTAATTTAAAAAAGTATTTTTGTATTGGCTTGCACAGAAACCCATGCTACTCTAATGGCCTATTGAAATTGGACAATGAGCTCAAAAATAACCCCATAAAAAAATGTTAGGTTGACCAAACCTTGACCATTCACTATACTCTTTTAAATATGACATTGGGGGTGGCTGTTCGGAGATACTCTGAACACGTCGTTCGCTTTCACTTCGAGGAGGTGGGGAGATGTGTTTGCACGGGAGAATTCGGCACCAATGTTGTCAGATCTATTTATCTACATTGGGCTCTCTCTCTCTAGACTTAACGAAACGAAAGGTTAGCAACATGAATGAAACGCTTGGCAACACAGCACTCGTAGACACGATGTAGGCACAACGGAGGTCTAAGAGCGAATGAGCTCAGTCAGGTTAAGCCTCGCAAGAGCCCTCATCTATTGGTTCTCGGTAAATCACGTGAGCAAGAGCTCTCAATTTTGCTCTCTCTCTAAACCCCAATCTCAATTTTAAAGACATATAAGTTAAGATGTAAGGAGGAATCGTACCAAATTTGGTTATTCCAGCTTTTATCTTTTAGGAGGAGTTCCATCAACAAACACACCCTTCAAAATATATAGGAGATAACACATTTCAGTATTATTTTGTCTATAATTAGTAATTTCACACTTTATAATATACTTTTATACGTATTAATCCCATATATGGCTCGCGAGACATACTGAATTGTTAAAGTGGCTCATGGTAGCACAAAGGTTGGGCATCCCTGCTCTAGTCAATCGTTATAAATGCTTCCCACACGCAGTTTCCTGAATAATTATCAGTATTTCTTTACATTGTTATGTATAAGAATGACATTGCTACAACTAATAATTTTGTTGCTTAACCCCTCAAGTGTGCATGACGACATATGTCGTCCTGTGCAGGGTCAACTTTAACAGCCCCTATATCCTTTGTGTTTTGAGTTGTGGCCATGAAGAAAACACGACCTTAATCCCATTGGATGACTGAACCTTACTATTATACAAATATGGCACCCTTCCCCCCTTACCCTAAGATTTATTTTATCTGGGTTTTTCCTCCTCATCTAGTTAAGCAACGAGTAAGATGTATTCCGATGTAAATGTGCTAAATATCTTGGAAGAAGAAAGTGCCGATGAAAGTTTTGTTTCTTTTGTGAGTACAGTCAACTCGCGATTATCCGGGGGCGGATTAGCTGGTTTGCAGATTAACCATGGTAAAAAATAATAATAGACAGTGCATTTGTGAAAAATTAAAATTACTACGAATCAGCAAAAACATCTACATATTAGAAGGTGTCTATTGTTTGGAACTACATAGTAACCAATAGACGCCACATTGTGTCTACTGCAGCGTGGGAATGCCCCTCCCCCTCGCCAATCAGACTTTTAGCCTACAATATTGGCACCCATGGTCTGTCATTCTGTCAGTGTTCTGTGCAAATTTGAGCTGGGCGGTGTTGTTGAACATTTGTAAGTTTAAATGTGATAAAATAACCCTAGTAATTAAAATGTTGGAATCCAAGCGAAAATGTGTAGTGCTTAAAATTCAACGAAAATTTGAAATTGTCGAACAATTGGAAAAAGGGAGGAATGTTAAACAACTTGCATTAAAGTATGGAGTAAGGGAAGAAACGGTTCGAGATTTGAAAAAGAAAAAGGATGAATTAATTTCTTTTGCATCCTTGTCCAGTTCTTCAAGCAGACTGAAAAATCGAAAAACCATGAAAAAGACTTCCTATGATGGATGACCTTGATAAGGCAATGCTGGTTTGGTTCAATCAGCAACAGACACAGGGAACGCCAGTGTCTGGATTAATCTGTGCTGACCAAGCAAAATTTTTCTTTGAAGCTCTCGGAATGGAAGTTAACTTTGATGCGTCTTCTGGCTGGTTAACCAGATTCAAACAATGGCATGGGATTCGCAAAATTAGTATTCAAGGAGAGAAATTAAGTGGGAATGTAGCAGCTGCTAACGAATTTTGTGTTGAATTTCAAGAGTTTATTAAGTCAGAAGAGTTACTACCAGATCAAATATACAATGCCAATGAAACTGGTCTCTATTGGATATGCTTACCTACCAAAACTTTGGCATTTGAAAATGAATGACATTCCCCGGGACATAAATCTAGTAAAGAAAGATTTATGGTTATGTGTTGCTCAAATGCATCAGGAACACACAAAATGAAATTAGCTGTGACTGGCAAAGCGAAAAAACCATGCTCTTTTAAAGGAACTGAAGCTTCAAACCTGCCTGTTCACTATTTCAATCAGAAAGGGGCATGGATGAACAGAAACATTTTTAAAGAATGGTTTGATAAAAAATTTGTGCCACAAGTCCATGATCATTTGAAGCCAAAAGGTTTAATGGAGAAAGCACTGCTATTAGCACTGCTATTAGATAATGCTCCCTCACATCCAAATGAAAGTCTTCTCAAGTCAGAGGATGGCAAAATTTTTGTAAAATATTTACCAACAAATGTTACGGCATTGATCCAACAGATGGACCAAGGTGTCATTTCCAGCATGAAACACAATTACCGTTCAAATTTGTTACAAAAATATATTGACGAAGGCAATGATTTAACATGTTTTTGGAAGCAGTTTACAGTTTCAGATGCCATTTACAATATCGCTTCAGCTTGGAATATGGTTAAACCATTAACGCTAATTAGGTCATGGAGGAAAATAATTCCTGACATCAACGAAAGTGACAATTCTGCTGGATTTGCTGATGATGTAATAACAACAACCGAGTTAACTCAAATAGCAAATCAAGTTTCTGGCGGCAAACAAGTTGATGAAAATAACATTAGTGAGTGGCTTGACTGTGATGCGTGTAAACCGGGGTTTGAGACACTGAGCAATTACATTGTGAAGTCACTTGGCGGAGAGGAGGAGAATGACAGCAATAGTGAGGGTGGGAGGGGCTAGTTAGAAAAAACAAGATCACACATGGTGCTGCGCTTAATCACCTAGACTGTCTGCTGGACCATTTAGAAAGCAAAGAGGATAGTTTTCTCAGTGACAAACTGATGTTGCATAGGCTTTATTTTAATATTCGAAAAAAAGGAGAGCTCAGCTAAGAAACAGACAACATTAACAGACTATTTTAACAGATAGTAACCTTTTGGCTGTTTTTCTTCAAGCAATTTATGTGATGTTTTGTGTTCCTAAACTATTGCACTTGTATTATTTTTACACTTTTGGATGACATCTGTAGAACTGTAAATCTGTTCCTAAATATTGGATGTAATTTTAACTAAATAAGTTTACATTAAATCCATTTTGTACCACGTTTTGACTAGTTTTGTTTTAACCATGATTTTGGGTTATTCGTGACTAGAGATTGTGATTTCTCGACTTTTTTTCATTCTCAAGATTCGAGATTTCTCTTTTTTTCCAATATTTTTTTCTCGAGAATTCAAGAATTTATTTTCAGTCTCGAGAAATCTCGAGTGCAAAAGCAATTGCTCATGAAATTTTTCATAAAATATTTTTTTCTTAAAGATTGGCAATGGAAGATAATAATTCTGAATTTAAAAAAATTAATTTTAATTAATATTTCTTGTACAAAAGTGAGCTACTTACTATTTTCGATAATAATTTTCTTTAGCATTACAACAGAAATAATTTCAAAATGAATACCATATTTTTAGTCTTTAGATGATGTTTAATTGAAACTCATTAACAAACAAAGGTAATATGACTTAGAAAGGTCAAGATTAAAATACAATTATCAGTGCATTACTTTTTATCACATCCTTGGAAGTAATGTTTTAAAAAACACAGACAGTCTATTGATTTGTCGGATAATCTTGCCCTTCTCTTAGAGACCAGATTTCCAGAAATAGAGAAATTCTTTTCGTTTTGGGTCGACGTTGGTTTAATTGTACTTAAGGCATTTTTCAGCTTTTCCAAGTAGGTTGTAATTTTTCCCGTTGCCTCGTACACGTTCATTTCTTTTGATAACGAACGGAAGTCATCGTCAATTACTTGGCTTGGCATCAAGCATTTATGGATCGATTCTTCCAATTGTTGATTCAGGCTCAGACTATCACCTTGATCCATTTTTACGTTTTCTTCAACTGGTTCTTCAGCAGTGTAGTATTCTTTTCATTTGAATTATGGTATAGTCTGTTCATGATTAATTTTGCTGTTTTGACGATTTCATTTTTTGGACTTAGCACAAAGAAATCATCTTTTTTACATAGCTGTAGGCATTTTGGGTCTTGAAGATACTTTATCAAAGAAATTAAAGGCACATCTCTTCTGTTGGCAATTTGTTTTTTCAATGCAACAAGGAGATTCACACTTATTTCAGAGATGTTCTCGCCTAATGGACGGTTCATTCCTATGTCTTGCAGAGAATCTCGAAATCTCGAGAAATTTTTTTTGAGACTCGACATTCTCGAATATTAGAAAAAAAATTTCTCGAGAAATGAGAATTTGAAAAATAGGAATTTTTCGAAAATTCTCGAACACAATCTCTATCCGTGACCTCCTTCCCCCCATTACCCCCGTCAATCGAGCATTGACTGTAATAGTTCTGAAGGGTATTTAGTAACTTCTGAGAGAAAATTTGAAGATGAGGAAAGTGTTGGTGACAAATTTGAGGAACAAGAGCAAGAGATCCCACGTATTTTTAAGTGGAATGATATCGACAGTGCAAATATAGTTTCTTCCTTTGATTGTGAATATTAATATTTCAAAAAGAGAGGTCGTGTTATTATTTAAGCTTTCTTTCTTTGAATTTCCATCCTGTGAAGTGGTAAATGATATTTTGTATCCTTTTCATTCCCTACTTCTCGACCTTCTGTTAAACTAATTATTCTGCCCAATTATCCTTGTTCTTCCTCCTTACTGGAATTCACTTAGCTCAACGGTTTTCTTCCCCCCTTTCCCATGAGCATATGTTTCCTCCAATGATCGCTCACTACACTATCCCTTTAATTAATCCTCCCCCAAATCACCCACCCATGGTATCAATAACTATAAACTGCTACCAGCTATGTGTTTACTTCACCTAACAGTGTTGCACAGCAATGAAACTTTGGTCATCTTTTTAATGAAATTTTTTGTTGAATTACCAGTAAATCTTTTTATTTTAACAACATGAAGAAATTCCATCAAGTTATGCCTGAGACTGTTAACTATATTAAGTGCGCTAGTAAAGCATTGAAGGCAAGCCTCTATTGGAAATTGTCCATCAAATACCGGATAGCCTCACTGAACATCTTCAACAGCCAATGCCTCTCCCATGGAATCATCCCGAAATATGTAAACATCAAGTGCAAGACCTCTTCATCAGCCGGGAAGTTCACCACTGAAGTAGGTAAAAGGCTTGGATCAAGAGAGAGCTACACGAGTGGTATGTTAAGAGAAACTCGATCTCTAATTATCTATTTCTTCTTTACTCGGAATTGACGATTGAGCTCCACCGGGTAGAATGGTCCTGTCTCGATGATGCTGTCCATCAACAATGCAGCAAAATCGTGTACAAAAAGAGATCCATTATCTCCTGAAAACGTTCTGCCTTGTGTACGACACAGCTGGAAAACTCCAACAGCCAAGTGTTTGATCAACCCAAAATTTAGCTTCACTCAAGTTCAGTGACAGAATAGTAAATCTGTCTGAACATAATTTCAACTCCAAAGAAATAACTCTGCTGGAAAAATGTTTAAAATATGTTCCAAATTTCCCATTATCTCCTGAGGATTAAAAAACCTTTGGTAGATTGTGAATTAATACTCCGCAAAGACGATTCCGGCGCCAAGCAAAGAATTGCTCGCGGAATCAGGAAAAATGTTCCAACAAACTGTTCTTACCAGAGCTTAATCAATTTTCCCCATAACATGCCAGAACTCTTTGCATTAAACTCTATTAAACCTTCAATATCCACTAACGACCTCAGTGCAAAAGGCAGATAAAGGAAATTCAGTCGTAATTATGAAGAAGACAGTGGAAAAGTGTGAAGATTATGATTTTACTATCCCGTGATCTCACCCATAAATTCCAGAAAGAGTGCAAAGTATCCATTGTTTCCTGCTAACTGTCATTTAGCCCAAACATAGTGTATAAGCTGATCCAAATGAATCCCCAAGTGCCCAGATTCTTCGGTCTTCTGAAGATTCACAAACCTAACATCACGATTAGACCAGTGATTTCAAATGTGTCTGCCCCGAATCACCTACTAGCACATGAATTAAATACAACAGTCAGACAATATTATTATTATTATTCTCTTTAGTCAGGGTGACGTTTCATAACCTGATATTTCTCTCACTAACGGGCTTGTAAAGGCCAAGTTAAATGAGATGATATTATTGAGATTTTGGGTGGTGATCTAAGTTTAAAAATTTCCGGACAATATGGCAAGTTTTTAGGATAATAGCTTTTTGTATAGGGCTATTATTATTACATTAATCACTTACATGGAAAGAAACTCCAATTACAAGTGATATAATAAATATGTGCAAAAAATTATTAGAAGTTCTCCCCAAAATTCTGTGTCAAAATATCTTGTGAATTAGCAAATATCTTATCACAAAAAGTTCTCTCTCCAAAGTGCACCCTAGTGTCATTTGATGAGTAATCTTTTCACCAGTGTTCCCACCATAGAAGCTCTGGAGTTAGCAGAAATTACCCTTGTCAAGAAAGGCGTTCCCGCTCCAGTAATCAGTGAACTGTTTCCTATTAAAAGTGTTTCGCAAAACTATTTCAAGTTCAATGGAAAATTTTATAAACAATTAAGAGGGCCTAGACATGGGATCTCCTTTATCTCCACTACTTGCAGACAACTTCAAAATTGAACTATTCTCTTCAGGGAATCCTACTGTTAAAAAAATTTCCTGTTGGTTTCGTTATGTAGATATTTTTTGTGTAAGGTCTGGTTCATTGAGGCAACTTGATGCCTTCTTAAATTTCTTGAATTCCTTCAACAAAGCATTAATATTTACATGTGAAACAGAAATCAACGGCCCTCTAAACCTTCTATTGTCCATGCAAAAAGTCAAGATACCAGAGTTTGAGACGTTATAACTCGATGAGAAATGGATCGATTTTGATGAAATAAAAGACGAATGATAGAGAATTTATTTCTACGTTTAATGATAGGCATTTCGAATTTATAAATTTTGTTGTAGTATTTTTTATGGGGCTTCGTTTGAAAAAAGGAGTTTTTGCTGCTGAAAAACCGATAGCTCCACTTTGAACGCTTAATACTTGAACACTTTACATGATATCAACATGGACTTTTCCAGAATTTAAGCAAAACCTATTATAAATAAGTGTCTTTAAGCATTATTTCATAACTGCAACAGTAATATCTGATTTTGTTAAATGTTCTGCTATCTTCGTCATTTGTGGGTTGACTTCAAAAGTAAAGGTACCGTTGTCACCAGATAGAAGCCTGCATTACAAATACGTAAAAGAGGAATACATGTAAACTATTTTCCTATTTTATACCGATTTTTATTTAATCTTCATTTTGCGTCCCCAAGATATCTTGCCCTAGCATTGAGAACGTGGAGGGAGAGAGACGCACAATTGAGCGTGGTTGCCACTTCTACACACATTGCATGCTTGGTCATTTAAATGTCCAGAAAACCCCTCAAGGAGTCAGTCATTCAGAATCACTAATGTCAGACAATAATTCATCGTCGATATTATCTGAATCGGAGTCAGAACTGGAGTCCATATGAACGATTACTCGCTGATTTTCGGTGAAATCATCCACTAAATAGTCTTTTTTCCAATATTCTTCTTCGATTTTATGTACGTGTTGTACACATTTTGACCAAAGGTGTCACATTGATACTATTTCCCTTCTCAGCAGCATTGGAAAGATTTACCCTTGCAATTTTATTTTTTATGTAATCCCAAATGAGTTAGATTGCATTCAACTCGCAATGCACCACTGGCAACCAAATTAATTCTACATCAGTCCTCAATTCTTTGACAATTTTTTTGAGTTTTCTTTCCGGCTTGCCAAAGTATTGCCGAGCATAATGCATCAGGGCTAATTTAGTAAGACTCTCGAAATTTGGAGTCTCTATCGGGACCTTAATTCCCCTATTTGTCAGCCATGCTATTATTTCTGCTTTCTTCCAAGCCATGGAAGGGTTTTTAGTTTGCGGGTCAATCATAGTATGGTACGAAGCCTGATCAATTACCACTGAGGATTTTGGGGGAAGCAAAGGCAAAATCTTCCGGAACCATTCTTCAAAGTGCTTTGCGCTCATTTCATTATGATAGTCTGCACTACCCTTTTGGCCGACGAAACACAATTCACCACCCTCCAAGAAGCCATCTTTGCCGCCGATATGTAAAATTATCACACACTTTCCAGCGCCTGATGGTGTCTTGAATCCTCTGCACCAACCATTTATCTCCTGTATATGCCCACGGTAGATGTTATAACCATTCTGGGATGTGTTGACGACACTTTCTACCCAGCTGTATTGCACGGAATGATGCTGAGAGCACCAGGTTTCATCCATATAAAATATTTTATAACCACTGCTCCGTAAAAATTGGATTCTACGCAAAAAATTGTTCCGAGTTGCCACAACGGTAACTGACTCCATCATCACTGGCTTCTTGCTTAATCTCTTGTACCAAAATCCTAGACTCATCAGCACAGATCGTAATTTATTTAGAGACATATCAGGAAAATCAGGCATCGAGTCTACCAATTTTTCTTTTAACTTCTCGAGTGTTGGAAACATATTCTTCAGATAAAATTCGTGCACCGTTCTTTGTATCACACCCATCGTGAATTCGTCAATATAAATTTTCAGGCTTCCTATCTTACTCAGTCTTCGCTTGATTACAAGATGGCGGTGTCCTTAACTAGTTGTGGTATTTGCTCTAAAAATATCGCTGAAAATCAGTCAATTTTAAAATGCGATTTCGGTTGTGAATTAGCATTTCATTCAACTTGTGTTGGTTTAACAAAAACGGTTGCAAATTCAGTAATTACTAACCTGAATTTACATTTTCGATGCAATAAGTGACCGTACTTTGAATGAATGAAACAAATGAACCAACATGCACATTGAAAGTGATCCCGCCAAAATGCACGCCCATTTGCCAACCATGTGACGTCTACTTCTATAGGCAGGTGAAGAATTTTGTTTCCCGTTTGCAGAATGCTGCGATATTATTGCGCGAAAATCACGACATTACGAGCAGGATGGACACAATGAGGATCTATTCCCTGATTCATCATCAGCTGTCTTCTGCTGTATTTAAACCGATGATACAATACGCACGGTCTGCATCTCGGCTGACGAAAAGCAGGGAATTTTTTTATAACGTGAACCAAATAATTTTCCCTGAGGAAGTATTGAAGAAGAAATGCAGCTGTGCTTTGACTGTAGAAAATATTGGTGCTTCCGTTGTTTTTTTGATTTGTATCACCACACATACTGTTGTTATGAGAATGAGACGGAATAGGATCAAGATGAATGAAATACCAAAAGAAGAGATAAAAATGTAGAAAAGCCCACGAAAAAATCGAAAAAAAACAAAAATTAAAAATTCCAGAAACAATGTAAAAAGTATGGTTTTCATAATAATGTAGCATCGTCGCATAAATGAAACAAAAATTAATGTCAACAACAAGCAAAAAAAAAGCAACTGGACGCAAACTCCGTACCTTCACCTCCGTAGCCTATCACGTTACCTCTCCGCCACGCCGTACCTTATGTGACTAGCAGAGACAGACGTATATCTCTGAAAATCCAAACTACAAACGCATTTTATTGCTAAACTATTGCTCATATAACTGCAAAAGAGGGGTTATTCATTATCGTGGTGTTGCGGGCTATATACCTACCAAATTTCAGCTAGATCGGTGACCCGTAAACCTGGTCTTCCCCTTGTAAGACATCTGCTTCAAATGATAGAATTTTGAACGAAAAGTCCCTATTACCTTCGGAAAGCAATGAAAAAGTGATAAAACCCTCAATGGTTCGGATTGACTACAAACCTGCTCAACTTCTGCCGGATTGTAGGAAGGATAGTTCTAATTCTCAAGTTGCTGACAACTACTTAACCTATGCAGTGGCCGCTAGCGCAGAAGTAAGGAAGACAGAATCACAGATGATCTACAAGGCTGACGAAGACACTGATGGTTACACAAAGGTTACTTATAGAGGGAAACAACGAAGCCGTCCAATCGTTGGGACTGCATCTCTGATGGCTCAGTTCCTGGTGTCCCACAGAAGTGTCACTTGCAAGTTTGGAGGTTCATCGAAGGAACAACAGCCAAAGCTGTGGAAAAGTATATACTTGACAAGCTACCTGGTAAGGACATTGAAATAGAGCAATTAACAGTATCTAAAGGAGCCTATGCTTCTTTTTGTGTTTCCACCCGTATGGACTTGAAAAATGTGCTAGTGAATCGTTATTTTTTCCGGAGAATACACCAGAATCATCCAAAAGGTTAAGTTCTTCAAACAGTTCTCATAATTTATTCAAACTATCCCATATTAATGTTCAGTGCTTGCGAAATAAGATGTCTGCTTGAACTCTCATTACTTGATAAAGAACCACACATTTTATGCATTAGTGAACATTGGTTGGCAGAAGATGAAATAAATGTTATTCCTATTCATAATTTTAGACTTGTGTCTCATTTCAGTTGTACAACTTATAAAAATGGTGGTGTAGCTATTTATATCCACAAGAGGTTAAACTGTGATATTAGTTCACTCGATGTGCCAATGGCCAAAGAAAAAGTTTTCGAGTGCACAGTGTGCTCGTGTTACCCAATTTGGTGTTATTTTAGTGGTTTCTTTGTATCGCTCTCCTTCGGTCAACTTCAGTGACTTTATTTGCAAATTGGATGAACTTCTTTACCTTTTATGTAGAAATAACCTGATCTTAATTATAGCTGGTGATTTCAATTGTAATTTCTTAGTGAATTCTCCACAAAAAGCCAAATTATCAAACTTATTCATTTCATATGGAATGCAATGCTTAATTAATAAACCAACTCATGTCACAGCTTCTTCTGTGACTCTTCTGGATTATATTGTGTCAAATTATGATCACAGAAAAACATGTTCTGACGTTATTGATATGAACATATCTGATCATTTTCTGGTTGAAGCTACTTTCGATTTTTATTTTGACTCTCGTGTTGTTACTCGAAGACGTTGTTTTTCTGAAATGAATATAAGGAGTTTTTTAAACCTACTTGCTTCTGAGGACTGGAATGATGTTTATAGTTCTGTTGATCTTAATGATTCATTTAATAATTTTTACCAGAAATTTTTATTCTATTACAACTGTTCCTTCCTTCCTATTCTAAAAAAAGTTTCCCCGGTAATGCCTCAAAAAACAACTGGATTACCAACGAAATTAGGCAGTTTTCACTCTATCTTAAAGACTTTGCTCATTATTGTAGGATGAGTAATAACGCAACTGTCCAAACTCAATATAATAATCTGAAACGTCAATATAGGAATCATATTCTTAAAGCCAAACGCACATATAATAATCAAAGAATAATGAATGCTCATAATAAAATCAGGGAAAGTTGGAAAATTATAAACCAATCCAAGAAAGCACCGTCTGTTCCTGTTTTAATACTCAAGGATGAATCAGGTGGTATTATTATTAATTATTCTTTGTTAGCCACTAAGTTTAATGAGTACTTCATCAACGTTGTGCTTAATGATGCAAATTTCAATAATACACTCACATGTCTTACAGCAACCCCAGTCAAATCCCTCTTTCTATTTCCCTGCTCAGAAACCAAACTTAATAACTTATTTAAAAAATTAGTTAACAGATTCAGTGCTGGTATTGATGAGATACCAATTTTATTATTGTATTATCTTTTAATTTTATAAAGTCGCCCCTTTTGTACCTTATTAACATGTCACTGACGCAGGGAATCTTCCCAGAACCCCTCAAGTTGTCTAAAGTTATACCCTTATTTAAAAATAAAGGATGTCCTTTGGACCTTAACTCATATCATCCTATTTCAGTTATCAATCAGTTTGGTAAAATTTTTGAGAAAGTTTTTTATAGAAGGTTACTATCTCATGTAGAATCAAATAACTTGCTGTCAACTCTCAGCATGGATTTCAACAGAACAGATCCACTACCAGTGCAGTTTATAAAGCTATAGATCATATCCTCACTGCACTTGATAACAAACAGGAAGTCTCTGCTATGCTTTTTGATTTTTCAAAAGCCTTCGATAGTGTCGATCACCAACTGCTTTTGCATAAGCTCAATTTATTTGGGATCCGGGGACTCTCTAACAAATGGATCAAATCATATCTACATAATAGACTTCAACAAGTTGTGATATCTAATCATGGTAATAAGTTTCTTTCTCCAGCATAAGTTACTAACCAGAGGTGTTCCCCAGGGCTCTGTGTTAGGTCCAATACTATTTTTAATATTTATTAATGACCTACCAAATTTTTTTCCTTCTGGAAAATCACTCCAATTCTGTATGCTGATGACACAAATTTCATTATTTCTTCTTCAAAATTTGACAGTTTATTAGAAACCGGAAATTTCATATCGGAACATCTCAGTGATTGGTGCTGTAACAATCATGTAAACCTGAATGTTGGCAAATCTCAACTAATTTACTTTACAAATATAAATAAACCTCCTAAAAGGCTCTCAGTAGACATTAATAATAACGCTATTCCACAAGCTGAATTTGTTAAACTTTTAGGTGTTTTAATTGACTCACACGTCATGGGAATCCCATATTAATATGCTTGCAGCTAAACTCTGTAGCCTATATCATCTCTTTAGGTCAATTAGATCTACTGTCTCTAATGAGGTTCTTCACTTATTATACTTTGGTGAATTTTAGTCTAATACCTTGTATAGTATTCTTATTTGGGGTTCTTCCCCATACGCAATTAGAATATTCAGAATACAAAAAAGAATTATTCGTTTGATTGCAAACGAATCTTATCATGCACCATGTTGAGCTATCGTTAAAAAACTGAATATCCTTCCTTTGTCTTGTGTATACATAATGACTGTCATCTTGCATACCAAAATGAATATTCACGACTATACTAAGAACTCGAGTATGCATTGTTATAGCACTCGAGAAGTTAACGGTCTCCATATCCCATATGTGCGCACCTGTAAAACTGCTCTTGGACCTAAATGGGTTGGTCTGAATTTATTTAATAAGCTTCCAAAAAATTTGAAAGCTATTTCACTTCTTTCAAAGTTAATCTATTGAATTTCCTGCATAACAAATTATATTATTATATAAAAGAGTTCCTTGAGGATCATATTGACTGATTATGTACTGTATCTTATATATATATATTTTTTTTTTTTTTCTTTTTTGTATTTACCAATGTACTCAAAGTGTTTATATGTTTGTATTATCTAACCCTGATGTGTCCTATGTCTTAAATTGTGCCTTCCTTTTTCAAGATCTTTGGACAAATAAAGCATCTTATCTTATCTTTTGTTTGGAGTGGGGTTATCGTCAATAGAATTTTCTTTTTCACTCACCTTATGCCTCGTACCGATTCTTTTCACAGAAATCAAGCTGATGCCAAGACACTCCGACACAGTCTTGTAAACGGGATGCCGCTTGTTACTGCTTTTTTCTGCTTCAGTTCAGAGAAAGCAAATCACACTCACAACCATATGGACCTCTGCCTCGGAAAAACGCATTGTTGGACACATGGTGCAGCTAGTTGGAGTATATTCGTAATGATCCCTTAATATGCATTGGAAAGGAACTTTGTGGGAATATACGACTCATTACCGTAGATATTGTGGCAACAATGCACACCCATTAGTAACTTTCTCTTTCTCTCCCTCCACGTTCTCAACGCTAGGGCAAGATATCTCGGGGACACGAAATGAAGATAAAATAAAAATCGGTATAAAATAGGAAAATAGTTTACGTGTATTCCCCTTTTACGTATTTGTAATACAGGCTTCTATCTGGTGACAACAGTACCTTTACTTTTGAAATCAACCCACAAATGACAAAGATAGCAGAGTTACAAATTGGATATTAATTTTGCAGTTACGAAATAATGCTTAGAGACACTTATTTATAATATGTTTTGCTTGTATTATGAAAAAGTCCATGTTCATACGATGTAAAGTGTCCTAGTATTAAGCATTCATAGTGGAGCTATCGGTTTTTCAGAGGCAAAAACCGTGCTTTTTTTCAAACGAAGCCTCATAAAAAATACTGCAACAAAATTTATAAATTTGAAATGCCTATCATTAAACATAGAAATAAATTCTCTATCATTCGCCATTTATTTCATCAAAATCGATCAATTTCTCATCGAGATATAACGTCTCAAACTCAGGTATCTTGACTTTTTGCATGGACAATAGACATCACCATTTCAAAAGTTTATCAAAATTTAGAATTCTCCATTTTCAGGAAAGACAGTACCTTCCAAATCATCCATTCCAAGTCAAGACACCACCTTTCTCAAAAATTTGCCGAATTCTATTCCATGTTTCACAGGTTGTTAAACATTCCTTTGTCTGATTTCAACATCAAGAAAGAACTTCAGATAATTAAACAGATAGCAGTCAACAACGGTTACCCAAGCAGATTAATTGAGAGATTATGTGAGAGGAAATGATCCCAACTTCCCATAAAACAGATATATGGCACACCCCATTTAAAAGGCTCCAGAATGCTTTTCATAGATACTGTGAAGAGGCCATAACTTGGCAAAACTCCATAAGAATAAGATGAACACACACAGAACTATAGAAATGGTACTATTTAAGCAATACAATTTCATCAATTCAAATTAGAAAAAGATTTCACTTGTAGGGCAACATGGTTGAAGTAAGGGAGGCATACCTTTAGAGCTCCACACACCTCCACTGTTTCTACATCATCAACCACTACTACGCGAAAATAGTCAGTCTGGATAAGGTCTCTGAATGTAGTGCCCAACTCCTTATTCCTACAACCTGAAAAGCAGAAATATTCAATTCAATTCACTGCTAGAACAATAGTCCTGGAATGAATAGTTTTTTAGATATCTGCCCTATGGCAGATGATCCCCCAATGCTTGTATACCCAAGTATACATTTGAATTGAAAAGGAAAAGTGATAGGCACCAAAATGTTTATATCAGTAACTTCAAGATGCAGATTCCCTTTACTTACAAAGATATTTTAAGAAAGAGGATAGCCAAGATAAGAAATTATTGGGTATGGTCAGTAAAACAGACAAAGTGCAATAAACTAGGTACTTTTTTTTCTGAGTATTTAAACCTCAAGACAGAGCAGCATGAGACTAAGGTATGAGGGACATTTAAATGATTTTGGAGAAAGTAGTAGACAGCATTTTTTGTTTGCATAACTATTTTGCTGATTACTGAAAATGCACATGGGGATCTGAATAAACATAGGCTGATGCCATGCTGTTGGGAATCATTGTCCTAAGGGTTAGGAATTTTGGCAGGTAGAGAAAAATTATTTAATTGGTATATAAATACCGTATTTTCTCATGTAATATCAGCTTTTTCCCAAAAAAAGTTCCCATCGAAAGGGGGTGCCGACATTACATAAGATTTTCCACAGAGTGAAGATGATATGGAGTGCTTTTGGCAAGAATGCAAACATCTTTAAATCAAATATTCCAGTCTTCCTAAAAAGGAGATTGTATGACCAATGTGTTCTGACATATGGATGTGAAACATGGACCATGAATGCCAGAATGATACAGTGCCTGAAAACAACACAGAGGAGCATGGAGAGATGCATGTTAGAGATCACTTGAAGAGATCGCAAGAGGAACGACTGGGTAAGAAAGAAGACGGGAGTCCGTGACGTGATTAGAAGAGTGAAGGTGCTAAAATTGCAGTGGGTGGGCCATATTGATAGAAAAAATGACTAGCGTTGGCATCCAGTGTCATCAAATGGATCCCAAGAAACATCAAGAGAGCAGACAAATAATTTTTAAATGCAAAAGTTTGCATCTTCTTGCCGATTTACGTGTTTTTCTTTTTGGACACTATTGGAATAAAAACAACCCCTAAAATTTATCATTTAAAAACTTTTATAGGATTTCTGAAAAATTTCATCGATGTAGCACCTCCAGAAGTGCATTTATAAAAATTTAATTGTTTAAACTTTATGATTTTTTAACAGCCACAATAATAAACTTATGAAATTTTCAATGTAAATTTTCACCACAACATTATTGCCTAACTTTCGAAAAATTTTCAGCTTCCTAACTATTCCGAAAGTATAAAAACAGTAGTCAATTTGTTTAACATTTAAGAATTTTTTATGGCCGAATAAATAAAAATTTTCAAATTTCTATAATCCCGTTTTGGTTATTTCGTAAATTCTACTATTAGAAAAAATTTCATCATTGTAGGACGTTTAGAAGTACCTAAAACACGAAATGATAGTTTAAATGTTTATAATTTTTAACAGCCAGAAAAATAAATTGTTGTAATTTCTGATTTATTCTGGCGGTTTTGTAACCAAATCTACCAATGTACCATATTTCAGCTCTCCATCTATTGTAGTTTGGGCCAGATAATAGTATCCTCGTATATTCTATCTATACGATAAGCTTAAATATTACAGAGGAGGATACTAGTGAAGGTCTGCTTGAATTCTGCCAGCATTTTCTCTCATCCTACAGTAAAAAGGATGAGCTGACAAACAATTTTTAAATGCGACAGTTTACACCTTCTTGCCGATTTACGTGCTTTTCTTTTCGTCAATATTGGGGTAAAATCAACCCCTAAAATTTATAATTATAAAACATTTATAGGTTTTTAGCATTTATTATGAACACCTCACATTTATGCAAAATTTCATCGATATAGCACTTCCTGAAGTGCATTTCTATGAATTTCACTGTTTAAATTTTATGAATTTTTAACAGGCACAATATAAAACCTTAATTAAATTTTCAATGTTACTTAACACCAGAACATTATTTCTTAACCTTGTTAAAATTTTCACGTTTCTGGATCTTCAGAAAGTACATAAACATTAGTCAAATTTTTAAAATTTGAAACAAAGTAAGGAATGATGCTCCAGTAGTAAATAACATTGAAAATTTTAGAAACATTTATTATTGTGCCTGTTAAAAATTCAAAAATTTAAACAATTGAATTTACGGAAATGTACTTTCAGAGGTGCTACATCGACGAAATTTAGCAAAAATGTGAGGTATTCGAAAAGAAGGATGAAAACCTATGTAATATTTATAATAATACATTTTAGGATTGTTTTTACCACATAATTTTCCAATAATAATAATACATAATGTGGCACAGATGTGCAAAATTTCGGGTTTAACTATTATTTACATTTTTCTATTCTTTACATTTATGCGAGAAAAAATGCTTGCAGAATGCAAGCACACACTCACTATCATTCTATATCGACTCTTCTTACAGAGGATATCGGATACATATATATATATATACATACATACATATACATACATACATATACATACATACATATACATACATACATATACATACATATACATACATACATATACATACATACATATATATATATATATATATATATATATAGGAGGATACTAACGTCTGGCCCAAAATACAATAGCTGGAGAGCTGAAATTTGATACATAGGTGAACCGAAAAAAATAATCAGAGGAATAATTGGAAAACTGCACCAATGTTTATTTTGTTGGCTGGTAAAAATGATAAACAATTTTATTAACATTTAATGGTTTAGGTAATTCTAAATAAGCTATGAAGCTGAAATTTTTTCTACATGTAGAATATGCCAAATAATGAAAATGGGAATATAGAAATTAGAAAATTTTTATTCGTTCGGACGTAATAAATTCTCAAATGTTAAACAAATTCACTAATGTTTATGTACATTAGTTAGAGCCAGGAAGCTAAAAATTTTAACCAACCTAGGAAATAATGTTGTGGTGGAAAAAAACATTTGAAATTTCATGAAAGTTTTATATTGTGGCTGTCAAAAATTCATCAATTTTAAACAATGAAATTCTTATAAATGCACTTCTAGCGGTGCTATATACACGAAATTTTGCATAAATGTGAGGTATTCCTAAGAAATGCTGAAAACCTATAAATATTTTATAGTTACAAATTTTAGGGGTAGTTTATACTCCAATATTTTCAAAACAGAAAATCACGTAATTCGGACCCAAGATGAGAACTTATGAATTGAAAATTATTTTTCGGCTCTTATTTTTACTTTAAGGCGACAGAAAATGCTTGAAAAATGGAAGCACACATTCACTAGTATCCTATCATTCTATAAGCACTCCTCTTACAGAGGAGGATATAGGATAGGATACTATGCAGCATCTGTGCATTCCATTCTGCATGATCATCTGGGTCTGAGGAAGGTCTGCGCAGTTTGGGTACCCCATCGACTTTCTGATGAGCAAAAGTCAGCACAGGTGAAATGGTGCCGCAACACACTGAAACTCTTAAAAAACGGCAAAGGAAAGAATGTTTACGACGTGGTGACTGGTGACGAGACGTGGCTGTATCATTATGATGTGCCAACTAAAGAACAGTCGAGGCAGTGGGTATTTGAGGAAGAGTCTACCACAGTTGAGGTGCGTCGGCAGCCTGCCACGGGAAAAAGAATGTATGCCGTGTTCTTCACAAACCGAGGTTCGGTGGCAGCAGTAAGGCTCGAAGATCGCGCCACAGTGACCTCTCAGTGGTACATCTCCGTTTGCCTCCCTAAAGTTTTTGAGGGTCTAAGAGCATTGAGACAATCCTCACATCTCCACCATTGGTGTCTGCACCATGACAATGCTCCCGCCCATCGGTCAACTGTCACAGCAGAATTTTTTAAAATCTCTGGCATAAGACTTCTTGAACACCCTCCATACAGTCAGGATTTAGCCCCATGTGACTTTGGATTGTTCCCGAAATTAAAATTAGCATTAAAAGGACAGCGTTCTACCACGGATGAGGAGATGGAAGGGGTGATGCTACAAACCATTGAAGACCTTGCTCCGGACTTGTGGCAGCAAATTTTTAATGACTGGCTTTGTCGAATGAAGAAGTGCACTGACTGTGGTGGAGAGTATACTGAAAAAATAAATGCTAAAATACCAGATGCTTAAACTTTTTTAGTAACCTTTGTATATATCATTCTATAAGCACTATTCTTACCTAGGAGGATATAGGATACTAGTGAATTGTGCTTGCATTCTGCAAGCATTTTCTCTCACCTTAAAGTAAAAATAAAAGCCGAAAAATAATTTCCAACATTTAAGGTTGCATCTTGGCTCCGAATTACGTGTTTTTTTGTTTTGAAAATATTGGGGTAAAATCAACCCCTAAAATTTAAAATTATAATACATTTATAGGTTTTTATAATTTGTTACAAAAACCTTACATTTATGTGAAATTTCATCAATGTAGCACCTCTAGAAGTGCATTTATATGAATTTAATTGTTTAAACTTTATTAATAATTAACAGCCACAGCAATAAATATTTATAAAATTTTCAATGTTATTTACCACAGGGACATTATTTCCTAACTCTGTTAAAATTTTCAGCTTCCTGGATCTACAGAAAGTACAACAACATTAGTCAATTTGTTAAACATTTGAGAATTTATTACGGCCGAACGAATAAATATCTTCAAATTTCTATATTCCCGTTTTCATGATTTGGCGAATTCTACAGGTAGAAAAAATTTCAGCTTGATAGCTCATTTACAAATACCTAAACCATGAAATGTTAGTAAAATTGTTTATAATTTTTAGCGGCCAAAATAATGCACATTGTTGCAATTTCGCAATTATTGCTCCGATTATTTTTTTTTTATTCACCTCGGTATTAAATTTCAGCTCTCCAACTATAGTAGTTTGGGCCAGACATTAGTATCCTCCTATATCCTATATATATCCTATATATCATTCTATATCGACTCTTCTTACAGAGGATATAGGATGTATATATATATATAGGAGGATACTAATGTCTGGCCCAAACTACAATAGTTGGTGAGCTGGAATTTAATACATAGGTGAACCGAAAAAAATAATCGGAGGAATAATTTGAAAATTGCAACAATGTGCATTATTTTGGCCGCTAAAAATTATAAACAATTTTACTAACATTTCATGGTTTAGGTATTTCTAAATGCGGTGTCAAGCTGAAATTTTTTCTGCCTGTAGAATTCACCAAATAATGAAAACGGGAATATAGAAATTTGAAAATTTTTATTCGTTCAGCCGTAATTAATTCTCAAATGTTTAACAAATTGACTAATGTTTATGTACTTTCTGTATATCCAGGAACCTGAAAATTATAACAGGGTTAGGAAATAATGTCCCGGTGGAAAATAACATTGAAAATTTTAGAAATATTTATTGCTGTGGCTGTTAAAAATTAATAAAGTTTAAACAATGAAATTCATATAAATGCACTCTGAGGTGCTGCATTGATGAAATTTCGCATAAATGTGAGGTATTCATAACAAATGATAAAAACCTATAAATGTATTATAATTATAAATTTTAGGGGTTGTTTTTACCCCAATATTTCCGAAACAGAAAAACACGTAATTCGGAGCCGAGATGCGAACTTATGTATTGAAAGTAATTTTTAGGCTTTTATTTTTCCTTTCAGGCGAGAGAAAATGCTTGCAGAATGCAAGCACATGTTCACTAGTATATATATCATTCTATAAGCACTCTTCTTACAGAGGAGGATATACGATATAGGATATATATAGGATACAAGTAAATGTGTGCTTGCATTCTGCAAGCATTTTCTCTCACTTAAAGTGAAAATAAAAGCCGAAAAATAACTTTCAATGCCTAAGTTCGCATCTTGGCTCCGAATTACGTTTTTTTGTTTTGAAAAATTTGGGGTATAAACAACACCAGAAATTTATAATTATAAAACATTTATAGGTTTTCTGCATTTCTTAGGAATAGCTCACATTTACGCAAAATTTCATGTATATAGATCCTCTAGAAGTGCATTTATAAGAATTTCATTGTTTAAATTTTGTTAATTTTTAACAGCCACAGCAATAAATATTTCTAATATTTTGACTGTCATTTACCACCAGGACATTACTTCCTAACTCTGTTAAAACTTTTCAGCTTCCTGGATCTCCAGGAATTACATAAGCATTAGTCAATTTGTTAAACATTTGAGAATTTATTACGGCCGAATGAATAAAAATTTTCAAATTTCTATATTCCCGTTTTCATTATTTGGCGAATTCTACAGGTAGAAAAAAATTCAGCTTGATAGGGCATTTAGAAATACCTAAACCATGAAATGTTGGTAATATTGTTTATAATTTTTAGCGGCCAAAATAATGCACATTGTAGCAATTTTCGAATTATTCCTCCGATTATTTTTCTCGGTTCACCATGTATCAAATTCTAGCTCTCCAGCTATTGTAGTTTGGGCCAGACATTAGTATCCTCCTATATCCTATATATATCCTATATCGTATATCCTCCTCTGTAAGAAGAGTGCTTATAGAATGATATATAAATTAACAGAGTTAGAAATTAATGTTCTGGTGGTAAATAACATTGAAAATTTTAGAAATTTGTATTGTCGCAGCTGTTAAAAATTAATAAAATTTAAACAATGAAATTCAGATAAATGCACTTCTAGAGGCGCTGCATTGACGAAATTTCGCGTAAATGTGAGGTTTTCGTAGTAAATGATAAAAACCTATAAATGTTTTATAATTATAAATTTTAGGGGTTGTTATTACCCCAATATTTTCAAAACAGAAAAACGTAATACGGGGCCAAATGCAACCTTATGCGTTGAAAATTATTTTTCAGCTTTTATTTTTATTTTAAGGTGAGAGAAAAAGCTTGCAGAATGCAAGCACACATTCACTAGTCATTCTATATCGATTCTTCTTACAGAGGATATAGGATATATATATATATATATAGGAGGATACTAAAGTCTGGCCCAAACTACAATACATGGAGAGCTAAAATCTTCAGTAACTCTAGATGGCATGGAGAAACCGCCAGAAAAATTGAGATCTCCTACCTTAGTGTCATTGGTTCGATTACAATAATTCCGAAATTTCCATTATTTCCCATAAGAAAAGCATTGTGGCATTACTGAAAATTAATTTCGGGCACTTTCCGATAAGATAAAGAATTCAAAATTGGAGGGTTGTTAGATATCCACGAGATCTATAGGGAACAACCGTTATCACTTTTATCGCAAGTGTTCTGGGTTTGACTCCAGATGACCCGGTATATCGCCCATAAGAAAGCATGGAAAAAAAGTTCCTTCATATAGACGAAACTAAGATGAATAAATAGATGATATGTTCGGAGTCTGTAGATGTCATTAGTATATCCCCATAATATTTGACAACTCCTGCCTAGGTGTCATCGGTTCGATTCCAGGTAGCCTTAAATTTGAGATTATTTCCCATAAGAAAACCATTGAATTAGGTCCAAGGCGCTTTTGCATTTACAACTTTTTTGTCGGCTTTTAGTCTTTCTTATTAAATGAGAGAAAATGCTTACAGAATGCAAGCACACACTTGTATCCTATATCGTATATAGGATATAGGAGGATACTAATGTCTGGCCCAAACTACTATCGTTGGTGAGCTGAAATTTAATACACAGGTGAAACGAAAAAAATTATTGGAGGAATAAATGCTAAATTGCAACAATGTTTATTTTCTTGGCCGTAAAAAATTATAAACAATTTTACTAACATTTCATGGTTTAGGTACTTCCAAATGGGCTATGAAGCTGAAATTTTTTCAAGAGGTCGAATTTGCCAAATAATGAAAACTGGAATATAGAAATTTGAAAATTTTTATTCGTTTGGCCATAATAAATTCTCAAATGTTAAAAAAATTGACTTATGTTTATGTACTTTCTGTAGATCCAGGAAACTGAAAACTTTAACAGGGTTAGGAAATAATGTCCCGATGGTAAATAACATTGAAAATTTTATAAATATTTAGCGTTTTGGCTGTTAAAAATTAATAAAATTTAAACAATGAAATTCCTATAAATGCACTTCTAGAGGTGCTACATTGGTGAAATTTTGCAAAAATGAGAGGTATTCGTAACAAATGATAAAAACCTATAAATGTTGTATAATTATAAAATTTAGGGGTTTTTTTACCCCAATATTTTCAAAACAGAAAATCACGTATTTCGGAACCAAGATGCAACCTTAAGCGTTGAAAATTATTTTTCAGCTTTTATTTTTACTTTAAGTTGAGAGAAAATGCTTGCAGAATGCAAGCACAATTTACTAGTATCCTATATCCTCCTCTGTAAGAAGAGTGCTTGTACAATGATATATAGGAGGATATTAATGTCTGGCCCAAACTACTATAATTGGAGAACTGAAATATAATACACAGGTGAATCAAAAAAAATTATCGGAGGAATAAATGCAAAATTGCAACACTGTTTATTTTCTTGGCAGTAAAAAATTATAAACAATTTTACTACATTTCATGGTTTAGGTACTTCTAAATGCGCTATGAAGCTGAAATTTTTTCAACAGGTAGAATTTGCCAAATAATGAAAACGGGAATACAGATATTTGAAAATTTTTCTTCATTCGGCCGTAATAAATTCTCAAATGTTTAACAAATTGACTAATGTTTATGTACTTTCTTAACATCCAGTAAGAGAAAATTTTAACAGAATTAGGAAATAATGTTCCGGAGGTAAATAACATTGAAAATTTTAGAAATATTTATTGTTGTGCCTGTTAAAAATTCATAGTTTAAACAATGAAATTCATATAAATGCACTTCTAGAAGTGCTACATCGATGAAATTTTGCATAAATGTGAGGTATTCGAAACAAATCCTAACAACATATAAATGTTGTATAATTATAAATTTTAGGGATTGTTTTTACCCCAATATTGACCAAATGGAAAAACACGTAAATCGGCAAGAAGGTGTAAACTGTTGCATTTAAAAATTTTTTGTCGGATCATACTCTTTACTTTAGAGTGAGAGAAAATACTTGCAGAATGCAAGCACACTTTCACTAGTATATATATATATATCCTCTGTAAGAAGAGTCGATATAGAATGATATATAGAAGGATACTAATGTCTGGCCCAAACTACAATATTTGTAGAGCTGATATTTAATACATAGTTGAATGTAAAAAGGTAATAGGAAGAATAATAGCAAAATTGCAGCAATGTATATTTTCTTGGCCGGTACTATCATTTCATGGTTTAGCTACTTGTAAATGTGCTATTAACCTGAAATTTTTTCTAGTAGTAGAATTTGCAAAAAAATGAAAACAAGATTATAGAAATTTGAAAATTTTTATTCGTTCGGCCGTAATATATTCTCAAATGTTAAAATTTAAAAATTATAAACAATTTTATTAACATTTCAAGGTTTAGGTACTTCTAAATGCGCTATGAAGCTGAAATTTTTGCTAGATTTAGAATTTGCCAAATAATGAAAATGGGATAATCGATATTTGATAATTTTTATTCGTTCGGCCGTAATAAATTCTCAAATGTTAAACAAATTGACTCATGCTTATGTACCTTCTGAAGGTGCAGGAAGCTGAAAATTTTAAACAAGGTAGGGAATGATGCTCCGGTAGCAACAAACATTGAAAATTTTTGAAATATTTATTATTTTGGCTTTTGAAAATTCATAAAATTTAAACAATTAAATTTCTATAAATGCACTTCTAGAAGTGATAAAAACCTAAAAAAATAATATAATTACAAATTTCAGGGGTTGTTTTTACCCCAATATGACAGTAAGGAAACACATGTAAACCGGCAAGAAGGTGCAAACTGTTGGGTTTAAAAATTATTTGTCGGCTGATACTTTTTACTTTAGGGTGAGAGAAAATGCTTGCAGAATGCATGCACACCTTCACCAGTATCCTATATACTCTGTAAGAAGAGTCGATATAGAATGATATATATAGGAGGATACTGATGTCTGGTCCAAACTACAATAGATGGAGAGCTGAAATTTTCAGTAATTGTAGATGGCATGCAGAAACCGCCAGAAAAATTGAGATATCATACCTTAGTGCCATTGGTTCGACTCCAGAAATATTTCCATTTTTTTCCATAAGAAAAGCATTGTGCCTTTTTGATAATTAATTTTGGGCACTCTCCGATAAGATAGAGAATTCAAACTTGGAGGGTTGTTAGATATCCACGAGATCTATACGGAATCATTATCACTTTTATCGCAAGTGTCCTGGGTTCGACCCCAGGCGACCCGGTATATCTCCCATAAGAAACCATGAAAAAAATGAGTTACTTCAAATAGACGAAACTAAGAGGAATAAATAGATGATATCTTCAGGGTTTGTCAATGTCATGAGTATATCTCCAAAGTATTTGACAACTCCTACCTAGGTGTCATCAGTTCGATTCCAGGAAGCCTGAAAAATTACAACAATGTTTATTTTGTTGGCCGCTGAAAAATATAAACTATTTTAATAACATATCATGGTTCAGGTACTTCTTAATGTGCTATGAAGCTGAAATTTTTTGTAGTAGTAGAATTTGCCAAATAATGAAAACAGAATAATCGAAATTTGAAAATTTTTATCCTTCGGCCGTAATAATTTCTCAAATGTTAAACAAATTGACTAATGATAATGTACTTTCTGCAGGTGCAGGAGGCTGAAAATTTTAAACAAGGTAGGGAATGATGCTCCGGTAGTAACTAAAATTGAAAATTTTAGAAATATTTATTATTGTGGCTGTTAAAAATTCATAAATATTTAAACAATTCAATTTATAGAAATGTACTTTTAGAGGTGCTACATCGATGAAATTTAGAACAAATGTGAGGTATTCGAAAAGAATGATGAAAACCTACAAAATTTTCATAATAATAAATTTTAAGTGTTGTTTTTACCCCATAATTTTTCAAAAATAACAACACAATTCGGCGCAGATCCGCAAAATTTCAGGTTTAACTATTATTTGTAGTTTTTCATTCTTTACATTTATGTGAGGAAAAATGCTTGCAGAAATCAAGCATACATTCACTTGTATCCTATATCCTCTGTAAGAAGAGTCGATATAGAATGATAGGATATATATAGGAGGATAGTAATGTCGGGCCCAAATTACACTAGTTGGAGAGCTGAAATTTAATATATAGGAAGATAGTAATGTTGGGCCCAAATTACAATAGTTTTAGAGCTGAAATTTAATATATAGGCGAATCGAAAAAAATAATACGAGGAAAAATTGCAAAATTGCAATAATGTTTATTTTGTTGGCCGGTGAAAATTATAAACAATTTTACTAACATTTCATGGTTTAGCTACTTCTACATGTACTATGAAGCTGAAATTTTTTCCACTGGTAGAGACTGCCAAATAATGAAAACGGGATTATAGAAACTTGAAAATTTTTATTCGTTCAGCCGTAATAAATTCTAAAATTTTAAACAAATTGACTAATGTTTATGTACATTCGGTAGAGCCAGGAAGCTGAATATTTTAATAAAGTTAGGAAATAATGTTCCGGTGGTAAACAACGTTCGAAATTACATGAAAGTTTTATATTCTGGCTGTTAAAATTCATAAAATTTAAACAATGAAATTCATATAAATGCACTTCTAGAGGTGCTATATCCATGAAATTTTGCATAAATATGAGGTATTCGTAACAAATGCTAAAAACCTATAAATATTTTATAATTATAAATTTTAGGAGTTGTTTTTACCCCAATATTGACCAAAGGATAAACACGTAAATCGGCAAGAAGGTGTAAATTGTCGCATTTAAAAATTATTTGTCAGCTCGTACTCTTTACTTTAGGGTGAGAGAAAATGCTTGCAGAATGCAAGAAGACCTTCACTAGTCATTCTATAAGCTCTACTCTTACAGGAGGATATACGTAATTGAGCTTATAGAATGATAGGATACAGGAGGATACTAATGTCTTGCCTAAACTACAATAGATGGAGAGCTAAAATATGGTACATAGGTAGGTTTTGTCGCAAAACCACCAGAATGAATCAAAAATTGCAACAATGTTTATTTTCATGGCCGTTAAAAATTATAAACATTTAAACAAACATTTCGTGGATTAGATACTTCTAAATGTGCTACAATGCTGAAAGTATTTCTAACAGTAGAATTTACCAAATAACGAAAACGGGATTATAGAAATTTGAAAATGTTTATTTGTTCCGCCGTCAAAAATTCATAAATGTTTTAAAAAATTGTTTATATTCTTTCGGTCGAGCGAGGAAGCTGAAAATTTACGAAAGTTAGGAAATAATGTTCTAGTGGTAATTAACATTGAAAATTTTAGAAAAGTTCATTACTGTGGCTGTTAAAAATTCATAAATTTTAAACAATTAAATTAATATACAGTAGAACCTCAGAAACCTGGCAACCTCGGGACCTAGCATTTGCCGGGTTTTTGAAAATTTATAAAAAATCCTTAAGCAATGTACATTTTTGGTAATTCAAATGATGAATAACAATTAAAAAGGAACCCATTAACAATAAAGACTATTGCTTATACATGCACTAAAATGAGGAATTATAAAAGAACCATTAAAAAGTAAATAACGAACGTGAAATAAAGTGTATATCTAATATGCATTTACAACATTATTTTCATCACACATTATTCTGAGAATTTTTTTAAACAGATCGGGCAAACTGGCTTGCTTCATACATTTTGATTTTTCCTTCATAAGTTTATCATGTAATCGATACAAACACATAATCTCTTGAAAATCAATGCAGGAGCGTTGTTCTAAAACAGATATTGTATCTGTGACCAACTGTATACAGCAATCTATTGAAGGTTTGTCCTTGATCATCGTCACTTTCATTTTCTCCATCTTTTTCATGCTCATGTTTCAAAACTATGTCCACTATTTCGACTATTTCACACATTTCACATCAGTTATCTGAAGTACGACATTGCCGATATCAACCTAGATTTCAATGTCATCTTCTACCACTCTTTTTGCTATTGTGAAAATTTTTCGCTTGTTGTATCAGCATTAGGCCTTAAATAGGTACACCTTCACTTCTTCGCTGACAAAACCACTCAAACAATACCTTATCAACAATATTTACCCAGGACGTGTAGTGTTTTACGGCTACACATGGCTTTAGGTGTATCACTCTCTGCATAAAATTCCAATATTTCCATTTTTTTCTTCTTTAAGTCATATGCAGTGGAACTACCAATGCTATATTCTTCGCAAAGTCTCTTCACTGAAGTACCTTTTTCAAGTTTTCTTGGTAATTCCAGTTTATTTCAATTGTGAGATTTTTCTGTTTACATTTCGTAACACCACTTATGGGTTGTCTTCTTTTTTTGAAGTCATGTCAAAAAAAATTTAACAAAAGTACTAATTGCATTAACGAAAAACAATTGCAATCACCACGAATCTTAACATGTGGTTCTAATGAGGTAAGCGAAACAATGAAAAGTGATGTACATCATTTAAAGTAATTTCTGGAGTATTAGGATATTTTACATATAACTTTCAAAAAAGTGCCGAGTTTTTGAGAATGCCAGGTTTTTGAGTGCCGGTTTATGAGGTTCTAGTGTAAATGCTTTTCTAGATGTGCGACAACGATAAAATTCTGCACAAATGTAAGGTATTCGAAACGAATGATGAAAACCTACAAAATTTTTATAATTATAAATTTTAGGAGTTGTTTTTATTCCAATATATTGTCCATAAAGAAAAACACGTAAATTGGCGAGAAGGTGCAAACTTTTGCATTTAAAAATTATTTGTCGGCTCTTACTCTTTACTTTAGGATGAGAGAAAATGCTTGCAGAATGCAAGCACACATTCACTAGTATCCATATCCTCCTCTGTAAGAAGACACCATATATAATGATACATATATAATACTAGTGTAATGCCGGTTGAAATATCAACAGAAGAATTATACATAGATAGATTAGTATTATTTTTATTTAAAATAATTAATATCACACTTTTACACATGAAATATTTTGTCATATACAACATATCTAGTGAATATTCTGTTGTTGACGGGCTATCTTTAGTTAAACTTAAAATAGTTGACTCTCTTTCCCTCCCTTCCCCCCCTTTTACACCCTCTCTCCCTCTCCCACCCTCTATCTCCCTCCCCCTCCTCATTTCTCCTCCCCTATCTCTTCTCCCCCTCTTTCCCCCTCCCTCCTCTACTTCCCTCTCTCCCCCTGCCTCTAACTCTCTCCCCCCCCCCCTCTCTCGTATTAAAAGCATACAAACCACGCTTACACCCATAAGGATTGACACAACAATACGATTTTGAGGCCTAACAATATAATTGGTAGCAAGGCACCATTCCGTTAAAATGGCAATATTTCCACAAAATATGTGAATTAAACGTATAACAGGAGCAATTTCGAATTGTATGCGGAAAAAGATGAACAGAATAAGAAACTAATTTTTTCTTCAAAACGGTCCAGATCCAAAGATCGTAGATTAATTCCTTCTAATTTTAATTTCCAAAACAATAAAAGCCTGCACATCATAAAATTGATTTTTACATGTTACCTTACGGAAAATGGAAATGTCTTCCTTGGAGTTGAACCCAGGACTTTTTGGAGATTTATTTTCATCATTACCTTAAAATATGTTAATCAAGCACCCTTGCCAAATTTCAATCTTCTACCTATTCAGGAAGTTTGTTAAAATGCTCTATATCGGCCATCGTGAAAGTGTGACCAACCAACTAACCAACAGACCTGGCCTATTATAGCATAAAATGATATGATATGATATAACTCGAGACTGGCTGCATGTATTTTAGCCATTCTTTCGATTTTAACGGGTGCCATATATAAAGACTCTTATGTGTGCTCAGTGTGCAAAATAACAATCCGAGTTCAATTCCACGGAAGTTTATTTTTCCCAATTGGATAACATGGGAGGGGGACCTTTTTATATCCTAAACTATAAGTTGTAATTATATGCTCTTGCAGACTTTTTACTTTCTCCATATACGTAGTATAGATAGGGTTACCAGACGTCCAGCAAAAGGAGGACATGTCCTCCATTCTGCCTCTCCATCCTCCCAGCATTTTAAATTTTAGGATTTTGTCCGGCTTTTTTCTAGGAAATGTGAGTTTAAGGCTCCATTGACCAGTAGACCATTCAATTCCGATGTGTGGTGGAATCCTATCCAAACCCTTGCAAAGGCTGTGCTCATAAACCCTCCTGCATGTGTTGTCGAAAGAGACAAGGGTGAGAATGGCACTTTTATGACTCCCTTCCTTTCCCTCTTAAAATTTCTATGCAAGGGTCACCGCTCTGTGAGGGTCAAGCACTCAATAATTTGTCACTAATTTTCTTCAAACAACTCTTTTGCTGGTGGTCATGGTGTGCAGTGAAAAAGTGACGTTACGGAATGACCAGATGTACAGTCATTTGTAAAAGTCTGTGGGCAAGCTCGGTCGCGACGCTCACGGCCAAACAGTGAAGTTAAAATTTATGTTGGCACTACGTGATTCGCAGCGAGAGAGGGGAAGGGTGGTGTGGGGTATATGTTTTGGAAGTTCGAGCAAATGAGGGGAATCAAGAAATGGTCGTAGAATTGCAGGTTACCAGGGTTGAATTGACCGTACCTCGCCCCTGAGGAAAGGTCTCGAAAATGAGACCCAGAGATGGAAAAGCCTTTTCCATGCTCATTCCAGACCCGGCTACGATTCAGCGCAAATCCTGGAAGATATTCCACGTCTCTGATATGGTTCACCAAGGAGGTGGTTTTCCATTTTCGCCGATATACCGAGTGTGGAATGGAAAGGGGAGTGAAGGAAGAGGATAACGGGAAATGAGGTTAATGAAATTTACCAAGGGCTTGTTTAGCATCCACCCGCACAACGTAAAATTAAGAATTATATTAATCCTTCAATTTAACTTTAATTTGTGTAACCCACTGATTGTATGTGGAAAGAAGGAGTTGGAAACCTCATGAAAATGGAAGCTATTAAATTTTCTAATACGTTTAAATACGTTTTTATTATAACAAATTACTATATTGGTTTAGTAGACCTACTGTTTTGCTCAGTTTTTAACCTCTTTTGACAAATAGGTTTTTAAACGGGTGGATTGAGCTACCAGGACACTGGATAAAATTCCGGTGGGCCGATGGTCTGTGGACCTGTGGTGCCGCCTTGGCCACTAGGTTGGTAGCCTGAGTGTTACCAAAATGAGCCAGAAGCGGGCATTTTTCCGGTCCGTTTCCCACTTCCAATTCGCCCCTAGTTATACACTCGCAGTTAACATTCATCGGGCATTGGAAATGGATCGAGCTCCGTTTGCTGAGACTTAGCCTGTGGTCAGAGGAGAGATTGTGGGGAGGGTGGCTGCTGGACATTCGGTCGCCGAAGTAGCAAGGCAGCCTATTTGCATTAATAAACATCATGGATGTATAATATAATGGTTCTAGGGGGTATTGTTGGTGGTTGGTGTCTTTGATGTGCACCAAGGTGCTAATACGTCCATTTCTAAAAGATAGATTAACGTCGAGGAACGTGGATTCTGTCGTGGAGGAGTGGTGGGTGAAGGAGAGTGTGAAGTGGGTGGAGATTGTATTTAAGAAACAATCAAGAGATTCCGCCCCATCGGTCCACAGTAAGAAGATGTCATCGATGAAGCGGAGCCAGATGAGAGGCTTTTGGGAGGAGGATTGAAGGAGCTGGGACTCCCATTCTCCCAAGTAGCAGTTAGCGTAAGAGGGCGCCATCCATGTGCCCATTGCAGTTCCTTTGATTTGTAGGTAATGGCACCCTCCAAACGCGAAATTATTTTTTGTGAGAACCATCTCTGCCAGCATAGCGAGGAAGGCAGTAGATGGTTTCTTCTCCTCTGACCTCTTGTCAAGAGAGGTTCGAAGAGTAGCAAGTCCTTCCGGGTGGGGAATGTTCGTGTAGAGGGAGCATACATCTATGGTGACCATGATGGTGTTTGGTGGGAGGGGGGAAGGAAGTGATTTTAGTCGATGGAGGAAGTGGTTCATATCCTTGACATAGGAAGGTAGCTGTTGGACAAGGGGCTTGAGGTGAAGGTCGACGAAAGCAGAGATTCGCTCAGTTGGTGAGTCTAAACTCGCGACTATTGGTCGACCTGGATTTCCGGTTTTGTGAATTTTGGGAAGGAGGTAGAAGTTGGGTGTGCGGGGGTTGGGAGGCACAAGTCGGGCGATAAAATCCTTCGATAGCCCTTCTCGTGGCCCCTCTGTGTGGAGGAAAGCTGAAATATCGAAGGTGTGGATGTCTGTGGGATTAAGAGTCGAGGGAGCAGTAATATGTTTGGTCTGAAAGTTGGCGGAGGGTTTCTTGGTTGTAGTTCTCCCTATCGAGGATGACCAAGGTGGAACCCTTGTCTGCAGGTAAAATTATAATATTTTTATTGGACCTGAGTTGGGCCATAGCGTGTCTTTCATCTCTGGAAAGGTTGTCTTGGTGGTCGAGGGATTTTGGGAAGTCCGGGTGAGATATATATATAATTATAATTAATTAATAAAACTAATGATTTATTTTATTTGTGGCTAGTGGTTGCTATAGAAAACTCAAGGAAGTCCATCCCATTAAAATGGCATCACCTACAAGGAAGTGCAAATTCTCCAGTAATCTGAAGGCGAAGTATCCTTGTTTCGACATTGGGAGGAATGAATATGAGACGAAATGTAAAATTTGTGATTGTTACATATCTGTTGCAAATAAGGGATCTTATGATTTAGAGCATCATATACAAAGTGAAAAACATAGAAAAATGGTGCGAATTTCATCTTCATGCGAAAAATTAACATCTCTTTGTCTCCAAAACAACTTGTGTGATAAAAAAGCACGCGCTGCTGAAGGAATTTCAGAATTTCGGAGGCATTAATAGAAATAAGGGTAATAATGTGCTCTCTCACTTAAGGGAGGCTCTAAATAGAGAAATTGTAGGTATAGGGTGTCCAGCTCACATTCTCCACAACTGCATGCAGCATGGAGCAGACGTATTAAGTGTTGATGTGGAGTCCCTTATTTTGAAGATCTTCAATTATTTTTCAATATATACTGTTCGAACGGAGGTTCTGAAAGACATTTGCGAGTACATAGAAATTGACAAGGGGAGTGTCAGGATAATGGGAAAGGGATTTGTCTGAAAATTTGCGAGCTGGTAGAGCTAGACTTGGGAATCATGATTTACCCCCCTTTTGGGCGTAGACGGTCAAAAGTTTAAACAATAAATGGATTTGTTTATTTAGAATCCATTTAAGTACCTTGTTAGTTTCGCTTGTTCGCTAATTACGTTTGGCCCTGGTCCCTGGTTCGAATCCGGATGACTTTTTTTTTGCGTTTATGTTATATTTATTTTTAAATGTTGTTTTCAATTTGTATTTTTTCATATATTCTTTGTTTTTTTTACTTTTAACGTTTGTGTTATTTTTTTCATTTTTTTTCTTATATTCTTTATTAGAGTTACTATAATGTTTTAAAAGTTTTTCTCATTTTTTAAAATGCCTTTCTCGTCTTCTATTACTTTCTTAAAAGGGATTTCACAATGAACCCTCACAGTTTCCTGGATGATACATATCGTAGAAGCAGCGGAAGCAATAATATTTTTGACACCGCGCACATTTGGAGAACACTGTTCACCAAAGTGACATTCTTGGATTCGGCTTCTCGGCTCATTGTCATACACTGAAATCCTGATAGAGATAAAATACAAAAATATTTAATGGCAACACTATTACTACAGCTCGTTCGCTTTATGCATTGTCACGAGTTGGAAGACATTCTCTCGGGCGGGTGCATAAAGCGGTCGAGCTAGACAATGTCGCGGGCGGAAGTGTGGGCAAGCAGTAGCCGCCGAGGTAGGGAGAGTTGGATGTTGTGAGTGACGTGCGAGGTGAATCGGTTTACATCAGCCATACACCACACATTCCAGTGAATGATAATTTGTTGTAGGAGATCTGCAGTGAGATTTTCTTCCACACTCGCCGATCTTTCTAGTTGGTTTCTGACCTTTCGAAAGACTTATTCTCGAGTAAAAGAAAGCACGTTTTATTTAATTTGTCGCAGTGGTAAGTAGTGATAAATTATTTAAGGATTGTTTTCTGATTTTATGATATGATGCCGGTTTTATTAATGCATTGATAAATTACATTGACGAGCGCTTCATTGATGACGAAAATCAGCCGACATGCAGCGTGAAGGTAATTCCGCCAAAATGCACCCCCATATGCCAACCTTGCGACGTGTATTTTTACCATCACGTAAAAATCTTTATTTCACGACTACAAAATGCAGTAGTTCTACTGCAAGAAAAATGCGATATTACAAGACGAGCGGACATGATAAAAATACATGCTCTTGTGCACAATCAACAGTCTGCTTCCATATTTAAAGATATGGTTCTTTACACCTGGTTCGCATCACGATTGACAAAACAAAGTAAATTCCTCCTCAGTGTCAATAGTGTTTCCTAATGAAGTCAAAACGGATAAATGTCACTGTGGAGAACAATGTTTCTCAAAATGTGCGCGGTGTCAAAAATATTATTGCTTCCGCTGCTTCTACGATATGTATCATCCAGGAAACTGTGAGGGTTCATTGTGAAATCCCTTTTAAGAAAGTAACAGAAGACGAGAAAACATTTTTAAAAATGAGAAAAACTTTTAAAGCATTATAGTAACTCTAATAAAGAATATAAGAAAAAAATGAAAAAAATAACACAAACGTTAAAAGTAAAAAAAACAAAGAATATATGAAAAAATATATATTGAAAACAATATTTAAAAATAAATATAACATAAACGCAAAAAAAAAGTCACCCGGATTCGAACCAGGGACCTCTGACTTCGTAATGCCAATTATAACCTCACGGTCAAACGTACTTAGCGAACAAGCGAAACTAACAAGGTACTTAAATGGTGTCTAAATAAACATCCATTTATTGTTTAAACTATTGACCATCTATGCCCAAAAGGGGGGTAAAATCATGATTCCCAAGTCTAGCTCTACCAGCCTGCAAATTTTCAGACAAATACCTTTCCCGTTAACCTGATACTCCCCTTGTGAGTATCACAACTTGTTATCTTCAACTAAGACCAGATGGCTAAGTTTAGCACCAGCTGTAGAAAGACTTTTGAAGTTGTTCCCTGCTTTAACCCCTCTACGATGGAGGAGTTTTTCCCTCAGTGGACAAAGGAGTTTTTTGAAAAACCATGAAAAGGTTGCGAAAAACTTTTAAAAAATCATAACTTTTGATGTTTTCAATGTTTTTTGATGACATTTTTATGTAGTTACATAAAAGATGAAATTTTTAAACAGTGTCATTTAAAATATCATGCATCACACACAAACATTGCTACATAGAAGCGAATGAACAGTAATCGCTTATTGTTATGGTGCGCATTCATGGTTTATATAACTTTCAGCATAGCGTGAACTATGAAAGGTATTGACATGAAATCTTATTCAAAGAAACATTTAAACATTACTAAACATCATTTGCTGAATGTACCTATCTAAACCATTTAGGTAAAAAGTTTGTTGCATGCCAACTTTTCCATGTCGTGACTGGAAATTTTTAAGTGTTGTATTTATGATTTTTTAAAGGCGTTTCATTAATAATATAAACGTTTTAGTTATGCAGTCATCATTCTTAATCATTACAGAAGTCAAATAGAAAAGTTGGTTACATTTCGTTCATTAGAAGCGGAGATATGGAGTTGTATTTATCATGAGATTTCACACACAGAATACAGAAAACTTTTAAAAGTTACATATTAGCTCAAAAGTCCTTTCCCGATTGTTTTAGAAAATGTACACATGCGTAATTGGATTCAGCATGAAATTTACATTATAGCATCGTAAACATATCTCTTGTAAGCGAAGTATTTGAAAAGATACCGTGAATCATATCTGAGCGTGACCGTTTCCTCATCTACATGCACTATATGGGTCAACTTGAGAAATCGAAACTGCGTAGGTCCGTTGAATATGAAAGACAAAAACTGTGTATTATAATTATTATAGATTGTCCATAAATTTCATTTACTATTATTGTAATCAATAAAAAATGTATATTTATGTCAAAAATTGATTTTAATGCTGTTTTATTTAGTTTTCCCTAATATTAAATATGGATAAAACATACTTATTGATTCACTAAAATGTTACAGTTTTGAGTTAGCCTTTCATTTTAACTCGCCGTTTCGTCTGCCTGGGGGACGGAAGGACTTTTTAGGTAAACTGAAAAAAATAAAAAAAGCAAAACAAGCCCCTTCACTTCATCATCGCGTGGCCTCGGTACTGCTTGGCAGTGGCCTCGCCCTCTCTCCTCACTCTGACATAGGACTTCTTTCTGAGGTTCGAGCGTAATATTCTTGAGAGGGGCCTATCAGCTACTAGGAGGTGGGGGAACGACTTCTGGGAAGGGAATTGAAACTTGTGAAGTCAAATGCAGCAAGGCACAGAGAGAGCCAGCCAATTTTGGTAAGAGGATGGTTTTTTTTAACTATGGAGAGGAAGGAAAAGTCCAAGCACTGTGTGTAAATCAAAAGGTGCTTTCTTTGGCTGCGAGGAACAAAGGCTGATATCGGTCGTTGAAGGATTGCCGAAGAGGAAAGCATTCTTGGCAAATTGAAAAGCGATTTTTAGAAGCATCTCAAGTAGATTGTGTGTATATAGCATATAGGAGACATATTTCTTTCATAACTCAAGCAGGCGAAGAATTTTCTCACAAGAGAAAACGTAATTTTGTGGGAATATGAGAATTTCATCGCAAACTTTCACGTTGATTATAAAACGTTAGAACAATGGCTAAATTACAGGTCGTGTATTACTGAAGAGGTCAAAGCTTCCTCTATCGAAGTGCGTATACCTTATTCAGATGGACGAATATACCTTACCTATTTAGACAAAGTATGTGGTTGTGCTCGACCATTTCGGCGCAGAAACGAAAATTTCACTGCAAACTTTCACGTTGATTATAAAACGTTAGAACAATAGCAAAATTACAGTTTGTGCGTTACCGAAGAGGCCAAAGCTTCCTCTATCAAAGTGCATATAGCTTATTCAGATGGACGAATATGCCTTGCCTATTTAGACAAAAGTATGTGGTTGCGCTCCAAATTTTTGGGGCAGAAACAAAAATTTCACCGCAAACTTTCACGTTGATTATAAAATGTTAGAAAAATAGTAAAATTACAGGTCGTGCATTACTGAAGAGGTCAAAGCTTCCTCTATCAAAGTGCATATAGCTTATTCAGATGGACGAATATGCCTTGCGTAATTAGACAAAAGAATGTGTTGGTGCACCGAATTTTCGGGGCAAAAAGGAAAATTTCAACGCAAACTTTCACCTAGATTATAAAATACAGTAACAATAGTAAAATTAGAGGACGTACATTACTGAAGAGGCCGAAGCTTCCTCTATCAAAATACATATATCTTATTCAGATTGACGAATCTCCCTTGCGTATTTAGCGAATTTTCGGGGCAAAAATGAAAATTTCATTGCAAACTTTCACGTAGATTATAAAAACTACATTAAAATTATAAGATATGCATTACTAGAAGGGTCAAAGCTTCCTCTGTCAAAATATATAAAGGTTATTAAGATTTACGAATATCCCTTCGTCAATAGACAATATAAGGTGGTGGCGCTCCGTATTTTCTGCGCAAAAATGAAAATTTCATTGCAAACTTTCACGTAGATTATAAAAACTATATTAAAATTATGAGATTTACATTACGAGAAACGTCAAAGCTTCCTCTTTCAAAATATATTAAAGGTTATTGAGATTTACGAATATCCCTTGCGTCAATAGACAATTAAAGGTGGTGACGCTCCGTATTTTCTGCGCAAAAATGAAAATTTCATCGCAAACTTTGACGTAGTTTATAAAATATAGAAACAATAGTAAAATTATATGACATGCATTACAGGAAAGCACAAAGTTTCCTCTTTCAAAATATATTATGCTTTTATAGATGTATGATATATTGAGTTAAACAGTAAAGAAAGCAAGCACTACCTCGGACGTGCAGGACACGTCACTCGGCGTTGAGGGGTTAAAGCAATATTTTCTATCCCTTACTCACTCACCAACACTGATCAAAAACTTTTGAAAGTGAAATGTCCGAATTATACCTGTGGTTCTTACTCTCGCTGACATCTATTTTCAAGAACAAAATTGAGGCAGTTGAAAGAGAAAAAAATTCTGTTTTAGAAATTGTGAACTTCCTTAAAACTGTGGTAAATTCATTGAAATTACGACTTAGGGAAAATTTTATCTCATTATCAGTTAGACAGCTCATGGAAAAACTACAAGCAAAGGGGATGGGTAAAGAATGCCAGAGTTTTCTTGAGGAGACGCAGCTTGTGTATCAAGAATGCACTGATTATTTAGAGAAATGGATAAATTTTCTTTTAATGAATATATATGGAAACTATCTTAAGGAGCAAATAACCAAAAGAATATCCAAAAACATATATAAATAATTATACACACTCATTATTCCAAAAAAGCCCGTTAATTATTCCCTAATATTGTTTGTCCAGCTTTTTTCTTTTCCAATTCCAATGTGTCCTCCATTTTTGCCTTTATTGTCCTCCCTTCTACCCTTCAGTGTCTGGTAACCCTAAGTGTAGAGAAAGTATTGCTTTCATGAAAAAAATTGAATTCGAGATTTCAACGGAAATACACATTTTGAGGTCCCCTGAACACGTTTTTACCGTTTTCTCGATGATGTCTGTGTGTCTGTCTGCATGTGTGTGACAAATTTTGCGTGCGCTCTAACTCAAAAATTATTCATCCAATCAGCATGAAATTCTAGATTTGTGATTTTATATATATTCTTAACCCCTTAGCTGGGGACTAAATTTTCCTTATCCAATCACGTGGTGGGAAGAAATATTTTTCGTCTTATTTTTATCAAACTTACTGTATTGCATAATTCTGAACAGTTGTTTTCAGATTTGCATTGAAAATTATTAAATTTTTATAATTTACAATATTTTTTACAACAATTGTTAACCCTCGTGTATAAAAATATCTTACAAGGGAAGGCACCCAAGTGTAAGTGGCGGATCACGACCAAACTTCACAGGATGAAAGAAAACGAAAAATAATTAACCACGTATTTTCGGAAAGGCGTCTAACGAGCCCGCGTTTTCGAGATATCTGCAATTGAAAATTGAAAAACAAGTGGCTTGTCTACTAATACCATGACGAGTGACACCCTGACAACAGGTGGCGGTAGCCTAGTGATAAAGTGTCGGGCTGCGGAAATTGTGTCGAGGGTTCGATCCTCGACATCGCCGAATTTTTTTTCTTCTCCAATCAATGTTTTATGACTTTAGTTTTATGTAAGTTGTCCAAATTACATCATTAATAATTTTCTTTCTTTTTTCAGGCCAGTAATTTAATTTTAAATCCATTCCAATGCACTTTTTACGACATACTCGGATTATATAGATACTTGATAAATATACACAACATTTTCTACGCACACCCTCCTCGATATTTCCACTGTAGAGTTGCATAGTTTACATGCCCAATAAGGAGCACTTTATGCCACGTTCCGACGGTTTCTGGAGTCCTTTCGGTGCGTCCTGGCGGTGGGTCCTACCGGGTGGGGTTGCTTTTCGCTCGCTCTCCTAGGGATGGATTAGGGAACCGTAATTTATTCATATGTAATGGTTATACCGCCACTAGTCGGTCGCCATTGCCTCATTACTTACAATTGGCTGGGAACGAGAACAAGAAAGGGAAGGTGAACGGCAGCAAACGCTAACGGTAGCGACCTTATCGGTGCACAATAGAACGCGACGCGTTCACGTTTACGCCTCAAATTGTCATTTCGCCTACAGAAACAATTTGTGGGGATTCGAACGCTACTGCGGTTAATTATCTGCAGTGACTAATTATTTTCCGTTTTCTTTCATCCTGTGAAGTTTGGTCGTGATCTGCCACTTACACTTGGGTGCCTTCCCTTCTTAGTACTAGCGTTGGTTTGAATCGACCCAATGTGTTTTGAAGCTTAAAAATTGGTACAACATACATTGTACAAACTTTCTCATATATAGGTACTAATGCATCATTTAGTTATCTTTAGAAAATGAAAATCGTACCAGCCAGTTTATAGAAAATCCAATTTTTGTTAAAGTTGCCCAAGAATAAACAAGCCTTATAATCATTCATTGAGAAAAATGAAATACGTAGTATTATTGTAGATGTATACTCAAGTAACTGTACAAAATTTGATCAGGAACATTAGAGCAGTTTTTGAGAAAATCGAATTGTTGTTAAAGTTGCCTAGAATAAACTAACCTTATTTTCATTTTTTGAGAATATCAACTATACAGTATTATTGAAGACGTAAACTCAAGTAACTGTATGAAATTTGATCAAAATCGTTAGAGCCGTTTTTGAGAAAATCGAATTGTTGTTAAAAATGCATAGAATAAACTACTCTTAATTATTGAGCAATGTCAACCATTACTATGTATACTCTGCTCAGTATGATAAAATGCCTAAGTACGAGATTTCATTCATTTTCGCTCTACCGTCTAGGCTCCAGAGCCAGTAACAGACAGACAGACGGCATTGCGAAAACCACTTTTTCGGATTCAGCGACACCTAAAACGTATATTTCCATATAAATCTTAAGGTCAAATTTTTTCGCGATAACAATACTTTCTCGATACTTTGTATGAGAAAGTGAAAAGACTGACTGGATATACAGAACATTTTAAAAAATTATTAGAAATGCTAAAACTATTTCAATAGAAAAGGCAAACAAAATTAAATTATTTAAATAATTTATTGAAGAATGTTTATGCAAATATTTATTCTAAACCAAAAATTTTAATTCACATCTACTTCGCTACTTTCAACCTCCTGAAATCTTGTCCTTCGAAAACAATTCACAGAAATGGCAGAATAATGCTCTCAGCAAATATATTTTCTCCAATTTTAACAAATTGTTTTGGTTTTTGCTGTCCTTTTCCGTCTCACACATTTGGCACACTTATCCTGATAGCACGGGAGAGAAACTGCTTTTTCGGGGACCCTTAGCGTACTTTCTGGAAACAACCGATTACTCCCTCTTTCTTTAGATCGCCTTGCCAGTCGGTATACCCTCAAAGAAAATATAACAAACACATTCCCCTTCCATTCCAATTCACCCCCGAATTCCTTTGTTGCCGATGCTATGGCATAATACCTCAAACACGTGGCACCATAAAATTTTACGATGGGTTATGACCGCACTGGGAAGCAGTTGAGAAAACCAAGGCAGAGACAGAAAAGAAAGTAGGTAAAAGACCCATCGCTGCCCGTCACTCTAGGCCGAAATTTTCTTGCTGCCATCCTGTATGGATTGTTGCAAGGGTGCAATGCACCTCGGGCTGGCGTGCCCTCATGCACAGAGTACATACTTATAGGTACCATTCCAATACAAGGTGATTTAGCGAGTTTGCTACTTGTGGAGATTATAACTAATCGTCAGTAAAAATTGTATGATAAAAATTATTTATTTACGCTTCAAAACGGAAAAAATGGTTCATATATGAGAAATTTTACAAATAATAAATATATAACTGCAGAAATTAATCAGTATCATTACAAAATATAACAGAACATGAAAACATTTTCTTAAATTTTTCTATCGAGTAAAGCGCAAAATAAATCAAGGGCGCAACATTTAACGTGCGAGTTTCTAGCGCCGACAACCAGTTATTTGCTCTTATTCATCATTCAATTTTCAATGCTGAGCCCGTGGACACATGTGACATATTTAAAACATTGTAAAACACAGCTACTAGTAGAATGAAGTTAGTTGCATTTTAAAATAAAAAGATATGGACGTTTAAAGTTGATCTGCATCGATTCGACCCAGACGCGAGTATTTGAGGGTAATAATTTTTGGAAAATTTATATTTACACTTTCCATTTCACTCCTTTCAGATTCTTCTATCATTTCCTTCAATCTTCTCGTAAATCTATGTACAGTCGAACTTGGTCCAGCGACATCACTGGCAGATTCAGCTTCATCTTTACTCCCTGTATTATATTCGCTTTTGCTTTTTTCCTCCTCACTCAGAGATAAAATATCTTTTATACTCTCTTCAGTGATGTTTTGCCATAGTTATAAGGGCAATGAAATAATATTCACAAATAAGAATATAGGCACTTATGAATAATTTTTAAAAGTTTGAATTTGGCGCTAAAAATAAAGCAAATAAAACTTCAAAATAATGAAAATATATCTCCAATTTTGGTCCTATTTACTCTTCCAAATGCAACTACACATAAAACATGAAAAGCTTTATAAATTTTCAATTTTGGCACAACTATAAATAATAACAAAATAAGAAAAAATTGAACGAAATCTACACTGAACTATACAGTTTGGCGAATGGAAAAAAGGCACTTAAAATGAGTAACGCTTTTACCAAAAAGTAAGCACACTTCAAAGCAGTAAAGCATTGACTAAGGGTAACAGAAAAAAAAGGGAACCGAAGGTTGTTTTATAACCCAGATGTTGACAAAACCTAACATCTGGAACAGCAATTCATGGACCCTATGAAGCTGCAATAAAGTTCACAGGAAGAAATATACATGGCAGAACGTCACAGAAAAGGATCTGCGTCTAAAGACGCTTTCCTCACGTTTAGAGGCAAAATTTTCAGACGCTCCCCATGTTGCGGAGATCTAAGGGGCGCATCTAAAGACGCTTACCCCACTTAAGGGGTTAAGATTTGAAAGGATTTTGATAGCAATTGGTCAGTCAGAAGTAGCGGTTTACTCCTGTCAAATTTTAGTTTTTCTTAAATATTTCTCTTAAAACTGAATTTTTGTTAACATACACACGCACGCGCACACATATATATATATAAAAGTTGTAGATATTTTTTTCTACAACGTTTGTTTGAACTAAATTTTCATATGAGGAATATTTCAAGAGATACTCAATTTTCTTCAAAATTGATGGTTAGTGGGCAGCTCACACGTGTGGTAGTGACATCAATTGAATTGCTAGCGCTGAAGTGTGTAAGTTGAACTGTTCCTATCACCGTATTTATTTGATTTTAGTTGACAACTTAAGAGGGCTGCCACTTTTTTTTAGCATTTGGGAGCTAGATTTCATCTTCTTGGTAGCTAGAATATTTAATTACCTGTAATATTCATGGCTATGTAAGAAAGCTAACCATATGATGTTTCTAAACTATTAGAGTATTGTAATTGTGTGCTGAGCATATGCATCAACTATTACACAGACACAAAAGATGAAACCTTTCCCTGAACCAATTTCTTGGCTAACTGAAAAACTTTTTAAAGTCTTCTTCCCAACACCGAATGTTTCTTTTGTAAGAATTTTATGAAAAGTATAGAGGGAGGCAGACTCCAATTGTCAAAACCATGCCATTATTGGTGTTTTTGTCTTCTTTTTTAGATCTTTTGGTAGTCTTCTCTGTTCTGACAAATCTTTTACTTTAAAATGCTTTTAGAAATTCTCAGTGAAACTAAGCTAATGTAAAAATAAGGAACAATAACAATAATTAAAACATTTGGTCCTCTGTAAAGCTTGGTTTTCAAGGTAAATCGTGGCGATTTTTGTTGACAGTGTAAATGCCAGTGGCGGCTCGTGATATAATAAATAGGTGGTTGCACATTTTCAAAAATATGTTTCAAATACATGTTTCGATAACTGATTAGTGGAGAAACAAAGATACTCATTAGCTAAACAAAATGAACTGTATAAATTTGTAGGTGCTGATTAAATCACCGAATCTATATTTCTAATAAACTCAATTATTATACATTTAGTAATGCTGGGAAAAAACCCAGCATCGATCACATAACACGGCTTGAATGAATGAATATATTTATTCAAGTATCATCATTCCATAAATTTATTAACAATTACAAGTAACAAAAACTCATGTAAATTGTTTTCCGTAACAAATTCCACTAAACTGATTGCCCCTGACATCGACCTGAATTATTTGGTGCTGTACGCGTACCGCTTAATCCGGCCCTGCATACAACCAATTATGTTTCTCATACACTAACTGATTAAAACTCCACCTAAATTGACTGTTTTTACACTTCACCATTTGTACAATATTTAACTTTGCAGTAGGCCTTCCAAGTTTTTTTATTTCTAAATTTTTTTCAGCAGAAAGTAGTGAAAAAGGTTTGGAATGTAAAGCAACTACGGAATTCATTTTATAAACTTCTAATAATGTCACTTTTCAAAATATAATAAACACAAAACCCTCTAAACGCCACTGCTGTTGCAGCTTGACTGCAACACCTCGCTAACGGGAATAACGGAATGGAGGGAGTGAGAGGGAGGAGGTGCGCGCGCATATGCTCATAGCTGCTTGGGTTTTCTTGGTGTGGTTGCAGAAAACGTGCAACCTCTCTGCGATGCGAACCGATTTGATTCAGAACTTTTATCGCAAGCATTTCATAAAGGACATTACTATGTAGAAATAAAACAAATTTACATTTTATGAGAGAAATAAAGAACTAAAATAAATACTGAAATAACTGGCGGTTGCGCAACCGTGCAACACAGCCAAAAACCGCCCCTGGTAAACGCACAGGCAAGTAACTTGCCAGTCTATTCCCTCTTTTACATTCAAGGATATCTGCAACTGCTAGTTGTTTGTTGTTTATTTGGGTACCATATCTTTGACTTATCTAGGAAGTTTTAGATAGTAGCTAGAGAAAGCTAAAATATTTTTTCGATTCGCCAGATTTGTAACAAGTCACTACAGTTGATTTTTCGGAGCTAGGAGTAGAAAGTCACTAGATCTAGTTACAAATTCACTAGATTGGCAACACTGACAACTTACGTATGGAGTAAGTCATGTGTTGGACACATCAATTTATTTACAAACATTATCCTCTATCCGACTAAATTTACAGATCATACAAGGGCAAGAGAGAGTAAAATATGGATTTCTAATTGTTGGATTGATGTAAATGATATGTCTTGACAGTGGCACCACATACCGAACTACGTCCTATTATCAACCCTTAAAAATGATTCCGACTCTTGAAGAATTTATGTAAATGTTTGGAGACGAAGAAAAGACTGTACAATTGACAATAGTCATTGAATCAAACCATTGGGTTGGTGTTTCACCTTTACTCGATAATTTTTTTAATTAAAAAGTTTTTTATGTATACTTGTTATCAATTCTATCATTGGTTCATTTAAATTTATGGAACATTTGCATTAGCTTGACAGATTCAGACCTAACTTCCCTTGACTTTCGTACATAATGCGTTCCTGAAAACGTGTCCGAAAATCGAATGTACGAAAGTCGAACATAGATTTATATGTTACAGGGGGGTTCCGTTCCCAGAGAGCCAAAAAATATTATAAAATCTCTAATTATGGTATAAATGTTTAGTTTTTTTGTGCAGGGGCCTTTTAGACACAATTGTCGATTTTATAATATAGAGAGATAAGGCAAAATGCAATATAATATTTAAATAATTGCACAAATAAACACTGCTGTATGGACAAAGGTGGCGATGCAGCGGAAACTGGTGGCTGGCAACCAGCACCACTCGAAATATTCGTTCATCGTTTAGCTGACGCGCGAAAGTCTGATCGGCGCACAATTTTAGACACAATTGTCGATTTTATAATATAGAGAGATAAGGCAAAATGCAATATAATATTTAAATAATTGCACAAATAAACACTGCTGTATGGACAAAGGTGGCGATGCAGCGGAAACTGGTGGCTGGCAACCAGCACCACTCGAAATATTCGTTCATCGTTTAGCTGACGCGCGAAAGTCTGATCGGCGCACAAAAGGCGGTTCAGGGGTGTCAATCTATGCTATCTTGGGTTCTTGTTCCCTTGTTTTATCCTAAGGTTATCACACACATAGTGTAATTGATTATTATCTTTTTATAATTTATTGTTATTTGTTTTTCATTCTTTTTTCTCAAGAAATTTTTATTACTGTAAGAGTTACATTTATTCGTACTGTTTGTAACACAGTGCTTCCATCCTTACCATAATCTAGTCGGTGACTATAGTTATTATATCTTGGTATTAAGTTCTCTTTTTCTTGTTTATGTCTATTTATTTTTTTGTATTTTTGGTGAAATTATCTTTGTTTATGGCAGTGTCTTTTCTGGCACAGGTGGAAGACCAGCTGTTGCTGAACCCCAATACTGTTTTACAGGCTGAGTTGGATAAGAAATTACTTTGTGATTAATGAAACTTATTCTGTGATTTGTGACTACAATGTGATTACCAGCTGTAAATAAATATTATTATTATTAATGTGCGAGTTGTACGAATATCGAACACAAGAAAGTCGAGGACCGCCTGAAGTGCACATACGAAATCCCTCTTTTTTCATTAAAGCATTTGCTATTTTCATAGTTTTTTGTAATATTGCCTAAACTTGGCCCCGAAGAGAGTGACGATTGAAATGAAAGAAAAGTCGGTAAAAAGGGCAAAAAAAAAAGTGACGAGTTTGGAGAAGGAAATTGAAGTTTTAGATAGGCTTGCACATAATGAATTTGCTTCATCAGTTGGTAAATTACTTGGTGTGAACGAGTCCACAATAAGATCGATTAAGAAAAGTGAAGAAGCGATCAAGAAAGTCCCGCTGAGTTCAATTGTCATTCACGAGAAAGCCAAGCTACTGCACAATCATTATGTCTCAAATTGTTCCGCGGTCTGCTAACGGGATATCGCCAACGTCATCGAAGCGTGTGTACATCGGTTCCTTGCTCTTTAATAAAATGTGGCATTTATTCAGAACGCCAGAGTACGTATTGTATTATTATATTTGTTCTTCTCCTTTACAGTTGAACACACACTCGACCAGCTTAAGTCCAATGAGCGTCCGATTGAAGCTAAAGATTCACCGCTTCTGGCACGCCTAATTATTTCCATCTTTGTCCTAATCGTGTTCACTTTATGAGCCCTCGTCTCTTTCCACTTGTATTAGCACTTTCAGTTTTCCATTTATCACTCATGTTTATAAAATAATACGTGTAAAATGCAGAAACAAAGAAACTGCTGTATGTACAAACAAAGACGGTAACGTTGCCGAGACTGAATAATAATAATTTATTGATTATTAACCGACTTTACAGTGGTATTAATCTTGTCAAATTTCAGTACAATATTAAAAAACATTACACACAAATCTTACATTACAAACAATATGTATATTATTACGTAGCATACTTTAATTTATTAAAAGTGTTGGTTTGGCCATTATGCGATAGCTCAAAATGTTTGATCGTCAGCTGATGAACGAAAGTCCAAATTCAGCGTTGTTCGGCATACAAAAGGCGGTTTAGGAGCGAGAATTTACAATGTATGAAAGAGCAAATTGTACGAAAGTCGAATATACGAAAGTCGAATGTACGAAAGTCGAATGTACGAAAGTCGAGGACTGCCTGTAACTCCCAAATTGCTTATCCTTTGGAAAGCAATTGTTGAATTGATGAAGAAATGCAGTTCAAAAAATGTCAAATTAATAATTTGCTTGTGTTGTTTAATAAACATCAGTCCAGTTCTTAAACTTCATGAGAGAGGGAAATTATTACAGACAACATGGGTATAATAGCATTTAGAGAGTACTGGTTGGCATTGGAATAAACTGTCTGAATGGCAGGAAGAAGTTGGAGTGATTAGGATAATCTGAGATACCTGAACTAATTACGAAACAGTTGATTACTATAACATCAGAAATATATCAATATATGACGCAGAATAGCAGGTTACTATACATGGGATGGGATTTGTTTACGTTGAAAGAATTAAATTAAAATTCTTTTTTAGTAATTACTGGCAAAATTACCTGGCATTGCTCGTTATAGCATATGAGATCATTTCCCATTTAAAAGCATTGATCACACTGCAATGGCATTTAGCATTTTCCATTGTTACAAACATATAAAAATACCTTTTTTCATAAACAAAAACTAAATTTTACAATAAGTCTGCTTAGATTTGAATTCTGCTTTAAAAAATATAAAGTTGATTCTTTCAGCTTAATACATGCATTTCTCCCAATTTCATATCTTAATTTTAAATAATTTAAATTTGAAAAAGAATAAAGCATACATGTAAATCAATCGATTTTTACATGAAATCTTATGGAAAAATATTAATCCCCTATATTGGAAGTACAGACTAATCCTGGTTGACCAATCTTTACCAATCATTAAGTTAAGATGTAAGTAAGAACCGTACTGAACTTGGTTGTTCTAGGTCTTATGGTTTGGGCATGCACAATGAGAGAGACAAACAAACTTTCTGAAATACATATAAAATGAAGAAAAGGAAAGCCACTTTCTGGCAAATTTCACAGCTACCCACCAACAGTTGTTTCACAAAACTTCTCCTCTGCCACTTCATGGGCTAAGTTGGCTCCCATAAGCACACTCACTGGTATGGAAAGGATCTGCTGAATTACGTGTGATATAAGGACAATGCCACCACTTTCTGCATGATCAAAACCCTGCAAAACAATAATAATTTTCATAAACATTTACACTTACCTCATATGTGTTTACATTACGTTAAAAACAGCCATAAAACTATTTATCTATGGAACAGATTAGATATGCTATATATACTCATGTATAACGCAGTTTGAAGACCAAATTCTGAAGTCATAAAGTAGTTGCGCATTATACACGGATAACACTTTTGTGCACTTAAAATCAGAAATTAAAGTGAACATACCTTCTCGCTCATTGGGTGAATTAAGGATAAAACCACAATAATTATCGATAATCCAGGTTATACATATATTAATTATATGTATAGAACACCTAATTACTTCTATACAGTTATTATTCCATCCTCTCAAAATATTCCGCTTTTCACTAGTTCATCAGCTGATAGCTGTAGTCTTTGCAAAATCGCCAGATAGACTTCCCGCAAAACACACATCGAAAACAAAGAAACATAGAATAAGCAAATTGAAATAATTTTATTTAGTTAATGATTCTAGTATGTACAATTAACAATGTAAGTAATTTAAAACGCGTAGAATGATATGTATGAACTTAATCTTACCTGTCACATTTCCTGTTTCCAGATTTATTTGTTAAATTTATGCGTTATTCCTTCTATTAAACAATTTTAGAATAAGATAGGAAAGAGAGAACCAACATCCACTATAAATCAAAGCTCTATCTAGATCCCTTTTTGCCTGATTTAAAAGTATTAGCGGCAGTGATGCTGCGGTTTTCTACACAGCATCAGTATGGCCAACTTACTGTATAAAGTTGCTGTCATCTCAACTCAATCACTTTCATTTCTAAGACGTAATGTGGAGCTTATTGAACGTAATACTTATGGGCAAGTCCAAGCGGTTTATAATTGTTAACTGGCAATAATTTAATGCTTCAACATATTTATTTATGGTACTCTATTTAATACTTAACATGACGATATAATTGTGTTCTTATACCCCACGAAAATCAAAGGGGTGCATTAACATAAGGGCGCATTATACACGAGTATATACGGTAAGTCAACATTGATCACAGCACCAATTTGTGTCAGGAAAATGAACTACTACGATACTATCATAAACAAAATACACACTTCCCTAATATAGTATCTATTTATTTTAATTAATCCATTTCATTTCACTCACTATTTATATGAAAAAATTCACTATATCTTTATTCCAACCTAAGCATTTTTAAAAAACCCTTTTGCGAAACCCAACCAATGTGAACATCAATTTGTTGCTACATGTAACATTTAAACATGTGCTTCCGGAAAATTCACGTAGTTAGTTACTCTCCCTGTGACAATTTGGCACTGCAATCCATGTTGACTGCTATCTAATCTAAGCCTTATCTATATCAATGTATGATACAAAAAAAATGATATATTACACAGAATTGATAACCAAGAAGGCTTATATCTTTTATCTCTATTGCATGATTCCCTGTATTGGAAATTTGTTCCTGAACAAATACTTGTCCAACCAGTAATTTATAAAATTCTATTTCTTTATCAAATTCATTCATATTATCAGAAGAAATACCATAAAAACTTCTTTTTGGTTTGAGAAAACTTTAAAAGAATTACTTAAAATTTGGCTGCATATGAATTTACACTACTTATGGAAAGCATTAAGGTGTTTATGTACAGCAAACCAACTTTAATTAAAGACAATCCAGCGGCATCAGTCTTAATTTTTCCTTTCAATGCACCACATAGGCCTTTTATAAACTGATGTGGCACAACAAATACTAGAATGTCTGCATCCTTTGCTGCTTCTACAACATCTGCAACAGCAACCTGTGAACAAGGGAAACTTTTTTGTAATGACCACAGTAACTTTTATTTTGGTTTAGACATAAAAGGAAATGCTGTAACACAATATTACTAGTAGGAGGAATTCCAATTTTATGAACTATGTTTGTAATATTTGAGAATGGAATATATTTACCTTAATTTTGAAACTTCATGCTAATGGTGACCTAATATCTTAACATTACTAATTAAATATTATCTTTTAAACTCAACAGAATGAATGATAGTAAAATACGCGGAGATATTTGTACGACTTAGGATTAAACTGATTAATGATTTTAAAAGCTAACTCACCACATTCTCCGGGAGCTTATGACCTGGTAAATATTTAACATTTTCATGAGTTTCGTTAATAATTTCCGTTAGTTTTTTACCATTTATTAATTCTTCATACACATACATAGTGACAATTTTTTCAAACTGATCATGCTTTTGAACGTTGTTGCCAATGATTTTGGCTATGGCTGATCCCCTGAAAAATGAAATATACCATTTTTGAAAATAAAAATACATTATCTTAATATCACTAAGATACAGACAATTAACTGTTAGCAACAGAGAGAGAGAGAGAGTACACGGCCCTTGAACGAAATAAATATAAAGCACAACCGAGACTACGCAACGTATACGAAAATCTAACTTATTTGAAAAATATCATACAAACGTAAAACTAGCATCACGCCTAAGTTATTACCATTCTTAATAAATACTTCGTTTAGAGACTAAAATACAATAGGCCATATGAACGAATACACACAGTTATAGAAAAATAAAATTCTAACGCCGACCGAAAAATGTTTAGTCAAGTTCATGACTATTAAATTAAAACTATAGCTAAAAACTAGGTTATTCTTCATTAAATACCAAAAAGCAAATTAATGAAACGCTTACATATGATTATGGTACTTACCAGTTTCCTGATCCTACAATGCAAACTTTCCTTTTCATAGTTACTCTGCTAGTTAAAGATAATTAAAGAAAACTATACGTCTACCAAATTATGGTGCCACTTCCACTCTTCGAAATGATTATGGACCAGCAGCGTTTGATCTTATCTCTCGACTCAGTGACACTATGACCCTTCTATACTTAATTCTAGCTGCTAAATGTGTAATCAGGTACTAAACAAAACACGGACGCATAGCAACCACGAAGTAGATACGGTAGATATATCTTTACTAGTGTAATTCCCGTTGAAATATCAACGGAGGAATTATAGATAGATTATTATTATTTTCATTTTAAATTCAATTGCCACTGATAATACTTTAATTGATTTTGTAATAAAATGTACCTTAATATAGTTAATCGTCCACTGACTGTTGTTTCTTCTAAAATTCCTAGAGTTAACAGTTTTAAAAGTCTTTTTAAATTTAATTAACCTGTTTATTTACATTCGGTTCTATGACTTCGGCCATATTTACAAAATTAATTGGAGGAACAACAATGTTAATTCATAATTCTCCCATGATCTACGAAGAATTAAACATAATAACGTTTTTTATTTCCAGTTTAGCTAAATTGACACTGTTGATAGTTTTAAATATTTTTTATATTAAAATTTTCCGTAATATACTTATTTGCTTCCTTCCCTCCCTCTCCCCTGCTCTCCCCCCACCGTCCTCCCCCTCTCGTATTAAAAGCATACAAAGCACGCTTACACCCATAAGGATTGATACAACAATAGGATTTTGAGGTCTAACAATGTAATTGGTAGCGAGGCAACATTTCGTTAAAATGGCTATATTTCCACTAAATATGTGAATTAAACGTATAACATGAGCGATTTCGAATTATATACGGAAAAAGATGAACAGAATACGAAACTGTAATTTTTTCTTCAAAGTGGTTCAGTTCCGAAGATCGTAGGTTAATTCCTTCTAATTTTAATTTCCAAAACAATAAAAGCCTGTACATCAAAAAATTGATTTTTACGTGTTACCTTACGGAAAATGGAAATGTCTTCCTTGGAGTCGAAACCAGGGCTTTTTTGGAGATTTATTTTGGTCATTACCTTAAAATATGTTAATCAAGCATCCTTACCAAATTTCAATCTTCTACCTGTTCGGGAGGTTTGTTAAAACGCTCTATATCGGCCATCGTGAAAGCGTGACCAACACTATTTATGCGAATCGAAAAAGAGGAACTAAATAAATAATCTCTACAGACCTAATGTCCATTGGGGGTCGCGAGACAATTTTGGGAGGGTGGCGAGCAGTCTTCGCTATGCCAACTGATTTTTCTGTGTGCAACAAAAAGAATATTCCAAACTATTTATAACTAGATGGAGTGCCCTTGGAATTTCAACGGATTTAGTGAATCTAACTTCGACCGTGTATGTAAGCATCGCAAGAATAAGACAGTACACAGTTATAACCGTCGAATAAAGCAAAAATGAAGAAAACCGCTCCGCATTTTCCTATTTAGATGAATGAAGGAACAAAATCTTGCACTGTAAAAAAAAAATATATATATATATAGCCCTTCCAAATGCCTCAGTTCACTGCCTCATAGTCGGCGGAAGGGTTAAACGGAGGCTAAAGGGCGAAGAACAGTGGTGTCCTCGGACACTGGTAGGTTCAACCATGCTGTGAAGTCTTTCTGCAATATCTCCGGCCAAAGTGAAAGAGGTACTTACCAACCCGCTCTGGGCCAGCGTGGTGTTTTAAGGCCCACAATCCCCCCATGACATGTACACCCATAAAAAACGACCCTCATTCTCCGGAGGCTGGATTGCCTCTGACCGTGGCAGTGGTCAGGAACGAGACAGGAAGGCAGAGGGTGCTAAGAATCCCCGGAGGTTAAACGCCCACTGCCACTCTTTCTCATCCCTACCCAATTCCTTTAACCTCAACCTAACTACCTTTAACTGCCGGACTTTGTCCAGTGAAGATAAACTTCAAGAGCTCCAAGAACAACTGGAGAAGATCAAGTGGGACATTTTAGGGCTTATGTTAGTGAGGTGAGAAGAAAAGGTGAAGGCCTATTGGAGTTGAAGAGTGGACATATTTTTTTATTACAGGGGAACTGACACAGGAAGAACAGGAGGAGTTGGATTCATCATCCACAAAACATTGAAGAATAATATCGTGGAAATGGAAAGTTCATCCGAGCGGGCAGCTACACTAGTGCTTCAAATAAATAAAATATATCAATATCAAATAGTCCAAGTTTATGCGCTAACGTCATCATACTCGGAAGAGGAAGTGAAAGATTTCTACCAAGAAGTTGGAGAACTGCACTACAAAGGAAGCTGCCATCTAAAAGTGGTCATGGGTGATTTCAATGCCAAGGTAGGAGAACAAAAGGAAGATGACAGCGCAGTTGGAAAATGGGTCTATGGAGACAGAAATGAACGGGGGACCGACTTGTAGACTTTGCTGAATGCATAGTCTATATATAATGAACACTTTCTTCAAAAAGAGTCCCAATAGAAAATGGACCTGGAAAGGACCCAATGGTACCAAAAACGAAATTGACTACATTCTAGTCAATAAGAAGCAATTGGCTGAAGACTGTTCCGTCCTCAACCAGTTTAAAACTGGAAGCGACCATCGCTTGGTAAGATGCAGAATAAAATTCAACTCAAAGTTAGAAAGACAGAAGCTTATAAAGAAGCCTAAGTCTATTATCAACACGCAGGTGCTAAAAGAACGAAAAGAAGAATTTCAGCTCCAACTGAAAAATCGATTCAGTGCACTGGAAGACCAAGAAGTTGAATCTCAGTTTATAGAGATACTCAAGGAAACTGCTGAAGAAATAGGCGGAACAGTTAAAACAAAGCCAGAGAAAAAGTTGACTGAAAAACCAAGACTGCTGATGGAAAAAAGAAGGAAAATGATAATTACTAAAGATCCTAAAGAAATGATCCATTTTGCAGAACTAAACAAAACTATAAGGAAGTGCATCAAGGAAGATGTGAAAAAATATAATTATGAGCTAATTGAGAAAGCCATAGAAAATAATAGAAGTTACAAGAAAATGAAGCAACATCTCTCGATCGGAAAGAGACAGCTGATGGCCTTGATGCTAGAAGACGGCTCCATAACCCATAATAGGAAACTGATCCTGAAACGGGTACAAGAATTTTACACCAAGCTGTATGAGGATCCTCTAGGAAATGATGAAGTAAATGATGATGCAAACATGCCCACCGAAGAGGTCCCAGATATCCTTCCGGAAGAGGTGAGACACGCAATCAGAAGTATGAAGAATGGTAAAGCATCTGGAATGGATGGTATCACAGCGGAAGTATTCAAAGCAATGGGGAGTCATACGGAATCAATTCTCGCTAAGATTTTTAATTCCTTTCTGAGGAAGAAAAAGATACCAGAAACATGGAACCACGCATGTATTATCCTTCTGCACAAGAAAGGTTCCAAAGAATACTTGAATAACTACAGACCGATCAGCCTACTCCCAACAGTCTACAAAATATTCACCAAAATACTCACTATGCGCCTTCAAAACCATCTTGATTCTGCCCAACCCAGAGAGCAAGCTGGATTTCGCAGTGGGTATAGCACGATGGACCACATCCAAGTTGTGAGAGAGGTAATCAGTCGGACTAACGAGTACGAATTACATCTATGTATGTGCTTTATCGACTACGAGAAAGCATTCGACTCTGAACTTCGTCGGTGTTACGTGCACTAAAGAAACAAGGAGTAGAAGAAACGTACATAACCTTGATCAAGAATATCTACGAAAATGCGACAACATCTGTCCAGCTGCATGAAGAGACGAGTGCCTTTAAGGCCGAAAAGGGAGTGAGACAAGGAGATACTATGTCCCCTAAGTTATTTACAGCAGCTCTAGAGGAAGTATTCAAAATGCTAGACTGGGAGGAAAAAGGCATAAAGGTATATGGAGAATATCTGAGTCACCTGCACTTTGCAGATGATATCATACTGTTCGCAGGGAGCCCAGAAGAGCTCCGTAGAAGAACTGAAGAGCTTGAACAAGCAAGCCGTGAAGCTGGACTTAAGATGAATCTTAATAAAACAAAGGTTATGTCCAACTCCTTCACAAATTCTGAGAAGATACATATCAACGGAGCAGAACTCGGAGAAGTAACCAGCTATGTTTACTTAGGTCAACTCATCACTACTGATGGTTCGCTTCTTGGAGAAATCAACCGGAGAGTGAAGATGGCATGGAGTGCTTTTGGCAAAAATGCGAACATCTTTAAATCAAATATTCCAGTCTTCCTAAAAAGGAGACTGTATGACCAATGTGTTCTGCCTGTTCTGACATATGGTTGTGAAACATGGACCATGAATGCCAGAATGATACAGCGCCTGCAAACAACACAGAGGGGCATGGAAGGATGCATGTTAGGGATCACCCGAAGAGACCGCAAGAGGAACGACTGGGTAAGAAAGAAGACGGGAGTCTGTGACGTGATTAGAAGAGTGAAGGTGTTAAAATGGCAGTGGGCGGGCCACATTGCTAGAAGAAATGACCAGCGTTGGACGTCCAGTGTCATCGAATGGATCCCAAGAAACATCAAGAGACCAAAAAGAAGACCGAAAGACAGGTGGGACAGAGAGCTTGTTAAGTTCTTGGGGCAAACTTGGAGGAGGGAGGCAGTTGACAGGGAAAACTGGAAGAGTCTGGGGGAGGCCTTCGTCCGTCAGTGGAGTGAAAAAGGCTGATGATGATGATATATATATATATATATACAGGGCTGATATTCAGCCGGTACGCACCGGTACGGCCGTACCGGTTGTTAAAATATGGAAATACTTCCGTACCGGTTGTTAAATGTTATAATAATAATTGCGGTAAGCGGTAAAATTATAAGTAATATAAATTCTATTATAAACTCGTTAGTTTAAGGTTCAAGGCAAGTAAAACCTTTCGTTAGCGCTCCAAGCGGACGAAGTTCCAATTACTAATAATAATAAACAACAATCGTGGCGGCTTGTTTTGTAATTGTTTTGTAGATAAGCTGCCAAAACATGCGAAGCGTAGCATAAATGTGAACTACACATTTCATTCTTCATTTATCTATAATCGATACCATCAAATTTTCACATAGTTTAGTTTTTACATTGGTTTTGTTAGTGCGTTTTACACCTTCTGTAAATGTGAGCGGTAAAGTAAGTGTGCAGTGTTTTTATATTTATAAATTCTGAATTTCTAATAAGATATTAAAAATAAAACCCCCAGAATGAAGAGACAGCAAAGTTTGGTTAAGTTTTTTAACGTTCCTTCTAAATCTCAAAAACATGAATCTGCTAAATCTGCGGGAGAACAAAGAAGAAAAGATAACAATAACGAGCCGCAAACTGGAATATCTTCTGATGTTGTGCAAATATTAGAACAACCTGGAACTTCTTACGGTACCGTACAAGAATCAGTACAAAATAAAACAAATAATTTATATTTCTGGAATGAAAAACAACTTGATTACTACAAAAGAAAATATGAGTGGCTTATTATTGCTAGTGACGTAAATGTTGGATGCCGATGGTGCTCAAAAGTTGTGTCTTTAAATGTTGAAAGTACCAAACACTTGCATATTTCATCAGAATGGAAATCATGTTCTGTTAAGGCCCATGGTTCAAATATAATAAATTTGCAATCATCAATGAGGAAAAAATTAAAAGAACATCATGAATCAGTTTCACACAGTAAAGCATTTGAAATAATAAAAACTTCCGAAAAAAATATTATATCAAAGAGTGTCGATGAAGCTAACGAAAAATATATGGAAAGTACTATTAAAATCTTTAACACTATCTATTGTATAATTAAAAATAATAGACCATTTAAAGACATGAAGTATTTAATAGAACTTGAAAAAAAGAATGATATTGATATGAGCGTATCATTGCATTCTAGATTTATGGTCCCGCTTGTTGCAAAACATATCTATTGAAATGAGAAAACAACTTTTTGGAAAACTTATAAATCAAGGCAGTAAAATTTCAATCATTATCGATGAAGCATCAACTGTTTCACATAAAAGTGTTTTAATCATTTACTTAAAATGCGAAATTCAAGACTTTGAAGATAGTTTAATAGTTTTTGTTGATCTCGTGGAGCTGGAAGGCACAACATCTGAAGTAATTTATCAAACTTTATTGTCAATACTCGAGAAAAATGGTTTCAATGAGAAATATTTACATGAAAACCTTACTGGATGTTGTACAGACGGTGCCAGTGTAATGTTAGTGAGAAAGTCGGGAGTTTCAGCCAAACTTTTAGAAAAACTTCCGGATGTTTTAATTTGGCATTGTCTAAGTCACCGTATACAATTATCTCTGGGTGATGCAATAAAAGATGTAAATCAACTAAATTATTTTCAAACTTTCTCGATAAACTTTATGTTTATTATCATACATCAAACAAGCATCAGAGAGAATTAAATAACATATCTGAAGAGCTTGGAATTGAAATAATGAAAATTGGAAGAATATTTGAACCGCGATGGGCAGCCTGTAGTTCTAGAGCTGCAAAAGCAGTTTGGAAATCATATCAAGCTTTGTATATTCACTTTAATAGAAATTGTGAAGTGGGAATAGTTAAACATTTGAGAAATGAACATTTTCTTAGAGATATGGCTTTAATAAACGACATTCTAACAGAGATGTCAATACTTTCTAAAGCTTTACAAGAAAGAGATGTTTCAGTACTGAAAGCAGACACATTAATTCGACGAACGATAAAAGTAATTGAACATATAAAATTAAATAAAGGAAACTATGAAAAAGAAGTGGAAGTTATTACAGAAACGAAGAAATATAATATACCGTTTGAAACAAAACAAAGGAAAGTATCAATTCCAAGAGAAAAACTATTAGATTGCCTAATAAATCATATGAAAATGCGCTTGCTGTTTGATGACAAAAGTGAAAAATAAAATGAACTTTATTTCAATTTATTAAATCCTGAAACTTGGCCAAATGACGTTTGTGAAGCTCCTTGGATTGAAGGTGAAACATAAATTAATGAAATTAAGCCAAATAATTAAATATGACATTTCAATAAACGATTTTCGTGACTTTATTGATAATAGAGATATTGAATATATAAAAGTCCCAGACAGTATCATAAGGGCTAAAAATATTTTGAATGTAATTGCCGTTAGTTCAGTAGAAGCTGAGAGAGGATTCAGCACCATGAACAATATCGTTGATGTTAAAAGAAATTCTCTACTTATTGAGACTACAAGTCACTTAATGAGCATCAATTTAATGGGAAAATCGTTGGAAGAGTTTGATGCGGTTCCCTATGTCAAATCATGGCTCAGACAGGGGCATTATTTAGCTAGCGACAGCCGCGTCAAACAAAGGATGACGCCAACAATTTCTCTAAATCAAAAAATGATTTGGAAATTCCGAGAATAATTTGAGCTACAATTTATTTCAATTGGTAAGTAAATAGTTTTATAATAATACAGCTTATTTAGAAAATAAAAGAGAAATTTCACGTATATCCATTCCTTAAGCATGCACGCACAAATATTCTTTTTTAGTTTTAACTCATACCTATATTAATTTATATTAGCGTACCGGTTGTTAAATATTTTGAATATCACCCCTGTATATATATATATATATACACACACACAGTAAAACTTGTTTATAACGATCACGCCTAAAACGAAATATCGGCTATAACGAAGAAATGTCTCGGTCCCTTGAACTTCTCCATAAGGGTATTGGTTAAATTTCTCGGATGTAACGAACACGCATTTTACAAATTCTCGGCTGTAACAAACAAATGTTTGGTCCCGTGGCAAAAAATGCCCCATATATAACGAATTTTGGCGAGCAGAGCAATAAGTAATGAATAGTTTCCGCCCTTTTACCACGCACTTTTTTGTAGAGGTCCCCTTCCTCCATCTACCCCTTCCATACGAATTTCCACGCTCACTTTGTTTTGAAATTGATATTAAAATGTAAAATGTTTATGTAAATTAATGACCATAATAATAATATTAATTGACCATTTAAAAAATCGTATGTAATAGCAGTCGAACCTTTTACATGCTGCAAAGTTGATAAGCATCTCTTTGCATATGTAAGTACAGCATTGAAGTCGACTCACTGCAAATACAGTAAAAACTGTGTTATCCGGCTATCTTGGGGATTGTGGAAAGCCGATTAGGAGAAATAGCCGGTTAAGGGAGAGATTTTCGATTCTGACATAGCAAATTTAGCAATAACCAAACAAAATTGGGCTTAGGTTCACTATCGTACTCCCCAAAAATAACTATGCATGGGATTTGCATTTTCCATTTTAATTCTTCCACACTTAGTTAGATATAGACACTATTTACCCATTCTTATTTAATACGTTGCTACGCTTACATGCAAAACAAAAAGACTATTGAAAAGTTTAGGGCGTCCGGGAAGTTTTGGGATTAAAGCAGTGAACCTGTTCCGAAAATTGAATTTATTGTATTATATCTTTCTTATTTATCTTTATTTACTCTATTAGAAAATGACGAAATTATTTAATTCTTCTGAACATTTCTGTGAAAACCAGTCATATAATATTTTATCCAGTTCCTCAATTTTTGGCTTATGAAGCGTATGATGTATATTAATTGATTTACTCGTCTCAGAAGATGACACAAATTCATTAATTAATTTAGCCTTATGAGCCTTGATATTGTACAGCGTGGAAGATGTTGAATTCTTTTGCTATGGCTGCTCTATTTTTTTCTTTTTCAATTCGTTTGATCAGCTCCAGCTTTTGTGTTTGCGTTAAACCAACCTTTTCTCTCCTGTTCCTTGCTTTTAGGTATTTATTTTGATGCCATATTCAATGGATGGGTAATTTTTTTAATAATAAAAATCGATAAAACTGGAAATTGTAGATGTACACCAAAACATCTAGACAATGCTAATTACGTAACCAAAAATGCCATGCTTACTCGGCAGCCCCAGAAGTATACGGAGTAAATACGTAACACCTATATATACATCTTATATTTTAAGAAATTTTAAAGTGGAAGTTTTGGTATTACACAAATGCAATTCACACAAAAATTCTTTAAAAAAGAAAAAGAAATACAAAATGAATTGTATTTGTGTAATTGCCGGTATCTAAGGGTGGCCGGTTCTAAATAGCAGGATAGAACAGCTTTTACTGTATGTGTATACGTGTTATATGGGATGTATAGGCCAAAAAACATGTTTCTCATATATAACGTAGTCACGTTTATAACGAAGCAATGAGTCGGTCCCCTCAAATACATATTAAACAAGTTTTACTGTATATATATATATATATATATATATATACACACACACACACACACACTAGTTAATGTGTGCTTGCATTCTGCAAGCATATTCCCTCACCTTATTATAAAGAGTAAGAGCAGAGATAATAATTTTTAAACGCAAACGTTTGCAACTCTGCGCCGATTTACGTGTTTTTCTTACGGACAATTTTGGAAGAAAAACAACCCCTAAAATTTATAATTATGAAAATTTAATAGATTTTCATCATTCACTTCAAATACCTCACATTTCTGCAAAACTTCGTCGATGTAGCACCTTTAGAAGTTCATTAATATAAATTTTATTGTCTAAAATTTGAGTTTTTAACAGCCACAATAATAAAATTTATTATAATATTAAATCTTATTTACCACTGGAACACTATTCTCAAAAATTTCAGCTCCCTAGCTCTACTGAAAGTGCATTTACACTACTCAATTTGTTTAATATTTATGAATTTTAAACATCTGAATAAATAAACATTTTCAAATTTCTACAATACCTACCGTATTTGTTATTTGGTAAATGCTACCTTTAGAAAAAAATTTCACCATTGCAGCACATTTAGAAGTACATAAATCAAAAAATGATTGTTTAAATATTTACAATACGTGCTTGCATTCTGCAAACATTTTTAAATTTTAGAATTTTCACAGTTGCAAATTATACCCTGTCGATTTTGAAGAAAATCATGAAACCGAGTCAATTTTCAAGTTAGTAGCTCATTTAGAAGTGCATCATAATTTTATTCATCGCATAGAACTATTATGTGGCAAAACAGTCGCTAAGATTTCGAATTTCAATGATATCAGATTTCTTCTTTCTATTGTAACTATAAACCAATAATTCTTCAAATTTCATGTTTGCATCTCAATAAGAATTGCCGTATCATATTCACACTGGTATGGGTCATAAATAGGGCAAAACTACCCTTAAAATTTGGAATTTTCTCAGTGTTTTCTTTTATCTTCGGTTGCAATAAAATTTTTATAACCAAGCCAAATTTCAAGTCTCTAGGTCATATGGAGCTGCCTCGGCATTTTTGTTGTCGTATGGAGCAATACTGAGGCAAAATATCCCCAAAAATAGGGATTATTACTATATCGGATATCCTTCATTAGGCATAGTTTAACATTAAAGGCATAAAAATATATGTCTCTGATTCCCATTAAAAGCTTTCCCATATGAAAGCATTAGGCCTGTTTCCTAGGTATCCCATTGTTAGACCAAGAAAAATTACCACTTTTTTGTGATAAAAAGTATAATTTAAGCTAATTCTACTCAGATTTGAATTCTGTCTTAAAAATAAGAAACTACAATTTATATCCTATCCAATAGTTGAAGCCTCGAGTTCGTATCTTGACGGGAAGTAATTTTAAAATGCAAATATAAAAACCTCTACACCAATTTACGTTTTCTTATGGGCAAAAAATGGGGCAAAAAGGGGCCAATATAGCCCTTCCAAATAGGAAGTTTGCCAGATTCAGAATTTTTCCTTTGGTTGTGACTAAAAATCTATAATCCTACCAAATTTCAAGTTTCCAGCACATCTGAAAGTGCCTCATAATTTTTTATCCTCCTATATATATCTATAATATATAGATGCTTCTTGCACATGATATATATAACATCATTCTATATCGACTCCTCTTACAGAGGATATACGATGCTAGTGAAGGTGTGCTTGCATTCTGCAAGCATTTTCTCTCACCCTAAAGTAAAGAGTATGAGCCGACAAATAATTTTTAAATGCAACACTTTGCATCTTCTTGCCGGTCTACGTGTTTTCTCTTATTGTCTATATTGGGGTATAAACAACTCCAAAAATTTATAATTATACAACATATCTAGGTTTTCAGCATTTGTTACGAATACCTCACATTTTTGCAAAATTTAATGAATGAAGCACCTCTAGAAGTGCATTTATATGAATTGCTTGTTTAAAGTTTATGAATTTCTAACAGCCACAACAATAAGTATTTCTAAAATTTTCAATGCTGTTTACAACCGGCACATTATTTCCTAACTCTGTGAAAATTTTCAGCTTCTTGGATCTCCAGAAAGTACGTAAACATTAGTCTATTTGTTAAACATTTAAGAATTTATTATGTCCGACGGAACAAAAACTTTCAAATATTTATATTCCTGTTTTCATTATTTGGCAAATTCTACATGTAGAAAAAATTGCAACTTCATAGCGCATTTAGAAGTACCTAAACCATGAAATGTTAGTAAAACAGTTTATAATTTTTTACGGCCAAGAAATTAAGCATTGTTGCAATTTTCCATTTATTCCTCCGACAATGTTTTTTGATTCACCGGTGTGTTAAATTTTGGCTCTCCAACTATAGTAGTTTGGGCCAGACATTAGTATCCTCCTATATCCTATATATATCCTATATATCATTCTATATCGACTCTTCTTACAGAAGATATACGATATCATTCTATAAGCACTCTTCTTACAGAGGAGGATATACGATATATATAGGATATATATAGGATATAGGAGGATACTAATGTCTGGCCCAAAACAGTCCCTAACATTATGAATTTTTACACTCTCAGATTTTTTCCATCTGCTGTGACTAAAAACCCATAATTCTGCCAAATTTCAAGTTTGTATCTCATTAAAGAGTGCCTTAGAATTATCACACTTGTATGGGGCCGAAAAGGTACAAAACCACACCTTAAAAATTGGAATTTTTGCTATGTTACAATTTTGTCTTAGATTGCCATGAAAATCCTATAATTGTGCCAAATTTCAAGTCTCTAGGTCCTATGCAGCTGCTTCACATTTTTTGTTCTCGTATGGGGCCGAAAAGGGGCAAAACCGCCCTTTAAAAATGAGAATTTTTGTAATTTTGTAATTTTATCTTAGGTTACAATGTAATTTCTATAACCGTGCCAAATATCAAGTCTCTGGGTCCTATGCAGTTGCATCGCCTTTTTTGTTCTCGAATGGGGCAATAATGGGGCAAAACAGCCCCAAAAATGAGGATTATATCAATATCGGATTTCCTTCATTAGGTGTAGTTTAACATTAACAGCATTAAAATATAAGCCTCTGATTCCCATTAAAAGCTTACCCATATGAAAGGATAGAGCTTGTTACCTAAGAAACCTATTGTTAGACCCAGAAAAATTAGCAATTTTTTGCGAAAAAACTATAAAATTATGCTAATTCTACGCGGATTGGATATCTGTCTTCAAAATTAAGAAACTGCAATTCATATTCTATCTGACAGTTTAAGTCTCGAGTTCGTAACTTGAGGGGAAGTAATTTTAAAATGCTAATATAAAAACCTCACACCAATTTACATGTTTTCTTATGGGCAAAAATTGGGGCAAAAAGGGGCCAAAATAGACCCTCAAAATAGGAATTTCGCCAGTTTCGGATTTTTTACTTTGGTTGTGACCCAAAAACCTATAATCCTACCAAATTTCAAGTTTCTAGCACATCTGGAAGTGCCTCATAATTTTTTATCCTCCTATATATATGATATATCATGTGAAAGAAGCATCTATATATTATAGATATCATGTGTAAGAAGCATCCCAGAACAATTAGCAATTTGTTGCCTTAAAAACTATAAAATTACACTAATTCTACTCGGATTTGCATTCCGTCTTCAAAAATAAGAAACTACAATTGATATCCTAACCGACAGTTTAAGTCTCGAGTTCGTATCTTGACGGGAAGTAATTTTAAAATGCAAATATAAAAACCTCTACACTAATTTACATCTTTTCTTATGGGCAAAAAATGGGGCAAAAAGTGGCCGAAATAGCCCTTCAAAATAGTAATTTCGACAGTTTCGGATTTTTTCCTTTGGTTGTGACTACAAACCTATAATCCTACCAAATTTCAAGTTTCTGGCACATCTGGAAGTGCCTCATAATTTTGTATCCTCATATATATATATATATATATATATATATATATATATATATATATATATATATATATATATATATATATATACACTAGTTAATGTGTGCTTGCATTCTGCAAGCATTTTCAAATTTTAGCAGTTTTACAAATGCAAATTATTCCCAATCGATATTGTACATACTCATATAATCGTGTCAAATTAGGAGTTTGTAGCTCATTTAAAAGTGCCTTATATTTTTAATCCTCGTATGGGGCAATAATGGAGCAAAACAGCTCCAAACATTATGAATTTTTACACTCTCAGATTTTTTCCATCTGTTGTAAATAAAAACCCATAATTCTGCCAAATTTCAAGTTTGTATCTCATTAAGAAGTGCCTTATAATTATCGCATTCGTCTGGGGCCCAAAAAGGGCAAAACCACCAATTAAAATTGGAATTTTTACAATTTTATCTTAGTTTTCCATGAAAATTCTATAATCGTGCCAAATTTCAAGTCCCTAGGTACTATGCAGCTGCTCCCTAAATTTTTTGTTCTCGTATGGGGCCGAAAAGGGGTAAAACCGCCCCTTAAAAATTAAAATATTTGTTATTTTATAATTTTATCTTAGGTTGCAATGAAATTTCTATAACCGTGCCAAATTTCAAGTCTCTGGGTCCTGTGCAGCTGCATTGCCTTTTTTGTTCTCGAATGGGGCAATAATGGGGCAAAACAGCCCCAAAAATGAAGATAATATCAATATCAGATTTCCTTCATTAGGTGTAGTTTAACATTAACAGCATTAAAATATAAGCCTCTGTATCCCATTAAAAGCTTACCCATATGAAAGGATAGAGCTTGTTACCAAGGAAGCCTATTGTTAGACCCAGAAATAATACCACTTTTTTACGATAAAAACTATAAATTTACATTAATTCTACTCGGATTTGTATTCTGTCTTCAAAAATAAGAAACTACAATTTATATCCTATCCGGTAATGTAAGTCTCGAGGTTGTATCTTCACGGGAAAAAATTTTAAAATGCAAATATAAAAACCTCTACACCAAATTACATGTATTCTTATGGGCCAAAAATGGGGCAAAAAGGGGCCAAAATAACCCCTCAAAATAGGAATTTCGACAGTTTCGGATTTTTTCCTGCGGTTGTGACCAAAAACCTATAATCCTACCAAATTTGAAGTTTCTGGCACATCTGGAAGTGCCTCATAATTTTGTATCCTCCTATATATATGATATATCATGTGTAAGAAGCATCTATATATTATAGATATATATATATATATATATATATATATATATATATAAGATATATATCATGTGTAAGAAGCATCTATATATTATAGATATAGGAGGATACAAAATTATGAGGCACATCCAGATGTGCCAGGAACTTAAAATTTGGTAGGATTATAGGTTTTTGGCCACAACCGAAGGAAAAAATCCAAAACCGTTGACATTCCTATTTTAAGGGGCTATTTTGGCCCCTTTTTTTCCCATTTTTTGCCCATAAGAAAACGTAAATTGGTGCAGAGGTTTTTATATTTATATTTTAAAATTATTTCCCATCAAGATACGAACTCGAGACTTAAACTGTCGGATAGAATATAAATTGTAGTTTCATATTTTTGAAGACAGAATTCAAATCCGAGTAGAATTGACGTAAAAATATAGTTTTTATCGCAAAAAATTGCTAATTTTTCTGGGTATAACAATAGGCTTCCTAGGCAACAACAGGCTTAATGCTTTCATATGGGTAAGCTTTTAATGGGAATCAGAGGTTTATATTTTAAAGCCATTAATGTAAACTATGCCTAATGAAGGAAAACCAATACTGCATTTACAAATTTCTATAATCCCGTTTCCATTATATGGCAAATTCTACCAATGGAAAAAATTTCAGCTTCATAGATCATTTAGAATTACCTAAACCATGAAAAGTTAGTAAATAGTTTATAATATTCAATGGTCAAGAAAATACATATTGTTGCAATTTTTCCTCCAATTATTTTTTTAGATTCGCCTATGTATTACATTTCAGCTCTCCAATATTGTAGTTTGGGCTGAACATTTGTATCCTCCTATATCCTTCTATATCCTAATTAAGACCCGTCAATATATAATGAATAAGTTTTTTTAAATGTTAGGATTTTTACAATTTCAAATTATTCCCTTTCGATTTTTAAAAAAAATCATATAAGGGTGTCAAATTTGAAGATTGTTGCTCATTTAGAAGTGCCTTATAAATTTATTCCTCGTATGGGGCAATAATAGGTCAAAACAGCCATAACGTTACGAATTTTAACAAATCCGAATTATACCTAATCGATTATCTCCAAAACCATATAATCGTGTCAAATTTCAAGTTTGTATCTCATTAAGAAGTGCCTTATAATGTTCACACTCGTATTGGGTAGAAATGGTGCAAAACCACACTAAAATATTTGAATTTTTGCTATTTTTTTATTATATCTTCGGTTGCAATGAAATTTCTATAATGGTGCCATATTTCAAGTCTGTAGTTCATATTGAGCTGTCTCATCATTTTTGTTCTCGTATGGAGCAATACAAGGGCAAAAGTGCTCCAAAAATGAGGATTATTACAATATAGGTTTCCTTCATTAGGCATAGTTTAACAATAACAGCATTAAAATATAAGCCTCTGGTTCCCATTAAAAGCTTACCCATATGAAAGGATAGAGCTTGTTACCAAGGAAACCTATTGTTAGACCCAGAAAAATTAGCAATTATTTGCGATAAAAACTATAAAATTACGCTAATTCTACTCGGATTTGCATTCCGTCTTCAAAAATAAGAAACTAAAATTTATATCCTATCCGACAGTTTAAGTCTCGAGTTTGTATCTTGACGGGAAGTAATTTTAAAATGCAAATATAAAAACCTCTACACCAATTTACATGTATTCTTTTGGGCAAAAAATGGGGCACAAAGAAGCCAAAATAGCCCTTCAAAATAGTAATTTCGACAGTATCGGATTTTTTCCTTCGGTTGTGACCAAAAACCTATAATCCTACCAAATTTCACGTTTCTGGCATATCTGGAAGTGCCTCATAATTTTGTATCCTCCTATATATATATATATATATATATATGATATATATATCATGTGTAAGAAGCACCTATATATTATAGATACTAGTTAATATGTGCTTGCATTCTGCAAGCATTTTCAAATTTTAGCCTTTTTGCAAAATCAAATTATTCCCAATCGATGTTGTACATAATCATATAACCATGTCAAATTTGGAGTTTGTTGCTCATTTAGAAATGCCTTATAATTTTAATCCTCGTATGGGGCAATAATGGAGCAAAACAGCCCCTAACATTATGAATTTTTACCCTCTCAGATTCTTTCCATCTGTTGTAACTAAAAACACATAATTCTGCCAAATTTCAAGTTTGTATCTCATTAAGAAGTGCCTATAATTACAACATTCGTATGGGGTCGAAAAAGGGCAAAACCACACATTAAAAATAGGAATTTTTGCAATTTTACAATTTTATCTTAGTTTGCCATGAAAATTCTATAATCGTGCCAAATTTCAAGTCTCTAGATCCCATGCAGCTGCCTCACATTTTTTGTTCTCGCATGGGTCCGAAAAGGGGCAAAACCGCCCTTTAAAAATGAGAATTTTTGTAATTTTATAATTTCATCTTAGGTTGCAATGAAATTTCTATAACCGTGCCAAATTTCAGGTCTCTGGTCCTATGCAGTTGCATCGCCTTTTTTGTTCTCGAATGGGGCAATAATGGGGCAAAACAGCCCCAAAAATGAGGATTATATCAATATCGGATTTCCTTCATTAGGTGTAGTTTGACATTAACAGCATTAAAATATAAGCCTCTGATTCCCATTGAAAAGTTACCCATATGAAAGGATAGAGCTTGTTACCAAGGAAACCTATTGTTAGACCCAGAAAAATTAGCAATTTTTTGCGATAAAAACTATAAAATTAAGCTGATTCTACTCGGATTTGCATTCCGTCTTCAAAAATTAGAAACTACAATTTATATCCTATCCGACAGTTTAAGTCTTGAGTTCGTATCTTGACGGGAAGTAATTTTAAAATGCAAATATAAAAACCTCTACACCAATTTACATGTATTCTTTTGGGCAAAAAATGGGGCACAAAGGGGCCAAAATAGCCCGTCAAAATAGTAATTTGGACAGTATCGGATTTTTTCCTTCGGTTGTGACCAAAAACCTATAATCCTACCAAATTTCACGTTTCTGGCATATCTGGAAGTGCCTCATAATTTTGTATCCTCCTATATATATATATATATATATGATATATATATCATGTGTAAGAAGCACCTATATATTATAGATACTAGTTAATATGTGCTTGCATTCTGCACGCATTTTAAAATTTTAGCCTTTTTGCAAAATCAAATAATTCCCAATCGATGTTGTACATAATCATATAACCATGTCAAATTTGGAGTTTGTTGCTCATTTAGAAATGCCTTATAATTTTAATCCTCGTATGGGGCAATAATGGAGCAAAACAGCCCCTAACATTATGAATTTTTACCCTCTCAGATTCTTTCCATCAGTTGTAACTAAAAACACATAATTCTGCCAAATTTCAAGTTTGTATCTCATTAAGAAGTGCCTATAATTACAACATTCGTATGGGGTCGAAAAAGGGCAAAACCACACATTAAAAATAGGAATTTTTGCAATTTTACAATTTTATCTTAGTTTGCCATGAAAATTCTATAATCGTGCCAAATTTCAAGTCTCTAGATCCCATGCAGCTGCCTCACATTTTTTGTTCTCGCATGGGTCCGAAAAGGGGCAAAACCGCCCTTTAAAAATGAGAATTTTTGTAATTTTATAATTTCATCTTAGGTTGCAATGAAATTTCTATAACCGTGCCAAATTTCAAGTCTCTGGTCCTATGCAGTTGCATCGCCTTTTTTGTTCTCGAATGGGGCAATAATGGGGCAAAACAGCCCCAAAAATGAGGATTATATCAATATCGGATTTCCTTCATTAGGTGTAGTTTGACATTAACAGCATTAAAATATAAGCCTCTGATTCCCATTGAAAAGTTACCCATATGAAAGGATAGAGCTTGTTACCAAGGAAACCTATTGTTAGACCCAGAAAAATTAGCAATTTTTTGCGATAAAAACTATAAAATTAAGCTGATTCTACTCGGATTTGCATTCCGTCTTCAAAAATTAGAAACTACAATTTATATCCTATCCGACAGTTTAAGTCTTGAGTTCGTATCTTGACGGGAAGTAATTTTAAAATGTAAATATAAAATCCTCTGCACCAATTTACATGCTTTCTTATGGGAAAAAAATGGGGCAAACAGGGGCCAAAATAGCCCATCAAAATAGGAATTCTGCCAGTTTCGGATTTTTTCCTTTGGTTGTGACTAAAAACCTATAATCCTACCAAATTTCAAGTTTCTGGCACATCTGGAAGTGCCTCACAATTTTATATCCTCATATATATATATATATCTATAATATATAGATGCTTCTTACACATGATATATCATATATATAGGAGATACAAAATTATGAGGCACTTCCAGATGTGCCAGAAACTTGAAATTTGTTAGGATTATAGGTTTTTGGCCAAAACCGAAGGAAAAAATCCGAAACTGTCGAAATTACTATTTTGAAGGGCTATTTTGGCCCCTTTTACCCCATTTTTTGCCCATAAGAAAACATGTAAATTGGTGTAGATGTTTTTATATTTGCATTTTAAAATTACTTCCCCTCAAGATACAAACTCGAGACTTAAACTGACGGATAGGATATTAATTGTAGTTTCTTAATTTTGAAGACGGAATGCAAATCCGAGTAGAATTAGCGTAATTTTATAGTTTTTATCGCAAAAAATTGCTAATTTTTCTGGGTCTAACAATAGGTTTCCTTGGTAACAAGCTCTATCCTTTCATATGGGTAAGCTTTTAATGGGAACCAGAGGCTTATATTTTAATGCTGTTATTGTTAAACTATGCATAATGAAGGAAACCTATATTGTAATAATCCTCATTTTTGGAGCACTTTTGCCCTTGTATTGCTCCATACGAGAACAAAAATGATGAGACAGCTCAATATGAACTACAGACTTGAAATATGGCACGATTATAGAATTTTCATGGCAAACTAAGATAAAATTGTAAAATTGTAAAAATTCCTATTTTTAATGTGTGGTTTTGCCCTTTTTCGGCCCCATACGAGTGTGATTATTATAAGGCACTACTTAATGAGATACAAACTTGAAATTTGGCAGAATTATGGGTTTTTAGTTACAACAGATGGAAAAAATCTGAGAGTGTAATAATTCTTAATGTTAGGGGCTGTTTTGCTCCATTATTGCTCCATACGAGGATTAAATATATAAGGCACTTCTAAAAGAGCAACAAACTCCAAATTTGACATGGTTATATCGTTATGTACAACATCGCTTGGGAATAATTTGAATTTTTAAAAATGCTAAAATTTGAAAATGCTTGCAGAATGCAAGCACATAACAACTAGTATAATATATATATCATGTGTAAGAAGCATCTATATATTATAGATATATACTAGTGAACGTGTGCTTGCATTCTGCAAGCATATTCTCTCACCTGAAAGTAAAAATAAAAGCCGAAAAATTACTTCCAATGCATAAGTTCGCATCTCGGTTCCGAATTACGTGTTTTTCTGTTTCGACAATATTGGGGTAAAAACAACCCCTAAAATTTATAATTACAGTACATTTATAGGTTTTTGTCATTTGTTATGAATTCCTCACTTTTATACGAAATTTCATCAATGTAGCACCTCTAGAAGTGCATTTATATGAATTTCATTGTTTTAATTTTGTTAATTTTTAACAGCCACAGCAATAAATATTTCTAAAATTTTCAATGTTATTTACCACCGGGACATTATTTCCTAACTCTGTTAAAATTTTCAGCATCCTGGATCTACAGAAAGTACATAAACATTAGTCAGTTTGTTAAACTATTGAGAATTTATTACGGGCGAACGAATAAATATTTTCAAATTTCTATATTCCCGTTTTCATGATTTGGCGAATACTACACGGAGAAAACATTTCAGCTCACTAGCGCATTTAGAAATACCTAAACCACGAAATGTTAGTAAAATAGTTTATAATTTTTAGCGGCCAAAATAATACACATTGTTACAATTTTGCAATTATTCCTCCGATTATTTCTCTTTGTTCACCTCGGTATTAAATTGCAGCTCTCCAAGTATAGCAGTTTGCGCCAGACATTATTATCCTCCTATATCCTACATATATCATATATCTATAATATATAGACGCTTCTTACACATGATATATATATATATATACATGTTGTTATGTGCTTGCATTCTTCAAGCATTTTCAAATTTTAGCATTTGTACAAATTCAACTTATTCCCAAGCTATGTTGTACATAATCATATAACCATGTCAAATTTGGAGTTTGTTCCTCATTTAGAAGTGCCTTATAATTTTAATCCTCGTATGGAGCAGTAATGGAGCAAAACAGCCCCTAACATTAAGAATTATTACAGTCTCAGATTTTTTCCATATGTTGTAACTAAAAACCCATAATTCTGCCAAATTTCAAGTTTGTATCTCATTAAGAAGTGCCTTATAATTATCACACTCGTATGGGGCCGAAAAAGGGCAAAAACAAACATTAAAAATAGGAATTTTTGCAATTTTACAATTTTATCTTAGTATACCATGGAAATTCTATAATCGTGCCAAATTTCAAGTCTCTAGGTCCTATGCAGCTGCCTCGCAATTTTTGTTCTCGCAAGGGGCCGAAAAGGGGCAAAACCGCCCTTTAAAAATGAGAATTTTTGTAATTTTGTAATTTTATCTTAGGTTGCAATGAAATTTCTATAACCGTGCCAAATTTCAAGTCTCTGGGTCCTATGCAGTTGCATCGCCTTTTTTGTTCTCGAATGGGGCAATAATGGGGCAAAACAGCCACAAAAATGAGGATTATATCAATATCGGATTTCCTTCATTAGGTGTAGTTTGACATTAACAGCATTAAAATATAAGCCTCTGATTCCCATTAAAAGCTTACCCATATGAAATGATTGAGCTTGTTACCAAGGAAACCTATTGTTAGACCCAGAAAAATTAGCAATTTATTGCGATAAAAACTATAAAATTAAGCTAATTCTACTCGGATTTGCATTCCGTCTTCAAAAATTAGAAACTACAATTTATATCCTATCCGACAGGTTAAGTCTCGAGTTCGTATCTTGACGGGAAGTAATTTGAAAATGTAAATATAAAAACCTCTGCACCAATTTACATGCTTTCTTATGGGCAAAAAATGAAGCAAACAGGGGCCAAAATAGCCCCTCAAAATAGGAATTTTGCCAGTTTCGGATTTTTTCCTTTGGTTGTGTCTAAAAACCTATAATACTACCAAATTTCAAGTTTCTGGCACATCTGGAAGTGCCTCATAATTTTGTATCCTCATATATATATATATATATATATATATATATAATATATATATCATGTGTAAGAAGCATCTATATATTATAGATATCATGTGTAAGAAGTATCTATATATTATAGATATTATACAAGTTAATGTGTGCTTGCATTCTGCAAGCATTTTCAAATTTTAGCATTTTAAAAATTCAAATTATTTCCAATCGATGTTGTACATAATCATATAACCATGTCAAATTTGGAGTTTGTTGCTCATTTAGAAATGCCTTATAATTTTAATCCTCGTATGGGGCAATAATGGAGCAAAACAGCCCCTAATATTATGAATTTTTACCCTCTCAGATTCTTTCCATCTGTTGTAACTAAAAACACATAATTCTGCCAAATTTCAAGTTTGTATCTCATTAAGAAGTGCCTATAATTATCACACTCGTATGGGGCCGAAAAGGGGCAAAACCACCCATTAAAATTTGGAATTTTTGGTATTTGAATTTTTTATCTTAGTTTGCCATGAAAATTCCATAATCGTGCCAAATTTCAAGCCTCTAGGTCCTATGCAGCTGCCTCGCATTTTTTGTTCTCGCATGAGGCCGAAAAGGGCAAAACCGCCCCTTAAAAATTAGAATTTTTGCAATTTTATAATTTTATCTTAGTTTGCCATGAAATTTCTATAACTGTGCCAAATTTCAAGTCTCTGGTTCTTATGCAGCTGCATCGCCTTTTTTGTACCCGAATGGGGCAATATTGGGGCAAAACTGCCCCAGAAATGAGGATTATATCAATATCAGATTTCCTTCATTCGGTGTAGTTTAACATTAACAGCATTAAAATATAAGCTTCTGATTCCCATTAAAAGCTTACCCATATGAAAGGATAGAGCTTGTTACCAAGGAAACCTATTGTTAGACCCAGAAAAATTAGCAATTTTTTGCAATAAGAACTATAAAATTACGTTAATTCTACTCGGATTTGAATTCTGTCTTCAAAAATAGGAAACTACAATTTATATCCTGTCCGATAGTTTAAGTCGTGAGTCCATATCTTGACGGGAAATAATTTTAAAATGCAAATATAAAAACCTCTACACCAATTTACATGCTTTCTTATGGGCAAAAAGGGGCCAAGATAGCCCCTTCAAATAGGAATTTCGAAAGTTTCGGATTTTTTCCTTCGGTTGTGACCAAAAACCTATAACGCTACCAAATTTCAAGTTTCTACCACATCTGGAAGTGCCTCATAATTTTGTATCCTGCTATATATATATATATATATATTGTAGCCGAAAAGGTGAAATTTTTCGCTTCGATTTAATTTACAAGGTTCGGAACCGAGCGTGTCGCAAGTGCACAAGATAGTTCAAGAACAACCAAAGTCACAATCATTTAGTTCACATTCCAAAGTTATTGTTTTTAATTCACAAACATTTTTAAAGATCACACACGTATTATCTAATAATACACCACAAATTATGTAGACTCTAGTTTCTTAAACAAAAGGTATATAAAGTTCTTCAACAAAAGTAATTCCAGAAAACCTTATAGTCCTCAAATTTTGAGATTAAAACTCAAGACCAGTCCACAGCGTACTTGCTCCTCCGTTTACGAACAGAAGTCCTCTAGGTTGCGTGTTTCTTCGTCAGACGACGACTTGAAGCACTCTTTGTAAAAATTATACCACTGACTCGAACTGTTGCACCGACGCGACCCAGGTGAAGTCTTCTCTTTAGGCGTCGGAGACGCCTTCTTATATAGGGCGCGGGTGATGCACTGCGTTTTCCACTCCCCCTTCCGGCAACGTGACTCGCAGGCCACGAACCTGGAAGGTCACGCTGACGTCGATTTCTCCTTCGTCTTCGGCGCGCCCAAAATCCTATTCAATTTTGTAACCAAGGCTTTAATGTGGCCAACAGTGCTACAGGTTGAACCTGTACCGCCACAATATATATGATATATATATATATCATGTGTAAGAAGCATCTATATATTATAGATATCATGTGTAAGAAGCATCTTTATATTATAGATATAATATATATATATATATATCATGTGTAAGAAGCGTCTATATAGTATAGACTAGTTAATGTGTTCTTGCATTCTGCAAGCGTCTTGTCTCATCCTAATATCAAGAGTAGAGTAGACAGATAATTTTTAAATGCAAAAGTTTGCACCATGCGACGATTAATGTTTTACATTATGTACAATATTGGAATAAAAACAACCCCTGAAATTTATAATTGTAAAACTTTCCATAGTTTTTATCATTTGATACGAATACCTCACATTTCTGCAAAATTTCATCGATGTAGCACCTCTAAATGTGTAGTTATATAAAAATTATTGTTTAAAAATGATGAATTTTTAACAGCCACAATAATAAACTCTATTATATTTTTCCATATTATTTATCGCTGGAATAGCATTCCCTAATTTCTCAAAATATTCAGGTCCCTAGCTCTAATAAAGGTGCATAAACATTAGTAAATTTTTTTAAACATTTATGAATGTTTTACGGCCCAATAAATAAACATTTTCAAATTTCTATAATCCCGTTTTCGGAACTTGGTAAGATTAACCGTTAGAAAAAAGTTCAGCATTGTTGCACAATTATAACTAACTAAACCATGAAATGTTTGTTTTTATGTTTATAATATGTGACTGCATTATGCAAGCATTTTTATCTATTAGCATTTTTACAATTTCGAATTATTCCTAATCAGTTATGTCCAAAACCATATAACCGTGTCATATTTTAAGTTTGTATCTCGTCAAGAAGTGCCTTATAATGTTCACACTCGTAGTGGGTAAAAATGGGGTTAAACCACACCTAAAAATTTGAATTTTTTCTACTTTTTGACTTTTATCTTCGGTTGCAAAAACATTTACATAAGCGTGCTAAATTTCAAATCTCTAGGTCATATGGAGCTGCCTCATCATTTTTGTTATCATATAGAGCAATACTGGGGCAAAAGAGCTCCAAAAATGGGGATTACTACAATATCGGAATTCCTTCATTACGCATAGTTTAACATTAAAGGCATTAAAATATAAGCCTCTGATTCCCATTAAAAGCTTACCCATATGAAAGGATTAAGCCAGTTGCCTAGTAAACCTATTGTTAGACCCAGAAAAATTACCACTTTTTTGCGATAAAAACTATAAATTTACACTAATTCTAATCGGATTTGAATTCTGTCTTCAAAAATAAGAAACTACAATTTATATCCTATCCGACAGCTTAAGTATCGCGTTCATATCTTGACGGGAAGCAATTATAAATGCAAATATAAAAACCTCTGCACCAATTTACATGCTTTCTTATGGGCAAAAATTGGAGCAAAAAGGGGCCAAAATAGCCCCTCAAAATAGTACAAGTTAGTACAAAATAATACAAGTTAATATGTGCTTGCATTCTGCAAGCATTTTCAAATTTTAACATTTTTTGCAAATTCAAATTATTCCCAAGCGATGTTTTACATAATCATATAACCATATCAAATTTGGAGTTTGTTGCTCATTTAGAAGTGCCTTATAATTTTATCCTCGTATGGAGCAATAATGGAACAAAACAGCCCCTAACATTAAGAATTATTACACTCTCAGATTTTTTCCATCTGTTGTAACTAAAAACCCATAATTCTGCCAAATTTCAAGTTTGTATCTCATTAAGGAGTGCCTTATAATTATCACTCTCGTATGGGGCCGAAAAAGAGCAAAACCACACATTAAAAATAGAAATTTTTCCAATTTTTCAATTTTATCTTAGTTTGCCATGAAAATTCTATAATCGTGCCAAATTTCAAGTCTCTAGGTCCTATGCAGCTGCCTCGCATTTTTTGTTCTCGCATGGGTCCGAAAAGGGGCAAAACCGCCCTTTAAAAATGAGAATTTTTGTAATTTTATAATTTCATCTTAGGTTACAATGTAATTTCTATAACCGTGCCAAATTTCAAGTCTCTGGGTCCTATGCAGTTGCATCGCCTTTTTTGTTCTCGAATGGGGCAATAATGGGGCAAAACAGCCCCAAAAATGAGGATTATAACAATATCGGATTTCCATCATTAGGTGTAGTTTAACATTAACAGCATTAAAATATAAGCCTCTGATTCCCATTAAAAGCTTACCCATATGAAAGGATAGAGCTTGTTACCAAGGAAACCTATTGTTAGACCCAGAAAAATTAGCAATTTTTTGCGATAAAAACTATAAAATTCATGGGCGTCGGCAGAAATTTTTGCAAGGGGGGGCAAAACACAAAAATGCCTATCACCCAGGGGCGGACGAATTTTTCTCAACCCGGGAAAATTTTACTTAATCGGCCCCCAACTGACCACAAATCCACATCAATGAATCACTATAAATTATATTATCACTGTACTGAATATCCTCTTGAAATTAACTTAAAGCAGTTGTTCTAAACCGGTGTGCCGTGGCGCATTAGTTTGCCGAGAGGAAGGGACTAGTGTGCCGCACACTCCGAGTACATTTAATTTTTAAAAGCGTTTTAAACAAACAAACTCGAATTAATTTTATGATGCAAGGAATTTATCATAAAACTACGAGAGGAATTGATTGACCTTAGTAACAATCATACCACTTAAAATTATTATGCTACCTATAGATGTATTTTGGCTTAAAGCTAAAGGTGTGAATATGCTTCAATATCTGAATATGCCATCGACATGACGTTCCAAATTCAACAGCTTATTTATGCGTATTAAGTTGTTCGTCAACGGTCAATTTAAAAATATTAAAAGGGCATGTATAAAGAACGTAGTTGAAGAACTTTTTGAAGTTATTTCTATTACTGAGCCAAAAGGCAAGTCTAAATTTTGTCTAAGAACATAACATTTTTACACGTTGAATTATGTATTTAATGTATAATAAAATTAAACAATTATTTGAATATTGCTTTACCAATCGTAACAATCTAATATAACTGCGACTTTTACTTGTTATGCTAGTTTCTATCTTTAAAAGTATTTCCGCAGTGAAATTAACTAGGGGTGGTTTGATTTGCAGCAATGTTCTTACGCATGCATAAAGGTGTGCCGTGGAGCAAAAAAGGTTGAGAAGCACTGACTTTAAGTATATTATAAATGACTAATTTATCCCACGCGTGATGATTGGCCTTTCCCTTGAAGCAGGTTAAAATCAGTGCTCGGAATGAGCCGGAACGTATACCGGTACGCCGCTCCGTCTCGTCACACATTATACGGTCCCGTTTCGTCAGACATTTAGAAATTCCGTTTCGTAACATTTTCCATTTCGAGCAATGGTTAAAATCCATTCCGATCTGCTAAATACTATATTAAAAATACACACCTTTAACAAACGACAACGAATGTAAACATGGGCGTCGGCAGAAAATTTTGCAGGGGGGAAAAACAATGATAATACAATATGTATAAAAACACATACAAATTCATTTATTTATCAAACTATTAACAAAAGCAAACAAATTATTCTCAAATGAATCACATTATTTTTTAAACAAAAATTGTAAACGCCTTGTGTCTGCTGCAAATTTTTCTACTACTTCGTCCATAAATATTTTTTTGTTTTCATTTACATATTTCCTATGTATGCTCAACATGCATAGCCCAGACAAACGATCATCACCCACGGTTGACCTTAACCAAATACCCTTGCCCAACTAACTTTTCAAGGCGCAGTCCGAATTGCGTACATTTATTTATTATCGTTTCAGCGATGGATTTCGCATCAAAACTAGTAAGGGTTGCAAACCCCAAAAATTCTTCTCGTATCATGTCCTTACTGTCTACAAATCGCACACCGAGAGACAATTGTTCTTTTCCTGATATGTCAGCACTTTCATCTGCTAATATAGAAAATCCGACTGAATTATTGGCAGCTGCAATGATTTTCTGCCTAATGTTGTCTTCACACAATCCAATCAGCTCATGTTCTACCTGCACCGATGTGTATCGAGCATTACCTGAAGAATTTTCTAAATGTTTACGGAGTGTTTCATCCCCTGATTCCATCCGAAATTGGTAAAGGCTTTGCACGTTCCCACTATCACTAGTTTTTCCTCTAATTAATTATCTAATATCTTGTGTGCCACAAAATATGAGAGTGGATAATATGGAAAAGAGCATATTTCTATTTTCTTCAATTTTTCGTCTTGATGAACTGTCAATTTGACAGACAATATTAAGTTCTGGATTTTTCTTCATTTTTAAAAAATTACTGGCATCCATTTGTGCATATTTGTGCCAGGAACATGAAAGATGATTTTTAGCATTTTCATGAAAGTCCTCGTATTTTGTGAATGGCTTATTGATGAAAGCTCCTTGTGTCCCTCGATAAACAGCTTATGGAAATAATATGCAGTATTTGCAAACTGCTCCTTTCAGATTTATTGAGTATCCAAGCCACGGAGCATATTGATCAAGCCATACATAACGAAAATGTCGTGAACCATTTGAATCTTTCTTAAAATCATATTTTTCTAAAAATGTGTATGTTTGTTCTAGAAGAATGTGTTTCTTATCATCCGTCATTTTCCCAGAAGAATTTATATATAACCCAAGATCATTTGGATCATCATAAAGAACAGCATTTTCAGAAATGTCATCAGCACGGCAACTTTCTACACGTTCACTTATCGTAGATAATAATTTTTCAGATTCTAAAGTAGAAACAGAAACGGAACTGGTGCTAGGTTTATCTGCATTTGTAGTTTGTTTCATCGCATCTTGGCCCTCATTAATTCTTCGTTTTTAAAAAAAATTCTAATGTCCATTTCTAAAAGAAGGGGAAATCGAAAATTAGAATATAAAATGGCAGTACAGGGTAAACTAAATCAAAATCAGATTTAACATACACTAGAAAGAATAATTCAAATAAATTAAATAAATACCCGGTAAAAAAACAATAAGAATATATAAAAAACTTTTTTAAATTATACTCTTTTTATAAAGCGCACTGAAAAATATAAAATAAATTGTGTTCACGAAAATATCTGGATCTTAAAGAAAATTTTCTTTTTATATGATCATGAATCTCTTTTTTAAAATCGGTACAACCTACATTGTATAAACTTTCTCATATACTAATGCGTCGTTTAGTTATCTTTAGAAAATGAAAATCGTATGACCCGGTTTTTTAGAAAATCCAATTTTTGTTAAAGTTGCTCAAGAATATACTAGATTTATATTCATTCATTGAGAAAAATTAAGTGGTATTATTGCAGACATATCCTCAAGTAACGGTGCGAAATTTTATCAAAATCGTTAGAGCCGTTTTTGAGAAAATCAAATTATTGTTAAAGTTGCCTAGAATAAATTAACCTTATATTAATTTTTGGAGAAATACAAACTATTTGGTATTATTGAAGATGTAAAATGAAATAACTGTACAAAATTTGATCAAAATCTTTAAAGCCGTTTTTGAGAAAATCAAATTGCTGTTAAAAATGCATAGAATAAACGTCCCTTAATTATTGAGCAATGTGAACCATTTCTTCATATACTCTACTCTGTATGATAAAATGCCTAAATACGAGATTTCATTCATTTTCGCTACATCGTTTAGGCCCTAGAGACAATAACAGACAGACGGCATTGCGAAAACCACTTTTCAAGACCTCAGTCAGCTACACCTAACATATATTTCCGTCAGAATCTCGAGGTCGAATTTTTTCGCGATTACAATACTTTCTCAATATACTTCGTATATGAGAAAGTAAAAAAGTACGACACAACTACTATAGTGGGGGTCAAAAGTGACCCAAAACTGCAATAACTCGAAATCAACTACCGCGTATGATAAAAGCTACAACGTCAACTGAAAGAGAACATTGAAGTAGGAGATTAGATAAACTAACGAATCCACTGCGCGTGCCATAATCGAATAAACAAAGAAAATTGAATATAAATCTCGTGTAAGTTAATGATGCTATGAACATATTTAATATCCAGTAGAAAAATATATCAAATTACAAAATTGCGTACTCTTACAGCCACATAATTAGGTCGGAATATGTAAAACTCGTATTAATGAAGACATAAAAATGAAAGGGTTTTAAATGCATACATAGAAAACTAATTGCTTAATTAAATAGAATGAAATGTAAGCACTATGCTGAACTATTTCTCATAAGAAAATATATAATGTTTAAATGTGAAATGCAATTTAGGCGTTTTTTCGAGTCGATTTGAATCGAGTGCAACAGTGCAATCCAACAATGCAAATCGCAGTGGGGACATCACATTAAAATGAGATGAAACAAAAAACTACTATAGACGTCAGATTAAAGCCATTCCGAATTAAAGACCCTAGGAATAAGGCACTTGATTGAAGTTTCTGTAGGAAATGTGCGTCGCACGTTTGTCATTTCTATCATTTTAACAAAGTTAAAGAGAAACAATTCAATCATCGAGAATTCTTAAGTTATCGTCATAGGCACAGCAACTAATAGTAATATCCACAAAAACAAAATGTTATTCACTATTTTGATATCTTAAATTGATCTGAAAATTTGAAATTTTCTCACTTATTTAATTATACCTATCTTCGTGAAAATCCTTACAGGAGAAAAGAACTAGCTACTGTGAGTACTGGGTAAAAGATTTATAGAATTTATCTTACAATAATGGAAAGATACTAAATACAAATAATGATTATTATCTAAGGGCTAGATAAACGAATAAAATCCAACAAGAAAATTATAATAAGTTAAAAATTTTAATTTTACTGTCAACCGTACTTAATTCGAAGAATCAAGAAATAGTAACATTATTAATTCCGACTATAACATAAATACGCAACTATAAGAATTCACTTTCGATATAAGAATTATATAAAAAAAAATTCACGAGAGAGTTGCAAGTTTGCAACACTACGCGGGGCACGAGTGCGTTTCCAATGTGTGGGGAGCGTGGAATGTTGGCTGATGTCAGATACAAGTGAAGAAAACAAAAGTTTTGCGATACATATTTTTAAACAAAGCAAACACATGTTGTCAGCTTACTGCTAACTATCACTAATCTCGAAGTGTTCGCTGGCAGCAATTTATATTATCAGAGCCAAATGATGAAACTAATACGCAGGATACAATGAGAATTTAAGTAGAGGTAGTCCCTTGGCAAACTAGCATCAATGATTCTCTCGTAGGTAGTTGAACACTCTACTTGGTTAAACATTTTTAATCCAATCTTCTCTTTTGCATAAGCGATAGTTTCTCTCCACGCGGCGGTCCTGAAATTTATATTGAAGTCACCAGCTATAACCAATGGGCTGTTGTTCAACGTAGCACTGTTGGCGAATGAATTTATGAACTCTTTGAAATGATTCACACGGTCTGTTAAACCTTCGCCTTCTACAAAATTTAAATAGCAGTTGGCAATGTTAACAGCTAGCCGTCGTTTACTATCTTTCACTGATGGTCGAGCGAGGAAATACGTCTGTATGTGATAGTCGATGGCTGGTGGTACAAATATATCGACGGTGTTGCGAAGAATGGAAAAGATTGTCGTAGCGGTTGTTGTTTCTCTATTAATATACGATGCTACGCCTCCGGTTGCATGTTCGTTTTGGGTGAATAGTCTGTATCCCGGGATTTCCAATTCTGTTACTGCATATTTTCTTTTGACCTCCGACAGAAAGATCACGTCGCTCGATAGGGCGATACGATCCTGTGAGATATCGGCAAACTGAGCGTCGAGACCCTGAATATTGTGTACGAAGATCGTGTACCGGATCACCGAGAATGCTATGGACGTACAACTCGGATGGTGCGCTGAGTCCGCTCTCTTTCTCCCGTGTGTATCTCAAATCTTTTCCGATGTCAGTCGAGTGTTTGAATCTCTTTGGTTTCCTATCGTTGACTAATAGATAGAGACCGTCGAGCGTACGGGCTCTTGACAACCCCACGTAAACCAACTGCCGTGTCATGAGATCTTCGTACTGTACGCACACTCGATCAAACGATGCTCCCTGCCATTTGTGGATCGTGATAGCAGACGCGTTGATCAGTGGAAACTGACGCCGTGCTATATGCGCTTGCTCGTTGCCCTCGACGCGGTATCGGCCGCGAGGACATATGGGAACCACGGACGCATCGATGTTGTGCTGTTGAATGTAACCGGCGCTCCTAACACGCAACAATCGTCCGATGCGTGGATCATCGAATTGAACCCAGAGACGTTTGATGGTTCCGTCTTCACGCTTCTCAACGTGTTTCAGTATACACACCGCTCCGTTGACCAAACCGTCGGGTTGATCTATGTTCTTTGTTAACATGTACGCTGTGTTGATCTTGATGTAGATCGAGTGCGGTAATCCCTTGGTATCCGTGACAGACTTCTTTTGTAACGATTTCAACATTTTGTTTCGTATGCATTTTGTTGCTGTCTGGCGCGATGACGGCGGACTCTCGCACGAGTCAACTCACGATTTCGCTCACGTCTTTGTATTTTGTTTTCACGGCGATCACGACTGTGATTATCTGAAAGAATTCCTCTCGCACGCGTGGCTGGCATGGTACTGACGCGTCAGTACCACCATCGCCGCCGCCGTCATGACGGCGGGGATTGCTGTGTAGGCGGGGGAAGGGAGGGCCGTGCCTGGCACCGACTGGTACTGCCGCGTAGCAGCGCGCGCAGGTGTTGAAACTCTTCGAAATCGAATAACTTCCAAAATATTCATTTTTCATATGTAACACCTATATACATTTTGATTCGTCTCACCGAGCCCGATCGATTGATATATCTCTCGACCATGTACACCGAATATGATATATTTTTGGGGTTTTTTGGGACAAACCCAATATTTTTTTGGGTCCGCTATTGTTATCACCATACGTGCCCCGACATGAGCTATCAAACGGTGTGCATACCGTGTGTGTGCGATTCGTGGTTCTCGAATAATCTCGCGAAAACATAGCGTTACAAAATGGCACTTTTTTTCAACTCGCTGTTTCACAATCAAAAATTATTTTGTTGATATTGAAATTTATACCTAACGAAACTACATTCTTTTAGCTATCGATTGACATGAATATCGTTTTGATCCGATAAACGAGCTCTGAGATATGAGCGATCTACGAAAAGTCGATTTGAATGACCTTGGAGCGAAAAGAATAGGCACTCACTCGTGCCTAATTAGTCTCACACCTTCCCCCTTTGTTTTGGCAAACCAAAAAGTAAAGCAATGAAAAGGCGTAATTTAATAGGGGTAGTATGGAGGAGAATTCTTGGAAGTTGCTCTGAAGCTGAGAGCAGCGATATTTATATTCAGTAAGGTCTTTCCAGTTATAGACACCGGTAGGATTTCCTCACAACAAAGGGTTTAGAGAATAACGGGGTGGGAAATTTATCCGAAAAACGATCATCCTAAATATTAGGGTTAGGGTATAGTTTTTCAACTTTTGAGATTTTTACTTGAATGACTGATTTGGACTTGCAAGTTATTATAGGAATCATCAACAACATAGGGGTCATTATGACAAGGCGAAAATGCCGACATCGGCTAATATTAATAATACTAATTATTCTGAGAAATGTCACAATACACCGAGAAATAATTTACGTAAATCTCTCGAAATAAATCAAATTACTAAAAGAAGTTTAATATAAACAGTAACAATTCATTAAATTCAAACTAACCTCTCCAATGGAAGACGATGTACTGACAATGTTGTGAGTGACGATGTCCCACGTAGTGATGAGAAGATCTGGATCGTTAGGATATCCTTCTACCAAAATTAAAACAGTTTCTCTCACAAAAACTCCAAAAGCGAAACCAAAGAAATTAAAAACAAATAATTAAAATATTTCACGTGTTAAAATACTAACCAGTCCTATTAATTTTTACGCAAAATGCACACACTGTTACTGCAAAAATACGACACGACTCTCTCTGCGATGTTACTTCTTCCACAAACTAAGAAAATCTGAGGGTCTTGAAGTAATTTCTTTTTCGAGAAATTTTAAGAGAAAAAGGAGAGAGGGTGAAGAGACCAATGTGTAAAACACATGTCAGAAAGTTTTCTTGGGAACGTCGCGACGTTTGCCGACGCGTCGGTAAGATTTCTTTCTAGCCACCCGTAAGGTCATAAAATCGAAAACCTTCAAAAAGAAAGAAAGACTGCCAGCAGTAGCATTTATGATCTTCGCATACGTGTCCTCCCATTCAGAAGAAAGGCGCATGCGGGTGGTCATGGAATTTCCATACAGAAATAAGTCGTCAAAGACGGTACAGCGGTTCCTGTCCTCCAATTATTCTTTTCCTTTAGAAACATCCGAAAGAGTGCTTTAAAATATTTTCTCAACTCACGTGCAAATCGTGCCGTTTCCTGGATTCTCAGAGTGGAAAGGGGAAAATTCTGTCTTCATAATATAAATAAGAGGGAAACAGAATCGCTGGGCCCTTTTACGTCAAATATTCCGATGGGACCAATGTGGAAAATCCCCCCTCCCCCACTTTCTTGAAAACATCTCTTTTTTCCTTCACCCTCGGAGACAAAGGAGAGGGAAAGCTTGTAAAAACTACCTCGCGGATCAGACCCGCACATGTTGCCTTTGTTTTGCTTTATACTTCCCTCCATTTTTCGCAAATATGTCTCTATGAGCTGGGTGGCCGCTCCTGCTGTAAGACCGAAGTTGGGAGCGAGAATTCTCGCCATCCTTACGCAACGTGTTAATTTTTTTCGCATGCCCAGTTTTTTACATTTTAAAATAATATCTAATATAATATCTACGTTCTTACACATTTCCAGGGGGGGGCAACTGCCGACGCCCATGGTTCCCTTGACTCTTTTCCGTTATGCTTTGCCTTAGCTGCAGTTTTCGCGACTAAACCGAAGTTTTCCAGTTGACTGGGAAGATTCCTTTTTCACTCCGCAGGCAAGAATCACCTGATCCGACCTTCTAAAATCCACCTAACATCCTAGCCTTCCTACTCCCCTCTTCGCATCGTGGTTCGCGATAGTCACCAACAGCACGGAGCCAGCGCGCCTCGAGGCCCGTCGGGGTTTCCCATAGGACTTGTCCTAGAAAGCAAGTCTGCTTTCAAAATGCTCATCCCCGTGTACAGCACTCGGAAGCAGAGAAAAAAGGACGTATTTTCTACGTTATTTATAGTTTTCGCTTTTTTCCGCGATAATTTGTACGATGAGAGGTTATCATTAAGAAGAACAGCACTGGATTGCGTTACCATAGGGAAGTTTGTGAAAGCATACACTTTTTTCGACGATAATTTATTTTATGCTCCGTATTTCCTTTAATACTCTGCAATTAATTAATATACCTATCTTAGAATTTCAGAGTTCCATTTTCTCCCACTTATACAATTTATAATCAATTTAAACCAAGCATCAATATCATCAATTCGCAAAAAGCCCTGAGCATTGTTTCCGTTAAACATACGTTCGAAATATAATGCCCAGCAACTTATCAGCGGCAATCACTCGCTCGAAATAGCATTAAATATTAAAAATTTAAACGCCGACTTCCGAGATTTCTACGATAGACATCGATTACTTCATGCCAATTTTCGAATTTCAATATATTTGCGGTACAACGAATGCGAATGCGAAAGAGCACACATTAAACTGCGACATTCACCTCGCTTACCGCCATTATTCCTGCGTTCCCTTTACTCTTCTCCGTATTTTCTACGTTGTTATTTCTAGTTTTCAGTTGTTTTTTCCTCGGCAATTTGTACGAACAAAATTTAGGCTTGCAGACAAAATAGTTTTCTCACGCTGTTGTGATGCGTAAATGTAGTCGTATCTACATAACTCGAACGTCAAAAGAAGAAAAATAAACTCGAATAACTGAACTTCATTTTAACTCATTTGAACACCATCGGGAAAAACACCTGTCTCGATCAATCGAGTTATAGACGTTCGAATTTTCGAGGTTTTAGTTAATCTACATTTACATACATCCTTTGATAAATAATGCTTGTTGTTGTTTCAGAGATGATCACAGTCCTGAGAAGAACACGTTATAAATTAGCGTTCAGGAAGCTATTTCGCATAACAGAACTGACTATAGTCTCTAAATTAAAACGTGTCTTAGGGTTATAACCATTTACGGCTTTCGGGGATCCATTCTTCATTCACAGAAATGGGTATACCTTACGTCGTTAAATATAAACCTCTGAGTTAAAATGTTTCTTTAAAAAATAGTCATTAAGAAAAAATCGCACGGGCATAAATCACCATTTCTTATGGTATGGATATTTGTGACTGATACTTCGTTAAGAAATGCGTCACTTATAGTTTCAGTGGACAATTAGCTTAGTTTCATAGCTCTAAAGTTTAAAATTTTAATTTACATAAGGTGACGGACTTAAATCTTATGCACGAAAGGTTTGTACAACTATAAAATTTAAATAACAAACCACAAATTTTTAAACTTACGCAACCGTGTGAAATTTATTCTGAATTGCTAAAAAGCAAACGATACTAATTCATCGATAGAGTTTAGGCTAAGAAGTCCTGCGGGTGAGGGAACTGACCCTCAAATTCTCTATGCGGAGACGTGCCGTTACCTCCTCCCTCATCTCTCCAAAACCTCATTTCAACCCCCTTCAACCAATTCTACCGTCATTAAGAGCATTAAAACCGATAATGGTACACAAGAAAGAGCTCTTTGAATATTTACCTTTTATATCGAAGAACATCGTCAATGAACTTGGTGAATGTAGTAAGCAGGTTTTACTAATCAAACTTTAGGAAAAGAATGCGAATTCAGCTAAAATTAACAGTTATTCTTTCTCGACTAAAATGTTATTTCTCCATTGCGCACGGGCATACAAACGGCGCGAGCGGACGATTTATCGTCAGACACGTACAGTATTTTTAACAGTAATGCGGATTGTATTATAATATTCCGTATATTTATACTTACATATTTATTGGCTACGGAAATTTATCGAACCATAAGGCGTTTCTTTATTTTTGTAAAGAACGCCTAAAAAGGACGGCAGCCTCTGCCATTGCACGAAACAAAAATCTCTCAACGTGCACTCTACCCGACTCTCCTTCACTTCCTCCCCTCACCTCCCCTCCCCTTCCCCTCGCCCTCTGCCATTCCCCTTTACTACTTGTCTCTTCCTATCATCCTTCACCCCCTTCCCCCAACACGCTTCTTCCTCTACCCTCAATTCCCCTCCTCCCCTTTCCCCCTCCCTCACTCCTCCCCTCCAAAGCCTTTACACCTCCTCCCATTCTTTTCTCCCCAACCTCTTCTACAACCCTTATTTCGACCAACCTCGACCAAATCTCCAATCATATAAGAACATCGTCTGTATGTACAGTCATTTGTAAAAGTCCGTGGGCAAGCTCGGTCGCGACGCTCACGGCCAAACAGTGAAGTTAAAATTTATGTTGGCACTACGTGATTCGCAGCGAGAGAGGGGAAGGGTGGTGTGGGGTATATGTTTTGGAAGTTCGAGCAAATGAGGGGAATCAAGAAATGGCCCTAGAATTGCAGGCTACCAGGGTTGAATTGACCGCACCTCGCCCCTGAGGAAAGGTCTCGAAATTGAGACCCAGAGATGGAAAAGCCTTTTCCATGCTCATGCCAGACCAGGCTACGATTCAGCGCAAATCCTGGAAGATATTCCACGTCTCTGATATGGTTCACCAAGGAGGTGGTTTTCCATTTTCGCCGAGAGTGTGTGGAATGGAAAGGGGAGTGAAGGAAGAGGATAACTGGAAATGAGGTTAATGAAATTTACCAAGGGCTTGTTTAGTATCCACGCGCATAATGTAAAATTAAGAATTATATTAATCCTTCAATTTAACTTTAATTTGTGTAACTCACCGATTGTATGTGGAAAGAAGGAGTTGGAAACCTCATGAAAATGGAAGCTATTAAATTTTCTAATACGTTTAAATACGTTTTTATTATAACAAATTACTATATTGGTTTAGTATTAAGATTTAGTAGACCTACTGTTTTGCTCAGTTTTTAACCTCTTTTGACAAGTAGGCTTTTAAACGGGTGGATTGAGCTACCGGGACACTGGACAAAATTCCGGTGGACCGATGGTCTGTGGACCTGTGGTGCCGCCTTGGCCACTAGGTTGGTAGCCTGAGTGTTACCAAAATGAGCCAGAAGCGGGCATTTTTCCGGTCCGTTTCCCACTTCCAATTCGCCCCTAGTTATACACTCGCAGTTAACATTCATCGGGCATTGGAAATGGATCGAGCTCCGTTTGCTGAGACTTAGCCTGTGGTCAGAGGAGAGATTGTGGGGAGGGTGGCTGCTGGACATTCGGTCGCCGAAGTAGCAAGGCAGCCTATTTGCGTTAATAAACATCATGGATGTATAATATAATGGTTCTACTTACAAAGAGATAAGATTCCAGCATTCAAACGATGATAGGAAGATTCAACTGCTATGATTGAATCGTTAGAAACGCTTCCCATACGCAGTTAACTGAATATTTATCCGTAAATATTTATGTTGCTATGTATAAATGTTGACATTGCTACAGCACTAATTTCGATGCTTAAAGTGCGAAGCGAATAACGCTATTCTTTCACCTATTTGAAGTTTTAATTGGTATTAATTGAATCGAAGGCAACAATGACGGTCGCCTTGACAACGTCCGGAAAGAGTACGAAATATCCGTAAAATTTCGAAAACAATTGCGTATTTCTGAATGATTCGACCGTGTAACATGTAAGCATCGCAAGAATAAGATAGTATAGAATTTTAGCCGTTGAATAAAGCAAAAACGAAGAAAGTCGGTCCATATTTACGTGTTGTAATGAATGAAGGAAAAAAACCTTGCACTCTGAAAAATCGAAAATCCCCTGTCAACTTATGGGAAAATATAATTGTCTCCTGGAATCGAACCCGAGACTTTATGAAAATGAGAAGAGTTTCTGGGGGCCTTCCTAGCTTGTAGAAACAAAACGCAGTTTACCGCATATCTCTACGACGAACGGCTTTTGAGATACAGGGTGGGACGGACGTACGGTCGGCTATTATAGATATAAATAGATTCTTCCGAAATACTCGCACTAATTTAGGACATTTAGTAGTTATTACTGATAAACAACGCAATGCTTATAAAACAACTGAATTCTATTTAATGTATTTGTTGAAAAGAAGAACTTCTCAAAGTTCTCTGGTAATGGTAAAAATTTGATTAAATGAAACATAATTCTAATAATGCAACAAAATATACTGCAATTTTCGTCTATTATGTATTTCTAGTGCCAATGTAGATTTAATGTTTGCTTCCAGTAAACTGGAATACTTATTCGAATAACAGATACGGCTATATCTATTGTTATTAAAACTTACAATTTTCTGCCATAGAAAATCATCTTTTCGGTTTTCATTAAAAAATAACTAAAAATACAAACTCAGTTCCATGAAATAAGCGAAAATTTAAATTAAAAATTTATGTATTAACGCAGGCGTCCACATCCTTTACTCCGTTGTCGGTTCAAGTCCCTAGCGACCATGGCAACGCAGCCAGTGTTCGTCCAGCGTAAATGGAAAGCCATATCCTTTGGTGAACCGTTTCAGACGTGGAATAACCTCGAGGATGAGCATGGAAAACACTTTCCCGTCTTTGGATCTCTCCTTCGAGGCCCTTCCACTGGGGCGAGAAGCGGTCTCCATTCGACCCCGGTAGCCTGCAATTCTACGGCCATTTCTTGATTCCCCTCATTCGCTCGAACTTCCAAAACATACCCCACACCATCCTTACCCTCTCTCGTTGCGAATCACGTAGTGCCAACATAAATTTTAATTTCACTGTTTGGCCGTGAGCGTCGCGACCGAGCTTGCCCACACACTTTTACAAATGACTGTATATTAAACTACGACTTTCCCACCGTTGGCATTCTGGCGTTCCCTTTCCCCATTTGGGGAAGAATTTTGGAGAACTGGTGATTCTATCGACACGCATACGCCCGGCCCTTGGCAGACTCCCTTTCCACTCTGCGAGGCCCTCTTTCCTATAACCTCCTTGACATCCCAATTCCGCATGTTCGTTTTAACGCAAACCTACCTACCTAAGTACAATTGCTCTTCTGCGAATTTCGTATTAATCTGAGAGGATGAATGAAATATGGAGTTATCATTACGAAGAATAGCATTGGATTGCGTTACCATACGGGAGTGTTGTGAAAGCATAGACTTTTTTCGACGATAATTTATTTTATGCTCCGTATTTCCTTTAATATTCTGCAATTAATTAATATATCTTAGAATTTCAGAGTTCCATTTTCTCCCACTCATACAGTTTATAATCAATTTAAACCAAGCATCAATATCATCAATTCGCAAAAAGCAATGAGCAACCACGTTTCCCAGGGCTGGAACGGGGCCTATTAATGTCTCTGTATATACCAGGTGGCGTAAAAAATTCTCTTTTTTTAAAAAAGAACAATGGCAATTTTTTAATGAAAGATAGTTATTATTAAAATTAATTTTTTGAATTATTATATAATTATACGTAAAAAATCGTCATAATCTCAATATATAACAAGGCGCTGGGCCCTGTTCGGAAGAACAGAGTGCACACGCTTCAAGCCAAACCTACCGTTCCCTCCCCTCCTCCCCCTCTTTCCACGACCCTTGAGGAAAAACCACGCGACTTGTCAGCATATAAAGGGTGAAATTTTCTGCGTTCTCGTCATTCGTCTAATCGTCATTCGTCTAACCGCAAGTGAAGACGCTACGAGTCCGAATACGCGCAAGCTAAACAAAGGCGGGAGTGAACCCGGCACATTTGCAACGGAAGAAAAGTCGGAAATAGGAATGGGAGATTCGGAAACATTTCTGGGGCGGAAAACCTGTGCGAATAATGAAGATATTAGTTAGTCGCGTCGGAAAAATTGCGTGCCTTCTCACCTGTCCGCCTTCTGCAGTTGCCCGGACTTCAGCCTACTTCGACCTCGAGGGACTTCCTGCAACCATCAAGAGGAGTTTCGGTCGCCGTTGGAACAGAGTGCTTCCGCCGATGGAGGATTTTCCGCAGCGCAAGTTCACGCGAACCACCACCTCCGACCCCGCTCTCTTTAAGCGTAATGGTGTAGTGTGTAAGTCAAAGGAGACAAGGTATCCCTCCGCTAGGGCCCACCGAATGGGCCATAAGGAAATATAACACTTAAGGTCTGGGGGGTAAATTAGAGTGAAAGCTAAACTTAAGGTAGATGTAAGGATGTCTAGTTATAAGGTTTTCCTACTATGTACACTGGCCGCTCGGCCTCCTCTCCTCACAAGATGCGTGAAATAAAAACTTCTTCAAAATCTATCCTCTTTCTTTCCTTGGCGGCAAATGGTGCCGTAACATGGTTTTATAGGGCTCTCTAATTGCAACTGCTGCCCTGGCAGTAGACAGTTGCAATTAGGGAGGCGAACCCCTCCATTCTTAAAAGGGGAAACGAGCCAATTTCACAGCACCTCTTTGGGTGGCTAGGAAGTCTGTGAATCTATTTTTATATCTTACAATGTAGAACTAAAAGTAATATCGCTGGTCTTATAACTCTGTTGATTAAATGTTAAAATTCTATTTAAAATGTGTACAGGTGACAAGCAGCCGGCTTCTTTCTTCATACCAAGGACTTCCCCAGCAAGGAACCTGTGTAGGACACACACTGGCATCCTGTCATAGCAAACTGAACGAACCTAGAAAAGTCGCTGTGCAGCAATGTGTCGTTTTCAACTTTGAAGAGCCCCTTCCAATGAAATCTCGCATCTAGAATGAGTGCTAAGAGTTTGTGAAACCTATTTTTATTGGCTTCATAAGCTAAAATTGAGCTTCAAGATTTTTGAAATCGTAATTATTTGTGATAAATTTATTTTTCAGAATGTTAACGAATTGTTTTTGGAAAATGCTCTCCCTTTCTTGCTGATGAAGAAAAGGGGATCTTTATTATATAAAGTCATGCATTTTTTTTAATCTGATGAATTTTGTATATAAATAATAAAATCAAAAGCTATAATAAAAAAAATATATCTGAAATTTGTTCTTGTTTTGACTTTTTACTCCATTACGAACCTTCCCTTTTTAATCAACTTTTTTCTAACTTGAAAAAATCTGATGTGGCCAATTCACACACATATATATATACATATACATATATATATACACAGCAGTTGTGTCTCTCTTGTGCTGACGAAGGGATCATCCCGAAAGCTGTAACCTCTACAAATGTGTCTCTCCAACACCCCAGCGGCTCTACTTCCGGTAAGTGTTCACTGGGTTTCCTTCAACACCTAGTTGCCCAAAATATCCTTACTTACCTTTCCCCTTCCTTAGTATTTATATATATACATATATATATATACATATACAGTAGAACCTCATAAATCCGGAATTATCAAAAATCCGGCCGTTTTTGAAATGTGCACTTTTTAAAATTTTTGCCGTGGGTAGCCTAATCCACTATGGAACGACAAACGCACCACTTCGCATCAAAATTCGCGAATTCTAGAACCAATTTGACGGCAGCAGTTACATTGTATGTGTGAGTGAGTCCAATTGTCAGCTGACCAATACATGTTGGTACGTGTTAGGGAATAGTTTCCACAGTCACATTGTATAACTTGTATACAGTCGCGTGTTCAGAGTCGTAGCGATCGCATGTGTCTTTCATTAGTGTGATATTGCTCAAGTTCATATTGGAATGTCTTAAAAAAAAAGCTGAAAACCCCTCCAGTAGTATTATGAAGCGTAAACATAAATCTCTTTCTATTGAACAGAAAGTAGATTTATTAAGAAAACTTGAAAAAGGTGCTTCAGTTAAGAGACTTTGTGAAGAATATAGCGTAGGCAGTTCTACTGTGTATGACTTGAAGAAAGGAAAAAGTGAGTTGCTGACATTTTATGCAGACAGTGACACTCCTAAGGCTGAAAAACATTACACAACGATATCGATAGAGTATTATTTGAATGGTTTCGACAAAGAAGAATCACGGTATCAGGCCTATTGCTAATACAGCAAGCAAAGAAATTCCATGACGATTTGAAAATCAATAAAGCTTGCGATTATTCGCAAGGTTGGCTTCATCGCTTCAAGCTTCGCCATGGAATACGAAAATTAGCAGTGTCTGGCGAAAAACTTAGTGCCGATTCGGATGCTGCCGAAACATTTGTAGAGGAGTTTACGAAGTTAATTTCGGATGAAAATCTTACTGAGAGCAAATATATAACGCGGACGAGACAGGATTATTTTGGCGATGTCTTCCTCGAAGCACACTTGCAGCCGCCGATGAGGATATGACATTTGGAGTGAAGGAGTCAAAGGAGAGGCTGACGGTTCTTGCGTGCGCAAATGCAGCAGGTACGCGCAAACTAGAGCTAACTGTAATTGGTAAAAGTGCATACCCTCTTGCTTTAAAGAGTGTAAAGAATTTTCCTGTCAACTACCGTGCTAATAAACGTGCACGGATAACTTCTTAATTAATGTTGGATTGGTTTTTGAATTATTTTGCACCGGAGGCACGTGCTCATTGTAAATCTAAGGGACTAGGTGATGATTTTAAAATAATTCTGACATTAGATAACTGTCCTGCCCATCCTGATGCATCACTTTTGGTATTGGGTAACGTACGTGTGGTTTATTTATCTCCAAATTGTACATCTATTATTCAACCTATGGATTAGGGAATATTACGCTCACTAAAATGCTATTACAGACAGCAATTTATGCAGAAACTGCTTGTTGCTTGCAATAGAGGCCAAAGTGTTGACGGATTTAACATTAAGGACTCGATTTGGACTCTAGCTAAAGCGTGGACTGATGTAACGGCCGCAACACTGAAAAATGCCTGGCATAATTTGTTGCCTGCAAGCATGTTTGAAGAATGTGATGAATCACCACCAGATTTTCTAGGTTTCAATGTTAGTGACAAAAAGAGACTGGTGTCTGAAATTATGGAATTTGCTAAGGGATCGACGAATAACGCTTTCACGAAGGGTCTGGAAGAAAACGTTTAAAACTGGATGGAATTCGACTATGAAGTCCCTGTAGTGAATCGGCTAACTGACGGAGAAATAGTTAAAATGGATTTGGCACCCGAACGTGAGAATTATGAAAAAAGAGAAAGTGACGATGATGACAATGCAGCTGCAAACAAGTCTTCAATAGATCGTTGCATAGAATTAGTCACTGATACAATATCGGCTTTAGAGCAGCGGTCATGCATCGAATCACAGCATATGATGAATTTGTACCTAATTAAAGATAAACTTATTAAGGAAAGATCACTATGTATGAAGCAATCTGTGTGATATGTTCAAGACAATTTCTCAGAAACACCTTCAAAAAGCTTCCAACACCGAAATGAAATGAAACTTGCATTCCCGCAACTAAAGACGCTGTCTCGACCTTATCGTCTAGCCATCGAGAGAAGAAACGAGACGTGTAAATTGGTAAGTGTGCATTAAATTTGCTGTCCTTATTCCAAATTCGTCCACTTGTTAATGATTCTTTCTTTTATAAGTTTTGGCGTAAATTTTGGATTTTAATGTTAAGTATTTTATTTTTTTTACGTATAGGTCGTGATATGGTATAAAGGTGCAGTGGCGTAGCCAAGGGAGGCAAGAGGACAAGGCGTCTATTATGATTTATTTAATATTTTGCATGTTTATTTACATACATTTTTTGTATGTATTTCATATTTTAAAATATTCTGGCGTGATTTCTGATTAAATTTTGAAATACGTTATATAGATTACAAAAAGCTTTCTTTGTTTTTATCTCGCAATAGGCCGATTTGTGCCTGGATACTTAGGCAATGTGCAACATTTTCAAAAAACCGGAATTTTCTAAAATCCGGCTCGCGCTAGGTCCCGAGGGTGCCGGATTTATGAGGTTCTACTGTATATATATATATACATATATATATATATATTAGGGTGTGCCAAAAATGAAAAAAATTTGAAAATTTATCGCGACAACCCGTAAAAAGTTTCCTTTTGATGCAAAAACACTCCTTGCAGAATTTGGTGGAAATCCGACTACTTTTAGAGGTCGCTATTTTGTTTCAAAGTTTCAATTTTTATGCGAGAATATCATTGTCACATATTCCTTCATATCTCGTCACCTATAAGACCTACAGAAAATTTTGTTTAACGTGTTCAGTGCAGCAGGGATATTGCTGCCCGCTCCCCCACCCTCCTACCTCTCCCCTTCCCCACCCCTCTCCCTCTGCTCCTCCCTCGCCCGCCACTTTCCATCCGTCCGAGCTGCAAGTCTGTGCCTGTCCAGCGCTCGCTCTCGCTGCTTCCTGGAAATATCCCTCATGCTAGTAGTATCTCGTGCGCATTTCTGCAGTCGCGCTCAATATGCAGCGGAGGAGTGACACCAAAGTTTGGCTCATAGGCCAGCCGAATGATAAAATATTAGGATGTAAGCTTCCATCAACCCGTCAAGTATTGCAGTTGTTCTTCCATCGCCACAACACACTGAAAGAGACACTAAGGCACAGTGCTACGCATGCCGTCGAAGAAGCTGTCAACTTCTGGAATAAGGCCAGTATACCAACGCAGGCGGTGAGTCGTGCAACCAACAAGCTGCTCATAGTCCACAAACGATGGACTAAAGAAAAACCGAAACAATCAGTCTGAACCTCAGAGAGCTCATAGAGAGGATTTCACTAAAGATGTGGACTGCATATTTGATGTTGTTCATGAAAATGCCTTGACACTGGTGACTGTTAAAGAAGACCAGGAATTTCTCCTTGCGCAAAGGGAGCATGATTGAGGAGGTGTTATGGGATCAGCAGATGTGAAACTGGCATTGAAGGAGAAGAGATCATTAACTAGATCAGAAAGGGAGACAGCAAGATTAGAGAAGGAAGCCTCTCGTCGCAGAAGCTCTGAACTTAAAGTGGAATTAGAGGGAAGTAGTGAGGAAGAAAACCAACATGACGACGATACGTCAGGAGAATACCGGGTGGTCAAAAATCAGTGATGATTTCAAGCAGCCCGGGGCGTTTCACAGAGCGCGTTGGATGGCCAAGGCAATATACAATATGTTCTGAAAATTTGGCTCTTTAGGGCAGAATTTCATCTTGCAAGAGGAGAAGATGTCTTCCGAGCATCAACTGTTTTTATTGTTTCCGCGTATGTCGAGTTCTGGTTCGCATCTGCTGCGGCTGTGCGGGCTCCGGACAATGATCTACGTATGCTGAAACAATTGAAGAAGGAAGCCGGGCGGTCACGCTTGTGGAAGGCAGCTTATGACAAATTTTCGAACCATCTATGGTACCTGAGTGCTAAAATGGTTCCCCTTGCATTGTTTGACCTCATGGTGACAAACGAAGCGAAAAAGAAGATAGTGGAGGCTTTTCGGGAGAGAGATGGCCTGGAAAATCCACCAAAGAGAGCTTTCATAAGGAAGGCGATGTGGATGTGGATTGTCTGGAGTTCCACGATTTTGCCAGCAAGCCATCACTTGTTTTCTTTGAACGCCTTGGTATTTCTCCTACATTTATGGACACTGAGCCGACAGAATGGGAGTCACATGATAGCTTTAAAGAAGCTCTTCGCAAAGTGCAGCATTTGCGCATCATGAACGACAGCGCAGAAAGAGGTGTGGGTCTGATGAAAATGTACAATACCATTCTTACAAATGGAGAAGAGGATAAACAGGCTCTTCTTCAGAGTGTAGCGGAGCACAGGAAGACCTTTCCAAAGTGTACTAATGCTAAACAGTCGTGAAAATTAGCAAAATATTTTGAGTATTATTTGACGTTTCACAAGTTTTCCTTACATTTTGCGTTATATTTTTGAACTTCTTGACATTAACTAGCATAAAGCATGTATTAAGTTTCATTTCTTACCAATCCAAAACTCATGTATTGAATAATGGTACTGTTTAAGCTTTCCAGCTGGAAAAAACGTGTTTGCCCCTTTGAGGTAGGCAATCTAAAAATCTAAAACACGTCCCTCAAAACCAGTATGGGCCAAAATCGATAGAACACCTCAAAACAATTTACCTTCTCAAACATTTTCTGTAGGTCTTATTGGTGACGATATGTGAAGGAATATGTGACAATGGTATTCTCACATAAAAACCGAAACTTTGAAACAAAATAGCGACCTCTAAAAGTAATCGGATTTCCACCTAATTTTGCAAGGAGTGTTTTTGCACGAAAAGGAAACTTTTTACGGGTTGGCGCGGTGAATTTTCGGAAATTTTTCATTTTTGGCACACCCTAAAATATATATATATATGTAATGATTTTCCCCATATTTGGGGTATAGATATTTAAATTACTATTAATATTGCATTATGAGGCAAAATTATTATTTCATATGGTAAAAGAATACAGTCGTCCTTATTCCGTAAATTAGGTATATTTTGAATGTTTACAGAATTCACCGTTACATGGTGGTGGCGCTGTTTACTGGAAATTACGAAAAAGTTAAATATCTCCGAAATGGATGTTCTACGAAAATTTGTTTCAAACAAAACTTGGAAGAAATATTATTCTCTACAACTTCGGTCCTCACGAAGATCACGGTTAGCCGTTATTGTCCAGAAACTAATCAGCTCTTCGTACTCATACCAAAGTGTTATATATGTAATTTGGTGTGAATATGGCAAGTAATTTTTGAGTTAGAGCTCCCACAATGGTATACATCCACACACACACACATCATTCCAAAAATATTCTAAATGTGTTCTGGAGATTTCAAAAGTATTTCCGATGAAATCTCGAGGTTGATTTTTTTCGTGATCACAACAGTAAAAAAGTAAAAAATCTCCGAAATGGATGGTTCTACGAAAATTTGTTTCAAACAAAACTTGGAAGAAATATTATTCTCTACAACTTCGGTCCTCACGAAGATCACATATAACGACGTTTTTAAGGAGATATTTGAGGGAAACCAAAAAAACCGATTATTTATAAATAATTCCTAAACAATAAGTGCTATGGAAAATTGTTTCAAATGAAAGTTGTACGAAATTACATTCTCTATAACAATTGTATATACAATAATGATGTTTTAACAGAGAAATATCACAAAAACCGAATCGGGTTTCGAATAAACCTAAACTTCTGGTAAACCGGTATCGTCCAAAAAGTAATCAGTTCTTTGTGCTCATGCTCAAGTGTTATATATGAAGTTTGGTAACGATATGGTACGTACTTTTTGAGGTAGAGCGCCCACAATCAAATACACGCCCTGCACACACATACATCATTCTGAAAATAGTCTAAACGTGTTCTAGGGACCTCAAACATGTATTTCCATTGAAATCTCGAAGTCGATTTTTTTTGTGAACACAATACTTTTCCAATTACTACGTATGGAGAAAGTAAAAAAGCCTGAATATATCATAAATACAGTAGAAAAACTGCAGAAATTTCACACTGCAACATCACAGTTACATACAAAACCATGGAGATCCTGTTACCTGAAACTGTTCCGTATGATTTAGTTTCTCCAAGTAACTGAAACAGTGGAACAAATTCAGCCATAAAGTATAACTGATTATAAAAATGTATTTTCTGTGGTTGTAACTGGAGGATAATAAAAGGCAGCAATATCCTTCCCTTGCTGATTATGTAAAATATACCGTGGCACATCAAGGGCTTTATCGCGGCACAATATGAGAAGTACATACACATATTACTCTCTCAACTCTACATTTTTATAAGGTAAAATAATAACACGAATAAATTTATCAGTATTTTTTCTTTAAAATGTTATTATTTGAAGTTTTTATCACTTACAGCTAGGAAATTTATTTCTCTGGCTTTACCGGATTTCTACCTCCTGATTTGTGAATTTATTTTTCGGGTTTTATCCGATTTTTCATTTTTTTAAATTCTGGTAAAATAAAAAAAACTGAATACACTGCACTAGTAATTCAAAAATTAACATTAAACTTGGGGCTTGGCACTTCCAGTCATGATTTAAATATGCAAAGGTTAACAATTTTAAATTGTGAATTGAAATTCCAGGGTCAAATATATAGAACCAACAAAATCATTCGCATGTATTTGTTGTCTGTATCTGATATATATATATAACTTTCACTTATTTGGCTGTAACTTATTTAAAATCTTGAGTTTGGATCTTAATTGTAACTACTAGAAAAATGCAGAGTTATCGACAGAAAATTAAATGTAATTCATTTGCATGCTACATCTTATGAAGAAGAACATGCATGCAGTGGCGGATTACTGCACAAGCTCATGAGGTTCTCTCATGGAGTCAACAATCAAAAAACTATTTTTTTCAATATTTTATTTAGTAAAATATTTCACAATCAGTATAATCTACTACTTACATACACATCTCATGTTTTTACTTAGGTTCGTTACAATTAACATCCCTTGCGTCATTTGAAAACACATCACACAGTTATAATTCATTTTTTGTTTATTTTTCAATATGTCCAAGTTTATATAATAAATATTAAATTTTCTATTTATGCATTTCTGTAAATCAATTTATTTAACCTGCTGCATACATTTTTTCCATTCATAAGTTGTAAAATTTTTTGTAGATTGAGTACCCCCCATCCCAGTCAGTTGGGGGCCTCCCGAATTTTTTGCATCTGAGGTCTTCAGATACCTTAATCCTCCACTGCATGCATGAAAAGTTTCTGCAAGGCATAAAACTTGATCATTTGTCATATCACCGAAGTGGAATTTAATTTATATCCCAAATGATACAACACTGCATTCTTCACTGTTACACTAATTGAATAATGGCAACTATTAGCAACACTTGTGGGCATTAGATGTTAGCCGTTTACAATGTGTATCAATACCGGTTCAAATATATATATATAGAGAGAGAGAGATACACACACACACACACACATATACACAGTAAACTCCCCGTTATCCAGCAATCACGCAACTAGAATTCTCAAGCAACCACCATCTCTTGCATGTTGATTTTTTTTTATTATTTCTAGTTCAGAATGTTCCCTCTAAAATTGGCGTTTTTGGCAATTTTTTGTTTACATCTAATTCGGTATGTTACCACTAAATTTTGCATTTTCGGTAGTCACAATATGCAATTGTGGATGTTTCTTGCACTCGATGTTTATGTTAAATAAAATATTTCGCATGCCCTTTTTAAATTCCTCCTAAAACTCCAATATGCGCTGAAGGTAATAAAAGGAAACGGGTTGTGCTAACTTTAACCCAGAAACTTGATATAATAAAACGTTTAGAGAAAGTTGAGAACTGCAATGTTTTAATGAAAGAGTTCAATGTTGGTTCTTCCACTATTTATGACATTAAGACACAGGAATCACAGTTAATGAAATTCGTTATGTCTTCTGAGACAACTAGAGGAAATGAATATCGGCACACTCTTCATAAGCTGAAAGTTGAGCAATTGGATATTTGCTATTTATGAATGGATTTCTACAAATCGTTCCGAGAAAGCACCTATTTCTGAACCAATGTTGACTGAAAAGGCCCAAGATTTTTATAAACAAATGAATATTAGTGAACCGTGAGCATTTTCAGATGGATGGTTAACACGTTTTAAGATTAGACATAGGATCAGACGTCTAGATGTTTTGGGTGATAAAAAATCAGCCGACCAAGGAGCTGCCGACAAATTTTGTGACTTTCTTGAAACATTAGTTAAGGAACATGGCCTAACCCCTGATAAAATTTATATTGCCAAAGAGAACGGTTAATTTTGGCGATGTTTACCAGATTCAACTCTGGCTAGTTTAAGTCAGACCCGCGCTGAAGGTATTAAAAAAAATAAAGACCGTTTAACTGTTTACCTGTGTATCAATTTGCCTCAAGAATTTCTGCTAATACATTGTGTTGGTGTGGATAATTTCTCTCCTTTTCTCGGACAAGAAAACAATATTTTTTGTCATAAAATCCTAAAGGCTGGACGAAGTTAACCCTTACTTCGTGTTGTTATTAGAACAAAAGAGAAACTAGTAGCGATAGTCATACAAGAAACTCCGTTGGATGTAATGTAGTTAGTAAATATTAAAATATTCTAATAAAACGTGTTGAATACTTATATATTTGAGTTTCATTACTTCCTTGAATGTCAAGGAATTATTTAAGAACAATTGTGAGTAGAATACATAGTCTACAGGTTAGCAATTCCAAGGTGTGTACAATTCTGCATCTGTTCATTATTTTGGTATCCAAATGCTTTATTGAGGCCTATCCAATAAAACTCTCAAGCAACCAGAATATTCACTTAACCAGAAAACCCAATTCCCTGAGCATTCTGGATAACTGGGAGTTTACTGTATATCTTATTAGTGGGCTGACTCTTTATAATTATTCAGAAACAACTTGTGACAATTTTTTCACATTTATGCCATACTTTGTATTCAAACATTTAATCAATTGGGTCATGCAACCTCTCTCTCATTCGCCCTCTCTCACTTTGTGTGGCATGCATCTTTAGACAGGCTACAAATAAATTAAAAATACAACAATATAAAGATATTCGAAATACCGCTAAACTTCTGTTCCCTGAGCATGTGTAGGCAACATTTTCACTTTGGACTGCATTCGTGGTTGGAACTAATTTGGTGGGCCGCATTAGAAGTTACAAACGATCCAGCAGGCCGGATATGAGTATGGATTATAAAAGTAATTTTCAATTATAGCCAATGTTTTAGCGACAAAACTTCACTAGAAAAGTTTTATGGCCATAATTTTATTTAAAATGATATAAAGTTTATTAAATATCATAGATAATTTTTTATTAAGGCATTGTTGACTGCATAAGATGCTCTGGCTAGGTTACATCCTCCAGCTCCAGTCTCTCTCCCTCCTCTGCATGCACACACACATGCATACTGTGTATCTACAGATCCACACTTTCTTGGGTGCAGAAACATGCATGGGTTCTGAGGGTTTCCATATCAATATGTATAGAGAAGTACCGTTTATACCCGAATATAAGACGACTCTGATTATAAGACGACCTCCCATTTTGAACTCCTCATAAAAGGAAAAAATTTATTATGCACACCATGACAGAGGTTTATTATACCATTGACTAATAAACACTGAACCAATTGAAATAAGCAATATTGTAGTGTTAGTTGGCATATACAGCTGCTTTCCTTCAAGTGTCTATCAACGACTGATTTTAACTTCTTACAGGACCTACTATGAAGGCGACGTCAATGCAAGCGTTTATTTAGATTATCAATGAAGAGAAGATAACAATAATGCATTTCTTTCGTCTATTTGAAGGTTTAATTGGCCTTAAATGAATCGGAGGCAACAATGAGAGTCTCCTTGGCAATGCCCGGAATGAGTACAAAAAATCCGCAAAATTTCGAAAAAGAATACGTATTTCTGAAAAATTTGACCGTGTAACGTGTAAACATCACAAGAATAAGATAGTATAGAGCTTTAGCCGTCGAATAAAGCAAAAAAGAAGAAAATCAGTCCATATTTACATATTTTAATGAATGAAGGAAAGAAACCTTGCACTCTGAAAAATCAAAAATCCTGTGTAAACTTATGGGAAAATATAATTGTCTCCTGGATTTGAACCTGGGACACTTTAGCAAATGAAAATATTTTTCCAGGGACCTCATAGCCAGTAGAAACAAAATGCCATTTACCGCATATCTTTTACGACGAACGGTTCTCGAGAAATACGCCGATATAATTACGCGAGATTTCATACTCACGGACGCACGCAGCTTCACTACACGCATAATATATAGGATAAAATTCAAAAGAGTATTTGTATTCGAATACATTTGAATCGATTCATTTTCTACTACTACTTTTAATAACTGATTGTTTCGACTGATTTAAAGAATCAAATATTTCGATTATACTCTGAATTCAGTTCCTCTGTCAGTGAAACTATTACGCACTGTGCGATTACAAGACGACTAGCGATTTTTCGGTCATAAAAATTGGAACAAAACCTCGTCTTATATTCAGGTATTGCGGCGGTACAGGCCCAACCCGTAGCCCTGTTGGCCACACTAAAGCCTTAGTTAAAAAAATTGAAGATGATTTTGGGCGTGCCGACGGCGGAGGAGAAGTCGACGTCAGCTTGACCTTCCGGGTGCTTGGCCTGTGCGTCACGTTGCCTGAAGGGGGCGTGGAAAACGTATTGCATCACCCGCGCCCTATATAAGGGGGTGTCTCCGACGCCTAAGGGGCTACTTCTCCGGGATCGCGACAGGGCAACGATCGAGTCAGTGCAAGAATCTGTGTAAACCGTGCGTGAAAGTTATTTAAAGTGTATAAAATCGGTTGTGAAATTTAAACAATAATTTTGGTTGTCCACGAACTATTCTGTGTATAAAATCGGTTGTGAAATTTAAACAATAATTTTGGTTGTCCACAAACTATTCTGTGTATAAAATCGGGTGTGAAATTTAACAATACTTTTGGTTGTCCACGAACTATTCTGTGTATAAAATCAGTTGTGAAATTAAAACTATAATTTTGGTTGTCCACGAACTATTCTGTGCACTTGCGACACGCTCGGCTCCGAACGAAAAAAAATTTTAAAGCGAAAAAATTCACCTTTTCGGCTACAGTATATATGGTATACAGGGATATTTTGTAAAGAGAAATCAATGTATACACAAAGTATATCATCGTCATCATCAGCTCTTTTCAATCCATTGACAGTGAATTATTAGATTTATAACATTCCACAAATGGCAGCATTTTTTCTTCAAGACAAGTTTTGAGTACAAGAAATAGTTTTATGAATCACAAAATTACCTGTGACAGCTGCACATTTTAATTTCAGTATGTGAATGCTTAAGATTGGCCACTAGATTCAGCATATAGAGCAAAAAACATATTTTGCTGTGGAAATTTAGCTAAATATAACAGAAGAGAACATAATAAAATACTGGCAATTTATGAGCATTTTCCCAAATACAAACATATCACGTTGAAAAAATTAACTAAAGACAAAAACACCAAAAATCGATGACTCGTTATTCATTGGCAAACCAATTTCTTGTCAAACGAGGCCTTTCACATAAAATATTTTATACTGATTTAGCAAAATTTTAAAATTTACTTAAATTTGAAATTCCTAGACAGAACCAGCTGTGCTTTCTAATATAAAACATTACTTAATCACTTTATTTAAAAAACATTGTATGATAGTTAATCATATCTGGTGATTAAAGACTTTCCTCAAGCATTTCATGTCTACTTATTTTGTTAAGATTAAGAGAGTTGCAAAATTATCTTCCTTTAAATACACACTGAAGGTAGCAAGATTTTTCAGGATATAGTCTGCCAAGAAGCTTCTCTATTAATTCTGTGCCATCCTTTAAAGTGAGCTCTGTTTTCCACGCTGCTGAGGTGGCAAGAGTTGCAATTTCAGCCAATTCCTTGTGTCGCTTGCACATTTTTTCAACATTTGTCAGAGCCTCCTTCATCCTACCAAAGGAATAAACAAATGACGATTGCTGTTATGTACAACAATGCAAGATCAACTGGTTATTACAACTATAGCCTTTAACAATTATTAACAAATGCTGCCTCATGAACTTATATGAATCAGCATGACAGTACATCAAATATCAAAATTTCTAATCTAGATTAAATCTAACAAAGGCATTAATCCTTACGAGTCTAAGTTTAAATTCCCTGTTAGTCTCCCTCTGGGTTTTTTTGCACAAAAATAAAAGAACTACGGTAAGTCTGCTGTATGTAATTTAAGTGTTGGAATGATTCCATGTACTCATGTGTTCATTTGAGCACACTTGTCAGATGAGGACAGAACTTTTGCAATGGTGAATGTCATCACTGAGCTTATAAGGGTTCATTCAAATTAGGCAAACCTGCAAGTCATCTATTTATATACTGTAAAGGGAAATGGAAATATAAAGCTGTATGAAAACATTGTGAGTTTCACACATAGCTATTGCCAAGCTCTCCTTGCTAAGAATAGCAGTGATGCTGTAATGAGCAAAAATGCATATAAATACAAATTAATGGAACCAAAGACATTATTATTTGGACTAGATGCATTGAGAATATGAGAGTTTGAACATTGCATGTTGCACTGATTGCTTAATTTAAAAATAAAATTAATGTGATTATTATCTTGTTTTGAAAAATATATTTAGCATTGGCATGACTTTTATAATTTACTTTGGCTGTAATCAATCATGCTGATTTGTTAAAAAACAATTTTGATTTTTCACTGATCCACTGATAGAAAATTATAGAAAACATTCATTCTACAGAGTTACGATATACAAGGGGTGTTCAAATATAAACTGGAATTTGTTTATAAAAATTAATTAATTGAGATATATAAATGTTACCAATACTACTTTTCTAAGTAATCTCTCTCACGCCATCAATTGGGAAGCTTCTTCATCCCTATTTATTCTTGATTCCTGGCCATGGCCGAATTTTTCTCATTTCAAAATTAATTACCACTTTACAGCTTCTGCCTGTCTACATAGAATCTTGTGATCAATTTAATCCATCAACTTATAGATAAGTATTACTGTTTCTTGACACAATTCTGCTGTAGTTTCAAGGAAATAAAATGTTATAAGAAATTGGACAATAAAGTATCACCCCTATTTTTTTCTGTAGCCATAGTTTTAGATTAGCAACAAAAATTCTTCTCTTCTGTACAATTACAAAACTATGGCATGACATAAAATACTTTGTAATGGTATATGTTGCAGAGCACTGTTAACCCATTTATGCCTAAAGTGACATATACTGTAAATATTTTTGTCAGAGCTGCAAACCACTTCAAAATTTGGAGTGGTTCGGTTCTAAATTTTTGGAAGTGGTTCGGTTCAGACGATAATTTTGAGAAGTGGTTCGGTTCGGTTTGCAGTTCGGTTCAACTACATTAATCATTTGAAATACTATTCAGAAATAAATTATCCAATATAATCATTACACATTCAATCTGTAAGTAAATCAATCAGCAGTCATTATTATTTTAAATGAAAGAAGAATTTATTTAAAGAAAGGAAAAAATTTATATTTTAAATATATTACAATACCATCATCATCTTCAATTACTTATATTTAAAAAAATGGTATTTTTGATCCTAACATGATTTTTATGTTCATTGTTGTTTACATATCAATTAAAAATTCTCTGAATGGATTCACTTCAAATTCATTTACCAACATACACAGTTTTATATAATAATAGCCGTCGTCTGTTGGTTGGTCACGCTATGCAAACGCTAATAACTCGAGAAATAATAATGATAGAAACTCAAAATTTGGCAGGGATGCTTGATTAACACTTATTCAGAGAGTGACGAATTTAAATCACAAAAAAATTTATTAGTTCGTCTCCAAGAGAGGCATTTCCATTTCCCATTACTTTACATGTAAAATGCGATTTTTCGACGTGCAGGCTTTTATTCATTTGGAAATTAAAATTAGAAGAAATTAACGGACGACCTTCGGATTTGTACCATTTTGAAGAAAAAGTTATAAAATTTTTATTCCGTTCGTCTTTTTTCGCCCACAGTTCGAAATATTCCATGTTAAACGTTTAATTTGCATATTTTGTGGAAATCTCGCCATTTTAACGTGATGTTGCTATGTCGACCATTATCATTGTTACACCTCAAATTACTATTATTGTATACATCCTTCTGGGAATAAGAGTGCCTTGAGTGCTTCAATACGGGAGAGAGATGGAGAGGCGTGTTTTGTGGAAAATAAGTATATTAACGTAAATATAAAAAATTTTAAGTATCAACAGTGTCATTTTAGAAAAATTGGAAATAAAAAGCATTCTTAAATTAAATTCTTTGTAAACCATACGTGCTTACGAATTTATATTGTTATTCCTTGAATTAATTTCGTAACAATGGCCGAAGTTTGGAAACGAATATAAATTAAAATTAAATGACATTTAAAACTGTTAACAGGCAATTTTCGAAGAAACAACAGTGGATCTTTTAATGAAATGATTTGTTTTTATAAAAGGAATTTTGGTGCTTATTTAATAGAGAGTAAGTTTTAAGGCTTATAATCCATTTAAATCTAATAACAGTGGCTATTATACTTTAAAGAAAGAACTGTATTTATTCACTTTACAGAATGAATTAATTTTAGGCTAGCATTGCCTATTATAAAAGGAGTTACTTTGGAATTTAGAGTATGTAAAGTGGAAGTTGTACTGAACTGACTCGAGTACATTTCAAAGCAAAAATCAATTTAAAACTGTTGTAACGGTTTCTACGATAAACAATTAGTTTATTTTTTTGTTAATATGGATCTCCAATACAACAATCCATTCAACCATCAAGGGAACAGTTTACAATGTTGAAATAAATTGATTTGTTTTTGTTCAGATAGTATTCAAAGAAATTATTCCGCTGATTGATTAATTAGTTAGTTTTTAATTTAAATATTTTAAAGAGTTTTATTTTAAATATGTAATACATAACGACGGAGAACATTATTGAGGATTCGAGTAAGCTTTCTTTCTTCGTAAGTACAGAGTACAATTTTAAAACAATCATAATGTTAAGTACACGAAATTTAATTATTTTCCCTATGTTATATATGTATACATATAATTATTTCCCGGTCTTTGCACACTGACATTCATATGCAGCATTGACGAGAACAAGGTGGGAGAAGAATAACAGAATTTGATAGCTGAAAATAAAAACCAAAGGCATTTACTAAACGACAACAGAATATTCAATAGAAATGTAATATATGACGAAATATTTCATATGTAAAAGTGTGCTAATAATTATTTTAAATGCAAATATTAATAATCAATCTATCTATAATTCTTCCGATGATATTTCAACGGGCATTACACTAGTCATATATAATCAGAAAGAAAATGCGCCTCTAGCTTAATCCGCTTTTGAGATTATCCCTGGATGGATGGACAAACTGAAAACATAAAAGTGTTTTAAAGAATTTTTAAAAATCAAAGAAAATTAGTTCCTCAGGCATTTTATTTCTTTTTCTTACCTGTAATACACATCATTTAGAGAAAAAAAGATTTATAACAAGGGCCTTACCGCCCGTCTCCCAATATTTAATCTCTTTAGTTCTACCACCCGCACTTGCCTTTATTTTTCTTATTCCCACACACATACCCATTGCCGCATTGATAATTTCCTCCCTCCTCTCTCTGGGGTTCATCCTCTCTCCGTCTTCCACAAGAACTTTCTTTTTAGTCCTTCCCATCTTTCCCCAAATCCTCCCGAGATAGTCTCCCCCCTCCAGCCTTTCCTTTCCCCTACCCGTTTATCCCTTTACAACCTACCCCCCGCAGTAACCCTCTGACAATGAGATAGGTTCCTCCTTTCCCTCCCCTCCATTCCTTTCCATCTTACAAACTACCCTCCCTCCCCTGTCTCTATCCATTTCTCTGTATATACTTTCTATTCTCACCATATCTGCACCTGACGATAGCATTGTAACGTCGAAACCCAGGTTGTAAGAGAAATAGAAACAATGGAAGTTACAAAGCGTTATTTCTTTGGTTCATTTATAACAAATAAAATAAAAAATGTTCGCTATATTTATCAAGGTTCTAGGAAAATTCTTTTCCGTAACCCCTTATTAAGATTTCCTTGATTGAATGATAGATTTAATTATTGAAGTAGAGAGTTTCTTGATTTCCAATGGTGATGATGCACGGCGTCTCAATTTATCCAACTTTCAATAATAAGCTTATGTAAATAAAATATTTTAATTAATTAATTGGTTAAATAATATGGAATAAAATATTACTCCAAATGAATTTATGATATGTAAAACTCTAATAAATTTGAATATTAATTCTTATTATCCCCCTCTGTAGAACATTGACTATACTGGTGCTAGTGAAAGCGGTCGTGTTATTAAATTCATTTCGGAATTTATTAGTTTGCCTCATCTGTTTCTTCTTAGCGGTTGTTAGTGCATTTATTTTTACTCGTTAAAATGGTATGGTTGTGTAGAACATCGGACGTTTCTTGAGATTAATCCCTATTAAAATTTTACCTATTTGGTCTAGTACTTCTTCAGCGGAGTTATCCCTCGCATCAAGAAATAGGCCAACAATACATATTTCTATGGGGAAATAAGTCAATATACGTATACTATGCAACTCTGACAAAATATCTTGTCTCTACACGGAAATCTATTTACATGCCCGGGTTGATTTGTTTATAGTAACCACGTCGGCTGAAGGTAGGACGTGCTTTCAAAGTGCTCCTAAAAGTGAAAGTCCGACAAGGATGGGCAAGAAAGACTAGCAGGGGGAAGCCACGGTAGCGGCGGTCAAGTGTGCAGTGTGCCGGAAAAAGCTAAGCAATGGCGTACAGTGCCATACTTGCAGAGAGTGGCATCATTATGGATGCACAAAGAGTGTGTTGGAGGAGTGCATGGCCGAAGAATGGAATTGTTTTGTGTGTGGTTTTACCAAACAGCAATTGTTGACCTCAGAGAAGGAGGAAGTGATTTTGAAGCTGAGGATGGAGGTGGTGAGGGCAGAAGAAAAAATTAAAGACCTAACGATGGAAAATGACCATCTGAAGTCTAGGATTGTAGTGATGGAGAGCAAAAGTGGTGGTGAGGGGTTTTGTGATAATCAACAAAATGAAGAGAAAATCAAGGAAATTACGGAGGTCAGGTCGAGACACCAAGATGGGTACGTACTCGGGAGCTGCCAAATTCCAGCCAGGATTAACCACTGCAAGGGAGGGGAATCTAGCGGCCACAAGGACTACCAGGAAAACAGCAGGAGTGCGGAGGGTGAGAGGAGAAGTGCAAACTCAGAGGACAGCAGGAGGGATATCCCGAAGGAGAACGGCGGAGAAGGGAGGGGGGGGAGAAGGAGTCTACTAATAACAGACCCACTCCCAACCAGTGGTGAACCCTTGCAAAAGGAATGGAGCCACGGCCAGTCAGAGGAGTGGAAGAAGGGAGGAAGGAGACCGGGGGGAAAGAGCCACAGCAGGGTTCCAAACAAAACTTGGGAAGAGTATGATTCCAGGAATATCAGGAAATGCAGCAGGGGAGAGAAGGGGGTGAGTAGACCCAATGAGCAAGAGGGGAGAGGATTGGACACAGCTCGTGTGAGGATTATGGGAGACTCATTGCTAAGGCATGTGAGAGAGGAGAAAGTTGGTGGGAAGGGCGGGTATGTCGTTGAATGTTTTCCAGGAGTAAGGATTGAGGAGATTGAGAGAAAAATAGATAGAATAAATGGTGAGAGGAGTGAAGAAGTAGTTTTTATACACGTAGGTACGAATGATATTATGAGAGCGAAGACAAGTGATTATGTAGTGGGATGGGTTTGGGATATGTGTACTGTGGCTAAAAGGAAATTTGGATCGGCGAAGATAATTCTAAGTGGTGTATTGAGGAGAAGAGACGTGCAGAACAGAGTTGTGGACTATATTAATGAGGGTATTGAATGGGTGTGTGAGAAACACGGCATTTACTTTGTTGACCCAAATTGTTGGATAGGGTATAAGGATTTAGCACGAGATGGGATTCACCTCAACAGGAGAGGTGTAGAAAAATTTGGAAATTTGATAAAAGATGTTGTGTGTTACTATGATTTGGGAAACTAATATGGGGATTTGGAGATGAAACTAAGGTTAAGGCAAGTGAAAATGAAAGGGTTTATGTTAAGAATTTGGACAAAGGAGATGAATGTTGTTCTGGTGGGAAACATAAGGAACAAGGCAAGGGATTAAAAATCCTTCAAGTAAATTGTAGAAGTGTTGTAAATAAAGCTAAAGAAATAGAAACTTTGATGGAAGGATATGGTGCAGATGTGGTCATTGGAACCGAATCTTGGTTGAGAGAGGATATTAATTCTTTAGCGATTTTTCCTAATGGGTTTACGGTATATAGAAGAGACAGAGACACAAGGGGGGGCGGTATATTTATTTGCGTTAAAGAAAGTTTGCTTAGTGGGATAGAATGGATTGCAGATAATACTGAGATTTTATGTGTAAAACTAATTGAGAAGAAAACAGGTAAAATTTTAAATATAATTGTGGTTTATAGAAAACCGAGTGAAGATTTTTTGATTTTGGAAGAGTTACTTAATTTTGTGGGCTGTGAGAATAAAGGGAAGGATACGGTTATAGGAGGAGACTTAAATTTACCAGACGTTGATTGGAGTGGAGATGCTGGGGGAAGAGGAAAGGCTCAAGAACTAGTTAATGGACTTATACACCATGGGGGATTCGAACAGGTAGTGGAGGTCTCAACAAGAAAGGGGGCACTTTTAGATGTTTTTCTCTTAAGGCCAAGTGAGTTATTATTGGGTTGTGAAGTCCTTCCGGGAATAAGTGACCATGAGGCAGTTGGTATTGAAGTCCACTATCAAAAAATAGGGCAAGAATATGGGCAGTTGCCACGAACAGTATGGAAATATCATAAAGTGGACAAAGTTGGATATAAAAATTTTTTAGAAAAAATTTTTTTGGAATGGGTGAAAAATGGGAATCCAGTGGATATTATTTGGGTTAACTTTAAAAATTTATTATATAAAGCGATGGATAAATTTGTGCCTAAAAAAATAATTAAAAATAATTCTGATCCTGAGTATTATGATGTGTTCATAAAGAGGATGAAAAGGAAAGTAAGGGCAGCATATTGCAAGCATAAACAAGGACTGATTGAAAGAAATAATTGTAAGGGGTTAATAAGAGATCTAATAGAAGGAAAAAGGCTGCTCATGATAAATATTTAATAGACATGCTTCAATCAAATGATAATAGTAAATTCTACAAATATATACGCAGGTGTAAGGGGAATAAAGAGCAAATTAAAAATATTAAAAACAAAAAATGTGAAGTGATAATTAACGATGTTGATAAGGTCAACGAATTTAATAAATGGTTTAGTGAGGTGTTACAACCTCCTACCACTGTCGGAGAAGATTTCAGTCCAAATGCTATGAAAGGGCAGGAATTAAAAGTAACTTATAATAAAGTATTAAATAAGCTAAAGGCCCTAAGGAAGCATAAATCTTGCGGACCTGATAGGATTCCAAATGAAGTATTGATATTAGCAGAGGAAGTTATGGTACCGTATCTTCGAGCTTTCTTCCAGATGTCACTAAGTAATGAATGTTTACCGTCTGATTGGAAAACTGCCGAAATTATTCCAATTTATAAAGGAGGTAGTAGAACGGCAGTAAGAAATTATAGACCTGTTAGTTTGACATCTTCGGTTTGTAAAATTATGGAAAGAATAATAGCAGATTATAGAAGGGACTTTTGTGAAAGTAATAATTGGTTTCATGAAAACGAATTCGGCTTTAGAAAAGAGCGGTCTTGTGAGGACCAACTTTTAGGGCTAAGCCAAGACATAGCAGATGAATTGGATAAAGGGATGGAAGTTAATGGAGTAGTAATTGATCTAAAAAAGGCATTTGATATGGTAGACCACGAGCGCTTAGTAGTAAAGATTGGGGAGATAGGACTGGACAAGAGAGTGGTAAGATGGATAATAGATTTTTTAAGGAATAGAAAACAGAAAGTAAAGATAGGAAATTTTGTTTCAGAGGAAACTGAGGTGACCTCAGGTGTTCCTCAAGGCAGTGTGCTGGGGCCGCTGCTATTTTTGATGTATGTCAATGACTTACCAAAATTAATTAAGTCAAAAATTCGGCTATTTGCTGAGGACTGCATTATATACAGAGTTATGATAACAGCAAGGGACTTATCAATATTACAGGGTGATGTAGATGTTTTATCAGATTGGATGGAGGTAAATAAAATGGCAATAAATATTAGTAAAAGTAAACAAATTGTTTTTTCAAAGAAAAAAATTAGGGGAAATTTTTCACTTTATGTACAGGGTAAAAAAATTCCACAAGTTGATACTATAAGGTATTTAGGAATAAAATTAACGAGGGAATTGGGTTGGGGTGTTCATATAGATGAATTGATTTCAAGAGGTTTTAGGAATATGAATTTTGTGATGCGGGCCCTGCGTAAAAGTAGTAAATCCACTAAAGAATTAGGATATAAAACTTTGGTGAGACCCATACTAGAATATGGGTCAAGTGTATGGGATCCCTACCATAATGAGCAGATTAAGAAATTGGAAAGGATCCAACGTAAGGCCGCTAGGTTTGTCTTGGGGCGGTTCGAAAAAACTGACAGTTTGTCATCTATGTTAAATAAGCTGGGATGGGAAAGTTTGGAGAGAAGGAGGAAGAATAAGAGAATTGTTAAATTTCATAGTATGTATACAGGCAATCCCGCTCTGCAGGAGCAGAGAAAAAGAATTTCTCAACCAAGTTTTCGAGGAAAAAATGAACACAATCACAAAATTAGTACTAGAACTGACAAAAAAGACGTGGGAAAATATTCGTTTGTACAAAGAACAGCAAGAGAGTGGAATGACCTCCCCAAAGGAATTTTAAATCCCTTTCCAAACTCCCGGTTATTAAAAAAAAGGTTGAGGGTCACTGAGGAAATTTTTTAAACTTGTTTATTTTAAATTGTTGAATTTATGTCAACCTTTATAAAGCTTGTATATACATTGCCACCTGGCCAACAGTCTATTTGTAATGTTTTTGTAATAATAATAATAATAATAATAATAATAATATAATAAATTCAAAAAGACACTTTTAGCTCGATTCAAAACATATTATATATTGCTATTTTTTTTCTTTTGCCACCTTAGAAAAGTAATCAAAAAATCAATATGATAGTAAAATTACGTTACAAGAATAATTTAAAATTAATCGACAGTTCGGGGCAGATTATTCAATATACGAAGTGCGGACACTTATGGTTCAAAACAAACGATTATAAAACATAGAGTGACCCTCTTTAAATAACACTAACATGTTAATTAATTTTATTTCTCTTAAATAAAGTTTACTAAAATATTATTAAAAATACACACTTTAGATAATTCAAGGAATTCTGCGGGAAATGAATGCCTCCGATCCAAGGGATCCGCCGAAGTCCTCGCCTGTTTTTGCTGGAATATAAACCACCAAGTAATGGAAATATCATAGAAGAACACCACATGAAAGTTAGAAAAGGAATGATATCGTTGAAAGCTCAAGCCGTTGCGAGCTACAATTTGAATTTTTCCGAAGAAAAAGATATGAGGAGAGTTATGGTTTTCTAAGAAAGACACAGCGGGGCATATTTTCTCAGGTCTGCTAATTACAATGCTGAAGGGGATGATGGTACGAAAGCAGATTACGGCTCCTTTCTAGGCCATTGTAAAATGACCCCTTTGCCTGCGTTCAGATAAAGATCTTTCTATATTCTGTTGGTCAGTTTCTGCCTACAGTGGTTGACTTGGATATTGTCGCAGTTGGTGTCCCCATAACCCTCACCATAAATGTCGTCTGTGGATAACAATAGTAGCAGAGAGGAAAGAGATAGGCACTCTTTGCTTTGACGCAAACCCGCTGGTTTTTCCAATGGAAATTCCTGGTCTTTTCCTTGGTCGGTACTTTGTGGATTGAGATCGAACCGAAACCGAAGCACTTTTGGAAAAAATTACGGTTTGGTTTTAGGTTCATTGAAAAATTAATCAGTGGTTTCGGTTCGGTTCGTGGTTCAGAAAAATGACTGCGGTTCGGTTCGGTTTGCAGCTCTGATTTTTGTGCCACACTATTCTTAGGCTTAATAACACCCAAATTTGACAAATATGTATATGGTTTTATTCACTTAACATTGAAATAAATAGTGTCCTATATATAGGCCATTAGGCATTAAGCATACAAAATATTATCAAATTTCTGTTATTTGTATACGATATGTTCTTTCATGATGCTATTTGGTGTGTTAATCTTTGAAACAGTTCACATGAAGGCCTTTCTGGCATTTTTCACATCTTGTTGTTTTTTGATGGAAGTGGGCACATCAGGTTTGTTTTTCTTATGGTAATGCTTTTCTTGTGGGCAGTCATGTCAAATCTGCTCTCTGGAACTGTTTGTGATGGTCTACCTCTTTTCCCTTGACATGGTGGATTAGCATACTTTTCCAAATAGAAGCGAGATATACATCTTCGGAAGCCTTAGATATCTGAAAAGGTATTCTTGCTACAGATTTTGTGTAGTATCCATGTATTGTTTGTTCACAGCTGCATCGATAATATAGCTTACCAAACTTGAATACCATTTCTTGCCTCTTATCTCACCCTGTAGTTAGATATATTTTAATTCATCCTGTCCACACCTACCATTTGCTCATTACACAGCTTCACTATTAACGGCTGCTGTATCTGAACTTTTGTTTTGGCTTCACAAGAATGATGGGTTGCTTGATTTACCAGTTCTATGCCTACAGCATTAGAGCAAAGGTTGACCATATTATTATCATGCCAACAACACATGACTATCTCATCATTTTCATACAATCTAAAATCAAATGACCCTTTCTTCATTTTTATCGATTCCTTTTCAGTCCTGTTATCACGAACTGTTCCTACTGCCTTCACCCCTTTGCTCCTCAAAACTGACATCAGTTTTACACTGATGAAGTAGTTGTCAAAACATAAATGGTAGGGCTGTTCACCACAATCCAGAAGAACATTAGCAAACTTCAACCACTAAATTTCCTCCTAAACCAAGACTAAGATCACTTTTTGCTTTCTCGATCGATTTCCCTTTAAGGTTCAAACCAAACTCAATATCCAAGTTTGTCAGTAATGTCACCCATAGCATTTTCTGGTGGATGTGTAGCCATGCCGATTTGGTTCATTTTCAACAGTATTCACAACTTCAACTATCCGTCAAGAATGTAATGAAGGTTTGTAAAATGACTGAGATGCAAAACCACTAAAAAACTAAAATATGTTGAAAATTCACATTTGACAAGAATTATGAAGAATTTAAGCAAAAAAGTCAGTCAGTTTGAGGCAGTAAAATTACAGGTGGTTTTGGGTTGTGAGAGGGTTAATTAAATGTCATTTGGGCTTCAGGAGTTAAACCTTGGAGCTACTTATCAATATCCACTTATGTGGTGATTGACAGTCCGACATTTCTAACAGCAATATCAGATAAACTATCAAATAATTTGAATTTTATTTACAATGGGCTTCAAAATGGCTTTTTTAACCAAAACAACAGGATGGTCTGGAAATGAATAAGAAACAGCAAAAACAGGATGTATGGTCACCCTACTATTAAATAAGTAGTAAAAAGGAGTCACGTGTTTGGGGTGTTATATGTATTTCGTATGTGAGGAACGGGGAAGAAAAACGTGATGTGATGGCATGTGCACGAACCTTCTGCTTACACATACATTAAGAATCAAGGTTTTGAATTAAACAAACTGTTCGTGAGTCACCGGACTACATCATGACTTTGAATTTCATTGTAGACGTATTTCGAATAATCTATACCAAAAAGTATGCAAAGTCCTATGGTGCTGGCCGGGGGATAATCTTGGCTTCAAATTTCACCATACCTTGTATTATTTGGGATCGAAATAACAGGGTTTTACAGTAATAGTATAGATATTAAGGAATGAAACTGGAGAAATCTCAATCAATAATTGAAATAAATAACATTTTTAATATCATGATATTTTATTTTCACTGCAAGTTTCACAGGCGATTGTAGAAATTTTTACAGAGTTTTTAATTTCAATTAGGTAGGAGTCATGAAAATTTGCTACATTTTATCTTCTTCTACTTTGCCAAAGTGTATTACTATATCCTATAGAATGTAGTTTCGACATCGGTGTTATCATGTATATTAAAATACAAAGGACATACATTTTTAAAATCTCGTATTCGAAATCATTAGGTAAATTCACTTGTCAGCTTATACTGACAAGGAGAGGCTATGAAGTGTAATTCTCAGATTTGATTCATCTTCTACCAGTGGAAAGTTTAGGTTAAAAAAAAATACCATTTCGGAATTAGGGGCCAACGCCTTTTAGTTTAAGAGAAATAATTAATTAAAAAGTACAAAAATTGGCCAATCTAAATAAATCACTGTAACTTTGCGCTTACGTACATTAGCAACCGTAGCTTAGGGATAATGAGTAGGGCTTTCGATGCATGGTCTCGGGGTTCAAGACCAGTGTTGTTCAACTTTTTTTCTCGTGTAAAATTTCATTTTTCGTATTAGTTTTTCTCCAATTTTTCGGAAAATACTTATTCACCGCAGTTTTCATTTTTTTCAAGCAGGATAATTGTTTTTAATCACTAGACCACTATTTTCCCCCATTTTTCAGAAAATATTTATACACCGCTATTTGCGTATTTTATTCCCAACTTACACCATCAAAAATCCCGTGAATTTATTATCGTAAGTTTTTATCATTTTTCCTGCGTGAAGAAGATTATTGCAAGAGCTAAAGATAAAGAATATATTTGCGGATAATAATAAAGTAACCCATCTTATTAGTTATTATTGGTACAGGCATATAGTATCAGAAGGTATGATCGCGAAGAATAATTTCTGCGAGCTCCTCGCTCTGCATCTGCCCGTCGCTGGGTTGTCATCCTCCACCTTTCAAAATTAATATGAATTTCCAGCGCATTCCTTTGGATGATAATCGTCGAAGAAACACGGAAAACATAAATATTCATGGCATCAGTAGCAACATATAAATGAACGCTTTCCACAGTTGCAGCGATTTATTTTAATTTCGTCTGTGAACGAAACTTCATTTACATTAAGAAATAATTCGCGCCGCTCCCAGCTATTTATATGCTGCCCCTATTGCCATTAATATTTATATTATTATTTTTTTCGACGATTACCATCCAAAGGAATGCGTGGGAAACGCAAACTAGATGTAAAGGGTGGAAGTGCAATTATGGTGGAATATCACAGCTTAAAGAATACGCCAATGTCTACGGAGAGTGTCAATGTAGTGATGGACAGACGCGGCTAATTTTTTTGAGGGAGTAGGTTGGGGATAACATACGCAAATAGCGGTGTATAAATATTTTCTGAAAAATGGGGGAAAATAGTGGTCTAGTGATTAAAAACAATTATCCTGCGTGAAAAAAATAAAAACTGCGGTGAATAAGTATTTTCCGAAAAATTGGAGAAAAACTAGTACGAAAAATGAAATTTTACACGAGAAAAAAAGTTGAACAACACTGGTCTTGAACCCCGAGACCATGCATCGAAAGCCCTACTCATTATCCCTAGGCTACGGTCGCTAATGAACGTAAGCGCAAAATTACTGTGATTTATTTAGATTGGCCAATTTTTGTACTTTTTAATTAATTATTTCTCTTAAACTAAAAGGCGTTGGCCCCTAATTCCGAAATGCTATTTTTTTTTGACCTAAACTTTCCACTGGTAGAAGATGAATCAAATCTGAGAGTTAAACTCCATAGCCTCTTCTTGTGAGTAAAAAGTATATTTACCAGAAATCATCCAATTGAATGAGTATGAATCTTTCATGGCGATTTATTAAATACTAGCGTTTTTGCCCATCAATATGACGGGATATCTTTAGTTAACCTTAAAATAGTTGCCTCCCTCCCCCTCCCTTCCACCCTCTCCTTCCCTTCTACCCCTCCCTCCCCCTACATCCCCCTCACTCCCTCTCTCTCTCTCTTAAATGTAAGAAGGGACTATATAGTCTCAATTTCGCCCTCAATAGTTGTCTGTCTGTCTGTCTCCCTCCCTCTCTCTCCCTCACTCCATCTCTCTCCTTCTCTTTCCCTCCCTCATTCTCCCTCCCTTCTTCCCCTCACACCCCCTCCCTCTCTTCACCCCTTCCCCTCATTCCCTCTTTCCATCCCTTTCCCCTCATTCCCTCCCCCCCCTTCCTTCCCACTCTCTCTCTCCACCTCCCTCCCTCTCTCCCCCTTCGTTACCATCCCTCTCTCTCCCTCCCTATCTCGTGTTAAAAGCATTCAAAGCAAGCTTACACCCATAAGGATTGATACAACAATAGGATTTTGAGGTCTAACAGTGTAATTGGTAGCCAACGCAACATTCCGTTAAAATGGCAATATTTCCACAAAATATGTGAATTAAACGTATAACGTGAGCGATTTCGAATTGTATGCGGAAAAAGATGAACAGAGTAAGAAACTGTAATTTTTTCTTCAAAATGGTTCAGATCCAAAGATCGTAGGTTAATTCCTTCTAATTTTAATTTCCAAAACAATAAAAGCCTGCACATCAAATAATTGATTTTTACATGTTACATTACGGAAAATAGAAATGTCTTCGTTGGAGTCGAACCCAGGACTTTTTTGGAGATTTATTTTCGTCATTACCTTAAAATATGTTAATCAAGCATCCTTGCCAAATTTCAATCTTCTACCTATTCGGGAAGTTTGTTATAACACTCTATATCGGCCATGGTGAAAGCGTGACCTACCAACCAACCAACAGACCTGGGCTATTATAGTATTAATTCCTAGAATTTCAAGAAAAAACAATATAACAATGCCATACGATTTTTAAGCAAATAGTTTTTCAAAACCATGAAAAGAAAAAATTAATTTCCTATTAAATCACAAATCTCATAAAAAGAGTGAAGGAAAAATTGTATTTGTTATATCTAATCAGACAATATTCATTCTATTTTATTGGTAAAGGATAGCTGGCATGGCATCCTTTTAAATTAACATATCGAGAGTATTTTAAACTGGCTGAAACAAAATCAGCTCACCTTGTAATTTGTTGGTCCTCTTTACCAATACATGCAAACAAGAAGGCAGCAAGAGTCAGGCACATGACCTTGAATCTACAACGAAAGAGAAGATGAAGAGGTAAGAAAAGGTATAGAATGACTTATCATTATAAGAAAACAGGAAAACAAAAAGCGAACCTTTTTGAAGGTGAGAGATTTTTTTTCAGCCCAATTGCTCCGAGTAGAGTGGTGACCATACCCTCCTGGCCATTACCCTGGCTAAAGAGACTAGATGCCAGCATGAGTAAAGCATCAGCAGCACTTGAGTCACCTTCAAATGCCCCCTGCTGCTCCACAGACAGAATCAGAGCATGAGCCCACAGCAAAGGTATCTTTGCCTCCACTTTCTCCCTGATATCAAGTACATATACATAATGGTAAATACTGTGAATGTTTAGAAGATGCAATATATATAGTAAGGTTTTGGGTGTATAGCTCTGAACATAGACTTTAAAAAACGTTTAAATTAAATTAAAAACAAAATTGAACACAAAATTTCAAATTAAGTATCTTCAGTTTAAATAAGCAGTAAAGGATTTATTTATTTATTTACAAATGTGAATGATGCAATAAGGCACATGTCCAGGTGGCAACATATTACAGTATAAAATTAACAACAGCATAACAAGCAACATATTAAATATACCATCTGCCTGAATACAAGCCGATTTTTTAAAAATATATCATGAAAAAAATCACCCCTCGGCTTAAATGCGAGTCCGAGAAAAAATTTGGGTTAGGGTTAAGTCTCGTAGTCACCCATAGATGGCAGCACATCTCTCACTTCTGTCGTGTTCAAATGATAGTACTATATTTTTCATAAAGTAATATTTGACCTAAAATGAATATTAATGAATAAATAATGAAGTAAGAATATTGAATTTAGCACTATCTGTGTTTTGTTACCGTTTAACGCTAGGTTTTTCACATTATTTGAGTGGTCACATGATCATCTATCAACATTGGTGGATGGAGATTAAAATCGTAATTATCTAACCTCATGTACTAAAATGGGAGACCAGGTAGAAATTATGGGTTCATCTCCATCACAAATTTGAAATAACAAGCATAATACTCATGATGCAAATTATAAATTAATGATGATTAAATGCCGAAGAAACAAATATTGGTCAAGCAGCAAGAAAGTATGGACTCGGTGAACCCAATGTTCGAAGATGGAGATTGCAGAAAGAAAAGTTGAAATTGGCTAAGTCAACAATGTGCATTTTCAGGCCCAAAGACTGGGTATTTTCAGGCAATCAAAGAACGCATACGAGGTGCTACCCAAAAGTTCCCAAAATGTATCTGAAAAAAAAAGTAGACTTGTCCAAAGTCCTAATCACCACCATCCCCTTCAAAGTAGTCCCCTTGGGAGCATACACAACGATCCCAACATTTCTGCCATGATCGGAAGCTGTTCTGGAAGTCCTTTTATGTCAGCGTCTTCAGCACCTCCTGTGATTTGGCCTGGATCTCCTCTACAGTGTCAAATCTTTGCCCCTTCAACTTGATTTTCATCTTGGGGAAGAGGAAGAAGTCACAGGGGGCTAAATCAGGTGAGTAAGGGGGGTGGGGGATGGCCACCATGTTTTTGGAGGCCAAAGACTGCTGCACAGCCACAGCGGCGTATGCGGGCGCATTGTCATGATGGATAACCCAGTTGTTGCTGCACCATTTCTCTGGCCGCTTTTGCCTCATGTCCTCCCTAAGCCACCTCAGGACGTCGCAGTAGAACTTTGCATTGACGGTCTGACCTGGAAGGACGAATTCCTTGTGGATAATCCCATCAATGTCGAAAAAGCAGATCAGCACTGACATAACATTGCTTTTGACTTGCCGCGCTTTCTTCGGTTGGGGTGAAGATGGACTCTCCACTGGGACGATTGCTGTTTTGTTTCAGGGTCGTACCCATAAACCCAACTTTTGTCACCGGTTACGACGTTAGAAAGGAAGTCTGGGTCATTTCTGACCCGCTCCTGAAGTTCCATGCAGACTTCCAGCCGATGTTGCTTCTGGTCATCAGACAGCAGCCTTGGCACGAATTTTGCAGCAATCCGCCTCATGTTGAGTTCGTCCGACAAAATGCGCCGGCACACAATGTTACAAACGTCATGGATCGTTCACCTACGGTCCTCGAGGATAGCCTCACGCACTTTTTCAACATTTTCCGGCATTGTGCCGGTTGAAAGTCGTCCAGAACATGTGTCATCATCAACTGACTTTCTGCCATTTTTAAACCGGTTAAACCAGTCGTAGGTTTGTGTCTGACCCAAAGCGTCACCACCAAATGCTTGTTTAAGCATTTTGTGAGTTTCCGCTGCACTTTTGCCAAGTTTGAAGCAAAACTTTATGCACACACGCTGCTCCTTCACGTCCACCATTTCAACGAAAAAAAAAAATCGCAAAACAACACAAACACAATGTTATAAAAACGCGTAGAACAAAGGAATACATGCACTCAGCGCAAAGGCAAGTCGCACACTGGTTCACAAAGGATACATTCAGCGCTACCGTACTACACTGGTTTCCGCACGACATTCAACTTTTGGGAACTTTTGGGTAGCACCTCGTATGTGAATACGTGAAAAGTTTGCATAGACAAGGTTTGCCAGTGACTCACAAAGTGTGGCAAATGAAGGCTTTGGAAGTTGCTACTGAACTTAAAATACCAAGGAGTTCTTTTAAAGCTAGTGTGAGGTGGTCCAGACGAATGATGAAATGTTGTGGCTTTTCTCTACATAGGTGCACAACTCTCGCTCAAAAACTATCTAGTGACTTTCAAGATCAACTTCTTCCCTATCAGCGTTATGTCATTCAACTTTGTAAAAAAAATTCATATTTGCTTGGTCAAATGTGTAATGCCGATGAAACTGCTGTGTATTTTGACATGCCTACTAGTAGGACAATAGCGGATGTGGGTTCTAAATCCGTCCTAGTGAAGTCCAGTGGCAATGAAAAACAATGAGAGACTGTAATGCTTGCAGTGTTAGCTGATAGCTACAAAATACCCCCTTACGTGATTCTAAAAAGAAAAAAAATACCCAAGGAAAAGCTTCCTTCTGGTGGCATATTTCGTTGTCATGAGAATGATTGCATGTCCAATGAGCTGATGAAAGACTGGCTGAAGGTTGTTTGGAACAAGTGACCAGGTGCACTGTTGAGACAGAGCGGTATGTTAATTTTAGATGCTTTTAAAGGCCACATGACTGACGAGGTAAAACAACTTTTACGAGAGGAATTGAACACCAACCTTGTCATTATACCAGGGGGTATGATTAAATAACTACAAGTATTATATGTAGTTGGAAATAAGCCCTTCAAAGACAATTTAGGATGACAGTATAGTGATTGTTTATCAGCTGATAATCATCCATTGACTCCCACCGGAAAATTAAAAAAATCTGATGTGGCCAACACATGACTTTCTCCATATTTGGGGTATATATATTTAAATTGTTTTTATGAATAGCATTATAAATCAAAATTATTATTTCGTATCATAAAAGTATACAGTCGTCATTATTACCGTAAATTACGTAAATTTTGAATATGTTTACATAATCCACCGCTACATGGTATCGCTATATACTGCAAATTAAGAAAAAGCAAAATATCTCCGAAATGGATGGTTCTACGAAAATTTGTTCCAAACAAAACTTGGAAGAAATATCATTCTCTACAACTTTGGTCCTCACAAAGATTACCAATAATGATGTTTTTAAGGAGAAAACCGGTTATTTATAAATAACTCCTAAACAATAACTACAATAGAAAATTGTATCAAATGAAAGTTGTAGAAAATTACATTATCTATGACCTTTGTATATATACTATATATATATATATATATATATATATATATATATATATATAATGAGGTTTTAACGGAGATATTTTGCCGGTTTACATAATCCACCGCTACTCGGTTGTGGCACTGTATACTGGAAATTACGAAAAAATTGAATATCTCCGAAATGGATGGTTCTACGAAAATTTGTTTCAAACAAAACTTGGAAGAAATATTATTATCTACAACTTTGGTCCTCATGAAGATCACCAATAATGACGTTTTTAAGGAGATATTTGAGGGAAACTCGATTTTTTTAATAAAAATAATACTTTCTCTATATTACGTATATGGAGAAAGTAAAAATAATGAAAGCATACAGTCAATTTTATTGTTATTTTAATGGGAGATGTAAATGGTTCCCATTGGAATCGAACTCAGCACTTTTTGAGATTTTTTTCGTCACCTTTTTATCATATGTGAATTGAGCATTCTAGCCAAATTTAGTTTCTATCTGTATTTTCTCTCGAGTTATCGATAAAGGGGGTTTAGCAATGTTATGGTAGCAGGTTTGAATCCTGCCGAGGTCATGTCAAAATAAAAATATCATTATTCTCATTTTTTCTAGCGAACGGGTTTAGCGTTACATCCGACAAAACAAAACTACCAACAGATCGTGGAAAATATCTATAGAATTTGTGAGCTATATAAGCATAGGGGCATTCGGTATATGTTTGGTGCAGTAGAGTATATATCGCTTGGCAGAAGAGCGTAGGGAGTTTGATATATCTAGGGAGGAATATGTTATAGCGGCAGTCAATGCAAATTGGGTGGCATAAATCAGGGGGTAATTTTGTTTGTGTGGTGGTCTATATCGAAGGGACATTCAAGTGATTGATGGTCGTATATATATTAGGCCCTAACTTGTTGTGCAAGTTGGGTGGCATATATTCCAGCAGATTTTTGATGCGTTTTTGGTGGCACACACACACACACACACACTCCCTCTCTCTCTCTCTCTCTCACACACACACACACACACACGCACATAAACACGCGCGCACACGCACATAAACACGCGCGCACACGCACACACGCACGCACACGCATGCGCGCACAACCTCACACACACACAAAACATCACACACACACACAACCTCCCCACACACAACCTCCATACATACAACCTCTCCCACACACACAACCTCACACACACACACCACAAACATCATCTCATTTACCTAACACACTGTTTTCCCGCACGCATTTACAGGCAGTCGTTTTCGCTCATTCACTCACTCTCGCATACATCCCTTCACGTACTTCTTCATACGTGCTGGGATATCAAAAGAAATTTTCTCATTCTATTGTTACCGTAATATCCTCAGGCTATCTTAACCCATCGATACAGCTAAAGTGACCGCGTAAATTAACCTAATACATCTCCGAACATTCCATTTAATCTTCTTCTAGATACTTCTCAATCTACAACGTAGCAGTGAAATTAGTTGAACCATGTTTTCATCATTTTATAATTCCTTTATATCAATATACAAATCATTCATTGCATTATTTATCCTCTTCTCTGGTCACATTAGCAGGTATAACATGCTCCCATGGCGGCGAGCTCTTATGGGCGCCAAATTTGAAACCCTCGTTCGCTTGCGTGTTTCGGATACTGTTGTCGTCGCCTGGTTGATGTAGGATGGGCTTGGTTGGGCAAATCGCAAAATTCGATGCACGATACGTACAAGATCCCTCATGTAATTACACATACCTCATATGATGGAAAGGTATTAAAAACGTAAAAACAATGTATCGCAGGAAAATGAATGGCAATTTTAACATAAAACATGAGCCATCAATGTTTTAATTCATATCACTGTTTTTTGACATATTTATTAATCTTCCTTTGCTTTGAGGCCGTATTGTATTTTGAAATATGATATGAAATCGAATAATTTCGCCATTCTTTGACTACAATGTCATCTACATCAATACATGTCATAACGTTATTCGTGTAAACCAAGCTCTCTGAAGGCCTCTTTACGAGCTCAAGGAGTCTCTACTCGTCATCATCTTCTCTCTCGATCGCTGGAGTTTCTTTGGGATCATTTGAATCTTAGCGATTGCTAGAATATCCATTTAATTGTCAGGAAGTTGCTACCATGCAATCGTCGAAATGTGCCGGATGGTGAGACATTTGGTTAGTTAAACAGAAAAACATTTCTTTCTTCAGAACTTGCTATTAGCCAATTACAGGTTTTTGGAAAGTGCAAATGATTTATTTTATTAGAAATCCCACTTCTTGTTAACAATAAAATACAAAACCAAAAACAAGATAGGAAAATACGGCGAAAGTAGATATTATAAGAAATATTATAATAATATGTTATAAGAAATATTGGAGGAAATATTATTCTCTACAACTTTGATCCTTACGAGGATTACTAAAACGACATTTTTAAGATGTTTGACGGAAACCGAAAAAACCGATTATTTATAAATAATTCCTAAACAATAACAGCTATGGAAAATTGTTTCAACTGAAAGTTGTAGTAAATTACATTCTCTATAATCTTTGTATAGAATCGTATATACAATAATGATGTTTTAACGGAGATATTTCGTCAAAACTGAATCGGGTGTCGAATAAACGTCGACTTCCGGTTAGCCGTTATTGTCCAGAAACTAATCAGCTCTTCGTACTCATACCAAAGTGTTATATATGTAATTTGGTGTGAATATGGTAAGTAATTTTTGAGTTAGAGCTCCCACAATGGTATACATCCACACACACACACACATCATTCCAAAAATATTCTAAATGTGTTCTGGAGACCTCAAAACGTGTATTTCCGATGAAATCTCGAGGTTGATTTTTTTCGTGATCACAACAGTAAAAAAGTAAAAAGCAAAATATCTCCGAAATGGATGGTTCTACGAAAATTTGTTTCAAACAAAACTTGGAAGAAATATTATTCTCTACAACTTTGGTCCTCACGAAGAGTCCAATAACGATGTTTTTAAGGAGAAAATGGAAAAATCGGTTATTTATAAATCTCCTAAACAATAACTACAATAGAAAATTGTTTCAAATGAATGTTGTAGGAAATTACATTCTCAATAACTTTTGCATAGAATTGTAAATACAATAATGATATTTTAACGAAGAGATATCGCAAAAACCGAATCAGGTTTCGAATAAACCTCTACTTCCGGTTACCCGTTATTGTCGAAAAACTAATCAATTCTTTATGCTCATGTTAAAGTGTTATATATGAAGTTTGGTAACGATATGGCACGTATGTTTTGAGTTCGAGCGCCCACAGTAACATACACACGTGCACACACACACACAGACATCATTCCGAAAATAGTCTAAACGTGTGATAGGGACTACAAAGCACGTATTTCCGTAGAAATCTCGAAGTCGATTTTTTTCGTGATCACAATACTTTCCTATTACTACGTATGGAGAAAGTAAAAAATCTGACGTGGCCAACACATGACTTTCTCCATATTTGGGGTATAGATATTTAAATTATTATGAATAGCATTATGAGGCAAAATTATCATTTCGTATCGTAAAAGAATACAGTCCTCCTTATTGCCGTAAATTAGGTATATTTTGAATGTTTACAGAATTCACCGCTATATGGTTGTGACGCTGTATACAGGAAATTATGAAAAAGTTAAATATCTCCGAAATAGATGCTTCTACAAAAATTTGTTTCAAACAAAACTTGGAAGAAATATTGTTCTGTAAACTTTGGTCCTCACGAAGATTACCAATTACGACGTTTTTAATGAGATATTTGACGAAAACCGAGAAAACCGATTATTTATAAATAATTCCTAAACAATAACTGCTATGGAAATTTCTTTCAAATGAAAGTTGTAGGGAATTACATTCTCTATAACCTTTGTATCGAATTGTATATAAAATAATGATGTTTTAACGGAGATATTTTGCCAAAACCGAATTAGATTTCGAATAAACCTCGACTTCCGGTTAACCGTTATTGTCCAAAAACTAATCAGTTCTTTATGCTCATGCTAAAATATTATATATGAAATTTGGTAACGATGTGGCAAATACTTTTTGAGTTAGAGTGCCCACAATCACATACACACGCGCGCTCACACACATACACACAGACATCATTCCGAAAATGGTCCAAACATGATCTAGGGACCTCAAAACGTGTATTTCCGTTGAAATCTCAGTCGATTTTTTTCGTGATCACAATACATTCCCATTACTAAGTATGGAGAAAGTAAAAAGGAAACTTGCTGAAAAATTATTGGTAAGTTGGAATGGTCGTGTGGGAGGAAGGGACTTTTGAAGAGAGGGGGAAAATGTATGGGAGGAGACGGAAAGAAAAAAGAAAAGACGAACAAAAAATCTGATGTGGCCAACACATGACTTTCTCCATATTTGGGGTATAGATATTTAAATCATTATGAGTAGCATTATAAGGCAAAATTATTATTTCGTATCGTAAAAGAAGACACGTCCTTGCCGTAAATTACGTATATCACTGCGTTTCAGAAAAAGAGTCGATTCAAAAAAGGTTTCAAGCTGTAAGCACAGTTTAATGCTTAATTTTCCTAATTATAGATTTCATTGCTGTTTTTCAACAACAGGTTACGTATATTAAGTTTAACTTAATATAAACTTTTAGGAAAATTCATGCTACCTTCATTCATTATCTCATTCCTAAGAAAATAATGCAAAATCTGTACGTTTAACTCTCATTGCCCGTTGAAAGAAACTACCATGTTATTTTTTATTAAAAATATTTTTGGAGTAATTTTTCCACGCAGAATTATATAAATGATTTAATAGATAATGATATAATTCTACGCTCCTTTGTTACTATTTGGATACAGAGGAATATTCGAGTAAAAATTTACCTAATCATATTTTCTAGAAATTAAAAAAAAACATGAAATTAAAATCGACGGAGGAAGCCTTTACTTGGTGGAATTCCATCATAAAAGAATGAGAAGGATAACTTACTAAAAGTGGAACTTTTACTAAGTTATCCTTCTCATTCTTTTTTTTTTAACATAAAATTATTTCGCTTACATTGAGAACTTCAGATATGGCCTTTAAATTGACTCCACCGTACGATATCAGACACCAATCGATACATCATTATCAATAAGATTTTATATCTTATCGACAATTACTCAAAAGCTACCATTACAAGCTCATTATACGGGAGGAGTTCTAATAGTTCAACCAAGTATTTTTGCACGACCCTGGAATCAAAGCTGCCATATTATCGAAAAGAATAATTCCCGGAATAAATCCTTCGAAAGAAGATCACTCGATTCATTTTTCTTTTTTTCCTTAAATACATCCAAAATGAGAATGCGATGCGAACGTGTCGCAAATTCACTTGCCCAGGTCGCACTGATAGCGTAGACGGGCGAAGAAAAGAACCTTTCTCTCTCTCTCCTGATTACGATTCTTCTGCAAACGTGAAAGATGACTGCGCATTACTCCACCCGTCATGCATCCGAGGGAGAAGAGATGGGAAAAAAAATAGTACTCGCGGTTCCTTCGTAAAAAATTTATCTCGCGAGAACGTTTTACTCCCGACGTCTCGCGGGCGACCTCGACCTCGTGGGTTTTTTTCATCCCTATAATAAAAATCTGATGTGGCCAGCACATGACTTTCTCCATATTTGGGGTATAGATTTTTAAATTATTATGAATAATATTACGAGGCAAAATTATTATTTCGTATCGTAAAAGAAGACACATCCTTGTTGCCGTAAATTACGTATATTTTGAATGTTTACAGAATTCACCGCTACATGGTGTTGGCGCTGTATACTGGTATTAAGATAAAGCGAAATATATCCGAAATGGATGGTTCTACGAAAAGTAGTTTCAAACAAAACTTGGAAGAAATATTATTCTCTACAACTTTCGTCCTTACGAAGATTACCAATAACGATGTTTTTAAGGAGATATTTAATGGAAACTGAAAAACCGGTTATTTATAAATAACTCCTAAACAATCACTCCTATAGAAAATTGTTTCAAATGAAAACTGTAGGAAATTACATTCTCTATAACCTTTGTATAGAATTGTATATATCATAATGAAGTTTTAACGAAGAAATATCGCAAAAACCGAATCGGGTTTTGAATAAACCTCGACTTCCGGTTATCCGTTATTGTCCAAAAACTAATCAGTTCTTTGTGCTCATGTTCAAGTGTTATATATGAAGTTTGGTAAGGATATGGCATGTACTTTTTGAGTTAGAGTGCCCACAATAACATACACACACACAGACATCATTCCGAAAATAGTCTAAACGTGTTCTAGGGACCTCAAAACATGTATTTCCGTTGAAATCTCGAAGTCGATTTTTTTCATGAATACAATACTTTCCCATTACTACGTATGGAGAAAGTAAAAAGAGAACAGGTATGGGTTTTTAAAAGAACTTGATGAAAAACATGCAAAAATTAAATATTTTTATTTCACAAGCATCAAAATCTGCAATGAAATAAACAAATTTCAATAATTAAATGATAATACTAAAACTTGAATTTTCTTAAATCTTTGCATGTAACATTCTTGTAATTATATTACTGTCTGTTGAAACTGACAGAAATGGAATATCTGACAGAGCTTCAACTACATTTCTTATACAATAAGGAGTTATAACATTCATGGCAGTTGCTCTAGTTTTTGTGTTTGCAGATACTAACTGTTGAGCAATTTCAGAATCTTGAAACATTTCTTTGAACAATTCTGTTGTACAATCCGTTGAACAAAAACTGAAGTGGTCCTTTAGTGTATGAAATGCCAAAGTTCCCTCAACGGCTGCCACAACGTCATGTATTTGAGCTTTATAAAAGCATCTCGAGTTTTCCATGGTTCACCTGCTTTCATGACTGACTTATGTTTCTTCAATTCGACATGTTGCTCCAGATCATACTTTCCTTTATTTCCACCAGAGACTTTTACTTTACAAAGTTTGCAAAAGGCTTCATACAGTAAACTTCCTGTTATCCGGCACTCATGCAACCAGAATTCTCAGACAACCAGCATTTCCTGCCTCACAATTTTTATTACATCTAATTTGGAATGTTACCGCTAAAAATGCAGGTGAATTTTAGGCAGCATTTTCTAAGGAAAAATGAGTCTTATGGTCCAGAAAATATGGTACTTAAATAAGCAAAATTAAAATTAAAAATTTTCTGAAATATGCTAAAAATTTTTAATTTGAACTCTAATAAGCCGAGAAATCCAACTCAGCATCATAAAAGGTAAGCCCTGATCTGTTGAGCAATGCATTTGGAATCATAAAGGATATGCTCCAATCCAGTGAGTGTGCTCAAACAAGAAAATGCATGTGGCAGATTTATTGTATTTCTTTACACAATATTCTTCTACAGTTATGCATGTGGTACAATCATAAAGTTCCTGGACTCTGTCAGAGTGCACTATAAGTGCTTAACTAAAGATCACTTGCACATTATTATCAAGCACTAACCTTTAGCTATACAGAGAGAAAATCTGTTCTGATTGCAATTTTTTTTTCATAAGGTGTGGAGTATTGTAGCTTTTAATACAATTTCGAAGTTGTACTGATTTGCTTAGCTTGTTTATTATGGTGATGATTAATAACATTAAAGTGCATCCTTCACTTTTGCTTGTTTGGAATCATGCAGAGAGGGCTATTCTTCTATTGACTAATTGTGTATCTGCTTTTATTTTCTTTATTCCTTAAGCATGGGTTAGGTCTTCTGCATTGAAAATTCGTGTACTGCATGTTTAGGTCTTTTCTTTTACTTTCTTCTCTTTTTATGATCTTTGGCGTACTGCTTAGATCAGGGATGGGAAATACATGGCACACCTGCCCAAAGTGGCATGCAGGAGCTTGTATTTTCTGAATAAAATATGAAGTTTCTTAGTGAAGGAGCAAAGTATTCGCACTAGGAAAAAATCTGATGATTCACATTATTTTCTTGGCATGTGACACAAAAATCATTACCGTAAATACCCAGGTTTTCAGCCTCATATTCTGCGATTTTTTATATACCCGTGTACAGTGCTCACATTTTCCTAAAATTTTTGTCTCAGTCAGAAATTTATTATTTAACTTATTATTGTTATTATGCCTTAAATTGTCAATATCATTGTGACATGATAAAACAATGAATTAAAACTGATGTCAGAGACGGCTAGGAAAATGGCAGGGCCCGGTGCAAATTGTGCGCGCGGGGCATCTTACGCATCAAAAATTTTTAATAGTAAATTATAATAACTAAAGCAATCTCTTTCACTATGACACATCAATATTTTTTCATGAATGCGTGTATTTTATAAGTACAATAAATATTTCTTAGAGAGCGTGGGGCCTCAAGCCGCCATATACTTTATTCACGTAGATTTAAGTTAATATCATATATAATCAAATTCGATTCGCCTTAATGTGCTTATTATGGCCAATGTGCATATTAAATGCACCTTTCTTATCTTTATCTGTGCAAGTAATTTTTTTAAATACCACGATAAATATGTACCCTCATATAACATGCACCCTGTTTTTCAGCCCCAAAATATTGGGAAAAAAGTGCGCGTAATACGTGGGTATTTATGGTAATCATCCCTGGCATAGATGTTTGAATTTTCTTGTTAAGGCATATTTTCATTGGTGGAAACTTTGTATCTTACAAGGGTGTCGAGGTGCCAGTAGTCTTTATATAAGTCGTTTTAAGAAACTTCAGTCTCTATCTTCATATTGCTTACACTTATCCTAATTTTTCCTTATATTTATCATAATTATTCCTTAAATTTACCCTAACTAGCTGAACCTGCACAATGTTTGTGTGGTTTATTCCATTAATTTATAAAAATTAAGGTGTGTAAAAAAAGTTTGTCAATAATTCACATTTAACTATCCAGGTATAGGTAAGGTTCGCGGGTTTGAATCTTGCTGAAGTTATGGCTGTGTGTGCGTACTGACAATTTATTATGCGAAGTCAGTCAGAAATCTGCATTTTAAAAGTCATATTAGAGAGAAAATTAATGCTAGGCAGTAAATGATTGCGAACTTTTATTTTCTTTACATTGAATTGTATGTCCTTTCTTTTTATATAACATTCAATGCAACCGTTTATTTACCTTGTCAATGAAGAGAAGATAACCATGTAATGAGTTTAAAATAACATATGTCCCTATTCTCATCTAACTTTAAATTTATGCGCGAGCCTATTTGCATTAATAAGAATTACATATGTATAATATAATGATTTTACGGTACTTTCCTGTTAACGGGAATACCTTAAAAAATGAACATGTATTGTTATGATTGTTTGAGAGGATATAACATTGAAAGGATATATTGACGTATTGTTGGATTTACGATATTCTACATTAAAACAACATTAACAGAAACTGATTGGCCGGTCTATACATTTACAAACCCAATCTCCGGACAACGTGGAGGGTTTCTTTAGTTCCGGGCGAGGCGAAGGGTGCAGTAGCGCCCAGAGACGACTACCCATTACAACAAAGCGAGCCGAAGGCCCATCGATATATCCTCTCAATTTGCGGCACAACAGTCAAGAGGATATAACATTGAAAGGATATACTGACGAGCCTTTGGCTGGCATTGTTGTAATAGGTAGTCGTCTCCAGGTGCTACCGTGCCCTTCGCCTCGCCCGGAACCAAAGAAACCCTCCACGTTGTCCGGAGATTGGGTTTGTAAATGTCGAGACAGGCCTATCAGTTTCTTGTGCGGTGATTGGGTTTGTAAATGTTGAGACAGGCCAATTAGTTTCTGTTAATGTTGTACGTAACTATGGCATGGGGATAATACGTAAGTACCAGGTCCTGCAAAGGGTCCTGGAAGTATTCCCGTTAACAGGAAAGTACCGATTTTACTTACACAAAGGTAAGATTCCAGCATTCAAATGATGAAACAAAGATTCAATAGCCTTGATTAAATCGTTAGAAAAGCTTCCCATATGCAGTCAACAGAATAATTATCCTTACATATTTACGTTGCTATGCTTCATTAATTTTGATGCTTAAATAACAGTTTGAAGCAAATAACGCTTTTCTTCCATCTATTTGAAGGTTTAATTGGCATTAATTGATTTGGGGGCAACAATGAGAGTCTCCTTGTCAATGCCCGGAATGAATACGAAAATTCCACAAAATTTTGAAAGAGGATGCGTAAAGTTGTGCCTCAACATACGCTGATTTTACTTACGCTGATTTGTCTTTACGCAGTTGGGTTGGGTTGGATGCACTCCACGCGACGACGCTTCTCCCGCTGTCTCAGCCCCAGTTAAGGCGGTTCCACACAGTGCTTGTAAACATCTCCTCTCACCGCTTGTGATTTTATTGGGTTCAAATTAACTTTAATTGCGTTTAAAAACCCACGACATGGCCCCAAAATGCAAGTCAACTATTAAATCTCCAAGTGAAACAAACAAACAGCGATCTGTGTTATCTTTACAGGAAAAAGTGGCAGTGTTAGACTTACTAAGAGAAGGCACGTATAAAGCAAACGTGGCGCGTATGTATGGCCGAAACGATTCTAGCATCCGCTCTATCAAGATTCGTGAAAAAGAAATTCGTGATGCTGTGGCATCCAGTGCGTCAATTACAGCTAGGGTAACGAGCCAAGTTCATGACAAATGTTTAGTGAAAACCGAAAAGGCATTAAACTTGTGGTTGGAAGACATGAACAGAAAACATGTTCCAATAGACAACAATGTGTTGCACGAAAAAGCCCTTAGCCTTTATTCGCAGTTAACCCCTCCCATGGAAGAGGGAGACGATGCTGATAAGAAAGTTTTCCAAGCCAGCCGAAGTTGGCTGTAGAGTTTTAGGAATCAGTTCAATTTAAAGAACATGCGCATCACGGGTGAATCTGCATCTGCTGATGAAGAGGCAGCAAAAGTCTTCCCTGTGGAATTTAAAAAATTAATAGAAGAAAGGGGCTATGTTCCAGAGCAAGTATTTAATGCAGACGAAACTGGGCTATTTTGGAAAAAAATGCCCAACCGCACATACATTTCAAAATGTGAAAGGGAAGCCCCAGGCTTTAAGGCAGCCAAAGACCGTGTGACTTTGTTGTTTTGCTGCAATGCGGCTGGGCATTTGATAAAGCCAGCTTTGATCTACAAGGCCGCCAATCCACGTGCATTGAAAGGCAAGAATAAAAACCTCCTTCCTGTTTACTGGTTGTCCAATAAAAAGGCTTGGGTGACGGCATCTTTATTTCTGGAATGGTTTCATAAGTGCTTTATTCAAGAGGTTAAGTGCTATTTAGAGGAGAAGGGACTGGAATTTAAAGTGTTTCTGACCATCGACAATGCACCTGGCCATCCTGATTCAGTCCGAATCGTGCATCCCAAGTTGTCTTTCTCCCCCCAAATACCACCTCCAGCCTCTCGACCTGGGTGTAATTCGCTGTTTCAAGGCCATGTACACACGCCTTACTTTCACTCGGATACACAGCGCTATGGATGCCGATCCCAATCTTGATGTGATGATATGCTGGAAGTCCTTCAACATTGCCGATTGCATAACTTACATTCAAGAGGCAAGTCAGAATCAGTTAATGCATGTTGGCGATCTCTTTGGAGTGAATGTGTCATTGACTTTAAGGACTTTCCAAATATCGATAATGAAGTTAAGAGCATTGTTCAAGTAGCCAGGCAAGTAGGTGGCGATGGCTTCGTCGACATCCTTGAGGAAGAAATCGAAGAACTGATTGAAGGCCACAAAGAAACATTGACCAACAAGGAGTTGGAAGAACTCGTAAAATCTTCCACAGAAGAGGAAGATGAAAAAGAGGATGGTGAAGAAGAGGAAGAGCGTTTGAGTCTTCATAAATTCGCTGCAATTTTCCAAACTGCAAAACAGTTAAAAGATTTAATTTTGGACTGTGATCCCTCTATGGAACGAAGCCTGAATGCCACACGTGTGATTACACAGGCTTTAAATCCATATCAAGAATTGTTTCAGCAGCTTAAAAGACAACAGCAACAGCTGCCCATCACCATGTTTCTGAAACAAATATCACCAGCAGATGGTCCTATGCTGGGGGAAGAGCAAGAATATACATCGCAGTTCGTACAGCGCCCGTCTTCATCATCTCATCATTCATTATACGGGTGCTGTATAATTCATCATTCTCGTAATCATCATTGTTATTTGGTGAGTACTGCGAAATTAAATGTACTGTACTATTGTCCTTATTTTTACAAAAAGTGTACTTTATTTATGCTCTTTATTACTTCTTAATATATTCGTTAGTCTTTATTATATACCTTCCATGTATTTTTAGGGCGATTTAAGTAATTTTCAAGGGTTGCTTTGACTATATGATGTTTTGTCTTTACGTGGTATGCTCGGAACATAACCCCCACGTAAGTTGAGGCACTACTGTATTCACAGTAGACATATATAAAAGTGGACAAAAAAACAGTGGACAAAAAGGCTGTGGAAATATCATCTGCACGTGCAGCACGTTAGCAGGTTGAGAGCGTTGAGAGTTAGCTGCTCTTTTAACTTCCCGTTAGCAGTTGCGAATCGCTAAAATCCGTTACCAGCAAAAAATTAGCAGTTGGCGAATTCGCAACCCACCTCTATTTTTAAGTTGTTTATTTCGGAAGATGCTTACAGAAACTCAAGAGTACCCTCAGACCAGTGGTGTAGCCAAAAATTTGGTTTGGAGGGTGCACCATACTATTTTTTCTGGTTCACTATCACAATTAGACATTGTTGAATTCATATTAGCAATGTAACAACCATAAAATACATGCACTACGTTCGCGTTTTAATTAAAATTATATCTGCGTTGGTTAAGGAACTGAAAATTTCATATTATATGGAGCAGTTTGGGGGGGGTGCACAATGTGCACTGCACATGCACTCTTGCACCTCCTCTGGCTATGCCACTGCCTCAGACCATCTGTCATCCTCTCAGATACCCAACTCACGATGACCAATGCCTCTTTATCAGTGTATCTCATGCTCTGCTAGAGTTTTTGTCTTCCTTCCTTAGAAAGTACTAGTCTTGGGCGCAGGATGGCCATATTTCTAAAATTGCAATGCGGAACAACGGAAGTGGCCAGGTCAGGAGGAGGGGGGGTGGTAAAAGCGTCAACCAACGAGTAGGCACATGACGCAAAAGTTCTGTCCAATCAGTTTTTACTTTCTCCATACGAAGTAATGGGAAAGTATTGTGATCACGAAAAAAACTGACTTCGAGATTTCAACAGAAATACACATTTTGAGGTCCCTAGAACACGTTTAGACTATTTTCGGAATGATGTCTGCGTGTGTGCGTATGTGATTGTGGGCGCTCTAACTCAAAACGTACTTGCCATATCATTACCAAATTTCATATATAACACTTTAGCATGAGCACAAAGAACTGATTAGTTTTTGGACAATAACGGTTAACCGGAAGTCGAGGTTTATTCGAAACCCGATTCGGTTTTTACAATATTTCTCTGTTAAAACACCATTATTGTATATATAATTCTATACAAAAGTTATAGAGAATGTAATTATATATACAATTCTATACAAATGTTATGATCTCACAATACAGTCTATAAATTCTCATTAAAAGTATTATATCAATATTATGCAATAATATGAGCAGTGGACTCAATGTTATGTCAGATGATATTTCCCATTGCTAAATTTTCCTCCTTTTGTGGATTGCAAACAATTGTTTGCTCTCATTTGATGTGGATTTTAATTCTCTTTTTAAAAAATAACAACTTTATACTTTCAGCTATAGAAATGTTCATGTCCTGAGCTCATACCTTAATTTTAACTACTGTATATTCTGGTGTATAAGTCAACCTTTGAAGCCACGAAAATTTTCCTAAAACTTAAGGTCAACTTATATGCCAAACATAAAATGTGAATCTTAAATTACAGATGGATAACATCGATATTTACGAAGACCATTGATATTTTGAATCAGCTGTTCCAGTGTTCACATTTTATGAGTTATTTTAGAAGATTTATAATAATTAATTTTAATACCGTATTTACTCATATAATCCATATCCTCATGTACCCCTATTTTTGGACCAGTTCATAGAGAAAAAATTAATTTGTGCTTTAATAAGGTGAAGTGTATGGCGGAGGAAAATTAGAAAAAAATCAAAAAAGTGTGGGGATTCCCCATAGGTTTGTTCTTTCCATGGTTTCCTCTAAGCTGCGCGACTGCATGGCCGTGCAGCAGTTTTTGAAGTGCCATGCAATAATTTTTTTAAGTGTGCACTATTGTGTGTATCTTAGAATATATCGGAACAGGGCCGCGTCAACCCCAGTGCACATCCGTGTACTATTGTCATGTAGGTGCGCATAGCGATATTCATTCCATGAAAAAAATTAGAGGAAACTATGGTTCTCTTCCGGGTTAAAAGAGCATCAGTGGCTCACAATGAATTCGGCAAATACAGATACCAGATGCCAACTTATTCTGGCAAAACATGTAGGTAGAAACTGATAGTAAATTTTTAATGACAAAACTGCTTTTTTTGAGTAACAATAATAAACTTAAAACTCAGCTTAAAGATACAGCTTTAATATTGTAAAAATATTACGTCATCTCAATGATGAAGATGCAACAAGGCAGTATAAACCATGCATTTAACCCTTCAGAGATGGGGTAGATTTAAATACCACTCTATCGGCCGGCCAGTTGGTATTTAATCACATAATCACTCTACTCCGACATCTGTGCATTGTACGGACCTCAATTTCATACCTTATCGCCGGCCTCTGTGCATGGTACAGATACATGCCACGCTGGTTTTAATCTACTATAATATATTTTGAAGTGTGTGTATGTGTATTTGTGTTTGTGTATTTGTGTATTTGTGTGTTTGTTCATGGAACTCCTCCTAAATGGTAAAAGCTAGAATAACCAAATTTGGTATGATTCTTCCTTACATCCTAACTTAGTGAATGGTCAAGGTTTGGTCAACTGGGATTAATCAGTGCTGCCAATATAGGGGATTAACATTTTTCCATAAGATAACACGTATAAATCCATTTCTTGACTTGCAAGGTATTCTTCCTTCAAGCATCAAAATAAGTAAATATGGACTGATAAAATTTCGATAAAAAATATCATCCTTCGAAATAATAGGCTCAATGATATTACATCCATTCAAAACTGGCGAGTCGAATGCTAATACCATTCCAAGAATTCATTAATCTTTCAGTTAGTTATCAAGAAAGATATGCTGACAGCTAAAGCTTATACAGTAAAACCTCCATATATCGAAATGGAAGGGACCAGATTTTTAGGCATTTTGATGAATGGAGGTTCAATATAAAGAGGTTTACCGTAAGGCCTTCATATTATCATTCATAAATGCACAAACTGGAAATGAAAAGTACTATTGTCTTTTTAATTACTATATTAGTATATTTATATATACACAACATAGATTTAATATATTTATATCTTAAGTATAAGCCTAAATGAACAATAAATGAATGTGTACTCTACCTATTGTTTACTGGAAAAAAGCTGGTAATTTCAGTCTGTCATCTTTTTTTTTAAATTCATTGGATACAACATTTTCTATTTTATTTAGTAGCAAGAGATTATCACCACTGCAATCCTCCATGTTCATAAAAAATCTTTCTAGCGCACTCAAAGCCTCTTGCACTTCACTCTTTTTTGGAGTTGGAATTATTTCCTCTTCATCATTTTCTTCTTCTTCCTTATTAGTCTCTGCAATAGTCTCCCTTTCAACTTCTACCTTCTTCTACCATTTCTCCCTCAGTTGGTGCACAAGTTAATAGGGAAGTGTCAACAAAAACAAAATCATTAAATGATGTTTGAAGATGAATTATTTTATTGATTTCATCCCATTCCAAAGGTTCATCATCTGATGCTTCATCTTCCTCATATGTTGTCCTCATAAACCCTGCCTTTATGAAGCATTTATTAATAGAGGCTGATTGAACATAATTCCATGATAGGTCTATGCATGGCCTGCAATATATTCCATTTACATTTTGTAAGATCATTTGTTTCATCCACATTTCTTAAAATATAGAGCACCAACTGCTATCTGTAATTTCTCTTAACACTAGATATTATGCCCTGATCTAATGGATGCAGTTTACTTGTGGTATTTGGAGGAAAATACAGTATTTTAACATCTCGCAACACAATCTCCTCAACTTTATGAGCAGTGCACTGATCCAGAAAAAGAACTATTTTTCTATTCTTTATGCATGCTTAGCCACTCACTAAATAAAGCTGTAGTTATCCATGAATTTTTAGAATTTCTGTATAAACAGGGAAGTTTTTTTATATTCTTAAAATATATGGGTTTTTTTTATTTCCCAATCACAAGTGGCTCTAATTTCTCAGAGCCATCTGCATTGGCACAGAAAAGCACTGTAAATCTCTCCTTGCTTTTTTTCCCTCCATGGCAGGGTTCTCCTTTAACTGCAATAGTTCTATCTGGGAGTAAGTTATAAAAAAATCCAGCCTCAATTGCACTGAAAATGTCTTTAAAATCATAACTCACTAAAATTGTTTGCAAAGTCTTTCTCCACTCTTCTACCACAATTGTACTTACAGAAGCTTCTTCCCCACAGATTTTTAAAGTTCTTACGTTCCAGCGCACTTTAAACTTCTGTAGCCATCCATTTGACCCTTGAAAGTCATCTATTCCCATTTTCAATGCCATTTCCCTAGCCTTCTGTTGTAGAATAGGTGCAGATATAGGTATGCTTCTGGCTCTAGCTTCCATCAACCAATCAAACACATTTATCTAATTCTTCATTTTTCACTGCTTGAGATCTTTTATTGATGAAACCTTGATGTGCTGCTACTTCAGTTTCTTTACGTTTATTTAAAATAGATGTTAGAGTCGACAGTGGTATGCCAAAGGTTTCTGCCACATCTATTTTTCTTTTCCCCTCATCAATGGCTTGGAAAATTGCTAACTTCATTTCTATTTTCAGCAGCTGTCTTTTTCTATGATTTACCATGTCCATTATGGGCCTAAAATTAATTTATTCATAAACGTATTCAATAATTACTTGTGTATTATTTGTAAATATTGTACTTAATATTATACAAGGCATAATGAAGGATATTGTTATACACCTAACAAACTTTAATTAGAATCGGAAAATTAATGCATTAATAATTAAATGAAAGTTATGCAATAATAAATAATATACTCACATGATTAAGGACAAAATTAATGTTAAAAAACATGTATTTGTAGATTATGTATCCACTATAGCTTAATGAAACAAATCAATGTGGTATAAACTAATTTTAACAAGCTCCTCATATTAGGCAAACATAAGCACTACACGTTCATAGAAACTTGACGTATACCGGCGTATACCTGGATGTCTGCATGAGGGAGTAAACCGGGACGTGTGAGGGCATTCACCAGGCAAGAAATCTTCGCAGCAGAAGCAGTACCTATCTTAAATATTACGTCTGTGTAACATTATAGTCGTATTCACGTTTCTTTTCAGATGCAGTAAAAAGTGATACGTACATAGCAGTTGTGCATTGTTAACCTCAGGACCGCAAAAGAATTGACTTAAATATTGTCTTTGCAATGTTGCAGTTATATATTTGCGACTTTGTCAGAGGCGGTAAAAATAACATGAGGATCATGAAAGAACTGACAATTAAATGCCTTTGCAACATTGTTGTCATATTTTCAGGGCTCTTTTCAAAGGCCGTGAAAATTAATAAGTACGTAGCAGTGGTGTGTTACCTGAGGATCGAGAATTATTTTACATTTAAATGATATATCTTTGCAACATTGTAATAATATTCCCGTGACTCTTTTCATGGGTGATTAAAATTGATACGTACATACGTAGCAGTGATGTGTAACTTGAGAATCACGGAAGAATTGACTGTTGGTGCTTGCCGCTGTTTTCTTTTAGAAGTGGACCATAAATCTGAGCGAGTTGAACTCGTAGGGTGTGGCATAGGTAATAAACTACGCAGCCTAACTTCAACTTAAATTGTGCATATTTGTTGCATTATGATCATATTTTGGCAACTTTTTCAAGAGGCCACTACGGTGGTTGCTTCAATGGGATAACATTGTATGTATGTATGCATATACCATCGACTGATTTCTATTGGTTATTCACATGCAAATTTTCACTGCAAACTAGCCTAATTATTTTATCCATAAACAGGAATAGATTATTTTACTATAGGGAGGTTTTTTTTTATCAGGGGTGCATTTTCCCATTACGAAATATGCAGAATTACGAAAATATGGAGGTACGATATATAAAAGGTTTGCCTATACTGTTACATACAGTTTTGGCAGGACCCAAAAGATATTATGAAATACGGAGGTTTACGATACACGAAGGTTCACTAGATAGAGGTTTTACTGTATTCTGAGCCCCTTGAGATTGTTGCTTGTTTATCCCACTCTCTGACTCATGCACGTGAGCATGAGAAGATATGGAGTTGGTTTCGAAAGAGATTATAAGCAGAACCCAAGAAAAATTGTTCGGATGCACTTATTGTTAGTAGACGTCACATCTAAACACTTTTCTTTTTTGTTGAAAGAGAGCTTACATCGCTGGAAAGTAATAGAATCGCTCTGACCCTTTGGTTTCCATTCAGTTTCTTGCCTCTGCATGGTACTAACTATAAATGGTAGAGTTGTTTTCTAAGGAAATATACTTATTGATTAAGTGACTTAATATCTGTTCCTTCATTTCAAAGGATATTACTCCTAATTAAATTTGAGGAATCGTTACTCCTTATTGCACAGACATGGCTAATAGGAGTACACTCTGTGTTTGTGATAAAGATATGCAGAGAATTTTGGAAGAATCTAATGATTCCTCAAATGATAGTGATACTAGCTCCATGTATTTTCACGTTAATATCAATAATATTTCTAACTTAATAATTCAATTTTCATTCAGTTGCTGAGATGGTAACATTTAAAAATCAGATGATGATAAGACGAGCTTCATTTCGGCAGTAAACTATCATGAAAGTAATGAGAACGGGCCATCTGTACTATTCATGCAATGTTATTCGTAAACATTTCTCGAGAGCCACAGCATCTGTGCTTGGAAGAGATAAAGAAAGTAGGGAGAGGTGCTCAAGAGCTATGTCATTAGGAGAACAGAGTGCCTAGCTGACGTATGCAGAGAACTTGAGCGCTTCATTTGAATGGAGTTGAAGTGCGTGAGAACAAATCTAGCACTAAAATCACTGATTAAGTGTTAAACAATTGTATGGGAAAAACTTTTATTATTTCTTCGTGTTATAATGCATAATCTTATTGTAACAGAGATATATAAAACATATGGTATAATAAACGTACTATAACGTATATTTTCCAAAAATTTCACGTAAATCGGACTATTAATAAAAACATAAAGAGCATCATAACAAAGTACACTCAAATCGGTCATTTGTGTTAAATACCCACCGGCCGTAAGGAAGAAGAGTATTTAAATCCAGCCTGTCCCCTAACACCGTGGCCTGGGTCCATACCACGCACAGAGGCCGGCGCTGAAGGGTTAAACCCTAAACGTTTCTTGGTCGTGTAGATATGCATACACTTCGTAGAATTCTTTATCTTTTGTGTGTATAAACGTAGACGCAAGCATGTTGCAGTAAATTTACTATTGAAACACAATTTTTTAAACTTGGTCAGAAATCTTCATGTATAAGGCGCTGTCTCTGTTTTTACAGACATTTTGGGAAAAAGGGTGCGCGGGGTACCCATTTGCGATATTTTATTGAATTTCACCACCATATATATCAATTGCAATCGCTACGTATAATTCATTTAGATAGTATCATTAGCTGTTGACATCAACCGAATTATAAGAAACTTTATTTAGTGGTTCAAGCTCTCCAAGAATAAGTTTCTAATTGGTTGAAATTAAAACATCTATCACATGGAATGCTCAAGAAGAACAGCACAGAGTCTAAACAGTATTTATATATATTTCTATTATTGTTTATTTGTTTTGTTAAAACTTGGATTGTACATGATTTTGATTTTGTCTGAAAACGACTTCATGAGAAGTATTTTAAGTGAAAAAATGGGGGTCAACTTATACGGCGAACATATGCCAAATCACCTATTTTCTTTCAAAAAATCAGGGGTCGACCTATATGCCAGAATATATGGTAATCTAAAAATGCAAATTTATAATTCCTTGCAGCGTTACCATGTTTTATTTATGGGAGGTAAAAATGAAACAAAGTGATCAGAAAAAGATTACTCTTCAGCGGCTATTCCTAGATCCACCATCTCTATCTAACCCTCATAAAGACTCAATCTATCATAAAAGTTTTGCTTCACTAAGTCCTAGGATTCCAGAGATATCGCCCGAACAGATAGACAAACTGGATACATTTTAGGAAAAAAGCACTAAAATTTACTGTGCTGGATTTGTTAACTATCTCACAATTTCAACTACGAACTCTGGGTGCATATTATACATGGTGATATATTTAACTTTTCACTCAAGAAAACCTGGGCTCATATTATATTTGGTTGTGAATTATAATCAGAAAATCATTGTATGCAAAAGGAATATTTTTAAATGAGCAAAAGTAGAAGTTTATATCAAAACAGAGAAAGCATGAAAAACTTACACAACAGAGATGGCAGGAAGCCATCGGTGGATCAGCAAGTATAGGGTATTGCTGTAATCACTCTGACCAGGAGCTGTATGAGAATCACAGAATAATAATGGTAGTGAATGCAAAAATGCAGAGAGAGCCAGGACATGTCCAGCAGAAGAGAGTGTGTCTGCAACCACTACTTTGCTATCTCCTGAAAAAATAAACCAGTAAACAAAGGCAAATGTTAGTTAGCACAAAATACCATATTTAATCGATAAGCTGACCCCCACTTTTCTCAAGGTCACGGGAGTAAAATTTCATGTTGGGTGTACAGACCTCCTGGTTTTCCAGTATTTGTTGCGAAAAAATACCGAAGTATGAATCCCCGGTTTTTTCAATTTGTGATTAAATAAACACGTTATCAACCGAAATTACAACACAAATTACGTTATATTCAAGCATTCAATACAATTTTTACTAAAATGTAATTAGTCCCGGTTATGTCCCTGATGTTTAATCTCACAACAAAAATATCCCGGTCTCTCTATTTGTCATCACCAACGACTCACATTTGACTCGTCAATCCCATAGCGCTGTTATGCAGCAAGATTTAATGTTTATTCTGCATATGCTACTTTTCTCTTAAAGTCTGCAGAATAATGCATTCCTCCCATTATGGGATAATTAAAAAACTGAAAAACTCTCCAAATTAAATGACAAAAATGTATGGTTGCAAAGTCACGAGGAAATGACGGTTGAATCGGGGAATCCTGGGATTACTTGCATACTCAAGATGGCTTGGGGAAGCCTAAAATTACATTCATACCAGAGATGGCTCGGGAAAGAATTTATCGAAACATTTATTTCTTCCTATTCAATTATTGTGATTCTTTTTACATACATTTAAAGTAGATTGTTTACTTATATATTAATACACTTATATCTAGTGTTATAATGTAACTACAGGCACTAATGCATTGAATACATTACTTTTTAGTTAACAGATTTTTTAGATCAGATTCTAAGCCGAATGGCAATTTTTAAGGAGGTCAAAAAGCAAAAAAAGGGTCGGCATACAATCAATTAAATACGGTAATCACAAAAATAATTCTTGTTGCTGCACGGAAAAAGTTCAATAAGTAACTCAATCAATTTATACTATTAATCTCCATTATTGTGAACCTTAAAAAGTAACAAATATTTTAAAATAAGAAGATCATCCCATCTTTCTGAAATTACACAGAGAAACTATTAAAATCAATCAATGAACACTCCAGTAGTTGCATTGACTTTAGTAACATGAGTGATAACGTTGGATAATATAGTATCCCACTTCACAAATGAGAATGCCCTTATGTCCACTTGTTCTTATGTTGCTTGCTCTTTTGTACAGTTGCTCTTATGTACACTTGCCCCTTTGTCCACTTAATCTTATGTCGCTTGCTCATATGTGGTTTATTCTTTTGTCCACTTGCTCTTACGTCGCTTGCTCATATGTGGCTTGCTCTTTTGTCCACTTGCTCTTTTGTTCAGTTGCTCTTAAGGTGTTTGCTCTTATGTCCACTTGCTATTATGTCGCTTGCTCATTTACCCACTAGCTCTTACGTCGCTTGTTCTTTTGCCCACTTGTTCTTATGTCGCTTGCTCTTTTGTACAGTTGCTCTTATTTACACTTGCTCTTTTGTCCACTTAAACTTATGTCACTTGCTCATATGTCGCTTGCTCATATGTGGCTTGCTCTTCTGTCCACTTGCTCTTACGTCGCTTGCTCATAGGTGACTTGCCCTTTTGTCCACTTGCTCTTACGTCGCTTGCTCTTATGCCACTTGCTCTTATGTCACTTGCTCTGACATCCACTTGCTGTTATGTCACTAGCTCCTTTGTCCACTTGCTCATATGTCACATGCTCTTTTGTCCACTTGCTCTTATGTCAGTTGCCTTTTGTCCAGTTACTCTTATGTCCAGTTGGTCTTATGTCCACTTGCACTTTTGTACACTTGCCTTTACGTCGCTTGGCCTTTCTCTACTTGCTCTTATGTCCATTTGCTCTTATGGTGCCTGCTCTTTTGTTCAGTTGCTGTTAAGGTGTTTGCTCTTATGTCGCTTGCTCTTTGGTCCACATGCTCTTACATCAACATTCTCTTATGCCCTTGCTCTTATCTCTACTTGCTCTTATGTCCACTACTTCCTATGTCACCTGCTCTTATGTCCAGTTGCTATCATGTCCACTTGATCTTATGACACTTGCTCTTATGTCACTTGCTCCTACGTCCAGTTGCTATTATGTCTACTTGCTCTTATGTCACTTGCTATTATGTCGCTTGATCATTTGTCCAGTTGCTCATATGTCCACTTGCTCTTATGTCGCTTGCTCTTGTGACCACTTGCTTCTATATCGCTTGCTCTTACGTCCACTTGCTCTTATGTCGCTTGCTCCTTTGTCCAGATGCTCTTATGTGCAGTTGCTCTTATATCAAGTTGCTCTTATGTCCACTACTTCCTATGTCGCTTGCTCTTTTGTCCACTTGCTTTTATGTCACTTGCTCTTCTGTCCACTTGCTCTTATGTCACTTGCTGCTATGTCCAGTTGCTATTATGTCTACTTGCCCTTATGTCACTTGCTATTATGTCGCTTGATCATTTGTCCAGTTGCTCTTATGTCCACTTGCTCCTATGTCGCTTGCTCTTGTGACCACTTGCTCCTATATCGCTTGCTCTTACGTCCACTTGCTCTTATGTCGCTTGCTCCTTTGTCCAGATGCTCTTATGTGCAGTTGGTCTTATGTTAAGTTGCTCTTATGTCCACTTGCTCTTATCTCACTTGCTCTTTTGTCGTTTGCTCTTTTGTCCACTTGCTTTTATGTCACTTGCTCTTCTGTCCACTTGCTCTTATGTCCACTTGATCTTATCTCCACTTGTTCTTACATCCACTTGCTCTTACGTCCACTTGCTCTTATGTCCAGTTGCTCTTTTGTCCAGTTGCTCTTATGCCCAGTTGCTCTTATGTCCAGTTGCCCTTATGTCACTTGCTCATATGTCGCTTGTTGATTTGTCCAGTTGCTCTTACGTCCATTTGCTCTTATGGTGCCTGCGCTTACGTACACTTGCTCTTATGTCCACTTGCTCTTTCATCCACTTGCCATTAAGTCAATTCCCCTTATGTCCACTTGTTCGTATGCCGCTGGCTCTTTTGTCCACTTGCTCTTATGTCCAGTTGCTATTAGGTCCACTTGCTCTTACATCACTTGCCCTTATGTCGCTTGATCATTTGTCCAGTTGCTCTTATGTCCACTTGCTCTTATGTCGCTTGCTCTTGTGACCACTTGCTCTTATATCCCTTGCTCTTACATCCACTTGCTCTTATTTTGCTTGCTCTTATGTCCAGATGCTCTTAGGTCCAGTTGTTCTTATGTCAAGTTGCTCTTATGTCCACTTGCTCTTATCTCACTTGCTCTTATGTCGCTTGCTCTTTTGTCCACTTGCTTTTATGTCACTTGCTCTTCTGTCCACTTGCTCTTATGTCCACTTGATCTTATCTCCACTTGTTCTTACATCCACTTGCTCTTACGTCCACTTGCTCTTATGTCCAGTTGCTCTTTTGTCCAGTTGCTCTTATGCCCAGTTGCTCTTATGTCCAGTTGCCCTTATGTCACTTGCTCATATGTCGCTTGTTGATTTGTCCAGTTGCTCTTACGTCCATTTGCTCTTATGGTGCCTGCGCTTACGTACACTTGCTCTTATGTCCACTTGCTCTTTCATCCACTTGCCATTAAGTCAATTCCCCTTATGTCCACTTGTTCGTATGCCGCTGGCTCTTTTGTCCACTTGCTCTTATGTCCAGTTGCTATTAGGTCCACTTGCTCTTACATCACTTGCCCTTATGTCGCTTGATCATTTGTCCAGTTGCTCTTATGTCCACTTGCTCTTATGTCGCTTGCTCTTGTGACCACTTGCTCTTATATCCCTTGCTCTTACATCCACTTGCTCTTATTTTGCTTGCTCTTATGTCCAGATGCTCTTAGGTCCAGTTGTTCTTATGTCAAGTTGCTCTTATGTCCACTTGCTCTTATCTCACTTGCTCTTATGTCGCTTGCTCTTTTGTCCACTTGCTTTTATGTCACATACTCTTTTGTCTACTAGCTCTTATGTCGCTTGCTCTTTTGTCCAGATGCTCTTATGTCCATTTCCTCTTATGTCATGTTGCTCTTATGTCTACTTGCTCTTATGTCACTTGCTCTTATGTCGCTTGCTCCTTTGTCCACTTGCTCTTTTGTAAACTTGCTCTTATGTCGCTTGTTCTTTGGTCCACTTGCTCTTATATCCACTTGTTCTTTCTTCCACTTGCTCTTACATGCTATTGCTCTTATGAAGTTGCTCTTACATCCACTTGCTCTTAGTCCCCGTATATACGTACCTGTATTCGTGCCTAAAAACAGGTGACTGCCTGGCTTGCCAGGAACGAGAAAAAGCTCGACCGTTTACACGTTTCCATTTTCGTGCTTGAAAATGGTGCCTGGATGACTAGCTGCCTGCGGTAGCATGTGTAGGAAGATGGATTCAGAAGGAAAAGCTGTCCTCTTGACTGGTTCTGTGCATAACCAGTGTCACGTGTCGGTCATCAGCCAATCGACGTGTTTTGGGCAGACATAGATCAGGAGTCAGGGCCGTTGCGTGCCCGATGCATTTCTTCGGAGAATTAGCTTGTGTGCATGCACAGAAGGACAGGCACCAGTTTTCAGGCATGAAAAGAGGAATGTGTAATCGGGGACTTATGTCCATCTTCTCTTACATCCACTAGCTCTTATGTCCACTTGCTCTTATGTCACTTGCTCTTCTGTCCACTTTCTCTTATACCGCCTGCTCTATTGTCCACTTGCTCTTATGTTACTTGCTCTTTTGTCTACTTGCTCTTATGTCCACTTGCTCTTTTCACTACTTGCTCTTTTGTCCACTTGATCTTATGTCCTCTTGCTATTATGTCCACTTGCTCTTATGTCACCTGCTCATTCTGTACTTGCTCTTATGTCCAATTGATCTAATGTCATCTTGCTCTTACATCCACTTGCTCTTATGTCGCTTGCTCTTTTGTCAACTTCCTTTTATGGTGCTTGCTCTTTTATCTACTTGCTCTTTTGTCTACCTGCCCTTATCTCCACATGCTCTATTGTCCACTTGCTCTTACATCCACTTGCTCTTATGTCCACTTGCTCTTATGTCGCCCTTTTGTTCACCTGCTCTTATGTCATTTGCTCATTTCTGTACTTGCTCTTATGTCCACTTGATCTTATGTCATCTTGCTTTTACATCCACTTCCTCTTATGTCGCTTGCTCTTTTGTCCAGATGCTCCTCTGTCACTTGCTCTTACGTCACTTGCTCTTTTGTCCACTTGCCCTTACATTCATTTGCTTTTATGTCCACTTGCTCTTTTGTACACTTGCTCTTCTGTCACTTACTCTTTTCTCCAGATACTCTTATGTCCAGTTGTTCTTATATCCACTTGCTCTTATGTTGCCTACTCTTATGTCCACTTGCTATTCTCTCTAATTGCTCTCAAATCCACTTGCTTTTTCATCCACTTGCTCTCATGTCCACTTGCTCTAACATCCACTTGCTCTTATGACGTTTGCTCTAATGTCCAGTTGTCATTATATCCAGTTGCCCTTATGTCCACTTGCCCTTCAACTTGCTATTATCTCGCTTGCTCTTACTTCCACTTGCTCTATTGTCCACTTGCTCTTACATCCACTTGCTCTTACATCCACTTGCTCTTATTTCGCTTGCTCTTTATTCCTGTTACTCTTATGCACTTGCTCTTTTATCCACTTGCTCTTATGTCAACTTGCTCTTAAGTCGATTTGCTGTTACGTCGACTTGCTCTTATGTCGACTTGCCCTTATGTCTATTGCCCTTAAGTCCACTTGCTCTTATATCACTTGCTCTTATGGTGCTTGCTCTTTGGTCCACCTGATCTTATATTCACTTGCGCTTATGTCCACTTGCTCTTATGTCCACTTGATTTTATGTCACTTTATCTGTTATCCAGTTGCTCTTATGTCTAGTTGCTCTTATGTCACTAGCTCTTATGTCGCTTGTTCCTTTTTTCCAGTTGCTCTTATGTCCAATTGCTCTTACGTCCATTTGCTATTATGGTGCCTGCGCTTACGTCCACATGCTCTTCCGTCAACTTGCTCTTTTATCCACTTGCCATTAAGTCAATTCCCCTTATGTCCACTTGTTCTTATGTCCCTTGATCTTTTGTCCAGTTGCTCTTCTGTCCAGTTGCTCTTACGTCCACTTCCTCTTTTGACCACTTGCTCTTTTGTCATTTCCACGTTTGTTCACTTGCTCTTTTCACCACTTGCTCTTATGTCACACTCGCTTTTGTTCACTTGCTATTATGTCGCCTGCTATTTTATCCAGTTGCTATAATGTCCAGTTGCTCTTATGTCTAGTTACTCTTATGTCACTTGCTCTTATGTATACTTGCTCTTTTGTCCACTTTCTCTTATGTCCAATTGCTCTTTTGTCAAGTTGCTTTTATGTACACTTGATTTTATGTCGCTTGCTCTTTTGTCCAGTTGCTCTTATGTCCAGTTGCTCTTACGTCCACTTGCTCTTATGTCCACTTGCTCTTATGTTGCTAGCTCTTTTGATCAGTTGTTCTTATCTCATTTGCTCTTAAGTTGATATCACTTTTGTTCACTTGCTCTTATGTTAATTGTCCTTATGTCAAATGCCTTTATGCCCACTTGCTCTTATGTCACTTGCGCTTTTGTCCACTTGCTCTTTTGTCCACTTGCTCATATGTCCATTTGCTCTTATGTCTAGTTGCTCTTATGTCTCTTGCTCTTATGTCCACTTGCTCTTACATCCACTTGCTCTTATTTGGACTGCTCTGACGTCCACTTTCTCTTATGTTCATTTGCTGTTATGTCCACTTGCTCTTATGTGGCTTGCTCTTTTGACCACTTGTTCTTATGTCAGTTGCTCTCAGTTTGCTAGCTCTTTTGTTCACTTGCTCTTATGTTAATTGCCCGTATGTCAATTTCCTTTATGTGCACTTGCCGTTATGCCCTCTTGCTCTTATGTCACTTATGCTTTTGTGCACTTGCTCTTTTGTCCACTTCCTCTTACATCTACTTGCCCTTATGTCACTTGCTCTTATGTCCACTTGCTCTTATGTAGCTTGCTCTTTTCTCCACTTGCTCTTATGGTGGCTGCTCTTACGTACAGTTACTCTTATGTCACCTGCTCTTTTGTCTACTTGCTCTTATGTCACTTGCTCTTATGTTGTTTGCTCTTTTCTCCACTTGCTCTTATCGTGGCTCCTCTTACTTCCACTTACCCTTATGTAACTTGCTCTTTTGTCCACTTGCTCTTATGGTGCTTGCTCTTTTCTCTACTTACTCTTATGGGAAGGGAAACATTTAGTGAAAGAAAATTTACAGAGGCAAGATTAAAGAAAAGTTTGCATAAGAGCTATGACTACAAATGGAGTTTTGTATGGGTCAAAGTTATATTCTTTATAAAGGACAAATTTGTCAGCAGCCACATGGACTTGCCATGGCCTCTCCACTTTCTCCCATTTTAGCAGATGTAGTTATGGATTTTGTGGAAAATAATTTATTTAATTCTAATTACCACTTATGTAAAATTGTAAGATTTTGGGCGAGATATGATGATATTTTCTGCATCTGGAATGGGTTGATTAGATAATTAAATTGTTTTTAACACACTTAAAAACAAATTGAAAAAACAGTAATTTCAATTACAACAACCTGCCTATGCAAGACTAAATTCTAAGCTGTTGTTGTAAAAAAAGTACATAGATATACTAGATTGAATTAAATGTCTAACTTGACTCATAAGTAGCTGCATCAAATATGCCTCCAAGATTTCATAAATTGACAAACACTAATGTGTCTTAATGATATTTAAGAGTATCAACATATCTTATTTATGCTGAGGTTGAATATGTTTTCAGGTTAACAGACCCTGAAACAAAGAAGAAAATCATTCCACAGATCCAAAAATTACCAAAAATCTATAAAGACAACGTTTCTTTAAGGCCTATAGTAAGCGCCACGGATTCACCGACATATAAACTAGCCAGATGTATTGCTACAATACTCTTAACTCCCTCATAAGTAAGAAATTCCTGGCACTTCCTCAGCCTTATTCCAAGAGGTAATACTAGAACCAGGGGACATTTTGGTTAGTTTTGACATGGTGTCACTGTTCACCAAGATACCAATTGCACAAGATCTTTTTGACCTAAACACCGTGGCATTGATTAAGCATTGCCTTGAAAGCACCTATTTTAGATGGAAAGATAAATTTTATGAACAGACAAAAGTAGCAGCAATGGGCTCATCAATCTCGCCAGCAGTAGCTAACCTTTTTATGGAAAATTTTGAAACAATATCTATTGACAACACCAAGGACAAACCTGCACTCTGGCTAAGATATGTAGACGACACTTTTATAATTTGATGCAAGGACAACAAAAAACTGGTAGAGTTTTTTGACTTTTTAAACGCAAGACACCAAAATATTCAATTCACTATGGAAATAGAGAAAGGCAGGAAATTACCCTTTTTAGACGTATTAATTATCAATAACGAAGATGGGAGCCTAGGACACATCGTGTTCCAGAAAACAACTAGTATGAACAGGTTGTTACATGCAAACTCCCACCATAATCCGAGGCAAATTAATGCTGTGATGGATACAATGATTCATTGTTTCATCACCTTAAATGACTCCACTCACCTTCACCAAAAATTAAAACAATTAAAAAAGATCTTACAATCCAACAAATGCCAAGAACCTCATATAAATCGGACGATCACAAGGAAACTAAAGGCAAAACGAGAAGATGGGAGAGAAAGAGAGAAAAAAGGGAACAACGGACAAATTGGGACACGTATTAAAGAAATATAATATTACGACAATTTTTCAGCACGTCAACCAAATTAAGAAGACATTAAAAACCATAAAACATAGGATGCCACTAGAGAGGATGTATATTATTATTATGTTAGTATATTATTTTGTCACTTTAAAGGTCAACTTATATGCTGCGAATTTGAAAAGGATATGCCACTAACCTTGAACATGAAGCAATTTTGGTACATCATCATAGAGAAGACATGCACTTTGCTTGTCTATTAATGCTGTTTCTAGTGCTGATTCCACCAACAGGTACAAATGAACATGATGTAAACCTGAACCATGCAGTGCACGGAGAAGTCCTTTAGCAAAGAGGATGGTTGGCTGGTTGCAAGATGGCTGCGATGGTTTAGGAGCCAGTGCCACAGAAAGAGCTTCGATGAACTTAGAAGAAGCCATAGAAAGAAGTGGAAGCAACACTTTTTTGACAACACTTGTCATTTCCATTGCTTGTTCTTCACATCCCACATGTGGGAAACCTGTGAATGGTATGAGAGTAAAGATGACTTAGCCATTTCAAGCACAATGGTGCCATTTGAAATCATAAATTCCACATGCAATTCACACTCAGAATGTAATTTGAGGCTTGCTCAATGGTTTTCAGAGAATTATACATTTCTGACATCTATGAAGATACTAGCATAATTGCCCATCAAATACGACAGGTATTTATCAATTTGTTTAAGAAATGGAGAAAATAACGCTCCTAGAATCAAACCCACGACTTCAATGTAGAATGTGAGCAGCTAAAAATTTAAAAGGGCTAAGGCCAAGTAAATCCTGAAAGTATGATTTGAATTGTATTAACTGTAATGCCCATGGAAGTTATGCCACTGGTGGTGATATGAGTGTTACCGATAGATTTGTAGACAAACTTGGAATTTCATAATAATAGATGTTAAAATTAAAATTTCAAGCACTAAGTAAAGACAAAAAACTTTTATTTGTCAAGGATTGCTATAATGTCGATTTTTCTTTGACAAGCCTGTAATATACAGTATAGAACCTTTTATCCGGAAATCCAGTTAAATTATGCATTTTTCCAAAATTTGTTAGGAGAAAGAAATTTAAATTTAAAGCTTCGCTAGTCATTATCTGGCTCACCACCATGTGTTGGGTGCACTCTGGGGAGCAAGTGAACACGTAATTTGGGTACCCAATTACCAGAACCGGCTAGGAAAATCACAGGTCCCAGTGCAAAGTGTGCACGTCAAACATTTTTAAGTCAATTTTAATAAATAAAGCAGTCTCATTATGACACATCAATATTTTTTTAGATTTCCTTTAAAAATGTGTGTAGTTTATAAGTATGACAAATATATTTTAGAGAGTGCGGGGGCTCTTTAAGTGCAGGGTCCAGTACATTTGCACCATTCGCACCATTAAGCCTACCCTGCCAATTACTGTAGTATTACTATTACTGTACAGTACAGGCAGTGATGAGCTGGAATAAAATTAAGAACCGGTTCCGTGAAAAAGAAAAAAAAAGTCATAAGAAAATTTGGATAAGGATGGCAGTAGAGTCCTACATGCCAGGGGCACCAGATAACTCTAGTTTAGTAATACCATTTTGCTAGCTTAACAAGTGTCCTGTTCATAGTATATTCCATTTAATGCACTGTCAGTAATTGAATGTCAGATAGGGCAAAATGTACTTGAAAGGATAAAATCAATAAATTTTCATATTTTTAACACGTTCAACGCGGAGGACGTCAATTGACGTCCTCAGCCATTCTATTGGGTGGCGGCGGACGTCAATTGACGGCCAAGGTCGCTTCCTTTTCCAAGGGACGTTTGAGACTCTATGCCATCTCCTGCCGTCGTTTCTTTCAGCACAGTCATTGCTTAGCATCCTATCTTGGTACACATTTTTGCCGTTTCCAAATGGCGCTATTAAGAATTTTTCCATGATTTTTTGAATATTTCAATTTTTTTTTGTTTTTTTGTGGCTGTATGTTTAAATAAGAGAAGTACATACATTTCTGAGTAATCGAAGGCTTTTTTCTATAGTAGTAGGTTATATATTTATTCCAGTTAGATGAAGGTTTTGCGTGAATGTTTCGACCGTATTTTTTTCAATGGGTAATTTACATTATAATCAATTGAGTGCGTACGAGTGGTTTCATTTTACGACCTGCAGAGGAACAATAGAAAGCGATTACGTAAAAGTTGAAAAGGTAAATAAGATGTCTATATGTCATAACTATTATAGGAGACGCCAAAGGTTTAGAGCGTTCACCTCTCTCCTAAACCTTCAATCCCTTGGGATTCTCAGAAGCACACGAGCATTCTGGCATTTGGCCCTATACATTGTATGTACAATAAAAATAAAGGTTGTGTGTGGGAGCGCAAAAAGAACTGAGGTGTTTCATTTCTCTCGGTCAACCCCGCGGCCAACCCACGCTATATTTGTAAATGGGTAAATAAATAATTCATTAATAAATTACTTTGTTCAATTCATTCAATTATTAGTATTCACTCTTACTCTATTCTGACGAATGTATGGCAAACTGGGCGTAGTAAATAAATGTTTACATAGCATCTGAAATATATATAAGTACTGAATATACACCTGATACTGTATATATTATAAGTGAATATACAGTACTTAGTAAGCAAACAACAGTACGTGAAAAGCATTTCTTTTCCTAAAAACACGGAATTTTTTGAAAAATTTCCTATTCTATTATTATTACTTGACAAAAAAATGATTGAAACTTACGACTACGACCTATACAATTTGTAAATATTCACAGGTAAGACAAAGTTATGTTATGCAAAACAACTAAAAGAGTAATATATGGTGACGGCCAAGCAGGATGAGATAAGCCACTGTGCGTCTTCACGCTAATTGGACCACCGGTGGCAGCGGACGTCAATTGACGTCCAAGTTAATTATTACGTTTACGAATATTTATCTTATTAATTAATTGAAAAATAATGCAAAAGGCCATTATATACTCTGTTTCCATTATGACACGAAAAAATAAATTTTCAGCCACCGGTAAAAAATTTTATTTTTATTGCCGCGTTGAACGTGTTAAAAAATTTAACAATGCAAATTTTTTAATAAATGCATATTCAGAGAAAAATTAACAACTGGCTTGTGCCAGCCGGCTTCAGCTCATCACTGAGTACATATATCTATTATAATATTATAGTAAACGTCGTTCCACATAGCAATGGAAACTTCCATATAGCAATGGAAACTTCCACATAGCAATGGAAACTTTGTTTGTGTTATTGATGAATTCAAGTGAAGAAATTTGAATCATAGATGATAAAAGCAATTTAAACTTGAAAGAAGTTCGTCAGTTATTTGAAGATTTGAAGATAAGGATAGTATACAATATTTATTATTAATTAATATTAATAATATTAATTAATATTAATTAAATCCTCAACGCCGAGTGACGCACAGTGTATGTCCAACAACAACTTCGTATGCCACCGAGCGACGTACACTGTACGTCCAAGGAAGTGCTTGCATTCTTTACTGTTTACCTCACTTAATATTTCTTACATTTATAAAAACATTATATATTTTGAAAGAGAAAACTTTGGCCTTTCCTGTAATGCATGTCCAATAATTTTAGTATTGTTTCTATATTTTATACTCTACGTTAACTTTTGCGATGAAATTTACATTTTTGCACAGAAAGTAAGGTGCGCCACCACATTTGTCTATTGATGCAAGGGATATTCGTAAATCCTAATAACCTTTATATATTATGAAAGAGGGAGTATTGACCTTTCTAGTAATGCATATCTTTTAATTTTAAAATAGTGTTTATAATCTATGTGAAAGTTTGCAATGAAATTTTCGTTTTTGCCCCGAAAATTCGGTGCACCAGCGCATTCTTTTGTCTAATTACGCAAGGAAGATTCGTCAATCTGAATAATCTATATGTATTTTGATAGAGGAAGCTTTGGCCTTTTCAGTAATGCATGCCCTGTAATTTTACTATTGTTTCCGTATTTTATAATCTACGTGAAAGTTTGCGATGAAATTTTTGTTTTTGCCCCGAAAATTCGGTACGCCAGCACATTCTTTCGTCTAATTACGCAAGGAAGATTCGTAAATCTGAATAATCTATATGTGTTTCGATAGAGGAAGCTTTGGCATTTTCAGTAATGCATGCCCTGTAATTTTACTATTGTTTCCGTATTTTATAATCTACGTGAAAGTTTGCGATGAAATTTTTGTTTTTGCCCCGAAAATTCGGTACCCCAGCACATTCTTTCGTCTAATTACGCAAGGAAGATTCGTAAATCTGAATAATCTATATGTGTTTCGATAGAGGAAGCTTTGGCATTTTCAGTAATGCATGCCCTGTAATTTTACTATTGTTTCTGTATTTTATAATCTACGTGAAAGTTTGCGATGAAATTTTCGTTTTTGCCCCAAAAATTCGGTGCACCAGCACATTCTTTTGTCTAATTACGCAAGGGAGATTCGTCAATCTGAATAATCTATATGTATTTTGATAGAGGAAGCTTTGGCCTTTTCAGTAATGCATGCCCTGTAATTTTACTATTGTTTCCGTATTTTATAATCTACGTGAAATTTGCGATGAAATTTTTGTTTTTGCACCAAAAATTCGGTGCGCCAAACATTCTTTTGTCTAATTACGCAAGGGACATTCGTCAAACTGAATAATCTATACGAATTTTGATAGAGGAAGCTTTGACCTTTTTAGAAATGCATGAATTGTAATTTTACTATTCTTCTAACATTTTATAATCAACGTTAAATTTTGCGATGAAATTCTCATTTTCCCACAAAATTACGCTTTTTCTGCTTCTAAAAATCGCTTCTCAATGCACGAGGAATGATTTCTTTGGCCTTTGAATTTGGGTAAAGGGACTTTTTACCTTCTCAAAGTAGAAATAGGTCTTCTATATACCATATACAGCTTGTCCGCTTTACGAAGGCAGCCAGTATGACATACGCAGGCAGGACGAGTCCATCCTCGAAACGTGGCCGCTTGTAGGTGAGGCCGTGTTTAGGCCCAGGGAAGATATCATCTTCCAAACCAAAATGGTGTTACTGCGCATATCGTGTGACGTCGTCTTTCCCCTTACGGTTTCCCCTCCTCCTTCCTTACCTTTCCCTCTCATGCATCAATGACTGCCTTCACAAAACGGACAAGCTGTACACACAGCCTACTTGAGATGCTTCTAAAAATCGCTTTTCAATTTACCAAGAATGCTTTCCTTTATGACGACCCTTCCATGACCGATTCTAGCCTCTGTTCCTCGCAGCCAAAGAAAGCCTATACCATTTGATTTCTACACAGCTCTTGAAGTTTTTCTTCCTCTCCACAGTTAAAAAAAACCACCCTTCTGTCAACATCGACTCTTTCTGTGCTTTGCTGCATTTTACTTCAAGAGCCAACTAAAAGTTGCATTCCATTGTAGTATATATGTCAACGCCAAGTTTGAGTTCTCTTTCCAGAAGCAGAGAGGCAAGTCTAAAAAATATTATACTCGAGTCAGAGAAAGAAGTCTGATGGCAGAGTGTGGAGAGAGGCGGAGGGTACGCTGTTAGTAAGTACAAATAATATAGAAAGAAATGGATTGCAATTTATTTTTCTCTATCGATTTTGTAGTTTTGTTTTATGGCTATTTTTCAGCAAAGTATTGATGATACCGTGAAAAAAATACGCACATCTTCTCAAGAGACATCAAACATAGTTAGAAGAGTACAATGGACTCAGACAAGTTTCCTGTAACGTCTGCCAACCCCTTTACCGTGTTGCCTGCCATCCCTGTTTCTGAATGGTTCCTGTCTCCTTTTATAAGTTTTTAGTTCATCAATTTCATAAAACTGTCTCGTTAGACTCACGTAACTTTCATTTCTAGTTTCGCATTATATTGCATAATTAATCTTTTTTTCTTCCAGGAAATAGTGGTTTCTAAATTTTTGAATTATAATTTGTTGTAATGTACCTTACTGAAAAAATAATTTTCTCTTAATTTTGCTCATCATTTAAAAATTTCCTGTATGTATTTGTTGTATAAGAATTTGTTGTATATGTATATATTTTATGTATGTTTCTTTTGTTCTAGATATGTATATGTTATGTAAGCATTTGTTGTATATGCCTATATTTTTGTATATTTCTTTTATGTTCTAGTTATGTATATGTTATATAGGCATTTGTTGTATATGTATATATTTTATGTATATTTCTTTTATGTTCTAGGTATGTATATGTTACTTCTTTCTTTTTAGGTGTCTGTATTCAAATCCGTATTCTTTAATTGCTAAATTTTTTTCTCCATCTGTATCTATTAGGGAATTTTCGTGGTTTTTTTACGCCTCCCTCCTCAATTACGCATGTGTACATTTTCTAAAACAATCGGGAAAGGGCTTGTGAGCTAATATGTAACTTTTAAAAGTTTTCAATATTCTGCGCCTAAAAGCATTTAAGATATATGCAACATCATATCTCCGCTTCTAAAGAACTAAATGTAATCCTTGTCATCATTTTAATGACTGCATAACTAAAACATTTATATTATTAATGAAACGCCTTTAAAAAAATCATAAATACAACATTCAGTTAAAAATTTCCAGTCAAGACATGGAAAAGTTGACATGTGAAAAACTTTTCACCTAATTGGTTTAGATAGGTACATTCAGCGAAGGAAATGTTTAGCAATGTTTAAATGTTTCTTTGAATAAGATTTCATGTCAATACCTTTCATAGTTCACTCTATGCTGAAAGTTATATAAACCACGAACACATACAGTAAAATTAAGCGATTACTGTTCATTCGCTTCTATGTAGCAATGTTTGTGTGTGATGCATGATATTTTAAATGATACTGTTTAAAAATTTCATGTTTTATGTAACTAAATAAAAAATTTCATCAAAATAAATTGAAAACATCACAAGTTATGATTTTTACAAGTTTTTCGAAATTTTGCATGTTTTTGCAACTTTTTCATGTTTTTAAAAAACTTCTTCGTCCGTTCACGAGGGAATTATTAAATCCTCCTCCATCGTAGAGGGGTTAACATTAATTATAATAATAATATTAATTATTTTTTAGTTGAGCAAATACTTTGAAGAAATTTTAAAATGTTTTAAGAGCAAAATATTCACATTATCGTGATAGGATCAATAGCTAAGAAGAGAACTTTATCAGGAATTTAGAAGTGGCTGTCATTTGGTGTAAACTTATGACGTCATAGTGGCGTAACCCACTATTTGATCATAGACGATAATAATAAATGATAATATCGTAAATGATAATAATAATATTCAATACATCAATTTTAATAACGTGTTAAGTGATTTAATGTAGATAATTTATGTGTAAGTTATTAATAATAAGCATAATTGTTTTCTTCTCGCTTCCCTTATGATGTCACGTAAAATAAATAAATGTGTTACCACACAAATTATCTACTTCCTATTATATTAATTTGCTAATAACTCAATAAAGAATCAAGATAGAAACTCTAAATTTAGTAAGAATGTTCGGAAAAAGTCCTGGGTTCGACTCCAAGGTAGGCATTTCTATTTCCCATATGGTAGGAGGGAGGGTTGGAGAGGGTGAGAGAAAGAGAGAGGGAGGAATAGAAAGAAGGTGAGAAAGCGAGAAGGAGAGAAGCAATTATTTTTTTAAGTTTAACTAAAGAGAAGTAGCCACATGGAGCGTGGCACGGGGTTGGGCACCAGAGACATCAAAGGCAGAGCCCCTAGTATATTATAATAGTGTTCGAAATTGAAAGTATTATGAAACAGAACGCATGTTTTGGTAGTGGAACTGAAAGCAGTAGATGCAAAACAACTGCTAGAACATTTACAATCAAGTTAAATTTTGATTTATTCCTTATTCAGCACGATGAAGAAAAATAAAATTTTTTATATTATTTTTATTAAATGAAGACAACAAAATGGTATTACTAAATGTTTGATGAGTTGGAACGATATTATCAACACATGCAATAGACTAGAACACCGTTCCCATGAGTTCTAACTCTTTCTGAGCATTGTTTATGAGTATACTCCAGATAACCGGCTATCCCCATATCCCAAGCTTGCCAGATAAAAGGTTCTATACTATATATACAGTAGAACTCCAATTATCTGAACTAATTGGGACCAAGGGTGGTTCACATAATAAAAAATTCAGATAATTTGAAAAAGTAAAACAAAATTTGTGATGTAGAAGAGTACATGTATTTTGAATGCTTATTTTAAAATACACTTTATAATGCATTTAGTCAATAGAAACACAGAAAATTAATTTAGCTATCAACAAAAATACTGATGACGAGAGCATTGCTCTCGAAATAAGTATTTAATGTTTCGCTGAATATTTAGAGAGTTGGAATTGATAATTGAGTGCGTGTGTGAGTGAGTGTTCTGTCTGACAGGTCCCTGTCGCTGTTGAAAGAAACATAAACCTACAGACATCATGTGATATCAGTCCCTGGCACAGAATTACTTCTCGTAAACCTGATATTGTTTCCTTTCCTATCCCTTTCCTTTTCTGCTTTTTTTCCATATTTGTGCGAGCATGTGTGGTTGCTGAGTAGGTCCCTGTTGCGATCATGCAGATACACCAACCTACCAGCAATGGTGTGATTTCGGGTCCCTGGCACAGGTTAGCACCTCGTAAACCCCTCTCTCCCTTTTACCCTTTCCACCTTAGGATTAGTGCTTATGTGAGTGAATGAGTGAGTGTATGGGCAATTGATACCAGGGCCCTGGCAAGGATTAATACCCCGTAAGCCAGTAAGTTTATTTTTCCTTTCCTGCTCACCTTTTATCTTTCTCCTTTTGTGTTGTCTCTAAATATGTGCCTTGTATGGTTAAGGAGTTATATATACTTTTGTAAAAGATATTAGCTTGTGAGTTATGATATTAATAACAAAAAAATCACAATGGTATAATTATTAGTGCATAAAGTGCTAACCTTTCATAACTGCTCCCTCCATTTCTTGAAGAAGATACAGCAAAGTTACATCAGTAGAGCAACTACCTGGAGGTACTTTACAATGGGCCCCTCCGATAACAGTACAGAGAAGTCTTGCTATAAATTGGAAGTATGGCAGACATCTTGGCGGTAATCCTTGTTGCCAAGTGGGTTCACAAAGGCCAGCTATTGATCTCAGCAACCTGTCAATTATTACACCATATTATTTAAACAGCTAAAGAGAATTTTATGGCTTTACATTCCACATATTTCTATGAGAATAATTTTCCTATACTTAAAGGATGGCTTCAATAAAGAGAAGTACATATTCCTCCACACACTTTTTGAAATTTCAAATGACATGAATAAACAAAGTACCTACTACAATTGCTGAGATACTTAAGAATTGAGTTTACACTTCAATATGGTATTAAAAAATATTTGTTCTACTGGAAAAGTTTCAACTCCAATACCAGTGTACAGCACTATAATGAGTTAAACAAGAAAATGGAATAGCAGTTGAATAACTTTCTGGGTCTTGACAGTGATTTTGTATAAAGTGATGTGAAGCTCATCAGTACGTAAGCATAAATGAATTCAGTGTATCACAGACTTTTTTGAAATTACTTTTAATAAAAATATATAAAAAACTTTTTTCAATTATACTTTTTTTTAAAAGCGCACTGAAAAATATAAAATACATTATTGGGTTCAAGAAAATATTATGCTGATTAAATTATCCACTGCCATATAAATAGACTGTAAATTCTTGTTTAATCAACATATGCCATACCCCCTTTTTTTTTTACAGAGATTCATGATCATATACAGTGAAAAATTTCCTTAAGATTCAGATATTTTCTGAACCCAAAAATTTATTTTATATTTTTCAGTGTACTTTTAAAAAAAGTATAATTTTAAAAAGTTTTTTATATATTTTTATTTTATACTTTTTAGTGAAATGAATTTATAAATATGACAATGAGGTCAAATTATGATGTATTAATTTGCATAAAATATTACAATTCAATACTGAAATTAATACTGTAGCTAATATTGTTATAAAACTATCATAAGGAAATTTTTTAATGGTAACATTTTGCCAAACTATGATTTTATGCTGTGCTCTATGCAGCCCCTTCAAAATGCTTTTCCCAGAACTAAATTACGAAATTATATAGCCTTGAAATGATTAAAATATATCTTGACTTATAAAATAGCAGATAAGACTATTAATACAATATAAAACTTAAAGTGGAGGTGCTGTCTACCAGTAAATTATCAACTGAAATAAAGTTTTAATATAATTTTAAATGAATTACTTTTCACTCTCATGCATGCCATAAAATCTATCAATTTGGCTCCAAAAACACATTCATCTCATGTTAAAAAAGTATGCATTGATTCTGCATGTGAATTCTTATTAATTTATGCTCAACAATTCTTTTAACAATTCACTAAAAATATAAGTTGATAGGTCATTAATAAAACTCGTTAGAATTTACCGCTGTGGAACAAAAGCTGACATAGGATGCAGTGTTCATATTTGTTATGAAATATTTCTACTCACAGGAAATTCTACGTTTGACAAACTTAGTAGTTCATCTGGTATAATTTCAGGTTCCATGCTATTCCAGTAAGCTCTTGAAGGGCATTCTTTTGGATTGCTTTGGTAAAATGCTTTGCATCGGTTGCATAACGAAAGTTTCTCCGTCTCAATAAGCTCAGGTGGCAATACGTTATACAAGTTAACTCTATTATTTTCTCTTAAAACTGATAATAAGAAATAGCTACATTGGAATTGATAACACTGTCTCTTGCAAATCCAACAAATTAGATCGACAAATTTGTGAATGTCTGCCATAAAACTACTATATTTGTCGTTATTGTTAAGATTTTGAGATCGATTTAAACTTAACTGGTTTAGACATTTAACTCACTCACCTTCTGCTTCATTAGCCAAACGTGATGATTGATTTTCCTTCAACTTAACTAAACGTGCTTCTCGTTGTTCCTTTGTTTCTTTATTAATACGAATTTCATCATTTACTTTCAACTTTTCCAATCATTCAAGACTAAGGCTCTCAGGCATCCCCGAAAACCGGGATTATCCCAGTTTTTAGGCCAACGTCCCAGTGTCCCGAGAGGGTCTTTTGGGACGTCTATTTGTCCTGGATTTACGAATTTCAATAATTTATTACTTAATTTGACTAAATTTAGAAAATTATTTAAATTTACAAACAAAAAATTAATATAATTTGTGAATGCCGTTCTGTGCAGTATTGGGTACCTTTCCGAGCGGAGCCGATCCGAACCGATCTGAGCAGTTCGCTCCATGCTTTAACATGCTGGTCGCTGGCTGGTGGGAATTACTTGTCATAATCTGCATGGGAGCATAGCCATAGTTAAGAGAAATGTAGCGTGCTTTGTTGGTCTTGTGTTTGTCATGTTATTATTTTCGTTGTGTATTGTTTAATGTTTGTGTACGTTTACTGGTTTACTCGGCTAAGGTATGGTTATTAATTATGGTTGGCTATCGTATATAATAAAAAGTAATTCTCTGTCTATAATGCTAACTTTTCTCTGTCTATAACGCTAACTTTGCTCTGTCTATAACGCTAACTTAAACGCTAATAACTCGAAAAGTAATGAAGATAGAAACTCGAAATTTGACAGGGATGCTTGATTTACACTTTTTCAGGTGATGACAAATTTAAATCGCAAAAAAATTCCTTGGTTCGACTCCAATGGAGGTATTTCCATTTCCCATTACTTAACATGTAAAATGCGATTTTTTGACGTGCAGGCTTTTATTCAACTGGAAATTAAAATCAGAAGGAATTAACCTATGCCCTGCGGATTTGAACCATTTTGAAGAAATATTATAAGGTTTCTTATTCTGTTCATCTTTTTTCGCCCACAATTCGAAATATCCCATGTTAAACGTTTAATTTACATATTTTATGGAAATCTTGCCATTTTAACGGAATGTTGCCATGGTGACTAATTATATTGTTAGACCTCAAAACCCTATTGTTAAATCAATCCTTATGGGTGTAAGCGTGCTTTGAATGTTTTTAATACAAGACGGAGGGAGAGAGAGGGATTGTAACAGAGGGGGAGGGAGGGAGAGAGAGGGAGGGAGGTAAGGTTAACTAAAGATATCCCATCATATTAACGGGCAATTATGCTACATGGGTATAAACATGCTTTGAATGCTTTTAATACAAGAGGGGGGGGGGAGAAAGAGGGGGAAGCGAGAGGGAGGGAGGGCGAGGGAAGTAGAGGGGGGAGGGAGACAGACAGACAAACGACTTTATTAGGGCAAAATTGAGACTATATAGTCCCTTGATACATTTTACCCTTCGTCAACAGTTACAAAAGAGAATAAAATAGTACTAATAATTTCACAGAAGAGAACCATAAAAAAATAGAAAAACACAAGCAAAACACCAAATTACAAAATCGGAAAATTTCTATAAAAAGACAGTAATTGTGGTAAAAACCTAGGAAAGACCTGACTTGGCCATCCTAGTAAAAGACCACGCAGGAAAACACCCACAAAGGGAAGGGGGGTGGAAAAAACCTGCGAAAACCCTAGATACATGAAAGAACAATAGCTAAATTACAATAATACAAAAATAACACTTACAGGTTTACAGGGAAAAAACCCCCGCTGGTGGCCTGGTGTCAAACGATCATACACACATTCCCTCCCAAAGGAGAAAAAATCCTTTCAGGAGAAACTCACTCACACAAGCACTCAAACAACAAACGGGAAACAATAAAGAAAAAGAAAAAACAAAAAACAGGGAAACCTAGCATTCATTTACTCCTAAAGAAACTACAGTTTTCAGAACACTCATTTACGCACGCACTCACGCAAAAATGGAAATCTCTAAATATTCACAGGGACACTGATACGTATTTCAGGCACAATGCACCCATCATCAGAGAGTGATGTGGAATGAAGATCTGGCATGTGGTTTGGAAATGTTATTGGAGGAGTGTTTGTGTTAAAGTGAAAGGAGGGGAGAGCGTTGACCGTTAAACTGTAGAGTTGGGGATTGGGGGAGAGGGCCAAAATCGTTATTCATAACGGTTTCTTTGTATTTATCAATGAGCAAGCTTTCGTAGGCATCCAGTTTGTAATCATTATGTACCGATTTTAACAGTGATAAATTTTCAATGGTTGTATTCTTGTATGTGAGATGCTACACTGGAATTAATAAACCTACTATATTTAAAATGTGCAATGTGTTCCTTGAAACGAGTTTCCAATTTACGTTTTGTCTGCCCGATGTAAATTTTGTCACAGCCACCTCAAGAAATTTTATAAATACCTGATTTCTGTAAAGGTGGTATGGTGTCTTTCGGATTGTGGAGGAGGTTGGTGAGTTTATTTTGGTTAACTTGTACTGTTATAAAACCATGTTTGGAAAAAATGTTGGGAAGTTTGTTTGTGGTTCTTGGGGCAAAAGGAATTTTAATATAGTTTGATTTGGCTGCAGAAGTGTTAGTGAGGGTCGTATGTGTTTTAAGGAAAAGTATGTGCTTATGTTTTCGTAGTATGTTATAAATTATGTTTGTGTTGTAGCCATTCAGTGTAGCAACATTTTTTATGTGAGTCAGTTCTTTTTGAAAATCTGTTTTGGAAAGTGATATATGTAAAAGTCTGTGTATCATGGAATGAAAAGCTGCTAACTTATGTGAAATGTGGTGGTGTGAATCATAATGTATGTATATGTCTGTATGTGTAGGTTTACTGTATATGTTAAATTTTAGTTTATTGTCTTGTCTTTTAACTAGTAAATCAAGAAAGTTGTCTTTTTCTTCCTCATATGTAAATTTTATGGTTCCATATTGTTTGTTTAAATTTTCCAAAAAATTGTTGATGTTGTCTTTTGACGTGTCCAAGATGGTGAAAATGTCATCAATGTATCTAAACCATATTTTTGGGAAATAGGGGAAGGCGTCTTTACATTGTTGTTCAAAATAAGTCATGAATAGGTTACCTAAAAATGGAGAGAGGGGATTTCCCATGGTTGTGCCATGGGTTTGTTGGTAAATAATATTGTTTACTTTAAAAAAGTTCTGTTTCATGCATGAAAAAAAACTTGTATCTTTTCTAATTTTTTTATTACACGTACATTCTGATACATACAACAACATATCTCCGTTTCTACTGAACGAAATGACAAATTTCACCATGTAACTTCTACAATAACTATGAATGACTACCGTACAACTCAAAACTTTATAAGCTTTATGAAATGCCTTTTAAAAATATGCTAAACTTTAAATTTATTTCACATTTTTAGTCAAGACATGAAAAAGCTGACCTGTGAGAAACTTTTTTCCTATTTAGTTTAGGTAGGTACATCCAGCAAATGAAATGTTAATAAAAGCTGAAACATTATTTTGAAAAAGACTGCATATCAATGCCGTATATAGTTATCCCAATACTGAAAGATATATGAAAGCACGGGTGTGCGCTAACTGGTTGATGATCAGGATGTATTACGTATTTCTCTTCTCTCCTGTAAAGAGTGTGCTTAATGTAAGATAATGTAAAAGACATTGTTTATAAATGTTATGCACTACTAAAAATCTCAAAAAATTTTATACAAATTCAATAAAAATGGAAAAAGTTACAAATTTTTCAATTTTCAGGAATCGAAATCGAGAATTTTTGCAAATTTTTAAAAACCTCCTCTGACCTCAGATGTGCAATTTAAGTAATGGCCTTTGCGCTTGAGGGGTTAAAGTTGCCTAGAGTAAACTATTATTATATTCATTTTTTGAGAAATATCAACTATGTAGTATTATTGCAGATGTAAACTCAAGTAACTGTAAGAAATTTGAACAAAATCGTTGGAGCTGTTTTTGAGAAAATCAAATTGTTGTTAAAATTGTCTGGAATAAACTGCCCTTAATTATTGTGCAATGTCAACCATTTCTTCATAGCCTCTATTTAGAGCTGGGACAAGGATAAGGCAAGTGAGGCACTTGCCTCGGGCTCAAGCATGTTGGGGGTGCACAGACAGGGTCCATTTTCAAGTTTAGTCGTTCAATGCGAAAAGACAGTTCCTAGCACATTCAGCATTTTACGTGACTATAAATAAGTCACAAGGCCAAAATTTTGATAATATATGTCTTTATCTTCCTAAACCTGTATTCGGTCATGGATAGCTTTATGTAACACTCTTAAGTGCCAGATCCTTCAATTCACTTAGTATTGTATCAGATAATCGAAATCATGTTTTAAATTGTTTTTATAAAGAAGTTTTCCAGTAAACTTGATCAGTGTGTTTACAGTATTTTGATAAATATATTATAGATGCCTATGTTTAGCATAGGTTTAGCCTAAATTTAAATACCGTATCTGCCTGAATAGAAGTCGACCCCCCAAAAATTTCCACCATTTTTTGGTAAAAATGTAAATTTCATAGATTTTATGCTGAAGTGTGTCGGGCATTCATGCACGGCTTGAATACATTATAAGCGATCAAAGAAAAGTGGGACATGGGTTAGTTGTTGACATTTTGAAATATTACTCCAATTAATAATTTTGCGTTGTTGAATAATATTCCATATTCAGTAACAATAATTTCATTCATCTTCATTTTCACAAAGGCCAAATATAGTAATAGCGATCTCACCAAGATAATTTTTCATCCAAGTCTATTTCCAATGAAATTAGCATTTACATTACCTTAAGAAATTGGATTTTTATAATTACACACATTCCATGTAAAGTTTTACTGCTCATTATCAACTGAATTTTGCAGTTCAAGCCATTGCTCATACCTCAGAGCAGATCTCTCATTATTTACCGATATTGAAACAGTTGAGTATCAAAAGCCGTCAACACATTTTGCGTAATCATCTGCAAATCACATACGACCCTCACTAACACTTCTGCAGCCAAATCAAACTATATTAAAATTCCTTTTGCCCCAAGAACCACAAACAAACTTCCCAACATTTTTTCCAAACATGGTTTTATAACAGTACAAGTTAACCAAAATAAACTCACCAACCTCCTCCACAATCCGAAAGACACCATACCACCTTTACAGAAATCAGGTATTTATAAAATTTCTTGAGGTGGCTGTGACAAAATTTACATCGGGCAGACAAAACGTAAATTGGAAACTCGTTTCAAGGAACACATTGCACATTTTAAATATAGTAGGTTTATTAATTCCAGTGTAGCATCTCACATACAAGAATACAACCATTGAAAATTTATCACTGTTAAAATCGGTACATAATGATTACAAACTGGATGCCTACGAAAGCTTGCTCATTGATAAATACAAAGAAACCGTTATGAATAACGATTTTGGCCCTCTCCCCCAATCCCCAACTCTACAGTTTAACGGTCAATGCTCTCCCCTCCTTTCACTTTAACACAAACACTCCTCCAATAACATTTGCAATAATGCAATATATTATCAATATATTATCATGTGAATGGCCCCCCTTTACTTCTTTGAAATAGAGTGTTCACACCACCGTTAACCACCCAGAAACCATCGGTACAGGGCGATCAAATTAAGCTCACTGTGCGGTATTTCCGCCGCTTGGGCGGCATTTTTACCGTGCGGTCTCCATGTGAAATGACTCATTTAAAGTGATGTATTTTCAATAACCACGTGCTAAACTTGGCGCGCGTCTGAAATGGTCCTATGTGTTAAAATCCAACATCCGGAAAATCGTTTATCCGAAATGGGTCAGGTACTGACCATTTTGGATAAATGATCTTCTACTGTATTTGCAAAAATTTTATAATTTTTTCGTGAAGAATTGTATATTTCCCAGGATGAGGTTTTTTATTACATTTTCTTATTTTATTGCGAGGAAGTAAATTGTGAAAGATATGACTCACTGAAGGATTGCTAGGTCCTCTCTTCCATCCACCTCCTCGCTATTCCATCTAAGCACCACCAATGGGTTGACATTTGTAATAAACACGTTGAGTGAATCAGCATAGTCTGATGGGTTCAAGTTGTGCCATGAAAATGCCTTAGCTGCTATCAACAGGGAGAGAAGGCGATCACCCTGACACAAAGGAAAAGAAAAACACTGATCAAACAAACTGCTGCCAGAAGAATCAGACACAACTGTACCAATCGGTATCATACCATAATGGAGCAAGTGTGAGTTTTTCATCATATCTGTCTGGAATATTATTATTATTATTTGTAGCAAAACGCTGCAATTGGGAGAAGGTCCCGGTGGCAGCGGTCCACATCTCATACACCAAATGAAGCACCTCATAATACAACCACATTACATTTAAGTGCCAACTTACTAAACGCACATTTTTACACAAAAGGGATTTAGAATTTAATAATGAAATTAACATTTGAAATGGGATATATTGCAATTTCCCGTGCAAACGTCGTCATGACAAGAATATGTGTGTAGCATTTTGAGAGAGGACCCCACATATTCCCTGCCTGGTATTTACCCAGGGATGGGAGGGAACCCCTCAGAAGGCCTCCCGTAGGCAGGAATTACAATACAGTTACAGCATATACAAATGATAACATTTCATACATTTGAAAAATGTCAGATAAATCCACTGAGATACCATGTACAACGTTGTAAAAAAGAAAAAAAAATCAGTCAATCAAAAAGAAAAAGTAAAGAGACACAAAATACACTAGAAGGAAAAGAAACATACAACGACATGAATGTAGGTACATTATTGAGTACAGAGATGAATATCATGAACTACAAATAATTAACCATTTTACATTTAAAAGCTTTCTCGATTTTAGGGAAGGGAGTAAGAAGTTCTTCAGGTAAGTCGTTCCAATCCAATATGGTTTTGTTTAAAAATGAACATTTCCCAACATCTTTTCTTCGAAAATTTGTCCGAACTTTGCGCGGATGATCATTTTTCCCTTTAAACGTCGGACCTTTTATTTTGAGTGTTAATTCTTTCCAGGCCGGTTTACCCATGTATGCTCGATGAAAGCATACTAATCTATTCACTTTCCTCCTTTTCTCTAATGTTACCCATTGTAACTCCTTTAACATATCTGTTACACTATCCTCTCTACTGAAACGACCCATAACAAACCTAGCTGCCTTCCGCTGAACTTTTTCCAATTTAGTAATATGTATTTTTTCGTGAGGATCCCAAACTCCTGAAGAATATTCCAATATAGGTCTAACTATTGTTTTGTACGCTAATTCTTTCGCTCTCCTGCTACTATTTTTTAAATTCCTCCTTACAAAGTTAAGTGCCTTGAAACCCTTTGCAACTATATTGTCTATCTGAAGATCCCATGATAGATCTTTCATAATGTATACCCCGAGATATTTTATATTATCAACCTTAGGTATTAATAATCCATACACGTAGTAAGAAAAACTACTCTTTTTCCCTTTTCGTGGAGAATAGAATATGCTTGCTTTTATTTACGTTTACTTTCATCTTATTACAACATACCCAAGACATAAGCTTATCTATGTCCCTTTGTAATAATTCTCTGTCATTGTCATCTTTTAAGACTCTATAAATGATGCAGTCGTCCGCGAATAGTCTTACCTTTGAAGAAAATTAACTTGGAAAATCATTAATATAAATTAGGAATAACAACGGTCCTAAAAATCTTCCTTGTGGAACTCCCGAAGTAACATCTATTTCGTCTGATAAACTATCACCTATCCTCACCCTTTGTTTTCTATCTGTTAGGAAGGCTTCAATCCATCGCACTACCCGCGCATCGATTCCTAGAGCGTAAACTTTCATCATAAGCATATCATGAGATACCACATCAAATGCTTTTGATAGATCTATCACTATACCTTCTGCTTCCTGACTATTATCTAGTGTTTCCGCAATATCTTCGCATAGTCCAAGCAACTGTAGCTCACAGGAATGACCGTTTCTAAAACCTGCCTGACCTTTAAAGAACGAACAATTATTTTCTAAAAAATTACATATATAGTCGGCCAGCAGTTTTTCCATTAATTTACAGACAATGGACGTTAGGCTTACCGGTCTGTAGTTTGCAATATCTTTTCTATTTCCATCTTTGTAAATAGGTATCACTGTCGCTGTTTTCCATTCCGTTGGAATGCAGCCATTTTCTATTGTAACGGTAAATAGGTGCTTTAGGTACGGTATTATTGCTTCACTTCCTAATTTTAATGCCCCTGATGCTATATTATCAGGTCCTTTAGATTTATGCCAGCACAGACTCTTTACATTTTTATAGATAATATTATAGCTAAAATTAATTTCCGGTCCACTTTCGGATGATAATCTCACCTCGCCAACAGTTCTCTTTCTCTCTTGGAATACTCTGGAGTACCACTTGTTAAATTCATTTGCCTTTTCTAAGCCATTTATTAATAATAATCCTTCATTATTTTAAATATTTTAATCATATCTTTGTTATCTTTTCGTCTTCTTAAATACTTATAGAAATTGCTACTATCGTTTGAGTTTAGGATATTTAGTAGGTATTTATCATGCGCTACCGCCTTTTCTTTATTTAGATCATTTACTAGCTGAGAATATGCATCTCTAGCGCAGCCGCCAATATTTAGCTTCCTATGCGCAACTCTAACTTTTCTTTTCATTCTTCGTATTTTCTTATTGTAAAATTCAGGATCAGGATTATTTTGAATACATTTTTTAGGGACAAACTTTTCAACCGCTTCGAAGATTATTACTTTGAATGCATCCCAAATGCTATTTACTGTATTCCCGTTTTTTACCCATTCTAACAATTTTTCCCTCAGGAAAGTTTGGTAACCTACACTGTCTGCTCTGTCATATCTCCAAATAACTTGTTTATGATCCCTTTTTACTCGGCTAGTTTTGAACTCTAAATCAGCAATAACGGCCTCATGGTCACTAATCACTTGAAAGGTTTCACAACTCAGGAGTGAGTTACATGGTCTCAGAAGAAAAATATCTAAAATGTTATCTCCTCTGGTTGGGGTATTGTTAACCTGCTTGAGCCCCCCATCGTTAATGAGGTTGTTTACTAGTTCGTGTGCTTTCCCACCTTCCGTGGATGACCCATCCCAATTGACCTTTGGAAGATTGAGATCGCCTGCTATGACTACTCCCATACTCTTCATTTCGTCTTCAAGAAGCAATGGAGTATTTTAAACTATATGATATATAGTTGAACCTCAATAATCTGGCAACCTTGGGACTTGACTGAAGCCAGATTAGGGAATTTGCCGGATTAAGGGAGGTATCTAATCCTAAAGTTAAGCCTAGCCCATCTCTTCATGATATTACACGTTGTAATATAGTAATGTTAAATTATGTGCACAGAATGTTATTTAAACATAAACTACAATAATAAGGCAATAAACAAAAAATTAAGATACGCATTGCACTTCATTTTATAGTAAACTAGTCGAAAGTACCCGGCGATGCCCGGGTTATGCCAGACGTCTTTGGCGAATAAAATTATGTATTATATGGTAATACAATCATTTCTCCCTTTGTGCACCTCAAAACGTGTATTTCCATTGAAATTTTGATTTCGAATTTTTTTATGAAAACAATAATTTCTCTATACTACGTATATTGGAGAAAGTAAAAACTAATTCTGAGATATCTCTCATACCTATAAATTGGGCGAACTTTTATGTTTTTCTTTTTATTCAAATATATGTCCCTTCTATTTTATATAACAATCAATGCAACCGTTTATGTAGAATATCAATGAAGAGAAGATAACCATGTAATGTGTTTAAAATAATAACGTGTGTCCCTATTCTCATTTAATTAAAAATTTATGCTTGAGCCTATTTGCGTTAATAAACATTATGGATGTATAATATCATGGGCGTCGGCAGAAATTTTTGCAGGGGGGGGCAAAACACAAAAATGCCTATTACCCAGGGGCGGACGAATTTTTCCCAACCCGGGAAAATTTTACTTAACCGGCCCCCAACTGACCACAAATCCACATCAATGAATCACTATGAATTATATTATCACTGTACTGAATATCCTCTTGAAATTAACTTAAAGCAGTGGTTCTAAACCGGTCATTAATTCACCGAGAAGAAGGGACTAGTGTGCCTCACGCTCCGAGTATATTTAATTTTTAAAAGCGTTTTAAACAAACAAACTCGAATTAATTTTATGGTGCAAGGAATTTATCATGAAACTACGAGAGGAATTGATTGACCTTAGCAACGATCATACCACTTAAAATTATTATGCTACCTATAGATGTATTTTGGTTTAAAGCTAAAGGTGTGAATATGCTTCAATATCTGAATATGCCATCGACATAACGTTCCAAATTCAATAACGTATTTATGCGAATTAAGTTGCTCGTCAACGGCTCATATTAAAAATATTAAAAGGGCATGTATAAAGAACGTAGTTGAAGAACTTTTTCAAGTTCTTTCTATTGCTGAGTCAAATATAAAGCGTCTTTGTATCAAAAAGGCAAGCCTAAATTTTGTCTGACATAACATTTTTACACGTTGAATTATGTATTTAATGTACAATAAAATTAAACAATTATTTGAATATTGCTTTACCAATCGTAGCAGTCTAATATAACTGCGACTTTTACTTGTTATGCTAGTTTCTATCTTTAAAATTATTCCGAGAAATGTCACAATACACCGAGAAATAATTGAAGTAAACCTCTCGAAATAAATCAAATTACTAAAAGAAGTTTAATATAAACAGTAACAATTCATTAAATTCAAACTAACCTCACTAATGGAAGACGATGTACTGACAATGTTGTGAGTGAAGATGTCCCACGTAGTGATGAGAAGATCTGGATCGTTAGGATATCCTTCTACCAAAATTAAAAGTTTCTCTCACAAAAACTCCAAAAGCGAAACCAAAGACATTAAAAACAAATAATTAAAATATTTCACGTGTTAAAATACTAACCAGTCCTATTAATTTTTACGCAAAATGCACACACTCTTACTGCAAAAGTACGACACGACTCACTCTCTCTGCGATGCTACTTCTTCCACAAACTAAGAAAGTCTGAGGGTCTTGATGTAATTTCTTTTTCGAGAAATTTTAAGAGAAAAAGGAGAGAGGGTGAAGAGACCAATGTGTAAAACACGTGTCAGAATGTTTTCTTGGGAACGTCGCGACGTTTGCCGACGCGTCGGTAAGATTTCTTTCTAGCCACCCGTAAGGTCATAAAATCGAAAACCTTCAAAAAGAAAGATTGCCAGCAGTAGCATTTATGATCTTCGCATACGTGTCCTCCCACTCAGAAGAAAGGCGCATGCGGGTGGTCATGGAATTTCCATACAGAAATAAGCCGTCAAAGACAGTACAGCGGTTCCTGTCCTCCAAATATTCTTTTCCTTTAGAAACATCCGAAAGAGTGCTTTAAAATATTTTCTCAACTCACGTGCAAATCGTGCCGTTTCCCTGATTCTCAGAGAGTGGAAAGGGGAAAATTCTGTCTTCATAATATAAATAAGAGGGAAACAGAATCGCTGGAATCAGGGATGCCGTATGCCCTTTTAGGTCAAATATGCCGATGGGACCAATGTGTAAAATCCCCCCCTCCCCCACTTTCTTGAAAACATCCCTTTTTTCCTTCACCCTCGGAGACAAAGGAGACGGAAAGCTTGCAAAAACTACCTCGCGGATCCGACCCGCACATGTTGCCTTTGTTTTGCTTTATACTTCCCTCCATTTTTCGCAAATATGTCTCTATGAGCTGGGTGGCCACTCCTGCTGTAAGACCGAAGTTGGGAGCGAGAATTCTCGCCATCCTTACGCAACGTGTTAAGTTTTTTCGCATGCCCAGTTTTTTTACATTTTTAAATAATATCTAATATAATATTTATGTTTTTACACATTTCCAGGGGGGGGCAACTGCCCCCCCTTGCCCCCCCCTGCCGACGCCCATGTATAATATAATGGTTCTACTTACAAAGAGATAAGATTCCTGCATTCAAATGATGAGAGGAAGATTCAACTGCTTTGATTGAATCATTAGAAACGCTTCCCATAAGCAGTTAACTGAATAATTATCTGTAAATATTTATGTTGCTATGTATAAATGCTGACATTGCTACAGCAATAATTTTGATGCTTAAACAAAGTGTGAAGCGAATAACGCTATTCTTTCACCTATTCGAAGGTTTAATTGGCATTAATTGAATTGGAGGCAACAATTACGGCCGCCTTGACAACGTCCGGAAAGAGTACAAAATATCTGCAAAATTTCGAAAACAATTGCGTATTTCTGAATGATTCGACCGTGTAACATGTAAACATCGCAAGAATAAAATAGTATAGAGTTTTAGCCATCGAATAAATCAAAAACAAAGAAAATCGATCCATATTTACGTTTTAATGAATGAAGGAAAAAACCTTGCACTCTGAAAAATCGAAAATCCCGTGTAAACTTATGAGAAAATAAAATTGTCTCCTGGATTCAAACCCAGGTCGATTTTGGAAATCCCGGGTACCCTATGTTACTTGTAGAGTCATATGAAGTCAATTTGCAAAGTTTGGTCCCGATAGCTCAAAGGGCGTGGGAATGTATAAGGAACAGACAGATGGACAGACATTCAATTTTATTACATAAGATTGGTACATATTGTGTTTTCAAAATTTTGGAAGCTCGTTTTGGCAGTTTCAGCATAATCTCAGTTTATTTATGCACTGATATAAAAAACAATGGAAGAACACCATTGTTAAAGCTGCTCATCAAAATAATGCTAGCAAAAATAAAGTGTGAATTGCACAAGAAATTATTAAGTACGGCGAATACATATATATGCTCTTCCGACTGTAAAAGGTGGTTGCACGATAGACCGTCAACCTATCTGTGCTAAAGCGAAAAACTGACTTGGAAAATCCTCTATCAGGAAAACACCCCGAAGCTGTGAGGCAAAAGGGGAAAAGACAAAGAAGATTACACAGATTTTTATTTTTCCAAATACAGAGAGCTCTCGATTTATGCTATAGACGCTTTCTTGAAAAAAGTCGCATAATTTAAAAATGCATAAGTTAAAAATAATTTCCCCGTAAGAATCAATGGTAAAGGTTGAGGTTAGGGGGAGCATGACCTCAACCGACTCTGCCACCCTCCGCCAAGTATGCCAAACCATAAATATATGCAGCAAATAGGAATAATTGTGAACAAATGCAGCCTAATGTTGCATTTAATAAATTCTAACAACCCCTAACACCCGCTATAGTAAAATCTCAATAGGGCAGGGGTGTTTTAATGTCAGAGCAATTGGTGCAACCAGGAGCTGGCAAACTTTTTCCGAAGAAGAGCCACTTACTCAAATTATATATAAAGCGCAACACAAGAAGAGCTGTAGTCACTGACAGATCCACGGCGGGAGGAGGAGAACGGGAGTGGGGCCTTCAGGCCTTGCTCAAGCCAGGGGTAGGGCGAGAATTTGACGTAAACCCAGTTTTCCCATTAATGTATATAGATGGATAAATAGACAGATAAGCATTTTTATTGGACAAGATTGAGACTAAAAACTCTCATCTTCCTTCAAACCTTTACATCTGACCTCTATGTACGAACTGTGGAAGACGTTACCTCTTTTTGAGAAACTCTTTCCCCCCTATCATTGGAAATGGAAGATTTGGCTGTCATATTGATTTTGTTATGAAGTACAGTTTACAAAATTTAAAAATGAATTTACAAAGTTTCATGCCTTTAATTAATTCAGCATGTTAAATAGTCTACGCCATAGACTCTATGATATAAAATTAAGATAATTAAAGAATATTTCCTGTTTCAGCATCTAAAATTATACTTTTAATTTTTATATAGGATTTTTAATAAAATGGGATTGGGATACCAGCATTGGGAATTTTGAATTCCAAAATCTTGGGATTAAAAAATCTGCCAGGATTGGGATTCCTGACCACAAAGTTATGGCTTCATAACCTCAGTCAATTAAATATTCTACAAATTGTTACTTGTTTATATGATTTCTGTGTATCATTTGGTATTAATTTAAAGTTTTATTCTGTCTGCGAAGATATTATCGTAAGGTTATTTAAGGTGTAAATTAAGGTGCCTTTTTGGTAGAATTGTGACATTGTGACTTCAAATGATGACCAGCACTAGTAGGCTTCTCAGTCTAAATAAGATAGCAAGTGAGGAGAGAAACCCGGTTCTCGCATTAGCCTACTCTTAACGAGAAGCACCAAGGGGACCAATGGATTTACGTCCCTTCTGAAGGATGGAGTGCTGAGTTGCATGTTCTCCTCTTAACCACGCAATTAGGAGGCAGATAAACTTCTGAAAAAATCCTACTCTCGCAGGATTCGTACCGGGATATGCTCGGCGTAGCAGGCCAACTGCCCTCACCACTAAGCCACAACACCACCAAAAAATTCAGAACTGAAGGTGTTAAGGGACCTTTACAGTAAGCTTGCTCCAGGTGCCAAATTACCACAGGACAGCCCTGTATGCCTGTATGTGGGGCCTAGTTCAATAGTGAGCAGGGCCTATTTATTTATGTATATATGCCAGACTGCAAAAAAATGAGATTTTTTAAGAACAATGATAATTTTTTTAAATAACAAAATTATTATTGAAATTCATTTTTTAGTTATTGTTATATAATAAAAAAATAATCTAAATCTCAGTACATGAGAATGGAGCCTTGTGCGGGACCCCTAATAAAGACTGAGGCCCTGTTTGGGGAAACTAACTGCACACACATCACACCGGCCCTGGTTAAATGGAATACTATGTCTTTCTGGGAAGAAAAGTCGACAAATCAACGTTCTTGGAGGAAAATTCAAAAGCATATTTTTCGGGAGATCTTGAGCGCTCCGGCCAATCTCAGCCAAAATGTCGGGCATTTTTGATATTAAAATTACTGAATTTTTTAAGGTCTTTGACAACATTTTCTGTGAAAGCTGACTCAGTTTTTTAATTTTTAAGTAAAACAAAAATAAATTTATTTTAATGAAATCAAGTTTTGTAAAAAGTTTAAAATAAATCTAAAATTCATATGTGAATTGAAGTTTTGCACATATAAAAGGTTTGTAATATAATGTTTAACCAATAAATCTTCATTAATATTTCTTTGTCAAAACTTTTATTTGCCCAAAACTATTTTTACTTTCTGGAAAATTCAGTTATGTGAATTTTGTATTTATTGTTTACATTTTAGTGCATATAAAAGTTGGTTTCATTAATTTCTTATTTAAAATTTATTTTAGCTTAATACTTAATTCATTAATACCCACCAATTTTATAGGCAATTGCACTACTTCTACATTTAATAAACAAATTCGTATATAGTAAAGATCTGGTTTTATAATAATTAGTTTTTCATAGATAGAATAATGGGGAGTGAAATACAGGCGATGCTTGATTTACGCGATAGATACATTCTGAGGATTATGGCATAAATCGAAAGTAATTTTCCAGCAGTATTTGATCATGTACAGTGGCGGCTCCTACCATGGGAATAGTGGGATTCATCCCTCCCAGAACTTTTTAAACCTCTGTAAAATCTTTCTTTATGGTGATGTAATGTCAGTGGTTAATTTATTCCTGTATTTAACATTATTCCTTGTATATGTTTAATGAAAATAACGCATCATAAAATTATCATGCAAGCGACCTTTTAAAACTTTTCTTTAGGTTGCACTGTCCTGTGAAAAAATTCAAAGTAGTAAACTGGGGGTTCCAAGATTATGCTTGCATGTGTACACAAAATTACGACAAAATTTTGTGACTATCCCCACCAGTTAGAAGACATAGGAGCCGCCATTGATCATATAAACTTAGAGTTTATCAAATACGCAGTAAAAATAAAGGAAAACCGCTGAATTAAATAAAAAAGTAAATCTAGGCATTATTTTATTAAAATACATGCAGATACTTTAAAAATTCATATTCATGCAACATATGCCGTATCTGCCGGAATAGAAGCCGACCCCCCAAAAATTTCCACAATTTTCTGGCAAAAACGTAAATTTCGTAGATTTTATGCTGAAGTGTGCCGGACATTCATGCACATCTTAGAATATATTATTCGAGATCGAAGAAATGTGTGGGAAATTGTTTAGTTGTTGGCATTTTGAAATATTACTCCAATTAATAATTTTGCATAGTTGAATAATGTTCCACATTCAGTGACAATAATTTCATTCATCTTCATTTTCACAAAAGGTCAAATATAGTAACAACGATCTCGTCAAGAAATTTTTCATCCAAGTCTATTTCCAATGAAATTGTCATTTACATTGCCTTAAGAAATTGCATTTTTATAATTATACACGTTCCATGTAAAGTTTTACCGAAATTCAAACAGTTGAGCGTTCAAAGCCGTCAACGCATTTTGCGTAACCGTCAATTTACGCAAGCGATCTCGCTAAGATATTTTTTCTTCCAAGTCTATTTCCAATGAAATTAGCATATATATTGCCTTGAGAAACTACATTTTTATAATTATAGACGTTCCATGTAAAGTTTTACCGAAATTCAAACAGTTGAGCGTTCAAAGCCGCCAACGCATTTTGCGTAACCGTCAATTTACGCAAGCGATCTCGCTAAGATATTTTGTCTTCCAAGTCTATTTCCAATGAAATTAGCATATATATTGCCTTGAGAAACTGTATTTTTATAATTATAGACGTTCCATGTAAAGTTTTACCGAAATTCAAACAGTTGAGCGTTCAAAGCCGTCAACGCATTTTGCGTAACCGTCAATTTACGCAAGCGATCTCGCTAAGATATTTTGTCTTCCAAGTCTATTTCCAATGAAATTAGCATATATATTGCCTTGAGAAACTGCATTTTTATAATTATACACGTTCCATGTAAAGTTTTACCGAAATTCAAACAGTTGAGCGTTCAAAGCCGTCAACGCATTTTGCGTAACCGTCAATTTACGCAAGCGATCTCGCTAAGATATTTATATATATATTCATCGTAGGTCAAATATTTACTTTACGAAACATATAGTACTAACATTTGAATGCGAAGGCAATGAGAGACTTCGAGATTTAACCATAACCCAAATTTTCCTCGGACTCGCATTTAAGCCGAGGGGTGATTTTTTCATGATAGATTTTGACTGAAAACATCGGCTTGTATTCGGGCAGATATGGTAATTAAAGCTTGCAATATTCTGGCTGTGCAGTGTACTTGGGACGACCACATCTGAAGATTTACCGTGAAACTTCACAATGTAACATTCTAAGGTAGCAAAGGTGTATAAACAAGCATGGTGGCACAAATAGGATGTTATTTGTATGTTCATTATAAATGGCGTTAAAATGAAAGCGTGTAAATCGGATTGGCATAAATGGAGCATCACCTGTATTCCTACCTGGATATTTAAATGCACAGATGGAATGCAGAAATGCTAAATTTAAATGCTCTGTTGAGGGGTTAATGCCATCCAAGTAATTGAGAGAAATCAAGTATTTGATGTTCAGAATATCATTATACAAATGCTACCAACCTTGCCAATGGCAGAATTGCTTGAGAGCAGCAAGATCAACTTCAGGAAGGAGTCAAGAGCTTGGGCAGACAGCAATGCAGATGGTGCAACCGAGTCAGTCCAATCCTTCCAGCAGATGTGGAGAGTAATAGCAAAAACGAAGGCGCAGCACTCTGGAGGAGACGATTCCACAACCTATGTGAATAAACAAAAAGAAAAAAATTGCCACATATTTCTATATAGCTGAGGCACTTAAAAAATACTCAGAACATAAGACTGCCTCTCTAGGAAAAATTAGATAGAAGAATTTCCAACATAATGGGGAAAGAAAGAATATAAATAGATTTGATTATTTACTATAATAGCAAATGTATGTTGCTGTCGTTAGGAAGAATCACAATTTATTAATAATAATAATTTGTTTGCTCTGTTGAGACATGGAGTAAGTCAAAAAAATCCAAATAAAAAAATTCAACACACAAAATTCAAAATATACAAATTCAATATTTAAGATTCAAAACACAAATTCTATATACAGTTCAAAATACAAATTACAAGATACAAAATTTAAAATAGGAAATGATCATATATATCAGGGGTCCCCAAACTACGGCCCCGCGCAGTGATTTAATCCGGCCCACCTGCCTTCCCCCCCCCCCCCCCCCCCAAAATTTGCTCTTTGAAGTTTTCACACGGCCCAATCAGTCATTTGAAAAGTCTCAAGTGGCCTGTGCTGTCGTACATAAGGCCTAATGTGGTCCTTTCAATAAAAAGTTTGGGGACTCCTGATATATATATAGTCATTTATGCAATAGTAAGATTTTCCAATAAGCAAACATTCAGTTTTGTTTTTAAAAGCGATAAGTGAATGCAAAGACAATCTTTGGAGGAAGTTTGTTGTACAATATGCAGGCAGTGTGGTAGAGTCCTTTATGGGAAAATGGCAGGTGATAATCATTAATGCGAATGTTTATTTTATTGCATGTGTCATAGATATGAAAAACCTGGTTAATGAAGAAAAGTTCAGGATATTTTTTATTAAATACAAAACAATTAAGAATATACATTGATGGGAGGGGAAGTATTCCAAGGGAATGAAATAATGGTTTACCATGAGTGCAATATGACACTTGCCAAACCCTTAATGGTTTGTTTTTAAAAAGGAAAGGCTATAACCTGGATTATCAATAATTATTGTGGCTTTCCCCTTAATTCACCCCAAAAGCGAGAATCTGGTGTGAAGTAGGTTCACTTTAATTTCTGATTTTATGTGCACAAAAGTGTTACCTGTGTATAATGCCCACCCCTACTTTATGACGTGAAAATTTGGTCTTCAAACTTCACGTTATACACGAGTATATATGGTAGTTTACATACAATAAATAACACTTATTGAGATGAATGTGCCTCTTTTGCATGACATAAAGTGTCAATCATTGCCTCTATTGAAGAAAACCTCAATTGCAAGTAAGATTCATCATGCAATTTCTGAGGATTTTTTGTCTCAGAGGTGAAGATCCAGATTCGCACATGCACGTTCTGGGAAAAGGAATCAATATCATTTGATTGCTCTTTTAGCCACTTTCCCATACACATTTGATAATTTTTCCCAGAAAGTAATCAGAGATACCTTCAAGAATTTAATTTTCAAGTCATTGTCAGTAGAAATATCCATGAGGCTTTCTTTCTCTTTTCCTGTTCGATGTGGAATCGAAAAATCTACACACTGCACACCCAATTATTAGAATAGTCTATTATTGTAATTGTTCCATGATTTATTCCAAATGTTCCTTTATATCTGACAAATCCAAACTGAGGAATAGAGATTTTTATGTATTTCAGATTTGCCAATTTGATTTGACCTGGTTTTATGACTTAATCTGTAACACGTCTTGTCCCTTGGAAAACATAAGTAAACAAAATACTTAAGCTGCTGCCCTCAGTGATAAGGCTGCAGTTTACAGTTATGTATGCATTCAATGTTTTTAGAGACAAAATATACTGTATTGCTTATGTGCACACATAGTGAAAACATTTATTGTAAAACATATTCTATAACAGAGGTGTCAACAGAATTTTCAGGTTCACTACACTTGTGGCGAAGAGATCAGCCTTTTCGCCACATATTACAAAATATTATCATTAAAAATAGGAGTTTATACAAATATACAGTTACAGTGATACACACTAATGATTTATATTATTTATTAGACAAATAAATCATTAAATTCAAACAATAAATTTTAATGTGATGTTTGATAGTCCATTTGTCTAACAAGTAAGTAAGTAGTACACTGAAATTTGGCATTTTATGCTAAGTGTGCATCTGAGCACCACCTCCAAATTTTCATCCAGGATCTGAGACCTATATCTTGATTTTATCCGTTACTGCAGAAAAAGTTGGTTCGCAGAGCCAAGTTGATCCAAACATAGAAAACAGTTTTGGAATGAATATAGCCCCCCTACCCATTTTTCTCACACAAATCTAGAAAATATTTTAATACCCTGAAAGGACGATTATTTTTAGGACTTTAATGTCATGAAACATGTTGTATAATTTGAAGAAATATCAAACTTGCACTCATTTAATAAAAAAGTACCAATTAGCGAGTGATAAAACGCCATGCTAATTGGAATTTTAAGGTTTTCAGATTTGTTCCTCAGAATTCAGAGGGTATACAAACGAGAGAGATATTTGACAAGGAATTGAACAAAAATACATTTTTAGGGAGTAAAAATAAACTTTAAAAAGCCGAAATAACATACTAATTAATGCAGCAATATTAGCAAGTCGAAATAACATACCAATTTATGCAGCAATATAAATTCGCACTTTGCTCATATTTCGATCTATCTTTCGTTTGTGTAATTAACAATTCGAGCTTAGCCAGGCAATTAGTCCATTCTCGGGCAAGGTTAATTTTGTTGGTATTACCGTATTTGCTCGTGTAAGCTGCGCACCTTTTTTCCCAAAACACTGGTGGAAAAGAGGGGGTGCGTGTCTTACACGAATTCTTTTATTTGCCACCCACCTTTTTTCCCAAAATGTCGTGTTGGTAAACAAATATACGTTAAGCTAGCACCCATGCCGCTTCTATTATTCTATTTCTGAATTTCGGTGTATTTAGTCATTTTCATTCATTGTATAAAAATTTTAAATGAGTTTTAAGTTTATTAACGGGTGCTCCCCAAACTCGACGAAGTCTTCTGCTGCAATCGTCACGGAGGTCACGGCGCATGCGCGACCAGTTCGGGTTGGTGGGGGTTTTGTTCTCACGGCAGACGACGCCTACCATGTTCAGATACGTCTATGAAAGTCATAGCCACCGTGGTGATCATTGAATGATCGCTGATCATAATTTTAGTTCGCCAAAAAAATGACGACCGCTACGGTAAGGATCAGTGACCATATGGCTGGAAAATTACGTTCAGCAGAATGATCGCTACCGGAGTGATTTCTGCGAACATGACCAATGTGACCACAAAAACAGTTACGTGTTTAACAAAAGAGGACTACCGAGATTTCTGCTAGTACCGATATAGAGAGATCACCCAATAAATTCGTCACGTAGGAATGTGAAGATGCTTAACTTGAGCGTAGCATTTTTTAGAAATAGGAATTGGTGATTTAAAAAACCCTTTTTCGGCTCAAATAAATTTTTTTCCCTAGAGCTGGCCCAAAAACCGGGGTGCGCGGAATACACGGGGTCTCGGCTTACACGAGCAAATACGGTAAAACTTGCAATTTGACAATAATGAGAGCGATCAGGTAATAGAAAAATCCTTCCTATATGGTGACGTCAATCAGCCTTGCAAATAAATATTCGCAACCCGAGTAGTTTAGTCTTACAATGGATAGAAACACTTACTGACTCGAATGAAATTCATCATTATTGAAGCTTTGCACACTTGTTTGTACCCACCTAATTTTTAGTGCCCGAAAATAGCCCCCCCCCCCCAACTTTTGCACTTCGCTTTTGGCCAAAAACAGGGGGGCTATATTCGGTCATATACGGTACTACCCCATCAGCCAAAATATTGATTGGCACGGTATATATCCCACCTAACTCTCCTATAGAAGTGTATGAGCAACATTGTAGTTTAATTGAATACTTAGTATCGACAAATTACTTTACTGATATTCTTATCGTTGGTGATTATAACATCTTTGAGTATAATAAGGTCGATGAAGTTTGTAATAATTTGATCTCTCCTCAAGTCAAAGTTATACATGCCACTGCAACTTTTTGGATTTACATCAGGTAAATAGAATTTTAAATGTTCAGGATAGAATGCTTGATCTAGCCTTCTGTAGCAATGCTTTAACTACTTGTGTTGCTGAGCTAAATCCAATAGTAGAGAATGATAACTACCATCCTGCATTTATTTGCTATATAAAATTCAACCATGACATTCATTCAATTGAAGCCCCTATTTTAAAATATGACTACTCCAAATGTGATTATGAGTCCTTAGGTTCTTATTTGGATGGTATAAACTGGCCTGGTTTGTTATGTAATTCCACAGTAAATGAAACCTTTAACCTTTTCTATTCTGTTATTTATTGAGCTATTGAACTGTATACACCCATTAAGTATTATTTTAACTCTACTAAATTTCCAAGATGGTATTTGAGTGAATTGAAGTCTTTGATTAAGTTGAAACGTTTTTACCATAATATTTATAAGATGACTGGTGCTTTAGAGCAGTGCTTCTCTACCTTTTTTGCTCCACGGCATACCTTCATGCATGTTTAAGAACATCGCGGCACACTAAACCACCCCTAATTAATTTCATTGCGTAAATACTCATTTTTAAATATAAAAACTGGCGTAACAAGTAAAAGTAGCAGTTATATTAGATTGCTACGATTGGTAAAGCAATAATTGTATAATTTTATTGTACATTAAATACATACATAATTTAAAAATTAAATATCTTGGGAGTGTGCGGCACACTAGTCCCTTCCTCGCGGCACACTGGTTGAGAACCACTCCTTTAGAGGATTATATTTCATTTTCTGATTGCAGAGCTAGATGTAAAAAGCTTACTAAATGTTGTTACAACTCATATATGAGAAGTATCACCTTTAATTTGTCTAAGAATGGTAAACGTTTTTGGTCTCATGTAAATTCAATGTGAAATTCTAATGCATTACCTAATTCTATGTATTTTAATGAACTATCTGCTGATAACACTGAAGCTATTACTAATCTTTTTTCTATGTATTTTTCTACAGTATATTCTAATGATCAACCTAACTCATTGCCTGAATATTCCCTAGTACAGTTAATTTTCGGTCTTTGAACGTATCTGTGGATGAAATTATTAATAAAATTAAATGTCTTGATATTAATAAGGGTAGTGGACCTGATGAGGTCCCACTATCACTTTTAAGAACTTGTTCCTTATCTTTTTCTTATCCCCTTTACATACTTATTAATAAATCATTTTCCAACGGCACCTTTCCTGAACTACTGAAAGTTAGTTATGTAGTTCCTATTTTTAAATCTGATGTTAAAGTGATATTAAAAATTATCATCCAATTACCATTCAATCTGTTTTGGCCAAACTGATTGAAAGTCTTGTTGTTGATAAATTATCTTTTTTACTAAAAAATGCATTAGTTCCTGAGCAGCACGGATTTAGGACTGGGATGTCTACTGTAACAAACTTGGCTATCTTTAACCAATACATAAATAACACTCTTGAGAACAGCCAACAAGTTGATGCTATTTACTTGGATCTGGTGAAAGTCTTTGATAACGTTAACCACAGACTTCTTCTTCACAAATTAAATGCATTTGGAATACACGGTCCAATGTTTGATTGGATACAGGGTTATCTGATAGGATGTAAGTAGCACCGGCTTCAGACGGTAAGCAAGTGAGGCAATCGCCTCAGGGTGCACTCTCGAGGGGGGCGGCCTGATGCCGTTTGTGGTCACAATGACGCCCCTCCCTCTCCCAACTTCGGTCTTACAGCAGGAGCGGCCTCCCAGCTCTTAGAGACATATTTGCGAAAAATGGAGGGAAGTATAAAGCAAAACAAAGGCAACATGTGCGGGTCGGATCCGCGAGGTAGTTTTTACAAGCTTTCCGTATCCTTTGTCTCCGAGGGTGAAGGAAAAAAGGGATGTTTTCAAGAAAGTGGGGGGGGGGGGGGGATTTTCCACATTGGTCCCATCGGCATATTTGACCTAAAAGGACATGCGGCATCCCTGATTCCAGCGATTCTGTTTCCCTCTTATTTATATTATGAAGACAGAATTTTCCCCTTTCCACTCTCTGAGAATCCAGGAAACGGCAGGCGAGTTGAGAAAATATTTTAAAGCACTCTTTCGAATGTTTCTAAAGGAAAAGAATAATTGGAGGACAGGAACCACTATTTCTGTATGGAAGTTCCATGACCACCGGCATACTCCTTTCATCTGAATGGGAGGACACGTATGCGAAGATCATAAATGCTACTGCTGCCATCTTTCTTTCTTTTTGAAGGTTTTAGATTTTATGACCTTACGGGTGGCTAGAAAGAAATCTTACCGACGCGTCGGCAAACTTCGCGACGTCCCCAAGAAAACTTTCTGACACGTGTTTTACATATTGGTCTCTTCACCCTCGCTCCTTTTTCTCTTAAAATTTCTCGAAAAAGAAATTACTTCAAGACCCTCAGATTTTCTTAGTTTGTGGAAGAAGTAACATCGCAGAGAGAGCGAGTCGTGCCGTATTTTTGCAGTAACAGTGTGCATTTTTCGTAAAAATTAATAGGCCTGGTTAGTATTTTAACTCGTGAAATATTTTAATTATTTGTTTTTAATTTCTTTGAGTTCACTTTTGGAGTTTTTGTGAGAGAAACTGCTTTAATTTTGGTAGAAGGATATCCTAACGATCCAGATCTTCTCATCACTAAGTGGGACATCTTCACTCACAACATTGTCAGTACATCGTCTTCCATTGGAGAGGTTAGTTTGAATTTAATGAATTGCTACGGTTTATACTAAACTTCTTTTTGTAATCTGATTTATTTCGAGAGATTTACTTCAACTATTTCTCGGTGTATTGTGACATTTTTCGGAATAATTAGTATTATTAATATTAGCCGATGTCGGCATTTTCGCCTTGTCATAATGACCCCTATGTTGTTGATGATTCCTATAATAACTTGCAAGTCCAAATCAGTCATTCAAGTAAAAATCTCAAAAGTTGAAAAACTATACCCTAACCCTAATATTTAGGATGATCGTTTTTCGGATAAATTTCCCACCCCGCTATTTGCTAAACCCTTTGTTGTGAGGAAACCCTATCGGCCGGCGTCTATAACTGGAAAGACCTTACTGAATATAAATATCGCTGCTCTCAGCTTCAGAGCAACTCCCATGAATTCTCCTCCATACTACACCTACTAAATTACACCTTTTCATTGCTTTACTTTTTGGTTTGCCAAAACAAAGGGGGAAGATGTGAGTCTAATTTTTATATAATTCTTATATCGAAAGTGAATTCTTATAGTTGCGTAGTTATGTTATAGTCGGAATTAATAATGTTACTATTTCTTGATTCTTCAAATTAAGTACGGTTGATAGTAAAATTAAAATTTTTAACTTATTATAATTTTCTTGTTGGATTTTATTCGTTTATCTAGCCCCTAGATAATAATCATTACTTTTATTTAGTATTTTTCCATTACTGTACGATAAACTCTATAAATCTTTTCCCCAGTGCTCACAATAGCTAGTTCTTTTCTCCTGTAAGGATTTTCACGAAGATAGGTATAATTAAATAAGTGAGAAAATTTCAAATTTTCAGATCAATCTAAGATATCAAAATAGTGAATAACATTTTGTTTTTGTGGATATTACTATTAGTTGCTCTGCCTATGACCATAACTTAAGAATTCTCGATGAGTGAATTGTTTCTCTTTAACTTTGTTAAAATGATAGAAATGACAAACGTGCGACGCACATTTCCTACAGAAACTTCAATCAAGTGCCTTATTCCTAGCGTCTCTAATTCAGAATGGCTTAAATCTGACATCCATAGTAGTTTTTTGTTTCATCTCATTTTAATGTGATGTCCCCACTGCGATTTGCATTGTTGGATTGTACTGTCGCACTCGATTCAAATCGACTCGAAAAAACACCTAAATTACATTTCACATTTAAACACTAGCGGATATTTTCTTATGAGAAATAGTTCAACATAGTGCTTACATTTCATTCTATTTAAATAAGCAATTAGTTTTCTATGTATGCATTTAAAAACTTTTCATTTTTATGTCTTCATTAAAACAAGTTTTACATATTCCGACCTAATTATGTGGCTCGATGTATTAACCTTTTCTGTAAGAGTACGCAATTTTATAATTTGATATATTTTTTCTATTGGATATTAAATATGTTCATAGCATCATTAACTTACACGAGATTTATATTCAATTTTTCACAGGCAAAATAAGATTATATTTTCTTCCCTCTGTCTGTCTGTTCTTTCTTATTCAGTTTTGATCCAATGGGTGAATACGAATCCACTGTAAATTTAAATAGGCGGTAGCCTTACAAATATTGTTGTTTAATGGACGCTCGTACAATAATGGATTTTGTTTAATATAAAATTAGTATTATTATCATTTTTATATTATAATCTAGCAGAATTGCCTGTTGAATTTCAACGGATTTAGTGAAGTTACTACAGCACAACATACAAACTCTAAAATACCTATATATTTTGTGATAATTTTAGATATTAATGGTTCAAAAAAGTGTGAATTGTTGATCATTACGGGACATGAGGGTGGGAGGAGGGCGGCCAAAAACTTCCCGCCTCAGGGCGGCCAAAAGTCTGAAGCCGGCCCTGGATGTAAGCAATATGTTAAATTAAGGTCGGCAGTTTCTAGAGTATTTGAAGTGTCTTCCAGTGTACCTCAAAGTTCCCATCTTGGACCTATTTTGTTTCTCATTTTTATAAATGATATTAGTTATTCAGTTTTTCCCACACCTCATCTACTTTATGCAGATGATTTAAAAATATTTAATGTTGTGAAATCCAGCAATGATTATATTGTCCTAAATGCGTGCTTAGCCAGATTTGCTGATTGGTGTAACACTAACTTAATGTCTTTAAATATCAGCAAATGTTGTGTTATGTCTTACCATCACAAAAAACATCCAATCATGTACAGTTATGATATAATTGGTGATGAGATTTTCAGAAAGTTAGTTGTTAAAGATTTGAAGTTCTTTTTTGATCAATCATTGAGTTTTACATATCACATTAATCATATATCATCTAGAGCTATGAGATTATTAAGATTTGTTAGTAGACTGGTAAATGAAAAGAGATATTTATGTTCAAAAAACTTCGTTGTTCTCTTGTTCGCCCAGTATTAGAATACAATTCTTGCATTTGGAATCCTTGTTATAAAACTCATGAAAGAACTATTGAAAAGGTGCAACATAAATTTCTTGGAATAGTTACAGTGCAATCCCCATTTAATGTTTGCATCGGTTAAAGTTTTTTGTACCTTAAATCGAGTAATACGTTAAATGGGGGTTATCTAAAATAGAAAGACTAAATGGCAGTTCATTAATGTCAAATATGTTTTATTAGTTAAAACACAAATATTAACTGTATAGATTAATTATGATCAATTTTTTCATTCGTAAATTTTCACAGAACGAAGTTGGTTGAGAATAATACCAACTGTAAGTCCTCCGGCGAAGGTGATTATTCTAGCTTATGGTTTTTTTGCAAAATTAGTGGTCATTTCATGGCTGTGACCCTCATTGCACCTCCTAGCAGTGAATTTGCCATCTTTAATTTTTTCGAGACAAACTTTCTTAAAACTTTTAAGCAAATAAACATACTTAATTGAAGCGCTCCTATATAGGAGGAATTAGCCAAGCATGCAGATCCTTTCAGTTTTTTAAGTTCGCATGCTATAATGAATACATGATATATGTAATTGGCTCATATGGATTATACAAGATAATACAGTAAAACCCCATTATGATGCAGGTTTCAAGTGACAGAATGTACACCCGCATTATCGGCAACCCGCGGTATTTCGGTAAGTCATTTAAAAAAACATGAAAGTAAATGCGTTATAACAAATTTAATTGCAAAATACTATAAAAATTGATATCGTATTTTGATTTAAATGCATACCTTACTTTAATCAGTGTTTTTAAAATAGTTCGATATTTTCTTTTGGCGTGACAGCTGATGGCGTTCCTTCGTCTTAATGTTTGGCAAAAGCAGAAGATGAAGATGATCACAATCACTCTGTCTCTCCATCCAATCCATCACTTCACTGTTGTTATCCAATACTTTGCTTATTTAAGGGGTCTCAACCTCACACATCTCTTCATTCTCGCTGTCATCTTCCGATAATTTTTCTGCTCTTCCGTGGTTCTGGACTTCAGCTACAATTTCTTATCATTCTTATAGACAGCGACGGGAGTTTAGCATCTCGGGAAAATTTGAACCAAGTTGTTTATGAAGAAAATAAATCTCGGGAAAATTTGAACCAAGTTGTTTACGTAGAAAACAAATCCCGGTAAAATTTGAACCAAGTTGTTTACGAAGAAAATAAATGGAATCATTTTGTGGGACATGACTAGACCCGTGGTATATCTGAGTCCGTGGTATAGTGAGGTGCATTATAATGGAGTTTTACTGTATTTATGAGTTTCGAATAATTATCCCTCAGTGAAGCAGTGTGGTGAGCGTTGGCAGATGTTTCGATGCCTGTTATTGGCTGACCGTGAATAAAATGACAACGGTAACAGTTCCAATGTCCTTTTAGCCTCATTTGTTACATTTCAGCCCTTTATGTGAACTGGGCTTGCAAATTTGATTGCGTGTCTTGTGCGGTGTAGGGAAATGCTACAGTGACTGACGAGTAAGAACATACATCCAAAGTATTAACAATAACATCGCCACCTCAATGTAATAATAACACTGTTGTGAATAAGACTTCCTTTTTTTTGGGGGATTGTCTTCCTTTCAGGTTAACAAGGTAAATATGGCTGTGGTAAACGCGGGTGGCCCAACTAGCTAACGTGTCACGTTAGTGAGCGAGCGCCTTCGAACTGAAACATAAAAAAATCCGTGTTCACATAATGACGTCATCGCAACTTTTGTGAAGCATGTAACAGATTAGGACATTTAAGGTGGATTGACAAAACAGCACGACTAAATATTAATTCTTTTGAGTTTATTTAATGTCCTAACAACGCCAGTATGTGTTGTGCCATTGATGGTTAGACTGAATTAATATATTACATCTCCACCAAATGAAATATTCTCGAGTCATGGTGTAAATGCACCTGAAATCGAGGCGATGCCCCGCAAGGGACCAGAATTTTGTACCTTAACACGTTCGCGACAGAAGCCATTTTCGCTGTCCGTCCCCAGAGGCGTAAATTTTGATGAAAATATTTTTTGATTTTTTGTTTTAAATCTACCAACGAGTCTTCTTTAATGTTAGAAATGAGATTTTGTTACTTTAAATGCATGAGAAGGGTCTGCAAATCATTATTTTATAACTTCTCCTACGAGGTATGCAACCACGAACTTCAAGTACGATACGTAATTTTTTTCATAATTATTCTGATTTTATATTTTATTTACAAAACCTTGATGATGAAATCTGAGATTGAAATATTTAGAGATGCAATATCGATAAAATATTCATATAATAATACACAAAAAATAATAAATATAACTTTCATAGTACTCACACTCAAAATCTTTATTCGCTTTTACTATATCTCGCTCTTTCGAAAGAACCGCTTGATAGGATAGACACTGTCATTCTTTCCGCATCCCTACCATTCATGTTTTGTGGGCCTGGTGTGCCTGAGTTTTACAGCGAGGGTCTGAAAAGGCAGGAGGGAGTGGGGAAGTAAACAACTTCAGGGGCAAGAGAAAGTAGCGGTCACTTATACGCTTAGCCAAGGCGCGCACTTTGAAGTGCGTAATTACCTTCCAATGTTACGCATCCTGTGCAGCTGCATTTCTGGAAATCTTTCACCATGAATTTTTGGCGAAACACGTGGCAAGACCCACGTTTATTGTTTACCAGCGGCTTCATATTTTATTACAAGGCGACCGCTTCACTGTTGTCTAACCGCTCACTTGGTCCACATTTACCACATCTTATGCATCTTCTTGGGTGAGAAAACTTTCACCACGAAATTTTAGCCGCTACACGTGTCATGACCGAGGTCTACTATTTAGACGCGGCTTCTGCTTTATTATACCCTCTATTGCTTTTTTACAACTCTTTCGGAAATGGGTGCAGTCTCTAACGTCCCGATATTTTTCCTTGGTACCGCAATAAACACACCGGTTACTGCGCATCTTTCGCCAGATGTAGTTCTTCTCTCTTATTGGTCGAATTTTGCCCCTTCCACCACCTTTTTCTTTATGTATTATTCTAAGAAAATCTCGACTGGCTAACATTTCGTTTCTGCTTTTGCATACGTGATATTGTGAACCGTTTGAAGTATCATATTCTTGGATATCACTGAATATTTCCCCCTTCAAACATGGGTGATTCAGATATTTCTGTATCCAGTTTCTCGAATTCAGAAGATTCGTATAAACCACCAGAGTCGGGTGAAGAAAGTGACGTGATAACATCAGACGAAGAAGTTTTGGCCGAAGCATCTTCTGAAGAAAGTGAAGAAAGCGATATTGCAGGGAGAAGTTCAGACGTGTGGGGAGACTACGAAGATGACGTGCGGCAATTTCCCTTTTCAGCTGTGAGTGGTCTGAAGTTAGATTTGGACTTATTTTCACCGGTGAGCGTGTATAAAAACTTTATGAATGATGAAGTGTTGGACCTCATTGTGAAAGAAACAAATACTTACGCAAATGAGTTCATAAATTCCCGCGTGATTGGAAGACGTTCGATGATTCGAAAATGGAGGGACACGAATAAAATAGAAATACAGAAATTCATTGGAATTCTAATCCTTATGGGTATAAATCACTTGCCAAAAATGAGATTGTACTGGTCAAATAAACCAGCGTATAGGAATGATCTTCTTAGAGCCTCAATGAAATGCGAAAGATTTGAGTTGCTCTTGAAATTCTTTCATTTTAGTGATAACTCTGATTTATCTGCAAGCACGAATAGGCTCTCAAAGATAAAACCCTTGTTAGACCTAATTTGCGATAGATTCCAAGCGACAGTGACACCAGGTGAGAGTGTTGTCATTGATGAGTCAATGGTTCCCTGGAGAGGGAGACTATTTTTCAGACAGTATATCCCTGGAAAGTCCCACAAATACGGTATAAAATGTTACAAATTGTGTACACCCGAAATGTATACCTACGATTTGAAAGCTTATGCCGGTAAAAGTGAGAGCTCAGGTAATAGTGGAATCGGTCACGCTCACCAAGTTGTCTTAGAATTGATGGCAGGTCTATTGGGTGAAGGTAGAACTTTATATATAGATAACTTTTACGCAAGTGTGGCCCTCGCAGAGGACCTACTAAAGAAGAAAAGGTACGTTTATGGTACTCTGCGAAAAAATATGCGAGGTAACCCACAAGAAGTCTGTGCGTGGAAAAAAGGTGAAGTGTTTGCAAAAAAAAAATTGAATGGTGTGAGAGTGATGAAGTGCCAAGACAGAAGACCTGTGCTCATGATCTCCTCAAATCCTGAACTCACGGACACGCTAGTAGTGACTTCTGGAAAACAAAAAAGAGGACAGGAAATCAAGATGAAACCCCAATCAGTAATAGCGTATAACAAAGCAAAGAAAGGTGTCGATGTGTCTGACCAAATGTCTTCATATTATACGGCCCTAAGAAGGACATTGAAATGGTACAAAAAAGTTGCAACTGAATTGCTTCTAGGGACTTGTGTAGTAAACTCGTGGGTAATTTATAATAAATTTGGGCCTGAGAAAAAAATGGATATGTTTAAATTTAGGGAAAAAGTGTATGAAGGGCTTCTGAAAGATGAGTCAGAGGAAAGTGTAGGAGGAAATGATGATAGACCAGGAACATCCACGCAGAAAAGAAAATCACTTCATCAGCTGGGAAAGTATGAAGGGTCTGCAAGACAATCGAGGAAGCGATGTTCATCGTGTTACGATAAAATTCGGTCCGAAAAAGGAGCGAGTGAAGCTCGGGCAAAATCTAAAAGAGTGAGAAAATTTTGTAGAGACTGTGATGGACGTCCTGCAATGTGCTTGGAATGTTACAACAAAATACATAAATAACTTTTAGTGAATATTTACTGTTTGTTTTATTTGGGGTAATATGTATATGGTATATCATTTTTGAGTCATTTGTCAATTTATTTTCTAATATGTATTGTTGATTTGATATTTTTATTCACTAATTTTTTATTGTTGATATACTAGTAGTTAGTAAGTAATAATTAAAATTTATTTGTAGAATGTATGTATACAATTTTTTTGGAAGTATATTTTACATAATGTAACTATTCATGTGTAATTTCCGATTGCCTGACGATAGATAAATGTGAGATATGTTCATTTGTAGTAAGTATTTTACATGTATTTTATTGAATTATTTATGTGAATTAATTTATTTTATACGTAATATGTTCAAAAATTTTTGTATCTATGCAAAAAATTATAACGTTCACGATTATTTAGCAAATCGAAATAAAAAAGTTCACAAAATATGTTTGTAGTTAACTTTCATGGGTGTTGCCTGTAACCTAATAAAAACTGTAACTTGTAGACATTTCAATGATAAATGTAGATAGTCAGTAACTAAAACTATCCCTGTGGGCGTAAGCAAAATGGGAGTCCTCTCCCATAGGCGTACGAACGAAAATCCGTATTCAAGTTATAGGGGAAATGACCACCGGTGGTACACGGCGACTCCTGGCATGATCGCCGGTGACCACTGGTGGTACACGACGCCCACGAGTACGACCGGTCGTGGCCACCGGTGGCCACGCCATCGCGAACGTGTTAATTCCGGGCAATTCACAAAATTGAGAAACACTAAATCGGGTGTTACAATACATTATTTATATGGAGCTTTGGTGGGGGCTGCAAAAAACCGCCTTAAATGCGGGTAAACCTTAAATGGGAGAACCTTAAATCGGGATTCCACTGTAATTATTATGCTGGTTTTCCCACTCATATTGTTCCATATAAAGACACCATGAAAATATTAAGCATGCAGTCATTGGCCGTGCGTCGCCAGGTGCCGAATTTAATATTTTTATACAGATTATGTAATAACCTGATTCAATGCCCTCCTTTACTTGAATTAATTTATTATGAGACTCCTAATGTCAGCACTAGGAGTTCGAAATTGTTCTTTGTAAAATATTGTAGTAAATACTTTGGGTTTTATTCCTCCTTGACAAGGACTATACGACTGTATAATAATATTTCACAGAGTCTTGACATCTATTCAGAATCACTGTCTGTTTTCAAAAAGACTGCTTTAAGAGCTTTAACTTTATTAGAAATTTAATTATACCTAATTTTTGTATTCCTTATAATATTTTATTGTTAGATTTACTGTACATGTAACTCTGGTATTCCTTATGATATTTTATTGTTAGATGTACTGCTTAGTAATATCTAGCAGCATAATATACTTTTATATCTTTATTTTATTCAAGTTCAACTAATATTATTTACTTTATATGAATGATTATGTTTAGTATTTTTTTCATATCGTTTTACATATAAAATTATCTAGAGTGCAATATTGTGTGTATTACCTTGCTTTCTTTTTACTTGTATTGTTTATTTATTATTTTATATTGTAAATTGTATGTATTACTTTGTTTTTTCATTATTTGTGCATTATTTTGTTATTTTAAGGTGTTAATAATTTAATCATTTGTAATTGTTCATATATGTATTATTTTTCTCTTTTTGTATCCTGAAAGTGAAAACCCATAAATAAATCTTATCTATCTAACATCGAAGATGAATGGAAGAATCTCCTAATAACCATACAAATATTTTTTAAAAAGGAAAATACTCACATACACCATACACTGGTTTAGGGGAATTTACTCCATGCCAGAGATCAAACACATGCAATCTCATACACTCCGGGTTTAGGGGGAATTACTCCAATGCCAGGGACCCTTTTTCTTTGTTCACACACATACAAAAATACACACCAACCACAAAAACCCACATGAGTACTTCCTTTCTAAAAAAATTGCCTAAATACTTATTTAGGAATCAACGGTTCCATCCATTTTATAATAACATTGATTACATTGTAATCCTGAATAATTCATGCAGCACATTTTGTAAGAATCTGATGTCAGTAAAATACTAAATACCCTTAAGAAACTAAGAAAATAAAATGTTTTTTTCTGTCTCATATACATCCTTCCTATTTCATGACCTTCTTACCAACCATTCACAACTCCCCAAGGGGTCACGACCCACAGGTTGGGAACTGCTGCCTTAATGTCAGTTGACTCATCCAAGGTTATCGAAAAAGACACAGTTCTTTAACTGACCCTGTAGTTGGGTTTCAATATTTTGCACCATATCTCGTATTGGATGAGAAATCGTCTGATGACTTAGCTGTAAATTTAGAACTTTCTGCAATATGTTGCTTTCTTTAGCATAGTTTATACAACACACAGTAATGTTACAATTCACTAGAATGTAGCTACTTATGTATACTGTATGTTTGGCAGTTTCAGGCCAAGCAAGGGGACGTTGGCTTACTATCAGATGTTGTATTGCTGGCTGTGTAGAACATAGCAGCAATAACCAGGTGTGAGAAGGTGCCAATCATTACTGTGCAACACTGTAACCGTATATTTGTGTAAAGTCCTATTTATAAAAATAGTATTTTGTATTATGTTGCAAAAAGGCCATTGTATGTGAAATGTACACAAATTTAGTACTATGTGATTTAATAAACAAATAAAAAATAGTTAGTAGACAGTAGACCATGAACATCAATTCACCACATATCAATAGCCGATTTGCCACAAGTGGTGATGGTGTTGAACACCTCTGTTCTATAACAACATCAAAGTAAAAAAATCTGATTTGGAGTGTCCAGTGTCATAATATCAGCCATTACGTAAATTTTCTCAAGTACCCCCTAACACCTTTAAAAGTACTCCCAGGGGCATATACCCCAGTTTGGGAAACCCTGGTCTATTAGATAAGAATGAAGTTATCCCATGTAAAGCATTGCCACTGATACCAAATAATTGCAGTTTCAGATAAAAAAATTATTACTACCCTTAATAGAAACAGTTTGTGTACATTCCTTGAAGAGATCAAGGTCCACATTGGGTGCAAGTGCAAGTGGAAATTCCAAAATTCTAATTTTAATTTTAATTACATCAAGGAAGATGTTTCAGAACATATATCTTAAATCCTATAACTAGGATGTTTTAAATCTTCTGTTGATGTTATAAATGTCTGCCTGTTATAGAATGAGCTGAATAAGCCTTGAATAGGTTTGAAAGCAATATTTATGACACTCTATGCTTACATTTGATGGAATAACAGAAAATGGAAAACTTTATATTATAAAGTCTCAGCTGCTGAACAAAACATATGACTAATCTACCTCTGCAAAAGAAAATGCTGTAACAATTGATGCTTACATGAACCATATCTTTAACATTCTGTACGGAGGGCCAAAACTGGTTCCAAGGTAACATCAGTAAGGATTCATGCATGATATCCAAAATGTGATGCCCCACTCCAGCATGAGCAAACAATGATGAGTACATTTCCCAAACAGGATTCAGCAAGTTGTGACAGCCTGGAATGGATAAAGAATGATATGTTGTAATAACTTAGCATACCAATTGTTTATAATAACTATATAAATGTTTTAATTCTCATTTGTGCCATCCAGTCCCTGTTAGAAGAAATGGTGGAGCATTCACTTGGTAAAGAAATAAAAATATATATAAAACTTTTTGAAATTATACTCTTTTTTTAAAGCGCACTGAAAAATATAACATAAATTTTTGGGTTCAAGAAAATATCTGAATCTTAACGAAAATTTTCATTGTATATGACCATGAGTCTCTTTAAAATTCATAAATAAGCATGTTTAAATTTACGTTACAGGGCTATGCATAAACAATTGTAAATAATTTTCCTTAAAATATGCGATGCAGATGCTAAAAACATTGAAAGCATACATTTGTACATTTTGCATCAAAAAACCAAGATATTACATACACCCTTCCCTCGCCAACCGCAGGGGTTACGTTCCTGAAAAGTACCGTGGTTGGTAAAACCGCGGCTGGTAAATACTTAAGTATATTGGAAATTGGGGGTTAGGTTCCACGGTTTGTATTACTATACCATATATTATTGATCACTTACATTACTCCCTTATTTCTCACTTAAATACATTATATAAATATTACGAATACAATAACATGCTGTTCTTTCCTTACGAGCTCTCTGGTTTGGCATAGTCGAAACTCCCATAGATGAAAAATGTGTGACGAAAAACAATGTGCTACTTGTGGTACTAAATGCGAGAAATAGCTTTCCGCTGCATTCTGCTGTTCGGAACTACATATTCTACCCCAGAATGAATTCTTTTTTTAAAGAATTTCTTCAAACATATCACACTATGCATAAGCCAAACTAATGAGTAAAACAATTACCGACTGAAGGATTACAAACGTCCCGTAGGTAATGGAGAAATTACGTGCATACTACGACGTACATCACATCATTTTATACAATTTACTACGGTCTTCTAATCTTACCCGGCGTTTTTTTGCATTTAAACAAATATTATTACACACAAATTCAGAAAAATATTAAACGTTTAATTTATTAAGTATGCTGATATGAATAATACACAACTAAACATGTTGTGTGGACTTGCGTTGCACGAAAAGCATGTGTATACTGATGTGAATAATACACAACTGATTGCCTCGTGTGGAATGTAGAGGCTTGTGGCGGGTGAAAAGCATAATCATACATTACGGTAATAAAGTTATAGCAAGCAAGTTAGAACAACAACATAGCCTTTGTGAGTGAGTGCAGATGACAACAAAGTCATATGATGCACAGGATTATCGTGTTGAATGCAGTGACTTGTGGCGCGCAAAAAGGATACGTAATCGTGTCAGTACAGCAACAACGTAATAGCAAGCAAGTTAAAATGACAACAAAGTCTTTGTGAGTGAGTTAAGATGACAACAAAGTCATAAGATGAGCAGTATTTAAAAGTTTTCTTGGTCTGAACCGTGGATATGCAAGGGAAATGTCCGCAGTTGGGAAGGGTGGGACTCAATATGTAGACGGCGTATAGTCGAGGGCCGCAGTTAAGAAACCCGCGGTTGGAGAGGGAAGGGTGTATTACAGGATTTTACAGGATATTTTGATGTCGGTAACAGGATTTAGAAAAAAAATAGGTGGCAGCCCTGCTATATGGTGTTAGATGTGAGAAAAGGAAAACCGCTCATAACTAAAACGTTTTTCAACTTTTTTCGATCAAACTTTCAGGAATCACTTGACTATTCAACTTTTCAATTTTAAACTGCTCGCTGTGTACATAGTAGTCCTGAGTTTGACTCCAGGAGCATATCTTTTCTCGATTTGAATAACATTGGCAGAGCTGAAATAAAGCGAGAAAGCCTTTTTTCTTTAGCATTTTTAAATATCTTAAAAATGAGATATCGATGCAGGATTTTCACAGTTAGGCTGACAAGGGGAGGCCATAACATTCATATTGAAATTCGTAAAACCCTTTTAGGAGGTAAAACTAGAACTAAAATATCAAATATATCTCTCGGCATTTTTGCCAATGGACCTTTGTTTAAAAGTTATTAAAAATTTAATTTAAGGTTTAAGCAATGAATGCGCCATATACCATTAACCTTAAAGCTATAAACATCAGCAGCAATAGATGAATGGGTAGAATGAATGTCTAGTGATCGGATAAGCTGCGGTTCGATCCCAGCTGGCAACATTTTTTTTCAGAAATGGTCTGTATATGTATTTTAACTAGTAAAATTGTATTATTATTATGATGTTTTTATTGTATTTTTCTTTATTTCATGTATTTTTTGTGATTATTTTTTTCTTTTTTCGCGTACTTTTTTGTACTTGATTTATTTGCACTTTCCACATATCATTATAACATTATAATTATAAATAAATAATATAATTTAGAATGTTATAATTATTATTTGATTGTTTATTAAAATATCAATTCTTTAATATGACATTTATGAAATGTTTATTATGAACAATTACTTTGTTTTTTTAATTGTATCATCCAAAGTATTGTAATACTGTAGAAGTAAGTGAGATAGAAGAGGTACACTCCAATCGGAATTAACCATACTAACTGGAAGTTATAATTATATGTGGAAAATGCAAATAAATCAAGTACAAAAAGTATGCGAAAAAAGAAAAAAATAATCACAAAAAATACATGAAAAAAAGAAAAATACAATAAAAACATAATAATAATACAATTTTACTAGTTAAAATACATATACAGACCATTTCTGAAAAAAAATGTTGCCAGCTGGGATCGAACTGCAGCTTATCCGATCACTAGACATTCATTCTACCCATTCATCTATTGCTGCTGATGTTTATAGCTTTAAGGTTAATGGTATATGGCATCCATTGCTTAAACCTTAAATTAAATTGTTAATAACTTTTAAACAAAGGCCCATTGGCAAAAACGTCGAGAGATATATTTGATATTTTAGTTCTAGTTTTACCTCCTAAAAGGGTTTTACGAATTTCAATATGAATGTTATAGCCTCCCCTTGTGAGAAAACTATGGAAATGAATTTCCCTATTGTAGAAATTCAAATCTCATTCGAAAAAAGCCAGAAATTAGGTTTAATGACTATTTTTTCGTGTTTTTTATGCATTTATTCACTTCATCACCATGGCAACTGCAATTGTTAAAGTCTATTGTTGGCTTGATTCTAATGTGTAAGAAATGTACAAAAATTGTGATAAAATCATGTTAAAACATCATTTTATATGCCCATGACTATTATTACTTTCTGGAACATTCGATTATGTGGATTTTATATTAATTATTTATGTTTTAGTGCACATAAAAGTTTTAATTTTTATTTTATTTTAACGTAATACTTAATTCAAGCATACCTGTCATATTTGACGGGCAATTATGCTAGTTATTGATATTCTCTTCCCCTGGTAACCTTTTCAAAACACAAATTCTACCACCATTAATATGAAAATTATTTGATCTTGTATCTAACATCTGCGAATCAATGTTTGGCAATATTCATCACAGCATAAGAATATTCATTATGAATTAAGATGCCAAACTGATGCTCAGAAAATATTTTTGCTAGACCGTTAAACAAATTTGGAAATTCTAAAGTGTTATGCTCTACATTACCAAAGATTTCTGGTTCCTCGTTATAATTTACTGAAACTCTGCATCTGAATATTTCTACTGTTTTCAGTAAATTATTTACCATAAGCTGCCCTGAAACTGGAATTCTACCATGGTTCATTATGTCCTCTTTGCATAATCCATAGAAAAAGTAACCTTGGAGAAGTACAGAATCGATTGAGATTTTTGTCCATTCTTGAGAGGATTTTTTGCACATCTGGATTATACCTGAAACAGCCATAGCAGTGCACTGAGAGTAGTTAACATGACATATTTGTGGATCAGACTGATTCCAAGAAGCTCTCAATATTAGTAAATTCATACCATAGTAAACAACGTTTTCCCACCCCCCCACTATTTGTGTGATATAAGTTTTCATTAAAAGGTATACTATTTCATTTGGTAAAATTTCATTGTATAAATTCTTGATGTTATAATTTCTTCTGGGATTGAAATGTTGAAATCTTTCTATAGATTACTAGGCGAATGGGCCCGTTTAAAACGGCCTTTGAAAATAAACAATATAAAAATAAAACCAACAAACAAATGATAAAATTATAATATTTGAATAAGATTGGAAAGGTCTGCAAATGAAAACAAAGGAATACTTTAAAAAAATTAAGAGGAAAACAGTCTTATACCTCAATAATATTATTTTAGCTATTCAGTAGCTCTCTTATAACGACGTTCCTTGTAAATACTCTTTCATTTAACAGAAATTGCCCTGGATTATCTTTATCCTTACCCCAAAATTTCAAATTATGTGTCACGTGTTCTAGACATACATCTGTCCATGTGAGAAGCAATATTTAGTAAGTAATCACAATCAATCGTTCAATTCCACTAAACAGCAGTTAACAACAATCTCAATAGATATCTCAATACATACGCAATCAGTGCATATACCTTATTTATTTATGTAATCGTTGTTTGGTTGGTTACCCTATAATTGGATTGACCCGAATTAAAAATAAACAGCACGAAAAAAATTATTTTCATAATATCTGTTATATTCAGATAACGTGAAGCAACTGCCTTTAATATGCAGAAAGACTTCAATAAGACAGTGAAGGCACGTTAAAATATCGTCGAATTATTTCAAACATTAGCATGTTTTAAAAGACGTAATTTACCGCATTTATCCATCCGCTACTTACGTATTAACGGGGAGCCCAACTTAATACGTAAGTACCGAATGATTTCTACCAAGATATCTGTAGTCTACAAAGGAATTATATCTCGCTTGACTGTTGCCTTCGGCTTGCTTTCTTTTTATTTTAGTTGTCGTCTCTGGGCGCTACCGCGGCCTTGGCCTCGCTGGAACCAAACTTTCCCTCCCCGTTGTCCGGTGATCGGGTTTGTAAATGTCGCGACAGGCCAATCAGTCGAGATGCTTTTGATAGCATTTTAGAAGAAACTGCTAAATATTGGCCACCAGAAATTAAAATGTGATTGTTTTTTCTATTGTTATCTATAACAAAGCGATCAATCGATATGCTTTTGATACCATTTTAGAAGAAATTACTAAATATTGGCCACCAGAAATTAAAATGTGATTGTTTTTTTATTGTTATCTATAACAAATCATTTTAATGTTAATTGGTTTCTCTTAATGTTCTTAAAAATTAAAACATGTTTTAAATGGTATTTGTTTCGTATATATATTTTTAAGTTGGGCTCCCCGTTAATATATACCTATGTAAGTACCATCCATCTAATTTATGTAAATGAATATAGGTGCGACTGCAATTAGTTATAGAAAGTGGCAGGAGGGGCAGCACGAACTGTACTGGCAAGTCCTGCCATCTACCCGCCAGTTTGCATAACTAACTGATGAGACCGTCCGGCCGCACACCGACAAAGACATCAAGCGTTTTCTTATAGGAGATTATTAGCAATTAGAACATTAAGAGCATTTTCAGTTCGAACTTTACTTATGTCTAACTCCCGTACAATATTTATATCTTCCAATGATTCTACTATAAGTACTAAACCACTTGAATCTAATTGCCTTGGCAGTATTTCTGGAAGTTTGTCAGTAAGCTCAAATGTACTGAGCAAACATTATTGCCTGTCCTTTAAAACCATATTGCCCAAATCTGCCACTGTATTTGATAATTTTTATAAAAGGAATTACACAAGAAATTCTACGTCTGACAAACTTAGTAGTTCATCTGGTATAATTCCAGGTTCCATGCTATTTCAGTAAGCTCTTAAAGGGCATTCTTTTGGATTACTTTGGTAAACTGTTTTACATCGGTTGCATAACAAAAGTTTAACTGTCTCAATAAGCTCAGGTGGCAATACGTTATACAAATTAACTCTATTATTTTCACTAGATGCGCGATAACTAGAGCAATCTATTTGTTTATAAATTCCCAAATAAAATGAAAATACCGAGAATGTGAAAATTGTTTAAATATTTTTAATCGTGGGGCATCCTAATATTTTTTATTATGTACAACTTTTGTTTCAAATTTATTATTATACATTTATACTTCAGATTTGAAAGCATGTACATATCTGAGTGAAGTTAATAAAAAAGAGTATCATGTACCAGTAATCTGCTTTCTGTATAATAAACAGTGGTGACTTTGAATATAACACTCACCTGTTGTGCCTCAGGTGGCAGATAATGGCTTAACTCTAGAGCAGAAAGCATGATTTTGGCGACGCTTCACATCTGTCCTCAAATGAGATTTTAACATGAAAATTTGACCTATTTTTAAGTGAAAAATTTTCCTTGTCTAGTTTAGCATTTCTCAACGTTTTTGATAATACGGCCCACCTAAACTACAAGAAAGTTTCTGCGGTCCAACTACATATGAATAGGTTCATGACTGCCATTTCATGGTCGCCGTTTCATCTCCAGCCATTTCATCGCAGGTTGTTTCATCGCCAGTCGTTTCATAGCCAGTATATACAGTGCTAGTATAATACAGAATGTAAAAATTAATTATAGAAAATTAATGCTGAAACACCTTATTTCAAATATGTAAGAGTATCGAACTTGACTGTTAAAATTGACGTTTTACATGCAATTACACATCTCAGTCGCTCATTAGAGTATGTACAGGAAGCATATATGAAAAATTATTTTAGAAACTGTGGCCCTGTTTTCGATTGTGCTAGTTAATGCGATTAAGCAGGTAGCGATAATAATTATAGTGAAAATCAAAAATTTGATTGATGAGATGTATAAAATTGTGGGTACCAATGTAAGTGCAACAAATTTCATAAATATAGATGAAATTCCAAGAACATCAGAAGTTTTACAATTATCTCATTAAAATCAACCAAAAAGAAAAAGGTGCGTAAAATATTTTAACTTGTCCTAGGCGGAAAACCTGCGAAAGATGGAAAAATTGACCGGTCCCTTCTGCCTCTTGCAGGTTTTACTGTATATACCTTACATACTGGCTATGAAATGACCGGCAATGAAACAGCAGTCATGAACTGACAGCACTGAAACATCTCGTTTTGCTGTTACCTGATCTTTTTTTTTCAAATTTTTGCAACCCACCTCAACTTTTTATGGCATACCAGGAGGTCGCGACCAACTGGTTGAGAAACACTGACTGCTCTTATAACTCAACTCTTGGTTGAATCAGGTTAACAAAATCATAAAATTTTATACAATACAAATGCCTTTTACATGACAGATAGATGTTTAGATAGAGCTGAGGGATGTAAGTATGCAATGTGGAAAATATACTTAGTTTCTCTGATTCTCAGGCTGTGAATCAAATTCAAAAACCCAAAGGACAATTTGTAAGGTGAAGGAAATGTAAATGTGAATTAATGACGAGAGGCATTAATAAGTACAATTAAACTATAAACACAAAAGTACCTGGAAACACATCCATCAGGAATTGAATACAACGACTGAAAGAGAGAGCCATCATATGTGCATATTGGCTGTCTGATGGGACCCATGGAGTTAGCGGTGGGTGGCCATCCATTAATTCCAAGATCCACAAGGCTCCTTCTTCCTTCAACTGATCTTCCCAGTATGGGAACAGCCATGGGGCAAACGTTTTCCGAAGGGCAGGCCATAAATATTCCAATGCTGTTGTGGCTGTTAGTAAAAAGACAAACATATAATACAAATAAAAATGAAGATGAATCATGAGAATTTTAAATATTTAAGAATATTGCTATTTGTGTATTAATGGGTGAATGAAAGAAAATTCAAATTTTAGCCGCAAGATGTCACTATGTATGCATCTGCCACAGAAGTGATAGTAGCCCATGGAATTGATAGGATCACCTCAACCAATCACCAACCCAACCCAACAATAATCCAATCCATCATATAGCACTTACATATGAACAGGTGACAGTTGATGTTAGGTTGGTGGTGATTGGGTTAGGATAGGGTTAAGTTGGGTTGTTGTTGAGTTCCATTGCATTAAAGGATGACCCTAAAAATTTTATGGACAACTTCTTTTGTGGTGGACTCATGCAGTCCTGGCCAAAATTAACGCAACGCTTCATGGGGTTCGACAGCGGTCACTGCGGAAACTATTTGTAGCGAAGACTCTTCCGCTAAAATGACAATACTGAGCAGACAGAAGGAGGGGGTAGGGGTCTACTGAGGAATGGGGAAATGTACGGCTGTACGAGCTAAAGGGATTTTGTGGCAGAGCGCCGGTTAAGGTACCTGCAAATTAGAAACAGAATGGAACTCTACGAAATGAATGGAAACGAATTTTGTCCGTTCACCATATCAGAAGTATCAGAATATCATTAAAAATACAGGTATCCCTCGCCGTTCATGGTGGTTACGTTCCCGAAGACTCCGCGAACCGCAAAACCGTGAACGGCAAATGCATAAACTAATGGAAGAATGGGATTCCGTTCCTACATCTGCGAAAGTGGTCCTAAGTGATTATTTAATTTACCTTACTGAAGACTGTAGGCCAGAGAAACAAATAGTAAGCTTAAAATATGAAAGGAAAACCAAACCGATGAACGTTTAAATTTAGAAAAACTAAGAAAACAGAAGTTTATTAACTCACCGTGAATTATGTAGAGTATATGTAGGATGTTGACAATGGAGGTGTTTCGGAAGAGCATTATTTGGAGATGGAAGAGGAAGATGAGGGACTTGGCTTCAGGAATTCTGTGATTTGGACCTGTTTCCATTTTGTTTTGATATTTTTATAAATTTCATCATAGGGAGATATTGCAGAGTTAATTATTCTCTTAAAATTGATGCTCCTTTCCACAGACGGATATGCCTGCATTACTTTCTCTTTCAACTCGTTAGCCATATTTAAAATTTCTGCTAAGGTCTTCACTGAAAACTGTTTTATCTTAGGCTCTACATCTTCTTCTTTGTTTTCGCTCTCACTTGATTGTGCAAATTCTTCAAGTTCCTCATTTGCTAATTCTTTTTGTTGAAAGTTGAGCAATTCCTCCACTTCTTCCTCTTTTAGATCTTCAAAGCCCTCTCCACCTACATTTCTAGCCATTTTGATGATCACTTCAACTTCTCCGCGAATGCTGGGATAAACTTTGGAATGAACAGCTTCAGGCAAAAGTTTCTGCCGACATGCATTTATTGTTGATTGTTTTACTTCGTCCGATGATTCTTTTATCATATAAATGGCTGTTCGAATGTTGAATGAATTCCAACATTCACTAACAGAAATCAAAGAATTGGTGTCCCTTTGCTGTAAAATATGTTTGAAAGTTCGGCGAATATAATAAGATTTGAAGGTCGCAATGATCCCTCGGCCCATCGGCTGTAAGAGTGGTGTTGTGTTTGGTGGTAGGAATACAACTACTACGTCAGAATAGCCTTCTGCAAGAGAAACTGGATGACCCGGAGCGTTATCCAATACGAGAAGCACTTTAAATGGCAAATTCGTCTGCCTCAGATAGATCTTCACCTGCTGGATGAAGCAGTTGGCAAACCAATCTTCGAACAGTTTACAAGTAACCCATGCCTTCTTATTAGACCTCCAAAAGACAGGTAGATCTGATTTAATCTTCCCTTTTAGAGCACAAGGATTTTCTGAACGGTAAATTACCATTCGTTTGCATTTAAAATCTCCCGAAGCGTTTCCACATAATATTACAGTGAATCAATCTTTTACAGCCTTTAAACCTGGAGCAGTACGTTCTTCTTTGGAAATAAAGGTCCTATTTGGCATTCTCTTCCAATATAAACTGGTTTCATCGACATTGAAAATTTGTTCTGGCTTATAACCTTTCTCCTTGATAAGCTTCAAAAATTCACCGGGGAATTCTCTTGCTGCCTCTTGATCAGCTGATGCAGCTTCTCCTGATAGCTTAATGTTATGCAAATTTAAATGCTTCTTTAAATTATCAAACCAGCCCTTACTCGCTAAAAAACAGGTAGAAGAATTCTCTTCATAATCGTCTTCAGTTCCACTCTTTAAATGTTCATATAGGTTAAGTGCTTTATTTCTTATTAACTCCGTGCTAAGGGGAGCATTTTTCTGTGTTTTATCCTCCATCCACTCACTTAAGAGTTTTTCCATTTTTTCTAATACAGGGTCAGGTCAACTTACAAAAGAAACTTTAGCACTAAACGGAGTAGAAGCCATTACACTACTTCGTATTTTGTCTTCGACCCTTTTTATAGAACGTATGGTTGATTCATTTACTCCATATTCTCTACCAATGGAAGCGTAACTTGCTCCACATTGTAACTTATCTAATATCATGATCTTTTCCCTCAAAGTCATGACTTTATGCTGTCTCTTAGCTAATGTGTTTAACACGTTTAGATTCCATAATAATGTAAAAGAATGGGTTAATTAAAAAAATTGATGTTTATAAAAGCACTCTACTATAATACAATGCCAACGTCACTAAGCGTAGTCCTGTCTAATTTAAAATGAGAGAATAAAATGAAACATCAAATTAATACCACAAACACACCAAGGATATTTGGTCATGTTGCTTACGGCACTACAGAACAGAAACTGATATAAATGTGGAAAACGGAAGCTTGCGAAGGTCCCCCCATATTCCCCTAAAAGCCCCTTTTTCAACAAGCCATGTGTCTTTTAGTCCAATGGTCATATTTATTCCGCGTCGAAACAAACAGACATAATACTGTCTACACAGATGGCGAGAAAAATAAATAGAATATAGAGTGGAGCAAACTGGGAGATTTCATCCGTTCAGTGTTGTACGGATCCTTCAGGAAACGGGAAGATTTCCCCGTTTGGTACGACAAAAAAATGAGCAATGGGTATTGCTGAAAAACCGTGAATAAGCAAAACCGCGAACGGTGAACCCGTGAACGGTGAGGGATACATGTACTATTTATATATATATGTACGTATCGGAATGAATCCTTTACAAAAAGTTGATTCAATCCTTCCTCCCCTCAAATGTTGGCTCTATCTATTGAATGCGACTTTGGTAAAGACTTGATTTTTCCTTGTCATTGAGATGAAGGAAATGGATAAAAATCTTTTTATTTTTCTAACTGTTCAATCTATTCACTTTTTTATGCTTTCCTCAGCGGTAGTAGGTATGGAGGAATCCACAGTAATTTTCTCAAATACGTAAGTGTAGGCAGGTGTTCGCAATTGTCGTATGCAATTTTGTAATATTTTATCTGGGGCGCGCAAATTCTCGGAATTTTCGCGGTCGAACCCGGGACGCCGAGGTGAGAACTCGTAACAGTTTTAAGTTGATTTCTACATTGTTCACTTACCCAAAACATTTCAGCTTTCTATTCCCTACGGCAGGGGTTCTTAACCTTTTGTGAGCCCCGCACCCCCACAGCGATCCATGGTAATCCTGCACCCCACCATAATTTTTTCAATAGTTATTAATTTTAGTTTTTTAAAATTTTAACAAATTATTTAACGTATAGTATTTAAAATCAAATATAATTATTACAAACTACATTTTAAACTCAACCTTTCCACAATTAAAGACACAATAAGATTGTAATACAGGTGAGGTGACGATTAGGCATTTTATTACAATGGAATCCTATCCAATAATTTCAAAATAGTTTTCAAGATTGTTTCTTTTTAAACAATTTTTAATGCTGTATTCATCTTGAACTTCAAAATAACCTCTCTGTAGCGGATTATCTCAGCCTTCTCACAAAAAGTAGTTAACAGACCTCGAATAGTGATTACTGTTTGTTATTTCAAGGAAACGAATGTTCTTCAGCATCTCACTATATATCTAATAAGAAACGTGGATGCATTAATACACACACTAGGACGGCAGCTGGTCAGTATGGGTGGTTCAAAATGTTATCAAAAAAATAAATAAATAAAAATGTCAAATTGCAACATGTTCCCACTGCACACCCTGGACCCACTTCCTGCACCCCCTGGACCATCTTCCCGCACCCCCTGGACCATCTTCCCGCACCACCTGGGGGTGCGAGCACCCCCGGTTAAGAACCCCTGCCCTACGGTATAGACGGTAGGAAGCTTTAAGTATTTTCCCATGCGTTCTTATGGCAAACATTTCAGACCATCTGGGATGGAACCGAGAGCACCTAAGTAAGCTTTCTCTACGATTCACGGTATCAATATCTAGAGAACCTGAGAGAGAATGAATTGGAGCCCAGTGATGCTCCGCCTCCTTCATTCCTATTGGTTCTGACATGGTCACGTTTTTGGACTCTTTCTCTTTCCACTCTCCCTCAGCCTCAAAGATATTTGAAAAGCACTATTGACACACTGAAACATTATAGGTGGAGGGAGGGCATGGGAGGGGGGTTGGAAAGGCAAATGCTTTGATTCACCAGTAAACAAAAGAGAATCAAATTGACTGAACACCTACGAAGAAATAAATTATGTAAATAATACGTGGTGTGTCAAAGTCTTAAAGAATGCAGAGATAGCGTTTGTACACATAAGGAGCTAACACAATGTTTCATTTTACTCATGAATCGAAGCATTTGCCCTCCCCTGCCTTCCCTCCTCCACCTATCATGTTTCAGTGTTAGCTGGCCCGATGTTCAAAGTCATCGAAATTCTAGCTAATGAAACGACGTTTGGTAGGGTAGTAGATATGGCACACCTCTACCGTGAACCATAGAGAAAGCTTACTTAGGTGCTCTCGGTTCGATACTTAAAGCTTCCTACCGTCTATACCATAGGGAATAGGGAGCTGAAATGTTTTGGGTAAGTGAACAATGTAGAAATCAACTTAAAACCGTTACGAGTTCTCACCTCGGCATCCCAGGTTCGACCGCAAAAATTCCGAGAATTTGTGCGCCCCGGATAAAATATTTCAAAATTGCGTACGGCGATTGCGAACGCCTGCCTACACTTACGTATTTGAGAAAATTACCGTGGATTCCTCCATACCTACTACCGCTGAGGAAAGCATAAAAGAAGTGAATAGATTGAACAGTTAGTAAAATAAAAAGACTTTTATCCATTTCCTTCATCTCGATGACAAGGAAAAATCAGTCTTTGCCAAAGTCGCGTTCAATAGATAGAGCCAACATGTGAGGGGAGGAAGGATTGAATTGACTTTTTATAAAGGATTCATTCAGAGATATATATATATATATATATATATATCCGCTCCCCTACTTCGACAGTGGGAGTTGGCCTACATCTTTCTCCTTAACTCTTTCTCCCCACCTGGTCTTAACCTCCGATAACCCTATTGGCCGTCCCTCCTACCCGTCTCCTCCTATCCCCGAACTTCTCTCATTACCCCTCCTCCCTCCCCATATCCCCCCAGTGTGTCACTTCAAACAGTATATGTTTCTCCGTCGCTGAAGAAGGGCATCAGCCCGAAAGCTCCATTTTTGTGTAGTTTTTGTTCTTTTGTGTTTTTCGTGTGTCCTCAGCACCCCCAGCGGCTCTTCATTCTAGGTAAGTGTCCACTGGGCTTCCTCCAACACCTTGTTGCTACCCTTATTATTACCTTTCCTTTTCCTTAAGTATTTATACATCGTATCTTCTTCTCAATTGTTCTTCACAGTTGTTTTTTCTAATTGTTGTCTCACCTTTACTCAAGAATTCTCTCCTGTCGCCTTTTTCTTTCATTCTTCCCTTCCACCACGGATATAACCCATCTCCGTTATCACCTCCGTAGGCACATTTCCCTCAATTGTCAGATCGAATTCCTGTCTTCAGCTAGGCCTCTCTCCCAAATCTCTCACTATTAGAATTCCTCTCTCAGGCCTCCCACCCCCAATCCGTGCATCCCTTGCCCTCACCTATCACCTCACTTCGCTCAACATTATTCGATCCACCATACTTCAATACATCACACTCTCCAATGTCCATTTTGCAAAATGCAAAACTCTTGTCCTCCATCTTTGCAAATCCCCAAACTCCGTATCCGACCTCAACGCCGCTCTCCTTCAAGCGACGAAAGATCTCACATCGAACCAAAGCAGACCACTCCGCAAGCTTTCCCTTATGTGCATTCGGCACCTCCAACTGGGTTTACCCCTACCATTTTTACCATCTGGTGAGGTCATCAACCCTCCCCCTCCACTTATAGGCCAAAAGCCCTGCCTTGCGGACCTCTTGGGTTTTCCCACCCCACCTCCACTCCGTACTCCACAAAGGGTCCCCTCTGTCTCAAATTTTAAACATATGAAGCGCTCCAATTCCCTTTCTGTTCCCCCCACCACCCCCACCTCTTCCAAACCAGACGACATTGTAAACCTTTCCTCCCACGAACTCACTCCTGCTGAGACAGCACTCCTTTCCCGCGGCCTCTCGTTCTGTCCCACCACCAAATTCGATCATTTCCGTCTCCTCGCCGACGTCCAGGCCTTTGCTCGCACGCTCCGCCTAAAAACCAACCCTCCCAAAGGGGACCCTTCTCCTTCTGCTCACCCAAACCTCCCCCCCGGCCTCCCACAGACCTTTTCCATTTTCAAACCCCCTTCCCAATATATCCCACCCGCCCTTCCCTCCCAACACCCGGTAGAACACTATCTTAATTATATTCTTCGCAGAATCTCCCAGCCCAACTTTCCCGACCTTCTTGACCACAAAGACAATCTTACCAGACGTGAAAGACATGCCATCTCAACACTTAAACACAACAGAAATATTATTATCCTCCCCGTGGACAAGGGCACCACCACGGTTGTGTTGGATCGCGCCCAATACAATGAAGAAGCCAAGCGCCAGCTCTCCGACGAAACCTTCTATCTCCCCCTCACCTCCAACCCCACAAGCCTCCACTCCTCCCAAATTTCCTCCCATCTTCATTCCGCAGGAAAACAGGAAGGCCTCACCGACTCTGCCATCGCCCTGATGATCCCCAAGAATCCCCGTACCCCCACCTTCTACCTTCTTCCTAAAATTCATAAACGTAACACCCCTGGCCGTCCCATTGTTGCCAGTTTCAACTCCCCCACGGAGCGCATATCCGCATTCATGGACTTTCACCTACAGCCTCTCGTCCGACTACTGCCATCCTTTATCCAAGACACCAACCACCTCCTGCAACGCCTTAAGCACCTCCCTTCTCCCCTCCCACCCAACACCATTTTGGCTACCATTGACGTTTGCTCCCTCTACACCAATATTCCCCATGATGACAGACTTTCTGCCCTCAGAAAATTACTTGACACAAGACCTGACAAAAGACCCTCCTCCCATTTCCTATTGCACTTGGCAGAAATGGTGCTGAAAAAGAACAACTTCTCTTTCGGAGGGCACCATTATCTCCAAATTAAGGGTACAGCAATGGGCACTCGAATGGCGCCCTCTTATGCCAATTGCTACCTAGGGGAATGGGAGACTCATTTCCTCAACACACCTCTCAAACCACTATTGTGGCTGAGATTCATTGACGACATCTTTTTCATCTGGACCAATGGACCTGACTCCCTCCAATCCTTTTTGTTACGCCTCTCCTCTCACCCCACGCTTTCCTTCACCTACCATACCTCCACCACTAACATCACCTTTCTGGACGTCGACCTTTCCATCCAAGACGGAAAAATCCGCACCGGCGTCCACATCAAACCCACCAATAGCCTTCAATACCTCCACTTCGAAAGCTGCCATCCCCTACACACCAAAACCTCGATCCCATATGCCCTAGCCCGCCGAGGATGGAGGATTTGCTCAGACAGGAGGTCTCTCTCAATATATTACTCCATCCTCGAAGATGCCCTCCTCAAACGCGGTTACCCACCGGGCCTGATCCGTGACCAGATCCGGAGGGTAATCACACCGGTAACTACCAAACACCACCCTCACACTCCTCCTATTCCCGATCTTACCCCTTCTCTTACCCTTACCACCATCTTCCACCCCGGGATTCACGAGGTCCTCAAGGAAATCCTTCACGCTGCCCACCCAATTCTTACTTCCACCTCCCACCAACCCCCCTTTACTAATTCCCCCATTCTATCCTTCCGCCGGCCTCCTAATTTGGGAAACATCCTGTGGAAGAAAGAACCCCCCACTCCCAACCCTCCATCGGCTGCAGGATCTCAACCCTGCGGCAAACCCCGTTGTCTCACATGCCCCATCCACCCACCCTCACTTTCATTTACCAGCCCCTCCTCCAACATCACCTACCCCATCCCCTCCAGAAGTAATTGCACGACGAGGAACGTCATTTACCTCCTCACCTGCACACTTTGTCCTGCTTTTTATGTTGGCCTCACCAGCAACCCCCTCAACATTAGAATCAATGGCCACCGGAACAGCGTAAACACTAACCGTCCCCTTCCGGTGGCTTCTCACGCCAATTCACACCAGGCCACCTTTAATAATTGCTTCACTGTAAGAATTATCCGTGCCCTACCGGATGATACCCCCGCTCCCCTACTTCGACAGTGGGAGTTGGCCTACATCTTTCTCCTTAACTCTTTCTCCCCACCTGGTCTTAACCTCCGATAACCCTATTGGCCGTCCCTCCTACCCGTCTCCTCCTATCCCCGAACTTCTCTCATTACCCCTCCTCCCTCCCCATATCCCCCCAGTGTGTCACTTCAAACAGTATATGTTTCTCTGTCGCTGAAGAAGGGCATCAGCCCGAAAGCTCCATTTTTGTGTAGTTTTTGTTCTTTTGTGTTTTTCGTGAGTCCTCAGCACCCCCAGCGGCTCTTCATTCTAGGTAAGTGTCCACTGGGCTTCCTCCAACACCTTGTTGCTACCCTTATTATTACCTTTCCTTTTCCTTAAGTATTTATATATATATATATATATATATATATATATATATATATATATATATATATATATATATATATATATATTTAAGGCAACTAGGTGTTGAAGGAAACCCAGTGAACACTTACCGGAAGTAGAACACCTACGAAGAAATAAATTATGTAAATAATACGTGGTGTGTCAAAGTCTTAAAGAATGCAGAGATAGCGCTTGTACACATAAGGAGCTAACACAATGTTTCATTTTACTCATGAATCGAAGCATTTGCCCTCCCCTGCCTTCCCTCCTCCACCTATCATGTTTCAGTGTTAGCTGGCCCGATGTTCAAAGTCATCGAAATTCTAGCTAATGAAACGACGTTTGGTAGGGTAGTAGATATGGCACACCTCTACCGTGAACCATAGAGAAAGCTTACTTAGGTGCTCTCGGTTCGATACTTAAAGCTTCCTACCGTCTATACCATAGGGAATAGGGAGCTGAAATGTTTTGGGTAAGTGAACAATGTAGAAATCAACTTAAAACCGTTACGAGTTCTCACCTCGGCATCCCAGGTTCGACCGCAAAAATTCCGAGAATTTGTGCGCCCCGGATAAAATATTTCAAAATTGCGTACGGCGATTGCGAACGCCTGCCTACACTTACGTATTTGAGAAAATTACCGTGGATTCCTCCATACCTACTACCGCTGAGGAAAGCATAAAAGAAGTGAATAGATTGAACAGTTAGTAAAATAAAAAGACTTTTATCCATTTCCTTCATCTCGATGACAAGGAAAAATCAGTCTTTGCCAAAGTCGCGTTCAATAGATAGAGCCAACATGTGAGGGGAGGAAGGATTGAATTGACTTTTTATAAAGGATTCATTCAGAGATATATATATATATATATATATATCCGCTCCCCTACTTCGACAGTGGGAGTTGGCCTACATCTTTCTCCTTAACTCTTTCTCCCCACCTGGTCTTAACCTCCGATAACCCTATTGGCCGTCCCTCCTACCCGTCTCCTCCTATCCCCGAACTTCTCTCATTACCCCTCCTCCCTCCCCATATCCCCCCAGTGTGTCACTTCAAACAGTATATGTTTCTCCGTCGCTGAAGAAGGGCATCAGCCCGAAAGCTCCATTTTTGTGTAGTTTTTGTTCTTTTGTGTTTTTCGTGAGTCCTCAGCACCCCCAGCGGCTCTTCATTCTAGGTAAGTGTCCACTGGGCTTCCTCCAACACCTTGTTGCTACCCTTATTATTACCTTTCCTTTTCCTTAAGTATTTATATATATATATATATATATATATATATATATATATATATATATATATATTTAAGGCAACTAGGTGTTGAAGGAAACCCAGTGAACACTTACCGGAAGTAGAACCGCTGGGGTGTTGAAGAGACACATTTGTAGAGGTTAGAGGTTTCGGGATGATCCCTTTGTCAGCACAAGAGAGTTGTTCATTTTCACAAAAGGTCAAATATAGTAACAGCGATCTCGCCAAGATATTTTTTCATCCAAGTCTATTTCCAATGAAATTGTCATTTACATTGCCTTAAGAAATCACATTTTTATAATTATACACGTTCCATGTAATGTTTCACCGAAATTCAAACAGCAGAGCGTTCAAAGCCGTCAACGCATTTTGCGTAATCGTCAATATACGCAAGCGATCTCGCCAAGATATTTTATCATCCAAGTCTATTTCCAATTAAATTAGCATATACATTGCCTTAAGAAAGTTCATTTTTATAATTACACACGTTCCATGTAATGTTTTACCGAAATTCAAACAGTTCAGCGTTCAAAGCCATCAACGCATTTTGCGTAATCATCAATTTACGCAAGCGATCTCGCCAAGATATTTTTTCATCCAAGTCTATTTCCAATGAAATTAGCATATACATTGCCTTAAGAAAGTTCATTTTTATAATTATACATGTTCCATGTAATGTTTTACCGAAATTCAAACAGTTCAGCATTCAAAGCCGTCAATGCATTTTGCATAATCGTCAATTTACGCAAGCGATCTCGCCAAGATATTTTTTCATCCAACTCTATTACCAATGAAATTAGCATATACATTGTCTTAAGAAACTGCATTTTTATAATTATATACGTTCCATGTAAAGTTTTACCGAAATTCAAACAGTTGACCATTCAAAGCCGTTAATGCATTTTGCGTAATCGTCAATTTACGCAAGCAATGTCGCCAAGATATTTTTATATATATATTCATTGTAGGTGAAATATTTACTTTACGAAAAATATAGTACTATTATTTGAACGAGATTTAACCATAACCCAAATTTTCCTCGGACTCGCATTTAAACCGAGGGTTGATTTTTTCATGATAGATTTTGACAAAAAGCATCGGCTTGTATTTGGACAGATACGGTATATATATATACCATATCTGCCCGAATACAAGTATGTAAGTATCAGCAATACCTAGACTCTCTCACCACCTACGCCCTCAGCTGACTAAGATTCTCACTGGATGGGTGTGATGGTAGAGGGGGGACAGGATGCAATTTAACCTGATACTTCCTTCCCCCCCCTCCCCCCCCCCATCACCAGCATTTCTGTCCAAAAGGTGGGAACGAGGGAGGTTGCGGGAGGTGCATCGGCGGCAGTCGAGGCATTGGTTTTGAGTTAAGCAAGGGGAATAAAGTATGTAACAAACAAGAAATCGGCTCTTATTCTATGCTGTTCCCAGCTGTCCCTTACGGCAAACCCAAGTCAAATCTGTGGAAGCTTACAATCCCAAAGCAGTAGATTCATTTATTGCGAAAACCGGAAGGAATAGCACATCACCGGGAAAGATCGATTTCGGTTACGGTCATGTCGGCGCGAGTAAGTTACGGGGACCGCGAAATGGAACTTCGGGAGGCGATGAACAAGTTGACTACAAAAATGCGGTAGTTGGCCCAGCAGAATGACCAGATGATGGAGACGTTAGCCAGCGGCAACAGGGAGATTGAGCCACAGAGGAACTTTTCGATGCTCTTCACAGTAGATGTCTTCTCTGGAGAGCCGGGGGCTGTTATGACCCAAAACGGCTTTTAATGTTGAAAGCGGGCATTATGAATACACCCGCATGCCTTTTGGGTTAAAGAATGCTCTCGCCAATTTCCAAAGGATGATGGACGGTGTTCTGAATGGGCTAAAACCCATGGAGTGTTTGGTTTATCTAGATGATGTAATCATATTTAGCGGGGTTATTCAAGAACACGGGGTAAGAATGCAGAGAGTCTTCCAAAAATTCAGGGAGGCAGGATTATCTCTGAAATTCGAGAAGTGTAATTTTGCACATTCCGAAGTGAAGTATCTGGGACATATCATTGGTCGGGAAGGTGTCCAGGAAAAATAGAGGCGGTGTAGGATTTTCCAACTCCAACATCTACGAAGGAACTTCAATCCTTCTTGGGATTGGCGAATTATTATAGGTTTGTGGATGGCTATGCCGATATCGCATGGCCCCTTACCAGCCTTTTGAAAAAGGGAACGGCGTTTGTCTGGTTGCCCAACTGTGACGTGATGATGAAAGGATTGAAAGCTGCATTGGTAAGCAGCCCGGTGCTCGTGTACCCGGACTTTCCTCGCTCATTCATAATCTCTATCGATGCGAGTAACTTTGCGGTGGGGGCGGTCTTATCACAGGAGATAAACGGGAAGGAGCACACTATTGCTTTCGCATCGCGCCAGCTGAACCCCGCCGAAGTGAACTACACGACAACAGAAAAGAAATTGCTTGGAGTAATTTGGGGCATGAGCAATTCCGTTGCTACATTTTTTAATTGAAGTTCAAGATTGTGACGGACAATGCGCATTAAAATGGCTTTTGGGACTTAAAGATCCGAGTGGTCGATTGCTGCGTTGGTCAATATGATTACGAAGTGGAGCACAAGCCAGGGTAAACGCATTCCAATGCCGACGGACTCAGTCAGAAGATTCGGCGGGTTGAAGTGAAAGATGAGACGGACATGCAAAGAGAGCAATGGAAAGATCCCGAGTGCGAGCAATTGAGGGAGAAACAGGGTTTTGTCGAGATAGAGGGCATGCTATACAAGAGGACGAGGACTGGAGACAAAATCGTAGTACTTAAGACCTTCAGGGATTCCGTTATACGACAGTACCATGACCATCCCCTATCGGGTCATCTGGGGGCAAAATCTACGACAAAAAGGGTTGCGAATCAATATTGGTGGTCGGGTCTCTCCTGTGACATCGAGGAGAGGCTGCGGGGATGCATGTCGTGTAACCAGAGAAGTCCATATGGAAAAACTAGGGCACCCCTACAGGAGATTCCAGATGTTAATCAACCCTTCTTATTCGTAGCTTTGGATATAGTGGGCCCCTTACCTGTCTACTAGCAGTCGGTGTAAGTACGTACTCTCAATCATTGATCATTTCTCTCGCTATTTAGAAATGATCCCACTCCCCGATCAGACGGCAGAAACAGTGGCGACAGCGTTTGTCCGGCGATGGGTATTAAAATTCGGAGTCCCCGAGCGAATACTTACAGATCAGGGAAGCAATTTTATGTCTAGCCTTTTCGCTGAAATGTGCCGACTTTTAAAAACTGATAAGCTGAGGACCTCTCCATACCATCTGGAAGGGAATGGGAGAGTAGAAAGGGCGCATAGGACCATCTCGCAAGTGTTGAGTCATTATGTGAATTCGGAGCTAAATGACTGGGACGAGTGGCTGCCGTATGCGGTGACGGCATATAACACTAGTTATCATACGAGCACTAAATGTTCCCCGCATGAGATTATTTATGGGTGTATGACGAGATCACCGTTCGAATGCTATGAGAAAAGGGGTAAGGGATGGGGTGACAAGTATGTACCAGAGCTTAGGAAAAGACTCAAGATGGTATGGGAAAAATGTCGCAAGAACCGTAAGCTCGCGAAAAACAGTTGTGGTATTACAATAGAGTAAGGAAATTTCTTATGAAACGGGCAATTACGTCTATCTAAGTGATCCGTGCCCAAAAGTTGGTAGGATAAAGAAATTTCATCGCCCTTGGAAAGGACCCTATAAGATCCTTGAGATTATTTCCCCTATGAATGTTCAATTAAAGCTTCCGTTTCGCATACCCGTGGTGCACAAGAACAGACTGAAACCCCATCTAGGAGTGTCTCCGCCCGTTAAAGAAACTGAAAGCGGTGATAGACCACGTGGAAGGCCCCGCTGAGGTGCCTGAGCCATCTCCCCCTCCCTCCTCTCCTACCATACTGGCCTCCCTTTTGGAATCTACAGACGTGTTTCCCTCCCGAGAATCATACTCCGACAGAAACCTGCGTTTGCTTGTTGATATACCCCTAGGTCATACGGATAGTATCTTCGAGCAATATAGAGTTCATGTTTTCCCTGTTTATAACCCTAATATTAATAGTCATTGGGAGTGGAAATTGAATGAAGTGTTTCTAATTAGTGAAGATAAGAACTCCTATGCTTCTGTTGATGCAATAGATTTAGCTGTAAAAAGGGCCCCATTTTTATGTGTCCTGCACATTTTGCTGTTTTGAGTAGCATAGTATCCAGTTGCAAGTATAACTTTTTTATGTCCAGGTCTGTGGCCAATTGTAGTAGAGTAGTATTTAGACATAGGCGCCCTTATTTTAGAAAGGTAGGAAGAGATTGGGTTTACTCTTTACCGGCAGCCACCCAGGTGACACTGATATGCAGAAATCTCTCCGGCAAGGCTACACCCTTCATCTTGCAACTAAACGGAAGTGGGTTTTTAGAGGATGCAGGCCACTGTGACTTGGTGAGTGGAGAGTTTAAATTAATGGCAGCCCTACATGGGTTCTCGCAAGTTTCTGGAATTTTGAGAACCGTTGCACCACCGATAATTCATGATGGAGCAGAGGAGGAGGATTTGGCCACGGCCATGAATATCAGCGATCTAAACCATTTGAAAAGAGAAATAAATAATTATATTGAAGATAGAGTTAGTTTCGCTTCCGTGGTGAAAAAAATAAAGACAGCTCGTTTGGCTGCTCATGGGGAAAATCACATTAGATTAGGTCTTGGGATCGGGTCCCCAGCATTAATTGTTGCTATTCTGCTGAGAGTATTATTTTGTATAAGAAGGAAGAGGGAAAAATTAATGCGTGGGCCGAGGATTATTGCTGCTTGTGACGTACGTGTCGTAATACCAGGTGGGTTGGAAGGGATAGTAGCGATAAGGAGTAAGGAATCTAGTTATAAAATCAATCGGTATTCGCCAATTAAAGATGTTATCCTTCATATTGAGAAACTATGTAATTGAATTGTAATGTGTTGATTTCTTTTCATATATTTTGTTTTGTTGTTTGTTCTCTTCTCATTTTTTTTGTTACTTTTGATATGGTTAAAAGTTTCACTCTATGTTCAACTTTTGTTTGTGGGGGAATGGTTGTAAGTATCAGCAATACCTGAACTCACTCACCGCCTATGCCCTCAGCTGACTAAGATTCTCACCGGATGGGTGTGATGGTGGAAGGAGGACGGGATGCAATACTTCCTGTCCCCCCCATCACCAGCATTCCTGACCAAAAGGTGGGAAAAAGGGAGGTTGCGGGAGGTGCGTCGGCGGCTGTCGAGGCAGTTGGTTTTGAGTTGAGCAAGGAGAATAAAGTGGTAACAAAAAAGAAATCGGCTCTTATTCTATGCTGTTCCCTGCTGTCCCTTCCGGCGAAACCAAGTCAAATCTATGGGAGATTACATACACACACACTCACACACTTGCACACGCACGCACGCGCACACACACACACACACACATCGTATCTGCCCGAATACAAGCCGATGTTTTTTGTCAAAATCTATCATGAAAAAATCACCCCTCGGTTTAAATACGAGTCCGAGGAAAATTTGGGTTATGGTTAAATCTTGAAGTCTCTCATTGCCTTCGCGTGTAAATGATAGTACTATATTTTTCGTAATGTAAATATTTAACCTACGATGAATATATTTTATATATATAATATCTTGGTGAAATCTCTTGCGTAAATTGACGATTATGTAAAATGCGTTGACGGCTTTGGATGCTCAACTGTTTGAATTTCGGTAAAACTTTACATGGAATGTGTATAATTATAAAAATGCAGTTTCATAAGGCAAAGTATATGCTAATTTCATTGGTAATAGACTTGGATAAAAAATATCTTGGCGAGATCGCTTGCGTAAATTGATGATTACGCAAAATGCGTTGATGACTTTGAACGCTGAACTGTTTGAATTTTGGTAAAACTTTACATGGAACGTGTATAATTATAAAAATGAACTTTCTTAAGGCAATGTATATGCTAATTTAATTGGAAATGGACTTGGATGAAAAAATATCTTGGCGAGATCAGTTGCATAAATTGACGATTACGCAAAATGCGTTGACGGCTTAGAATGCTCAACTGTTTGAATTACGGTAAACTTTACATGGAACGTGTATAATTATAAAAATACAATTTCTTAAGGCAATGTAAATGACAATTACATTGGAAATAGACTTGGATGAAAAAATATCTTGGCGAGATCACTGTTACTATATTTGACCTTTTGTGAAAATGAAGATGAATGAAATTATTGTCACTGAATGTGGAACATTATTCAGCAACACAAAATTATTAATTGGAGTAATACTTCAAAATGTCAACAGCTAAACCATTTCCCACATATTTCTTCGATCTCAAATAATGTATTCTAAGATGTGCATGAATGCTTCAGCACAAAATCTACGAAATTTACGTTTTGCCAGAAAATTGTGGATATTTTTGGGGAGTTGGCTTAAATCCGGGGTCTGCTTCTATTCGGGCAGATACGGTATATATACACACAGTGTGTATTTAAATTCCACTGACAAACTTCTAGGGCTTGTAGGTGGGTAAGAGTTATGATCCGAAAAATTTATCCGAGATGTCTGCGTCGCCTCATTACCGAGATACAGGCTGATGAATGTACCGTTGCCCCTTTATTGCAACCATCCCCGTGCCTCTAGTTACGTAGTTGGGATTGCTATGAGCGGTTCGACGTCTCTGATCTGGCCACACTGAACTGCACTCCTTGATTTCTCTATCAGTAGATGGAAGGTATTAGGTTCATTTAATTAAATAAGACTATGAGAGGGCCGGATATGCACAATCTTTACGTTTTAATGTACGAATAACACGGGATGGTAAATATCGTTTTCTTCAATGGTAGGACTGAAGTTTCTAAACGTGGCTTAAGATCCCTTATGTAATTAATGGAAATCCCTTGGTGTACTTAGATGGTGAAAACGGACAAGGGTAGGAAATTTAATCGTGCAAAAGTAATATGATATGATGATGATCAGGTCTTTCAGCATTAACATGGAAATTACAGCAGCTGCTCAAAGTGTCGACCACCGACTTCATTGCACAGCCTGCAGCGACGCATCATTGACTGTCACACTCGCTCGAAATACCAGGTGTCTGTCGTATGTTGTCGCATGCTTCCTGGATCCTGGACAGGAGATCATCTTCTCGCTCTACTGGAGTCTCGAAGAAGAGACATATGAGATGTCTCCAGATGAAAAAGTTAAGCCGATTTAGGTCTGGTAAGCGAGAAGGCCAGGAAATAGGACCACCGTGCAGGAAAAACAGCATTCAGGTATTCTTGTGCATCCATGCCGAAATTTGCTGGGGCCCCGTCGTGCATGAACCACATCCTTCGGCGAACATCTAAGGGCATATCCTCCAGCAGTTCTGGCAGTGACTGCTCCAAAACATCCTTGTAGCCTGGTCCTGTCAAGCGTGGAGGAAATACATAGGGGCCTATTCAAAATCATGAACAATATCACACCAGACATTGATGGGAAATTTTTGCTGATGGCCTTGTTCTACTGTCGTGCTGTGGTGCGGAAGTCGCCAATTAGGAAAGCGTCGCTGATACAGCCACTGAGCCTTCCTGTCGTTTCCGTCTACTGCACTGAACGCAAGGAGCATATCTGAAATTTCTTCCCACGTATACGCATCCACTGCTGAAGTTACTCATGCACTAATGCAAACAAACTCACAACAGAGATGTGGTGGCACGTGCCAGACTAACAAGCTACTGATCGAGGTATCATGGAGTGCAGTTCACTGCGGCCAGATCAGTCACGTCGAACCATGCATAGCAGTCCCAACTACATAACTACAAGCAGCAATAGAGGCACGGGGATGGTTGCAACCCCTAAAGGGGCAACGGTACATTCATCAGCCTGTATCTCGGTAATGAGGCGATGCAGACATCTCGGATTAATTTTTCGGATCATAACTCTAACCCACCTACAAGCCCTAGAAGTTTGTTGGTGGAATTTAAATACATCCTGTATATGTGATGTGCTCCAGGAAAAGGGACCTTATCTTATTTTAGCAAATTATACAGAAATGGGAAAAAACGCGAGAAGGGTCAGAATTATTGATTTTCAGATTTTTGTTGAAAATGCTCTCCACATCTGAAGTTTAATTTCCACTAGGTTTTAGTTTGAAATTTGATGTATACATGGCAATAAAATCGATTTGAAGTGAATGAGAGAAAAGGTACATTATCTTTTGTACCTGAAAACAGCAGGCTTGCCAGCTGACTACATGATACAGGAACACAGTTCGTTCTCTTGTTTTTGTTGCAATTTGGTGATTAAATATAGTCTGAACTTGCTTAGGATGAATAAAGTACAAATTCAATAACATAGAAAGTTGTAAAAATCTTCGAAAACTTTAAACCTCTTTTTCTCAAAAACCAGTTGTTGTACTTCTCTCACTTTAAATACTAATATCTCGATCAATATTACAGCTACAGAGCTAGTTTTTTTTGTTTTACTTGGCATGAAATTTTCTATTAGAAAATGTCAAAACATGAAAATGTCAAAAAATAAGTTAAGGTCCCTTTTCCTGGAGTGCATCACATACAGGGTGTTCCGAAACGTACCCGACAAACTTCAAGAGTGTGTTCTAGAGGTCATTTTAAGCAAAAAACGTCATATACACTATGGGTCAATTTGACTCCGTTATCGAGTTATGCGAGCATTACTGTACATGTTACAACGAAATGATCATTTCCAAATACTGTATTGTAATTTTATTGTTCTGTTAATTACTGTGATATCCCAAATGTACATGATTACAAGGACTTGACTTTCGCATGTACTGTTCAAGTTGGGCACCCTGTGCCTGCAAGCATGCTGCTACGCGTTCCTCCATTGACCGCTCCCACGGCATATCGACAAGTTCATTTTTTCATGCCGCTGTTGCGCACGTTCAGCATTCGCTCGTGGGGATGAACCAGTCTCCCTCCAATATCAGTACACATTTGGAAACATTGTGTGATGAGGAACCCTGCGATGTACAGTAATGCTCGCATAACTCGATAACAAAGTGGAATTGACCCATAGTGTATACGACGTTTTTTGCTTAAAATGACCTCTAGAACACGCTCTTGAAGTTTGTCGGGTATGTCGCGGAACACCCTGTATATATATATATATAGCTTTCCCGATTTTTCCAAATGGTCGAAATAGTTGACGAGTTAACACGTTCGCGCACAGTCGATGATTGCCGTATGATTCTAGAAACGCACATGCATATTTATATTCTCCAATAGATTTGGAAACTTTTATTAATACAGATATATATGTTAATGCTTTACGAGTAATTATCAGTAATTATAAGACATGACTGCTATAGCCGTCTTGCCGCTGTATAAGGAATAATTTTTTGTGTGCGCAAGACGGCTATGGCCGTCCAGAATCTTTTTTTTTATTTTTGGTGGAAAGATAATATTTTCTCAAGTTTTACACATTTATTTTATTTAAACATATTAAATTTATTTGGATATATACAGAATACATTTATTGAATTTTATTATATTCCTCGAAACATTTCCCAGGACACAGTGGTGGATGTTCTGGGCATCTATTGCACCGGAATGCTGTTTCCTTTCTTTTATTAATTTTTGCGCACTGTCGGCAACGTAAACAGTGTAGTTTTCTTTTATGTCGTACTGGATGAGGAATGTTTTCTTGGTAGTACGTATTAATGGATGTCTGAGGTTTATTGTCTTCCACACTTGTACTAGCACGGTTACCACCATGAATAAGTCCACTTCTTACCAATTTATGCCCATCACGCATGGAAGAAGGCACATCAAGATATGCCTTTACTTGTTGTTCATGGAAAGCCAACAAGTTAATTTTTCCAGTTACAATTTTCTTGTAAATAAAGTACGCATTCCATATTAATATATCTAATAAATGAAATATCACTTTTTTATACCACCGAATTGTCTTTGGAGGGAATGAGTAATAACTTGTCATTTGGTCATTTCTATGAACTCCTGACATGTGCTTATTATAGGCGAAAACCTCATGAGGTTTCATTTTGATTTTCCCACGTCTATTTCAATTCAACAATCTTTGGATGATGTCCGGTGGTAATGCATAAAACCTCCCTCGTATCCCTCTACTTTGAGACAAATATTTCCACAGTGTTTCCATTTGAGTCCTCTTGTTTTGAGTTTTGCTAAAACAACATCATTTGGGTTACCTCGTCTGTTAGAACGAAGTGTGCCTGTTGTATGAGTCTTTAATTTTAGCAGCAACTTCGACAGTTGACAACTGCTATAATAACTGCCCATGTATACATGAAGGCCCTTATGTAGATAAGGTTGCATCAAGCTGTTTCTAATTTTGACATACCCTCTTGATTTGCATCACTTTTACCTTTGAATATATTAATGTTTAGCACATATCCGTCAGAAGAACGCAATTTGAAAAACTTAATTCCATATTTAACCTTTTTTCCTAGTATAAATTGCCGAAAACTAAGGTGTCTGCGAAAAAAAAGCAAAGACGTCTAAAGACAAAGCTTCATCAGGATGAAAGGCTTCTTGAAAGTTCCGTATTAATAGTTGTAATAAAGGACTTCTCTTTTGCAACTTATCTGATTTATCAACATTCTCAGAACTTCAGAAACAGCATAAAGCTCTCAACATTTGTTCAAATCACCTTCCAGACATTTTATAAGAAAAACATTGGTGATAGTATAAAGGATCATTTGAGAACATTTTGCGTATAGATGGGAATTTTATATTGCCTTGTGGTATACAAAGAGATAAAAATATTTGCATTACTTATGTGTTAGTTGGTTTCATTTTTTGAATTTTACTGAATTTCTGATGAGGGCGAGCACTGTTATTCAGTTCCATTGCATACTGATTGGTTTATTTTACCAGAAGCTCCGTAATTGATGGTTTCCATAATTTCTCAAAAGCTTCAACTACGGTCGGTGTTAGTTGAAAATTTAGTATTACTCCCGTTGTGCTATTTTCAAATGAAAAATTTGGAATGGGAATTACAAAGTCACACCAACCTTGATCATTTTTATCTTCTTCGATAATTTAAAATTCTTCCCCGTTTTCTCTTTCTCTGATTTCATTTTTGCTGTCTTCTTTGTCACAATGACTCTCATATTCATCTCTATCTTCATCTGAAGAGTCCCCATTGCTCTCGTCTTCACTTAGTATAAATTCAGGATCATGCGATTTTCCTTCGTCACTGGATGGCTCTGAGGATGATACTTCATCCAACCATTTCCTTATTTTTTTCTCCTCTTCTTTGGGGTTCATTTTTGTTATATTTTATTGTATTTATAAAGAAAACTTACTACAATTTAACTACCTTTAAAAATGTAATGATAATGAAAAATAATATTTAGGAGTACATAGGATGAGGGATGCTACCAGTCTGTTTTGACCAAAGGTACTTGAGTTTTAAATATTTTCCTTTGCTGAAATAATGAAGCAAAAAAGTTGATGAATGTTGAATTACATAAATCTAAACATTACAATATTCAAAGCGATATCATCATTCTAGTCTTCACCTTATTTTGCTCAAGCATAATGTTGAGGTCTCCTCTCGCCATAAGCGTAAAGGCAATGGCTAATAGGCGTGGAACATATGCTGTTGATGGTAAGATTCCTTGCAGCAGAATGAAAAGATACCTTGAAAACTTGCAAAAACTTTTCCCACTGTTTTCGTTTCCCTGTTTGTATTGCATTTGTTTGTGTTTACTCTGTGAAGTGCTATCTCTTCCTCCCTCTTCTCAAGAAGTGCAGACAAAGGGAAGAAATGCATGGATCATACTCATTGGGTAGGCAAGAGTGATGTTGAACCCCTCAAAAGATTGACCAACACTCCTAATGGTTACTTCCTTCCGAAAAAGTTCGTCTTAATATTCATTGCCCTTTGTGAAAGCCAACCATGTGGCAACACGAAAAAAATATTTTACAAAATAATAACAGGATATATGTAGTAAGAACTATACTTATAGTGAAAAAGATGTATTTGAATAATTTTGATTTTATTGGGGGTGCTACTTCCTAAAAATATACTTAAAATTGATAAAAATTAGATTGCCTCGTGTGTACAGACTATGATAATAGTAGATGGAGGATGTCTAATTAATTACATATAAATACAATTATAGGGACAAATTACACAATTTTATTTTTTCAGGTGGGACAGAGGACCACTCTCCATATTAAATGCCAAAGAATTTGTTGATGGTAAGATACTTCATGCCTCCTAGAGTGGGTTAAATGAGGACGGCTATTGCCGTCTTCCCCCTAAGCAGCACATACATGACGGCGGCTATAGCCATCCTGTCCGCGAACGTGTTAAGTTTTAACTCTTTGCAAATGGATGCATTGCTTGCTCCATTCTCTAACTCACGAATAATGTTCACTTTCTCGCTGATTGTCAAAATTTTTCTTTTCTCCCATGCCATTTCAGGGTAAAAAAATCAGTACAACATACAGTGGAATCCCCATTTAACGTTTGCATCGGGGTCAAGTTTTTTGTACCTTAAATCGAGTAATACATTAAATGGGGGTTATCTAAAATTGAGAGACAAAATGGCAGTTCATTAATGTCAAATATGTTTTATTAGTTAAAACACAAATATTAACTGTATAGATTAATTATGATCAATTTTTTCATTCGTAAAATTTCACAGAACGAAGTTGGTTGAGAATAATACCAACTGTAAGTCCTCCAGCGAAGGTGATTCTTCTAGCTTATGGTTTTTTTTGCAAAATTAGCAGTCATTTCATGGCCGTGACCCTCATTGCACCTCCTAGCAGTGAATTTGCCATCTTTAATTTTTTCGAGACAAACTTTCTTAAAACTTTTAAGCAAATAAACACACTTAATTGAAGCGCTCCTATATAGGAGGAATCAACCAAGCATGCAGATCCTTTCAGTTTTTTAAGTTCGCATGCTATAATGAATACATGATATATGTAATTGGCTCATATGGATTATACAAGATAATACAGTAAAACCCCATTATGATGCAGGTTTCAAGTGACAGAATGTACACCCGCATTATCGGCAACCCGCGGTATTTTGGTAAATCATTTAAAAAAACATGAAAGTAAATGCGTTATAACAAATTTAATTGCAAAATACTATAAAAATTGATATCGTATTTTGATTTAAATGCATACCTTACTTTAATCGGTGTTTTTAAAATAGTTCGATATTTTCTTTTGGCGTGACAGCTGATGGCGTTCCTTCGTCACATACGTCTTAATGTTTGGCAAAAGTAGAAGATGAAGATGATCACAATCACTCTGTCTCTCCATCCAATCCATCACTTCACTGTTGTTATCCAATACTTTGCTTATTTAAGGGGTCTCAACCTCACACATCTCTTCATTCTCGCTGTCATCTTCCGATAATTTTTCTGCTCTTCTGTGGTTCTGGACTTCAGCTACAATTTCTTATCATTCTTATAGACAGCGATAGGAGTTTAGCATCTCGGTAAAATTTGAGCCAAGTTATTTATGAAGAAAATAAATCTCGGTAAAATTTGAACCAAGTTGTTTACGTAGAAAACAAATCCCGGTAAAATTTGAACCAAGTTGTTTACGAAGAAAATAAATAGAATCATTTTGTGGGACATGACTAGACCCGCGGTATATCTGAGTCCGTGGTATAGTGAGGTGCATTATAATGGAGTTTTACTGTATTTATGAGTTTCGAATAATTATCCCTCAGTGAAGCAGTGTGGTGAGCGTTGGCAGATGTTTCGATGCCTGTTATTGGCTGACCGTGAATAAAATGACAACGGTAACAGTTCCAATGTCCTTTTAGTCTCATTTCTTACATTTCAGCCCTTTATGTGAAGTGGGCTTGCAAATTTGATTGCGTGTCTTGTGCGGTGTAGGGAAATGCTACAGTGACTGACGAGTAAGAACATACATCCAAAGTATTAACAATAACATCGCCACCTCAATGTAATAATAACACTGTTGTGAATAAGACTTCCTTTTTTTTGGGGGATTGTCTTCCTTTCAGGTTAACAAGGTAAATATGGCTGTGGTAAACGCGGGTGGCCCAAGTAGCTAACGTGTCACGTTAGTGAGTGAGCGCCTGTGAACTGAAACATAAAAAAATCCGTGTTCACATAATGACGTCATCGCAACTTTCGTGAAGCAGGTAACAGATTAGGACATTTAAGGTGGATTGACAAAACAGCACGACTAAATATTAATTCTTTTGAGTTTATTTAATGTCCTAACAATGCCAGTATGTGTTGTGCCATTGATGGTTAGACTGAATTAATATATTACATCTCCACCAAATGAAATATTCTCGAGTCACGGTATAAATGCACCTGCAAGGGACCAGATTTTGTTCCTTAATTGCGGGCAATTCACAAAATCGAGAAACACTACATCGGGTGATACAATACATTATTAATATGGAGCTTTGGTCGGGGCCGCAAAAAAAACGCCTTAAATGTGGGTAAACCTTAAATGGGAGAACCTTAAATCGGGATTCCACTGTATATTGTACAAACTTTCTTATATATTAATGCACTGTTTAGTTATCTTTAGAAATGAAAATCATATCAGCCGGTTTGTAGAAAATCCAATTTTTGTTTACGTTGCCCATGAATAAACTAGCCTTATATTCATTCATTGAAAAAAATGAAATATGTAGTATTATTGCAGATGTATACTCAAGTAATGGTACAAAATGTTATGAAAATTGTTACAGTCGTTTTTGAGAAAATCGAATTATTGTTAAAGTTGCCTAGAATTTATTCATTTTTTGAGAAATATGAACTATACAGTATTATTGAAGACATAAACTCAAGTAACTGTATGAAATTTGATTAAAATCATTAGAGCCGTTTTTGAGAAAATCAAATTGTTGTTAAAAATGCATAGAATAAACTTCCCTTGATTATTGAGCAACCATTTCTTCCTATACTCTGCTCTGTATGATAAAATGTCTAAGTATGAGATTTCATTCATTTTCGCTCTACCGTTTAGGCTCTAGAGTCAGTAACAGACAGACAGCATTGCGAAAATCACTTTTTCGGATTCAGCAACACCTAAAACATATATTTCTGTAAGAATCTCGTGGTCAAATTTTTTCGCGATAATACTTTATCAATATACTTCGTATATGAGAAAGTAACAAAAGAACAGAATTATCCACAGCACGAAACAACCTAAACCACAGAAACAAAATTGTTAAAAAAATTCCAATCCTTTCATTAAGTTTTTGTCCTAATTTTTATGAAGACGTGTTCACCCTCAAAGATTTCAAATTGCACTGAATTTTACATTTTGACTGAATTTGAAAGCTGAATGTTTCATACCGTTACAGTAAAATTTCATTGGATAGTTTGCTGGGTAGTTTCTCTCCCCTAGGTCTTTTGAGAATCCATAACATTAGGGAAGAGATAAAAGAGAGAATTAGGAGATTGGGAAGAGAGAAAACAAAACGCTCAAATAATGTACAGGTGCAGATAGTTCACAGCATAGGGGCTGCTCCATTCAGATTCGACTAGGCTCTTCATGGGTGGTGTACCTTACTTAATGAGATTCTAAGAATGGAAATCAAACCAAACTCTCTATGTATGTCCACCGTCAATATCTTTAAAAGAGTTTGCGATTGCTATCAGCAGAGGATATGGAAAGAAATAAGGGGGAGAATGTCATATACGGACATAGTAATTTTAGATCTTATTGTTAGTCTCTTGTACTGCAGTACAGCGACTGCTTGTTATAACAGTTTTAAGATTTGCTCGTTATATCCATGAAGCTCTCAACTACCATGATCGCTTTAACTGTGAGACGTTGCTCATAAAATACTTCATTTCCAACCAACTCTTCTCTGTTTGCTCGCAATAGCCAAGATCTCGTAATAACCATGCTCATTATAAACGAGATCGACTGTATTACATTTTCTTTAACCAATTCAGTGCCATGTCAAAGCATACTTGCTTTCTACTGACATGTTTTTTGTCAAATTAATGTGTTTTATGTTCTAGCACTTGGGGTCAAATACTACACCATCTATAAATACAACTGTTCTATACACCATTCTTATACAAAGAAATGTGACCTTTTTTACTTGCATTAAGCTGCAATTTTTCCCAAATTTTACTTTTATAAAATAAAGATGTAGCTTATATGCAAAGAAAAAATCTTAAAGTAATTGTCAAATTTCACAATGACACTGCTAAATGTCTCTCATCAATCAATATATGGTATGTGGGATATAAAAATCATTCCAACAAAACAAACAACTGCATAGGCATTGCCACCAACAATTTTAAAATTTGATCATAGCAATGGAAGCTAAGGTATCACTTAGTGATGTACTTAACAAATTCTGAGGTATAACCAACACATCTCTGAAACAATGTTTTATGAAAAAATGATTCAATCAAAAGGTCTAGAAAATCACAAATTTATTTATTAGTTTATTAGCAAGAAGATGTAATTTTTTTGAATATCCTTGTTTTAAGAAATCTATGCCATCACAACAGGTTAGATTCAAAAAGCTTAGAATCATTCAATGCATAGCAACTGCAGTAGTGTTACAATTTAAGAAATTGTTTTCTGGTCCATTTTTGACAAGCCTTTATTCAAAATGAAAAATTAACTTCCATCGAGGATGGCTATTAATTTACCGATTAAAGCAATCTATTTAGATATTATTTATGTATATAATTCCACTTTACAACAGCTGCAATAAAGCAAACAATTTCATGGTTAATATTCACATAATCTCCATTTAGCAAAACTTCATCTAATGAAGTTATTCCTCCAGAAACTTGAGAATTTCACTGTACTTACTGATTCTCAAGTAATCCTGTTAGCTAAAATTAAAGAACAGATGATGATTCTCAGTATGTGAGAACTGGATAATTAGAAACATTATAAACTGAAGGCGTGGTTACCATGACCTTATGACCTTAGATGCAGGGTCTTTTCGAGTCATCGGTTTAATTTTATGGAGTGATTTTCAGGCTATTTTGCTATTCTTGAACAATTTTTTGAACAGATTAAAGGAAAAATTTATTATGATCAACTTGATTTTTTAAGACATAATAAAATTTTATCAACTCACAAGATGATGATGTAAAGACTGCTACTTCCATGTGGTTACTTGCTGATATTAGAGTGAGGCCCAAGAGTTCAAGGAATATTTGAAAACCCTTGACATGCAAACGGTATTTTGGGTAAAGACCATGAAGGCCAAAATGTAATCTCTCACGGTGAAAGAAATCAGCCAGGAATGTGATTAGATCATACACCTGTAAAAATAGGATATAAGTGCATTAATTAATTAATTAAATTTCTTTTAATCGCTAAATTAATTAAAAATCGTTAAGTGAAATATAAATATATCAGGTGAATTAATAATATTAGAATACTAACATACTCATACAACTTTTTCCGGTGGGTAAATAATTGATATTTTCTGATTCATTTTTTTAAATAAATCATACTTGTCATTGAATTACAATAGCATTGTTTTGAAATATTTCCTAACCAAAAATAATAATAATGCATGCTACAGGTATACCTCGATTTATATGATCCCGATTTATCTTGATTCAAAGTTACATCACCGATCAACTGATACCTGTGTACTACTGGCTTATGTCGTTTATTATCAAAGTTGTGGTTAGAGGTCTAAGATTCTTTAAAATTTTTGTTTCGACCTTCCTGAAGCTGTTATCTGATTGAAATAATAAACAAAAATCACAAATTACGATCTAAATATCTACTCTATATGATCTTATAATTTTAAAAGTGTCTGTCCGTCTGTCCCCCACTGTATCTCAAAAACAGTTTGTTGTAGAGATATGCAGTAAACTAGCTAGAAGGTCCCTGGAAAACTATTTTCATTTTCATAAAGACCCAGGTTTGATCCCAGGGGATGATTTCTATTTCCCAATAGATAACACTTAAAGATCGATTTTTTGACGTACATGCATTCATTCTTCTGCCAGCCTTGGCAGAGGGGTGGTTAGCATGTCTAGATCCAAATGCCAGGGTCACAGGTTCGAATTCTGCCGAGGGCATGGTCATGTGTTTCGTCCATGTTATTGCTGTTATGATATTCAGTGTAATTGGCCTTCTGCTGTTTCTGATTTTTTCCATTTCATAAATTAATTAATTAATTAAAATTAGAAAAAAATGACCTATGACCTTTGGATTTGAACTGTCTTGAAGGAAAATGAATAAAGTTTCTTATTCTAATCATCAATTTTTGCCTTCGATTCGATGTCGCTTGAATTTTGACAGATAAGTTACATATTTGAAAAAAATCTTGGGTTCATTTCTGGAGGTTGCCATGGCGACCATGCCATTGTCGACCCATGAGATCACATTATTTTCTCAATTTGCACTTGTGTAATATAAATGCATGCATTGAATGCCTTAATGCAAGGAAATGATAATAAATTGTCAATACGGACACACAGCCATGCCCTCAGCGAGATTCTAACCCACAAACCTTACATTGGGAGCCAAAGACACTAAAATCCTATACCAGGAAAATGCATTATTAGAGTTAATTGTGAATTATGAGATCAAGAACAGTTATTACAAGCATAATTACTAACTTCACACGCTTCTCAATTTTTTATAATTTGAAAAATATCTCTGCAGTCATTGAGTGGGTACAGCTAATAATATCTAAATAAACAACGATCTTAAAAATATTGCTTCACTTCATACTCAGGCTCTCCAGCCCTACCAGCCGGCACAAATTTAAATGCCGGTAAGCCCTTTCGCGGTAGTAAATTTTGCAAAAATTTTTGATGGCGCAATTTCACCGACAATATTTTATAACTTTATTAAATACATATCAAATATCATAAAAATTTGGTTACTTGTACAGAAATGTTAAGTAAATATAAAAAAAATTACTTAACTGCATAATTGGAGTTTTACCCAACTTGCACTCCTCTGACGACACTAGTTTCCTAAAAATGTAGTTTCATGTGATATTTTTAAAACAACCCTCTAAACATAAGCCTACATCACACTCAGGGTACCAACACAAAGTAATCTTTGTCTTTCCATTAGCAGAGCACACTTGACATCTTCTTTTGGGACTATATTTTTTTCCCGTAGCTGGTATGTTTTCAATGAAGTGCATCTCGACTAAATGGCGTGGTGATGGCTGTATGGGTGGTCGCCTGGCACATGCTGACTGTAAAAGACTCCCATACTTTTCCAACAGTTATTGAATTAAAAGAAGATGAAAACTTAGATGGCCCACCATATTTTGAAAGCTACTGAATGTTACCAATGCATTATGCACCGAAACGTTTAATAGTCGTCTAAACAATTTTATGTACCATTTGTTACATCTTTTAAGTTCTAAGAGATAGGGCTGAAGCTTTTGGCATTTCAAATACACTCCTCCCATTGCTGTATTATATTCTAAAATACAAATAGGTTTAAATTTTCCATCTTTTTCCTGAAAATTATTACAATGGAAGGTTGTAATAAATGGTACATATTTTTTATCCTTCCATTTCTTAACCATTATCCCATCACTCGCCTTTGAAATATGTTCTTCCTTCCTCAGCTTGGCAGCTTTGACTTCTATTGGAACATTTTTTCTATTTAAACGCAAAGTTCCAGCTGCATTTGTGTCCCAATTCATCAAAAATTTAGCCAAATCAGGTGAATTGTAATAATTGTCTATCCATAAAGTATAACCTATTCTAAGTAAAGGTTCAAGTAATTTAATCACCACTGCTGATGTTTTGAGTCCATCTGGAGTTTCTGAAGTAGAAATTGTCACATCTGAGCCAGAGTAAACACTGAAATTCCATAATCAACCAGTGTCTGATTCACAAAGCTCAAATGCTTTTATGCCAAATTTTGATGATTTAAAAGGAATATATTGTTTGAATAACAGATGTCCCTTCCAAAGTGTAAGAGATTCATCCACAGCAATATTTACCTTTGGCAGACAGATACTTTGAAATTTGTTCTGCAATTAATCAATGATAGGTTGAATTTTGAAAAGTTTTTTTTTTCCGGAATAATTGCATATTTTAGAATTGTCAATAAAATGAAAAAATTTTGAGATGCTTTCAAACCTATCTTGAGACATTGTTTTGGGGAAAATGCTTGTTTCCAAAAGTGGATTTCTCAAAATGTAAGAGCGGATTGTAGACTTTTGTACAATACCCATCAACATTATAATTCCCAAATAAACGCAAATTTCACCTATATCGACAGGTTTCCATTTGTTAAATCGAGATCTGAAAGACAATTCTACATTTTTTAAGTAATTCTCTGCGTAATGGTTAGTCTCCAAAACGATTATCTCAATTAAGGCTGCATCGAAAAAGTTTGTGAAAGACTCAAAAACATTAGTAATAGAGATAGTTGGACCGTATTTACCAGTGAAGGGAATTTTTTTCGAAATATTACTTTCGTCAATATCTGTCCAATTCCACGAAGAATGAAAAGCTTCAGCCCTACCTGATGAACCACTGTCGTTTTTGTCTTCGCTCTTGGGAATTTGAGGAATGGCAGCAAAATTGACTTCGTCTTCACTTGAGCAGAAACGTGATGGAATGCATACTGGCTGACGAAGAATTTAATAAGGAGTAACATAAACCAGATGCCAGCGAAGGATAAGCAAAGTAAAAGTGAAACAACAGCCTAAAGTGATGAGTGTGCACGCTCATTCCAACCCACTCTCGAAGAGATAGGAAAAAAGTTTTACTTTTTTTTTGGCTTTGAGAGTGATGAATCATGTCCTATTAAGAGATGACTATGAAGCAGAATCCTTTTAGAAGACAATGGTGCTTTCTATTACTCCGAAGACGAGATTGGTGAGCCGTAAAATTAATTTTCCGACGCCACTGCACCCTCACCACCAGAGGGCAAGATCTGCGAGAAGGGCTGGCTGATATGGTCGCCACGCTGTGGTGAAATCTGCACTGAGAGGTTAGATGACTGCTTAATATGTTACCATTGAGGGGTTTTGTAATGAGAGAACCTAGTGATCCAAAAAATTGGTGAAATCAGAGGTGTAGTCAAGGGTACATGGAGGTATATGACATATAACAACTTCTTAACATACCTGTTCAGCGTATAACAAATTTCTCAAGCACAAAACAGAGTATATGTTGTAATGTTGTGTATAATAACTCTTCAGAATGTCGGTATAAAGATGGCTAAACATGGCATCGGACAACCTAGTCCTTGTAATTTTGAAAGTATAGATGTAGAAAGTAAATGTGTAGATGCTGCTTATACGTTAGGTTTAAGGCTTTTGGTGGATGAAAAAGATTGGCAGCAGATTTTCTTTCAGATTTCCAGCATGCCATTGTTCAAAATTGCTGCTGCCACGTATTTAGTGATTGAATCTTATGTACGTAAAGAAAGGCAACCTTGAAGATGGTGTAAAAGACAAATTTTCTGTTCTGGGAGCCAACATAGTGACACACTTATCAGAGAATTAAGTTATGGTGATGGTTTTTTATTTACAAGTTCACAAGGATGTCAGAGTGCGACTTCCATCATTTGTTGCAACTAGTTTTACCAGCTATTTCAAAGCAAGATACTAATTATTGGAACAGAATTCCTGCAAAAGTTAGATTAGCTATTACTTTATATTTTTATTAGCAACGCGAGACTCTTACAAGTCACTCATGTACCTATTTAAAGTATCCAATTCCTCCATATCTTTAATCATCTCTGATGTTTGTAAAGCATTAATTGAGGCACTCCAAGATTACATAAAGGTTAGAAAAGATTTATTTATTCAACAAACTATGTTTAATTACCGTATATGTCCAAATATAAGGCGACCCCCCATTTTCCTAATGAGAAAATCCAAAAAAAAGTTTTTTGGCCAGTTTGAACATATAAACTTTTTATTACAGTCATGCCTCGTTTAGTGCAAAGGATACATTTCGAACGGTCTTTGCACTAACCAAATTTGCGCTAAACAAACCGATTATAACATGCATTTAGTAGTGATAAGTTTGCAAAATTGCAAGGTTTGCTAACACTATTTTTTTATTTATTTAATATTAATTATCATTAAAAATCAATATTAATACAATTTTAAATATTTCGCACCGGTACTCACATTTATGCATAGATCACTAGGTTCTGCGCGTTATCATTTTTGTCACTGAAGCGCTCAAATCTACACAGAAATTACTTATTGTATGTATGTGTGGGGGTATTCACCATTTTCAATAATTGCTTGAAATTCATCAGGAAACTTTATAGCTGCATCTTTATCAGCGCTTGCTGATTCACCTGTAAAACGAACGCTATGTATATTTGCACGACGTTTAAAATTTTGAAACCAACAGGAACTGGCATGTAATGTTTCTGAAGAATCTCCACCCTCTTCTTGCTTTACACATTCAAACAGGGAAAGTACTTTATTGCAAATTATTGCTTGACTAAGGGACATGTGTTCATTAGAATGCTTAGAATCAATCCACAACACTAGCAGTTTCTCCATTTTTTCAAGCATATTACTAACAATAAGTGATCGTGTGTTTCTTCGCAGTTACTGCACTGGCTGCTTCAATGGAACTATTTATTTTGTCTTTATTTAACAAAATTGTATGAATTGTAGAAGTTGTGAAGTTAAACTTAAGTGATATATTGCTCTGATGCTCACCTAGTTCAAAACACTGAATCACTTGAGTTTTTCCTCAGATTTATGTTTTCCTTGATAATTTATGATTATTTTCTATACTTTGATTGCCTTTACTCAATTTTCTCCTTTCTGCCATGATTTACTGAAATTATTTCCCCCTATTTACTGTTAAAATGTTATTTTGCCATAGATACCGAATTTACTCGTGTACCCTAAGCACATTTTTTCCCGAAACGCCAGAGAAAAAAGGGGGTGCACGTCTTAGATGAGGATTTCTCAACAGGTTATATAAATTGTGAGTATCGATAGTAAATTCTCTGCAATATGCTTGCGTCTACGTTTATATTCGCAAAAGACGTCGAATTCCGCGAAGTATACAAGGTGCTACCCAAAAGTTCCCGAAATGTATCTTTAAAAAAAAGTAGACTTGTCCATAGTCCTAATCGCCACCGTCATCTTCAAAGTAGTCCCCTTGGGAGCATACACTACGATTCCAACGTTTCTGCCACGAACGGAAGATGTCGTGGAAGTCTTTTTGTGTCAGCGTCTTCAGCACCTCCTGCGATTCGGCCTGGATATCCTCTACGGTGTCAAATATTTGCACCTTCAACTTGATTTTCATCTTGGGGAAGAGGAAGAAGTCACAGGGGGCTAAATCAGGCGAGTAAGGAGGGTGGGGGACGGCCGCCATGTTTTTGGAGGCCAAAACGTGCTGCACAGCCAGAGCGGTATGCACGGGCACATTGTCATGATGGAGAACCCAGTTGTTGCTGCACCATTTCTCTGGCCGCTTTCGCCTCATGTCCTCCCTAAGCCACCTCAGGACGTCGCAGTAGAACTTCGCATTGACGGTCTGACCTGGAAGGACGAATTCCTTGTGGATAATCCCATCAATGTCGAAAAAGCAGATCAGCACTGGCATAACATTGCTTTTGACTTGCCGCGCTTTCTTCGGTCGGGGTGAAGATGTACTCTTCCACTGGGACGATTGCTGTTTTGTTTCAGGGTCGTACCCATAAACCCACCTTTCGTCACCAGTTACGACGTTAGAAAGGAAGTCTGGGTCATTTCTGACCTGCTCCTGAAGTTCCATGCAGACTTCCAGCCGATGCTGCTTCTGGTCATCAGACAGCAGCCTTGGCACAAATTTTGCAGCAATCTGCCTCATGTTGAGTTCGTCCAACAAAATGCGCTGGCATGTCCCGCATGACTATCCCACAATGTTACAAATGTCATGGATCGTTTGCTTACGGTCCTCGAGGATTGCCTCATGCACTTTTTTAACATTTTCCATCGTTGTGCCGGTTGAAGGCCATCCAGAATGTGTGTCATCATTCAGTGACGTTTGGCCATTTTTAAACCAGTTAAACCAGTCGTAGGTTTGTGTCTGATGCAAAGCGTCATCACCAAATGCTTGTTTAAGCATTTTGTGAGTTTCTGCCGCACTCTTGCCAAGTTTCAAGCAAAACTTGATGCACACGTCCACCATTTCTACGAAAAAAACATTGCAAAACAACACAAACACAACGTTATAAAAATGCATAGAACAAAAGAATGCGTGCACTCAGCACGAAGCCATGTCCACACTGGTTCACAAAGGATACATGCAGCACTACCAAGCGCCACTAGTCCGTACTACAACCAGTTCCCGCACGATGTTCAACTTTCGGGAACTTTTGGGTAGCACCTCGTATGCGCATCTATGCGACCAAGCAAACGTGTAAGTTACGCCCATGCTGCAGGCAAAAACTTGCAAAAGTAGGCAGAAAGAATACACTGACTAACTGATAACTATAGTTCAATGACTACTGAGAGTTTGCCGACTGGAGAATAGATAGGTGCAAGTTTGACCCTTTTCCCTCATCCACTTCAAGAAATTCAGAGTGGTGAAATTTTTTTGTGAATGAAAGATTTCATCAATCGAAAGGAAGATGGAAATCCACATCTCAAGTGTTTGGACTCATTTGTTCGTAACCTTCCAATATTTACTCACGAGACAATATGTGAAAAAACTCCCCATCCACCTAAGGAAGTTCCCGTTCATAGATGAACAAATAGTTCGTGAAGCTCAACATCTGTTCGTAATATTATGTCAAAAACAGAAGCGGGGGCGAAGTTGCGTAATAATACAACAAAAACAGTTAAGGGATTAGCAAAAGAGGATTATCGGTGGGGATATTTCTGCTAGTATTGTCATAAAGAGATCATCCAATAAATTGCATCATGTAGAAGGGAGAAGATGCTTAACTTGAGTGGAACTTGTTTTAGGGAGTGGGAATCAGTGACTTAAAAAAAAAACTCATTCCGGCTCAAATTAATTTTTTCCCTCCGAACTGGCCCAAAAATAGGAGTTCACGGGTTACATGAGTAAATACAGTATTAAACAAAACACCGCAAATTGGAACTGATTACGTGAAAACAGCTTTCCTTTATTATTTTAAGCAAACAAAAGCCAGCCATACATAACAGTATTTATTTTATTAAAAAATAAATTAAAATGTATACCACGGGTTTCCAATTGTGCTATATCGAAATTGCTCTAAACAAACATGCGCTAAACGAGGCATGACTGTATATTTAAAAGTTTTTTTATTATTTTTTATCAATAACATACTTTATTTAAAAAACCAAAACTCATTAAGTTAAAATTTTATTCAAACCTTTCACATGCATCTTCGACATCAGTGTCTTCGTCATCACCAGAGAATTTAAAAAAGGATAACATCGATATTACCTACTTACCATCAAAAAGGATTTCAAGAAGAGAAATTTTCAGATGTTGGACTTATCATAGTTGGAAATGCAGACTACTCTTTGAACTTTGGAAGTTTGTGTAACACTGACGGATTACCGACTAAACTTTCTATTAAATAGTGCGAAAAGGAATAGACACCTCTTGGATTTGTACGATGGTCAAAACACATTAATGTTATGGACAAAGTATCTAAAAAGTTTGATTAGACTACTTTGTTGTTCAAAATAGTGACTGAGAGAGCGCCCTGTAATATGAGAGACTTGGTTGAAAGAGCTCCCCGTAATATGAGAGACTGTAAAAACTTGAACATAAGGCGACCTCCTCTGTTCTGAGGGACAATTTTGGGAAAAAACAACGCCTTATATTCGGGCATATAAGGTATATAATACAATATCAATAATATTAAAGGCAGTTTCATTATTGTATATCATTAGTACTGGAAAAGTAATCCTGTAAATTATTGCCATTCAGCAACACTTCTTGTGGAATGGAACTAAAAGGATTCAACGTAGAAATGTCACTATAATGAATCGAATTGTTCAAAAATCCTTGAGATGTTACATTTATGGAATTATCATAATGTCCCATTACTGCGTTAAATAACACATTATTGAGAGATGCTTCGCCATTATTAGAGCTTTGGGATTTAATTTTCTTATTTCATTTTCCACGTGTTCTCTTGTTGTGCCTTAACATCGTTCATAGTTATGGAATATTTTTCCGCTAAAAATGCAAGAACATCCCTTTTCATTTGAATGTTTTTATAGTTACTGTCTGCTATATTCCACAGTATTTCATTACTTTTATAATCTTCTATAAACTCTAAAGTTTTTTCGTTTGACCAATCCGTCTCTACCACAATGTGCTCTATCACCAACTACAGTGTACTCTCGATTGTCCGTGGTCAGATTATCTGTTTTGCGGGTTATCCGTAAATGGTTTTTCCGTATTTCTCACAAATTGCACTTTGCACAATTCATGCATTAATGCATGCGGAGTCGCATAATACAGTAGTCCCTTGCCATTCGCGAGGGTTAGGTCCCTGAAAACCCTCGCAAATGGCAAGTAATTGGGTTTGGTTCTTAGAGTCCCTATTCGAGTATGTAACTTGCATTTTTGCCCTTCAAAATATAAGAATACAATACGTTCTGTGACGTTCTGAATAAATGCCACATTTTATTAAAGACCAAGGAACTGATCTACACACACTTCGATGACATTGGCGATATCGCATTAGCAGACTGCAAAACAATTTGAGACATAATGATTGTGCAGTTATTTGGCTTTCTCGCGAATGACAAGTGAACTCAGTGGGACTTTCTTGCGAGTTTGGGTCTCGATCCATAGGTTTAAAGCCTTCTCTGTCTTCTCTACATACGGATTCCTAGGCACAAAAGACACTTTTGTACTCGTTGAAGTACCACTTGCAACACTAGCTCTAATCGCTTCTTCACTTTCCTTATCGATCTTATAGTGGACTCATTCATACCAAGTAATTTACCAACTGATGAAGCAGATTCATTGTGCACAAGCCTATCTAAAACTTCAATTTTCTTCTCCAAACTCATTACTTTTTTTGTCCTTTTTGCCGACTTTTCTTTCATTTCAATCATCACTCTCTTTGGGGCCATGATTAGGCAATATTACAAAGAACTATGAAAATATCCAAATGCTTTAATGAAAAAATCTGATGTAGTCAACACATGATTTTCTCCATAGAGAGCAATGAATATGATTGCTCTTGACATCCCCATTCACAGAAATATTTATCAGCGATTACACTAGGGAAAAATTTTAAAACATTTTCAATGGTCTTTATTAAAAACAAAGTGGAAAGAACATAAACACCAACCGAAAAATCTCCTCAACTCAGTGTATCACAAGGTAATTTTAAAGTATCGACTGACACTTTGAATTCTGTTGCTACGTAAACAAAAAAAAATGAAATTGCATGTTATACTGAAGAGTAAACATTGACAACGCGAAACATTTATAATAGATCAATTATTTTGAAATACATATATTTCAAAGTTAACTTTTAAACTAAAATTATTATTTTGTGTAAAATAAGAATCCAGTTATCCTCTTTAAACACCACTATTGGGTACTTTCCAATTTCTCTGACAGGTGGTGTTGCTGTGAACTGGAATTTTACAAATAAATTAAATATCTCCGAAATGGATGGTTCTACGAAAATTTGTTTCAAACAAAAGTTGGAAGGAATATTATTCTCTACAACTTTGGTCCTCACAAAGATTACCAATAATGACATTTTTAAGGAGATATTTCACAGAAACTGAAAACACATTATTTATAAATAATTCCTAAACAATAACTGCTATGGAAAATTGTTACAAATGAAAGTTGTACGAAATTACATTCTCTATAACTTTTGTATAGAATTATATATACAATAATGATGTTTTAACGGAGATATTTTGCCAAAACTGAATCGGGTATCGAATAAACCTTGGCTTCCGGTTATCCGATATTGTCCAAAAACTAATAAGCTCTTCGTGCTCATACCAAAGTGTTATATATGAAATTTGGTAATGATATGGCAAGTACTTTTTGAGTTAGAGCACCCACAATCACATACATCATTCCGAAAATAGTCTAAACGTGTTCTAGGGACCCCAAAACATGTATTTCCATTGAAATCTTGAAGTCAATTTTTTTTCATTAAAACAATACCTTCTCTATACTACATATATGGAGAAAGTAAAAAGAGGGATTCCGCATATGCACCATAGTTGTTACCATGAGACTGATATAGAAAAAGTGCTAGTGGCACTGCGTGGCATTTGACAAAATTAGTTGAGGTCTCAAAAAAATGATGAAGAGTGAGCGATACTTAAGTGACCATGCACAGATACGTGAATTTTGGCCTCAGGAAAGAAAAAACAGGTACTCAAAAAGAAAATCACCGATACACAAATTTCGCGAATGGCGAGGGATTACTGTACTTTTTGCTCGTTTACTTATGCGAAAAAGACATATTGTGTAAAAAAGATCACACATATGGTTTGTTAAAGGTAACGCGACCGTAAAACGATATCATGCTCTTTTTCTGCTGATTATATTACATCCCATCTTTTACGGAGCGTAGTGGAGACAAAAATTGTTTCATTGTGATTACATTTTCCCCACAAATACAAAAATTTCCCTACCCCTCTGTAGTCATTTCTCAGTCCACTGTGTTGTAGTGCACTTGGAAAGTCGTAGACTCACACTGTCGTACTTACTTGGAAGTGTATACTCAAAAAGAGATGGCAAAAAAATGCAAGAAAATTGTGTTGAGAGGAAGACGAAAGAAACACCGAGCGCATGAGCGACCACTTACGTCGCTTACACCTGAAACCGGCTCTGATGATGGGCAGTCCCTTTTTTTTACCGACATTTTGGGAAAAAGGTGTTGGGTATACATATACGATATTTTATTGAATTTCACCTATGTAGAGTTTGATCGCGATAACTAGGTATAGTTAATTTTGATAGTATTGTTAACAGCCAACATCATCTGAATTTTAGGAAGCTTTATTTAGCTGGTCAAGCTGTCCGAGAACTACAGTCTCTTATTGGTTAAAATTAAAACACGTCATATGGAAGGCTCAAGAAGAATAGCATGGACTATAAACAATATTTTTATTATTGTTTATTCATGTGTTTTGTTAAAACTTGGATTGTACAGGACCTTGATTTTATCTGAAAAATTTCATGAGAAGTATTTTTAAGTGAAATAATGGGAGTCGACTTATACAGCGAATCTAACTTTCAAGTCAAAAAGTCGAGGTCAACTTATATGCTTGGTGGACTTATACACCGCGATATACGGTAATTAAGATACAAATATTTATCTTTTTATGCAATTTCATTCGCAGTCAAAAACACACAAGGCCATGGTCCATTTCACATAAAAGCAGTACTCACAAAATTTACTTATTACAATTACCTTGCCTTTATCATGCCATTCTTGCATTTGAACCAATTTTGAGTGTTTGATTATTTGTCGTAACATGTATGCCATCTGAGGGTTAGTTGAAAATACTCCCTCCAAATACTTGGGATGTAATGGGACCTTTGTATTACATTTTTTTATGAACACTTTGAGGAAACTTGACATATCAAGTGTGATACATAATACTATTATATCATACTTAAAACTTTTCTGATAAGCCCCTACATATTGACTTTAACTACATCGAAATCCTATATTGTACTGGATACACTTAAAAACATAAGAATGAGTCATATAAGATTCACAGACATTGAATTTATTAATAACTAATCAAATGTAGTTATTTTGCAAGCTTATCAGAAGTGGCTTACCTGCTGCTGGGAGAGAACCCTTTGTTCAGCGGCAAATTGTTTCAATAATGGGGTCAGACTCTCAGAAGAAATTTCAGTATTCGGCAGCAGCAAGTGTGCCTTGGACCCAGGTCTAATATTACCAAGTGAAATGATGGCATCTAGAAGATCATAAAATATGAGAGGCTGGAGGCAATGATCCCCAACAGCTTTTAGGAGCAACTCAATCACTTCCTTAAATATTTCTGGGAAGTTGTAAACTAGTAGCGTCCTAAGATGACTCTGTAGAAGCTAAAATGTAGAACAGTGAATTAATTAAATTATTTCTATAAGGTTTAAACTAATTTTAAATGGCACATTCACTAAAAATGGCAGCTTGATTAGAGAAAATGTTATGCTTTCTTGTAAAACCAGAGAGTTGGGGTAAGATGAGGAAAAGGTAGAATTTGGAGAAAAAACATATCTTTAGCCAAGGCAACATGTGATTTTCAATCAAATTTTTTGATTCATTTAAGTGTATGAGTTCCTACTGATCCAAACTGGTTGACAACTTATCCTGTGAAACATTCAGACAAATAGAAAACATTTTTGGAGACAAATTTGGTTACACACAAAGGTGTTTATCCCTACAATTACATGGATAGTTGGAAGCGACTTGAAGAGATGTGCTTACCTCTTAGAGAGAAATTTTTTAACCACTTCTGTTCCATAAATTTTATTTATTTATTTAGTTTACAGTTCTACCTTTAAAAGGAAGAACCTTATCAATACAAAAGAGAAATTCACATCATGTGGCCAAATTAAACAGTATAGAAATTATATACAAAGAAATAGAAATACTCCAATATAAATTTTACAGAAGTACATGTTAATATCACAAATAAATTTTTTCCTATTGACATTTAAATCAATAAATGAGGATATTTTGTTTAACGTCCTAGATATTCTAACCAAGGGAGAATTAAAACAATATCTGTAATTAACTTGGTGTACAAAAAATATTTTACAGTTTCTACTTCTAAATGAAGGTACATAAAAATCTATTTTTTCCAATAACAAACTATCTGTATCACTATTTATCAAATCATACATAAATAAGCACCCAGACAGCACTCTTCGTGTTTGTAAAGTACTAATACCATAATGACGTAAAAGATTACCATATGATATATAATAATAATACACGGGATAATATCCAAATCGCCTATAGTATAAAACTCTTATTAATTTCTTTTGAATCATTTCTATTGCATCTATATATTTTTTAGAATAGGGGGTCCAAACAATCGATGCATATTCAAGTATACTTCGAACATAAGCACAATACAATATTAATATCGAGTTGCTATTTGAAAAAACACTGCTATTTCTATATATGAAACCCAAATTTTTTGAGGATCTAGATATAATATCAAGTATATGTGATACAAAAGTAAATTTTTTATCGAAAATAACACCTAAGTCCTTCACTTTTACCTCTTTTTTTTAAGTGAACCACCCATGGAATAGCAATTATCAAAATATTTCCTTTTCCTTGTGTATATAACATAAAAACATTTTTTTACATTAAAATGAAGGCTATTTAACTTAACTCCATTCCATCAAATTATTTAACACTAGAATGACCGACGGGACAATTTTGTCCCATTCTGATGTTACGTCCCCTACAGTTTCTGTGATTTCGGTTTAATTTAGTCGAGATTTCGTGACTTTTAATCATTTGAGGGTTGCATTCCACTCTACACTTTTGAACATCCTCCCCTCAATATTAAGGATTATAAAACCATTTTACCCTAGAACAACGGATGGGACAATTTTGTCCCAAAATGAGTTACTACTTTTTTCCACATTCTCTGTGATATTATTCTTATGCAGGCGGCTTTGTAGCATTGTTGTAGACTATGGGATGCCCTTCCCCTCCTCCCCTCTCATCTTTCGCGAGTCCAATTTCTAGCCCCACCCTTCCCCCCTCCCATCTTCCACTTGCTCCCACAGAGTGATTCAGGTTAGAACGTGTTCCTGCAGCACTGTATGCGGGCTAATTTACTAGAGCGTTTCAGTAGAGTACGGTGCAACGCTACATTCTACAGCATGCTAAAGTATGCAATTAGTAATGTAGAGACTACAACGTTCATAAAAATTGAACCTAGTACTGCGACTGTACGACTTTGTCGTATGGGACATTTTTGTCCCATCCGCCGTTCTAGGGGGTACACCATGTTCAGGCGTTCTTGTGTTAAATCACATTGAAGTAAATCAGAATCTTCAGTATCAATAATACTTTTAAACAACTTGACATCATCAGCATACATGAGACAGCGAGAATAAGAAATACAACTTGGTAAATCGTTAATAAATAAAAGAAAGAGTAAAGACCAAGATTGTTACCTTTAAACATTACATATTGTTTTCTGACTTCAAGGTATGACTTTAGTAATTTTAATAACAAAATGTTAAATCCCATTTTTTTAAGTTTCTGTAACAATAAATTATGTTGTAGTTTGTCAAAAGCCTTCTGGAAGTCAGTATAAATTACATCTACTTGGCCATATTTATCTAAATTTTCATAAATAAAATCAGAAAAATTAACTAAATTAGATACTGTGGACCTCCCACATCTAAAACCATATTGATAGGGACTAAGAATTGATTCCACCTAACTATAAATATACTTATATATAATACTTTCAAATATTTTAGAAAATACACTTAATAATGATATAGGTCTACAATTGCTAATATCACATTTATCACCTTTTTACTTTCTCCATACGTAGTAATGGGAAAGTATTGTATTCATGAAAAAAATCGACTTCGAGATTTCAACGGAAATACATGTTTTGAGGTGCCTAGAACACGTTTAGACTATTTTTGGAATGATGCCTGTGTGTGTGTGTATGTTAGTGTGGGCGCTCTAACTCAAAAGGTACGTGCCATATCGTTACCAAACTTCATTTATAACACTTTAACATTAGCATAAAGAAGTGATTAGTTTTTTGACAATAACGGGTAACCGGAAGTCGAGGTTTATTCGAAACCCGATTCGGTTTTTGCGATATTTCTACGTTAAAATATCATTATTGTATTTACAATTCTAAACAAAAGTTATAGAGAATGTAATTTCCTACAACTTTCATTTGAAACAATTTTCTACTGTAGTTATTGTTTAGGAGTTATTTATAAATAACCGGTTTTTCGGTTTTCTCCTTAAAAACATCGTTATTGGTAATCTTCGTGAGGACCAAAGTTCTAGAGAATAATATTTCTTCCAAGTTTTGTTTGAAACAAATTTTCGTAGAACCATCCATTTCGGAGATATTTTCCTTTTTACTTTCTCCATACGTAGTAATGGGAAAGTATTGTATTCATGAGAAAAATCGACTTCGAGATTCCAACTGAAATACATGTTTTGAGGTCCCTAGAACACGTTTAGACCATTTTCGGAATGATGTCAGTGTGTGTGTGTGTATGTTAGTGTGGGCGCTCTAACTCAAAAAGTACTTCCCATATCGTTACCAAACTTCATATATAACACTTTAACATGAGCATAAAGAACTGATTAGTTTTTCGACAATAACGGGTAACCGCAAGTCGAGGTTTATTCGAAACCCGATTCGGTTTTTGCGATATTTCTTCGTTAAAATATCATTATTGTATTTAAAATTCTATACAAAAGTTATAGAGAATGTAATTTCCTACAACTTTCATTTGAAACAATTTTCTATTGTAGTTATTATTTAGGAGCTATTTATAAACAACCAGTTTTTCCGTTTTCTCCCTAAAAACATCGTTATTGGTAAACTTCGTGAGAAACAAAGTTGTAGAGAATAATATTTCTTCCAAGTTTTGTTTGAAGCAAATTTTCGTAGAACCATCCATTTCGGAGATATTTTGCTTTTTCTTAATTAACAGTATACAGCGGCACAACCATGTAGCGGTGGATTATGTAAACATCTTCAAAATCTACGTAATTTACGGCAATAAGGCCGACTGTATACTTTTACGATATGAAATAATAATTTTGCCTTATAATGCTATTCATAAAAAGAATTTAAATATCTATACCCCAAATATGGAGAAAGTCATGTGTTGGCAACATCAGATTTTTTATAAATAGGACAGACATGAAAATGAATGTGATTAGAAATAAGAAACATGAAATTACCCCAATGAAATTAGTAAAATTGTGCAGAGTTCCTATGATGATAATAGTGTGCAAGAATAGGATAAATACCTTTGTGGGATGACACAAAAATATTCCAAAATTGACAAGGACCTAGGATTAAGTTTTCATCACTTGAATAAAAAAGCTTCATACTACTTATGAATTCTATCTATCTGTTGCTGAGTTGGAAATATCTCTTTACTCACCTCTGTGCCAATCCTAGTTGCTATAGAACAGTGTTTCCCAACCTTTTCAAGAGCTCGCACTCCTTTGATTCCAAAAATATGTCTTCGCACCCCTTCGAAATATATTTAAGTAATTAACATGAACGCAGTCTAATATATAATAAAAATGGAAATGTGTAGATACGAACAAGAATACATCTTACAATTAGTTTAAAAAGAAATATCCTTGAAAATACATACTTATTATTTAACATTAAGATAACTACTTACTACAGTCCCAATGAATTTTAAACTTTAAAAAGACATGACAGACATATACTGACAATATATATTTATTAACATTAAAATTAATTACTTACAACAGTGTCAATGACTTTTTTGCTGTTGCTTTTTTTTCAATTATTTCCATAAAACGGGGTTCTTTCTTTGATATTGCTACACGCATATCATCACTCACATTTAACCGATTTCTGACTTTTGTCTTGATATGTAACAATGATGAAAACCCTGTATCGCAAAGATATGTCGTGGCAAATGGCACAAGAATCTCCAATGCTGTTTTTGCAAGTCTAGGATATGATGGTAGTTGAGCACACCAAAAGTGTTCTAAGCTCATTGCCTGAAACTCCATTTGAACTCATCCATTGGCTCGTATTTCAATGATATCATCTTTTATTAAATGACTATCGTCGATTAAATCTAGGTCAAAAATAAATGGATCCAGTATCCATTTTTACTTTCTCCATACGTAGTAATGGGAAAGTATTGTGATCACGAAAAAAATTGACTTCGAAATTTCAACGGAAATAGACGTTTTGAGGTCCCTAGAACATGTTTAGACTATTTTCGGAATGATGTATGTGATTGTGGGTGCTCTAACTCAAAAAGTACTTGCCATATCATTACCAAATTTCATATATAACACTTTGGTATGAGCACGAAGAGCTTATTAGTTTTTGGACAATATCGGATAACCGGAAGCCAAGGTTTATTCGATACCCGATTCAGTTTTGGCAAAATAACTCCGTTAAAACATCATTATTGTATATATAATTCTGTACAAAAGTTATAGAGAATGTAATTTCGTACAACTTTCATTTGTAACAATTTTCCATAGCAGTTATTGTTTAGGAATTATTTATAAGTAATTGGATTTTTTGGTTTCCATCAAATATCTACTTAAAAACGTCCTTATTGGTAATCTTCGTGAGGACCAAAGTTGTGGAGAATAATATTTCTTCCAGGTTTTGTTTGAAACAAATTTTCGTAGAACCATCCATTTTGGAGATATTCAACTTTTTCTTAATTTCGAGTATACAGCGCCAATACCATGTAGCGGTGAATTCTGTAAACATATTCAAAATATACGTAATTTACGGCAATAAGGACGAATGTATTCTTTTACGATACGAAATTATAATTTTTCCTCATAATGCAATTCATAATAATTTAAATATCTATATCCCAAATATGGAGAAAGTCATGTGTTGGCCACATCAGATTTTTTAGTTACATTAACATCTCCCACTGAAAAATATCCTTGGAAAGAGATGCTCAACTGCTGCAAATGCATGATAACTTCAGGTGCGATGACGTTTCCCTCATTTTCTGAATTAATTGTTTCTTCAAGCAAAGGTAAATTAGCAAAATTCTTTTTCTCAACACGCTTCATCCAAACTGGAAGTTTCTGAATAAAAACTGACAACTTCTCTCTGCCCCTTACTACAATCATCTCAAATTCTTGCAGTGACGTGTTTAATTCATTCAGATGAGTGAATATATCTGCCAAATAGGCCAGGTGAAGGATTAAATCTCTCCTTTGAAATTCATCAACCAAATTCCTGCATTGGTTAGATTTAGAAAGAAACTGAATTATTTCTCTGTGCATTTCAAAAACACGATTTAGCACTCACCCTCTGGAAAGCCACCTCACTTCTGTGTGGAAGAGGAGCACCGTATGAGCAGCACCCATTTCTTCAGAAAAAACACGGAATAAGTGATGATTAACCACTCATCTGGGTATGCCGTGTATAGACGTCATGGCCGGACACACCGGTGTTGGGTATGACGGATTTAGACGTCATGGCATTTTTCATGCTGATTGCTATGGGTATGCTGGGATTTTCTGTCCCGTAGCATCTTGCACTTATAGATGGGTTCTTCTAGTTCGTCCTACCTACCGCAGATGGCCTTGTCTTCCTTTTTCTTTGAGAAGCAGGTCTTCATAAGGGAGCTCTGTATATGCGTTGCGGGTTGCATTTCCATGTACACCACTTCTTGAATGACCGTTTATGACACTCAGGGTTTTTTCACACTCCCTTGTGAAACCTCACACTTTTCTCTGCATGCACTTTTGTCTCAAGAGTAATCCTGCTATTGATGAATGTTTTTCCTGCTAGTAATCCTAACGGTACATGTGAAAAACATATGTATATGGAAAGCTCAGTTTGCTTCTGAGATTTGAAAGAGACGTTTCGTTTCTAAGAGAAGCATTTTTATCAGTTACGCTGTTTTATATTTGTGGAAACTGGGTGATATTTAACTTTATTTATTTAATTATCCACTGAGGGTGCGACTTGAAAAAAAAAATTACCCAGTTGAGTGGTTAAGAGCATGTCCTCTGATATAATTTCTCTCACAACAGTAGACTAAGTATCCTTTAATTTTGCTGGCAGAGTCTTTGAGGCAAGAGCATGTCGATGCAATGTGCAATGGGTAATCTTAATATGGGGTGCCTCTTCCTTTATGTATGCAGCAAACCCAGATATGTTGCCTAACATAGCAGGGGCACCATAGGTACAAACTGATCCTATCACATCGAAAGATATCTCATACTTCAAAAAGAAGCTTTTGATATGATTAAATATATCAATTCCTTTAGTAGTTAGTGCCAATGATTCACAAAACAAGAAATCTTCTAAAATTTCTTTCTCCTTGATGTACCTCACAAACACGCGTAGCTGATTGCAATTTTCAACATCAGTAGACTCATCTAACTGAATACCCACTTTCACAGGACTAGCTTTAATATCTTCTATAACTTGCTGTAAAATATCTTCACTCATATCATGAATCCTAGATTGGATCACATTATTTGACAGGAGAATCTCTTGAATCTTCTTCTGTGCTTCTGAACCCATCAAATTTTTTGTGATTTCCAATGCACAGGGTTTCACTAATTCCTCCGCTATTGTGTGAGGCTTCTTTTTCTTGACACACAAATATGCAACATGATAGGATGCTTGTAACAAAGGCTTCTCATATGATGCAGACGCAAACTTTGTTAAAGTTCCACTAGAATCGAATCGTGCCCTCTAAGACACTAACCAGACTTTCAAGATTATGTCCAGCAGCATCACCACCATGTTGTTTGTTGAAGTGTTCAGACAGCTTTGACGGCTTCAGATTCGCATTTGAAAATAATGAGCAACACAATATACATTGAGGCCGTTGAGTTCCATCCTTCTCTGTCATACAAGTGAAACCATAACGGATATAGTTGTCTTTCCATTGGCATTTCTTAGACATGGCTAGGGTTACTAAAATATGAATGAGTCGCATCTGTGGTCACCGCGTAGTCAAGTTGTATGCTGTAGTATGGTCCGATTGGACGGTGAGAGCGAAGTTGTTCTTTGCGCAAAGTTTGTATAGTCTGTGAATAAATCAGTTCTGCAGTGGCACTTGGGAGACCTTTTCTTCTTCCCTTGCCTCGACCCACGTAATCTATGCTCGTCATAAAATGTATTAAAGTTTTTAATATACAGTACATAGCACAAATGCAGTAAAAACAATAAGTAATAAGTTTACAGAACAGGCCTTAGATTAGGAAATCTATTAAATAAAATAATTTTCACTTTTAATGATATTAATATAATGACTCAACAAAATTAGACTAAATGAAAATATTTCTACACATTGCGATCAACAATTAGAAAATTTTATCATAGCAATCGAAACAATAGTATAAATTAGCGACGTATTTAACATAAATTTCGATAAAAAATCATAATATCTCTTAAAGTATCGATTTTACAAAAAAAATTGTAGATAATTACATTGTCTACTTTTATATTAACAAATATTAACGTAAATTGAGTTTTAAAGGTGATATTTGGGGAAAAAAGAAAAAACGACAAGAATAAACCTCCACTTCCAGTTGAGCTATTTCAACCAAAACCTTTTCAGATCTTCATTTCCCAATAAAAATCTTAAATATAAAGTTTTGTGCTGATCTGACTGTTATGTTTTTGAGTTAGAGCGCACACAAAATTTTGTCACATAGATATCATCGCAAAAATAGTCAAAACGTACGTACCATGTGTTTACATTGAAATCGCGAATTCGTTTTTTTTTTCACGAATACCATACTTTCTCCTATACTACGTATGCAGAAAGTAAAAATATAAATATTGCTGATCCAGTTCTACAGCTAGTTTTTACGTTCAGTCTCACAATAAGGAGCGAGTTTTCGTGCTTCACCCATAGTATACGTATGTACTTACGGAACTATTTCATCGAATGTATATTATTTACAGGATTCGTATTATTCGTATAGAAATATTAATAATCTGTGAATTTCTTAGTAGTCTATGTATTTTTTACGTGAACATCTCTGATAACTACCGAATTTATCCTTATAAATATCCGTGAATCACGGAAATGTCTATTTTTCGTTCAAAGTAATCTGTAAAAATGGATAAAATCCGTGAAAACGGCAGCCCTGAGCTATCACATTTTAGTACCCCTCTCAGGGTATTTTGATGGATAAAGGTTCAAGGTTCGAGATGCTAAAGGATGTAGATTGATACATTACATCAATGAATGGGGAGGAGAAATATGTTGTCTACTGATTGAGTTATTGGATTCAGGAATAACATGAGAGGAAGGTGAGGTTAATTGTGAGGATTTTGAATATGTTTCAAACCAACACATCTCATACTATCATTTAATCTTTGTAAAGAAATTACAAAAATGCAAATTTCTTTCATAACTCTTGCCCACAAAGAATCAATGATAGGTTTGGACTTGTTCTTCAGTAAATTTATAAAGTTTATCATGAATTACTGCATCTTCTGGAAGTTTTAAATCCTCACCATGGTTCTTTTGTCTGTCTTTATCCTGCAAAAAATACTCCTACCAATTTTCAAATCTCCCACAAAAAATGACATTTTGATTGGCTATTGTTTTCTTTTTCTTAGTACAAAATTTACCAGACACCACTGCCAGGTCATGTGACCACCACCATCCTGACTTTATGGTCATAGGACCTGCCAGCTCCATCATTTTCACACCACTCATGTAAATACATAAACAAGCATTAGCAAAGGAAATCACTCACCCCTGAAACCAACATTGGCTCATTTCCATTGGTGCTAAAAGAGGCAAGTCCATCAATGACTAACTGCACAAGTTCTAGTCTATCAGTGATCAGTGTGTCCTGCTTCACCCAATTGTTGATTTCAAACTGCAATCATAATAATAAATATCAAAGTGAGAAGTTTGGTACAGAAAAGTGCTTAAACAGAAGTGCCTTCTGATCGTCACTAAAATATATAGTAACACATCTCTTTGATGAACCATCATAGGACATTCCACAAATGAACTCTGCTTCCAGTATCACTGGCCTTTATATCACACAGCATGAGCCACCCAAGCAACATTCTATGATAGATCAGTGTTTGTCAACCAGTGTTCCTCTGGCATTGCCTAAGTCAAGGATGGCAAATGAGTTTTGTGTCGTGTGCCAAGAAAGTAATGTGAATTTGTGCCTATTTATTTTAGCATGCCACTAGTTTACCCCTTTAAGAAACTTCATATTTTACATAGAAAATGCAAGCTTACTCATGCCCAGTAAATTCGCAAGCGTGCCACTTCTGGCACACATGCCACGTATTTGCCATCCCTGGTCTAAGTGTTCCGCAAAAATTTCCACAAAAAACATTTTTTCCATAAATTTAGATTTTTTAAATGAATTTAAAAATAAAAAGCATTTTTATTTTTCTCTCACACTGTAACTTCATCAATTGAGGAAGCAGAAAATAGCAGGCTACAGCTTCTAGCCTGCTGCAGTACACGTGCTTTCTCACAGCCATGGTTATATGTAAAAATATATGTATAGATGAACCCTGCTTAACACGACCCCGGCCAACGCAGATTCGTTATAATGCAGTTTTTATATAAAATTAAAATTAAAAAAAAAATATAGATAGATATCTTATGCACAGTGCGACTGCAGTCTAATATCTTATGATTTTTTTCAATTTCGCACTAATCAAATTTCATAAAGTATCCTAAATATTGTGATATTTCAGCAGTTGCATAATATTGCATCGTCTGGTGGCCAATTTCACTCTTTTCCCTGTAAGTTTCACGGGTCTAACACAAAAAATATATCGCCTAAGGCAGAAAACATTTGAAAAATGAAAATGGAAATATGATTCACGCTTCATGTTTCTTTGGCATCATTGGATCGCAAGGAATGTTTTTGATGATTTATATTTTTTAAATCTATGACTTTCGATAATTACTTTATTACAACTTTAATTTACCTTATTAACATGTCATAATAAATGATAATAAAACAATAATACTACACATCAAAAAATTATATAATTTTGATCTACATATGAAAAAAACATGTGGTACGTGCAGAGGAATACTAATGTTTGAATGCATATAATGTATAATAATATATAATCAGTGAAGATCTGGAAAAAAAACTAAGAACCGGCACTCTAAAAAAAAGGGGGGGTTGGGAAATTTGGGTAACGATGGCAGGAGGACTATATGCCAGGGGCACCATATCGCTCTAGTTTAGTAATACCGTTCCGTTAGCTTAACAAGTGTTCGGTTCATAATATATTCCATTTCATACACTGTTGGTATAGTCTGTTCACTTTCTTAAGTCTCTCGACCTTCATAGAGCAAGTAGCCAATCACGAACGTTTCCCCTTCTATCGCCCCTCACAACTTTCACGTGGGAGGACAGATACCGGTGCACATTGCCAGCTCATGCAGATTTCCGCATTCAGCTGATATACTACACAATTTCTAAATAAAATAACTTCCCTCCTGTTAGCCATTGCAGATCACGAACTCAGCAGGGTAACAAAAACAACAAAACCAATAACAAAAATAATAACAAAAAATAACAGTAACAATAACTTAGAACTCCACAGCAACAGCAAGGAAACAGTGGTAGAAATGGCAACGCAGACCGATGTGAACGCTTCAAGAGCAAGTGAAGACTGAGTTCCTCCCCACTACCTTCCCAAACGAACCGTCTCCTATTGGCTGCTGCTAAGTGGCATACTCTTTTTTAAATAAAACTTCGTAGGTGTTCTGAGAAATATTTTGAAATTATGTACATCTATCGCTAAAAAGCTTTTTTGTCTTACTGTTTACTAGGTAATTTTATAGTTTGTTTAATAAATTACGTTCTAAAAGTCTTGTAGAAATATGTTTTACATTGAATGTGAATCCAAAAATACCATTTGGGAAGTTATTTCCCTCTGGGCACCTAAAGGTTATGGTGCCCCGGTGAATGCGGATTTTCGCTTAATGCGGAGACCTCAGGAATGCATCTCCCGCATTAAGTGGGGCTCACCTGTATATATAGGTGTTCCACCAATTTTGCCTCCATTCTACCATTCAAAAAAGGTTCAAAAACACTGGGCCAAGTGAATAAAAATTAAGCAAATGCTTTTGCTTAAGATTTATAGCATTTTTTAAGCAAAATCTTGACTTGAGGTGAATAAAAAAAATAGCATTTGCTTTTGCTTAAAATAATAAGCATTTGCTTAGTTTCAGGATTCTTATGTAGCATTTGCTTAAAAATGTGTGAATAAAACCGACCTTTTGCTAAATCATTTAAGCATATGCTTACAATTTCTTAAGTGAGGTGAGAGGCTCACTTAAAAAATTTCAAGTTCTTTTTATTGTATAAATTGCTGATATTTTACCGATATTGTTAATATGGCCGAGTTTATGATTAAACAAAAAGTGAAAAAATACAAGAAAAGGCAAATGTCATCAACTAACGATTATAAAAACTTATATCGTTTCACGGAGGAAAATTTCGAGTATATTTCGAATCTGTTTCTGGGACAAAATCAAGAGAGACAAAGAGGAGCACTGTCTTTAAAGCAGAAGATGGAAGTATTTTAAGATATATCAGTGATCCCGGAATGCAAATTGGAGTTAGGGAAGACCATAATGTACATCATACTACTGTGTGTAAGACGGTGAAATTTGTTGCCTCAAAAATAAGTGAAAAAGCAAATGACTGAATAAAGTTTCCAAAGACAACTGAAGAAATTGCAGAATCTAAACGTAAATGGAGTCTGAAGTTTCAATTTCACTCTGTAATTGGTGCGATAGATTGTACTCACGTGCAAATATCAAAGCCGAGTCGTTTTGGGGATGAATATGTGAATAGGAAAGACTTTCCTTCTATAAATGTTCAGGCTACACGTGATTCTGAGTACATTTTCACCAGTGCTGATATTCGTTGGCCTGGTTCTGTGCATGACAGCTGTATACTTAAACGTTCCAGTATCTCAAGGAGGTAACTTTGGAGGAATTTCAAGAATGCTTTCAACGATTAAAAGAGAGGTGTATCAAGTGTATAGAGTACCATGGGGACTATTTTGAATGATTTTCATAATAAATTCTTTTTCTAAACATTTGCCTTTTTTAAAGAATTTTTGTCTCATTACTTTTCAGACGCACTGTGTATACACCTGTACTCAGTGATGAGCTGAAGCTGGCTAGCACGAGGCAGTTGTTAATTTTATGCAGAATTTACAAGCCAGTTGTTAAATTTTTAAAAATATGAAAATTTATTGATTTTATCCTTTCAAGTAAAGTTTGCCCTATCTGACATTCAATTACCAACATTATATGAAATGGAATATATTACAAACAGGACATTTGTTAAGCCAGCAGAATGGTATTACTAACCTAGAGCAATCTGGTGCCCATAGCATGTAGGCCTCTCCTGCCATCCTTATCTAAATTTCCTTATGACCTTTTATTTTTTTTGTAGAGAATCGGATCTTAATTATATTCTAGCTCATAACTGCCTGTACTGTACAGTAAGAGTAATACTACAGTAATCGACAGAGTAGGCTTGATGATGTGCAAACGGTGCAACTGCACTGGACCCCACACTTAAAGAGCCCCTGCGCTCTCTAAAAAATATTTGTCATACTTATAAAGTACATGCATTTTTAAAGAAAATCAGAAAATATCTAATTGTAAGTGTCATAGCGAGAGAGACTTCTTTATTTATTGAAATTTACTATTAAAAATGTTTGACGTGCACACTTTGCACCAGGCCCCGTGATTTTCCTAGCCGTCTCATGTAATTGGGTACTTTCCAATATAAATTCCTTGTTCTCTTCCAAATTACGTGTTCACTTGTTCACCGGAGCACACCTAAAACACGGTGGTTAGCTGGGTAATTACTAGCTAGGCTTTAAATTTAAATTTCTTTCTTCCAACCAATTTTGGAAAATGCATTATTTTTTTTAAATAGCCGGTTAACTGGATTTCCAGATAACTGGAATCTGGATAAAAGGTTCTATACTGTACTGAGGAAATACCTTTGAGAGAAGTACAAATGCCACATTATTATCCATATTAGTAAGATGTCTGACAAGGGTCCCATAAGCTTGAAAAAGTACACTTGATGCCATTGCAGTTGGGGAGAGAAGGGGAGCCAGAAATCCAACAAGATGAGGATTCTCTATCATTCGAGAAATTAATGGAAGAAGCTGCTGTTCTTCTCCCAGAACAAATGCCTATTAAAGGGATAAGAATTGGTTATATACAGAAGAGCTATAATGATTGAATCATTTTTACATGAACATGACAATCAAAGCACTACACAAAATAATTATTTTTCACATGGTACAAAATGGTCAAATTACAGATCATAAGTTAAAACATGCACAAGAAGTAACTTCACTTTTTAAAAGCTATATTGCCTTTCTTGCAATATGAGATATTGGAAATGTAATAGATGACTCAAATAATTATAAAGATGAATTAACCTATTTTAATAATAGAAATAAAGAACAGCTGGCTAGAGCACTGACTTACCTGTCCAAGAATCTCTATGCACGATGAAAGCAGTTTCTTGGCTGGAAGATAATGTGACATAGCATCATCATTGAGTGCATCAAGCAGGTAGTTAAGTAGAGTAATACTCGTCTCTTTTACTTTTAAGCTTTGAGTACTATTCTTTTTCCCCAGCACAAGCTCCCTGAGTAGAGTAAAAATCAACCATTCATGAAATAAAGTGTAGGTTCAGATAGAAATTAACTATGTATGTTTCATGAAAATTTATTACAACATGATCAGTTTTGCTATGATTCTAGACACAAATTAATATGCTAGATCAGTGGTATTCAAAGTGTGGTACCAATACCCAAAGTGATACCAGAAGGATCTGAAAATGGCACCAGCAAAATCTTGGTATTACCTTAGTTACCTCATATATCACAATCCCTCATCTACTTTATCTTTCACTATTATTAAATTGCTTAAATAAACTATTTGGTAACTATACAGAGTAAGCATACACTTTTCTACTTGGGCATGATTATTTTGATTCTCTTTTTTCATGACAATTTCTATTTCACGAGAAAATGTGAAAATGAAATTTTCCAATGGATACATGCAAAAATAAGTCTGAATAGTACTGTGCTAGTTTTGAAATTTTTGACCCTCCACAATTGCAATCATTTAACCAGAAGTCTTTATGAGATCTAAAAATTTAAGATATCTTATAAGTAGCAAAGGATAATACACAGTAAAATGTAAAATAAACATAAGTTCTTTTAAAATTAACAAGATACATTTTGGAGTATTTTCTGTGAACTAGAATTTGATGTAAAATTCTTCATGTGCCACCATGCAGTATGCATTCTTGCTCTAGGAGTGGTGAGCCAAATCATTTCTTACCTACACTTGTAAAAATATTAGCACCAGTCTTGTTGGTTTAAGTTGCTAATTTTTCCCCTCAAATGAGAGAGTCATAATGTTCCAATTTAGAGAATGGTAAAAAGTTAAGAAGGGATGAGATTTAAACTTTCACAATTCATGGAGGATGTGTTCCAAAAGATAACCACATATCTTGGAATTAGAAGTAATAAGAGTAATGCCAAATTGGAGCCTGGCTCCTGCATTCATCAAACCAAATCTTAACTATCCAAAGTATGTATCAAATGTCAATCAGCTTGTACCTGTCATCTAGTGCCATTTTTGCACTCACTCCCATCATGTTATCAATTGGTAACTTGTAACCCTGCATCACTCATACATAGAGATGGAGTAAAGAAAATTTTCCTCTCCCTGGAAACTTGTTGGCTCTTACTTCTGTAAGGTAAATGCCAGGAGCATTTATCCAAAGTTAATAGGGCTGTGATTAGCAATACAGGCCGTTCCCGACTAATGATGTTTCGACCTACGATAAACCTGGACTTACAACATTGACATCTTGAAATCGACATCTGATATCATCATCACTATCATTTTCTTCATCTTTTACATGCTCAGGTTTCAAAACCATGTCCACTATTTCACATCAGCTGAAGTACAACAGGTGCATCATTGTCAATATCATCCCAGTTTTCAATGTCATCTTCTACCACTCTTTTTGCTATTGTGAAAAATTTTTGCTTGCTGCATTAGGCCTGTAATAGGTACACCTTCACTTCTTCGCTGACAAAACCACTCAAACAATACATTATCAACATCATTCACCCGGGACGTGTGTAGTGTTTTACGGCTACACATAGCTTTAGGTGTATCACTCTCTGCATAAAATTTCAATATTTGTTTTTTTCTTCTTTAAGTCATACACAGTGGAACTACTAATGCCATATTCTTCGCAAAGTCTCTTCACTGAAGTACCTTTTCAAGTTTTCTTAGTAATTCCACTTTTTTCAATCGTGAGATTTTTCTGTTTACGTTTCATAACACCACTTATGGGTCTTTTTTTTTGAAGCCATGTCAAAATAAAATTTAACAAAAGTACTAATTACATTAATGAAAAAGAAATGCTATCACCATGAATCTAAACATGTGGTTCTAATGAGGTAAACGAAATAATGAAAATAGATAAGTGTACATCATTTAAAGTAATTTCTAGAGTATTAGGATTTTTTTTACATATAACGTTCAAAAAAGTGCAGAGTTTTTGAGAGTGCCAGGTGTATAAGGTTCTACTGTATGTAGATTCATTATAAACATCAACTTTAATAAATATACAAAATTTGTTGAAAATCATATGAGCCATTTTTAGAAAATCCAATTGTTAAGAATCTCCCATAAGACTCCGTACTGAATGGAATGGATGGGATAAAGTATAGCATGATAGCATGAATAGTTTATGAATTGTTAAAATAAACAGAAACTGTGAAATGATTACAGAGACCAGCAAATATAGATTAAGAAGGTCAGGAGGTAAGGCTTCTTACCTAATCATATTCTCCAAGAGAACACCAGCTGCACATGCTTCTTGGGGAGCCTGTAGCAGGACATTTGAAACCACTTTTCCTCTATCAATTATATTGGTTTCCAGGGCAGACCTTACATCTTCGCATATCTGTGACTCTTTCACCTATCCCATGCCAATGAAACAAATCTTCGTAAAGAAACCTTTTTAGTTTATAGAAATCCATTATCCATATTGCATACTTGCATTTAATTTTAAATGTAAGCTATTACAAAGAATGTTTGCCTTTTCAACTTGCAGCACACATTAATCTCCCTAATACCAACTGCCAAATGGGAATGGTGAGGAAGGTTATCCCCATCATGAAACTCACTCAATGCCTACTACTATTAACAGACAGGTGGATATTTTTTTGTGGCTTTGACATTTACCTAGAGAGCACACTGTTACATACAAACTTAAAAATTAGCCATAATACTTTCGTATTTACAGATAACTTCACAACAATTATTTCAAAATATGATTATTGTCTGACAACTATTACTGGCATAATAGAAATGAAAGATTTACTGTAATTTCTACTAATTAAAAATTAGTAGAAATTATACTAAAAGTGAAAATTACAAAGTCTTTCATTTCTAAAATGGAATCTTTCCACATAGTGGGGCCTATCCCAAGTGGATTTTAATTGGTGGAGTATGTGAGGTATTTTTATTAATGTGCATTTCAAGATGGCCTATAATCCTGATTTTGGCATACATTCCTTACTTTCAAGGAAAATTTCATATTAGTTAAAGCTCAAAGGAACTGATAAATATTCCTAAAAATACTACAGGCAGTCCTCGCACTTACGACACTATTCATTCCTGAAAGTCGCATCATAAGTTGAAGCATCATAAGTTGAAGCGTCATAAGTTGAAGCACATATTACCATAAGAGTAATATTAAAAATTTGGGTTACTTTCCTGTTCCAATGGTTAGATAATATACTTTTATAAAATGACCCATAATATTGTACTCACGCAAAGATAAACATAAATATAACTAACTGAAGGTTAGACAAATCTTTTTATTCTAATTTGGATACAATAATGACTTGTACTTCCTGCATTCATCGATTTTTTCTTTAGGTCCCATCAAAACGATAGATCGAGGCTTCACTGTATAAACATCATCAAAAAGTAGAAAGTAGAAAAAATTACTGAAGGAATAAAGTATGTCCTTATAAAAATTGGAGCTTACAATGTTGACGTTTTAGGTGATTATTACCACCGACGTATGAGGGATATCCAAGGTCCGATCCATGTTTACAGCCGTCTCACCTTTTCAGAGTGCATAATTACATTAATATTCGTTTCCATTGTGATGGTTCCATGTTTCTTAGAACCAGAAACATCTCCAGAACTTGAATTTCTCTTATCAAACATTTTTAAGGGCAAATAAAGTTTTAAAAATAATTCAAACAGTATGCAGTTTTCCACAACCACACTAGCATCATAACAAAGACTTAATGACTCGTAAACCAAGGACTGCCACTCTAAAAATAACCTTTTGTAATTTGTTTCCAAGGTACCTATGTAACTATTTAGCTGAGAAAATCGGACTTGCCCCATGTGCTTAAAAAAACATTTCACCTATGCCACTTCCTTCCCTTCTACCTTTTAATCATACACGGAATCACTCTGAATGTCCTTTGCCAAAATATAATAACTTGTGTGGAAGGGATTTAAGAAGACAATGACTTGACGGGTTTTCATTGTAGCTTGTTATGCATGGCGTGTCGTTACTTGCAGTACACATTGTAGCCTGAATCGACCTTAAAGTGTTAAACATCGTTTCAGCCTGGCTGACCAGCGGAGCATCATAACTGTGGAGCAGCGCCTTAAGTCTGGAGCACGTTTCTTAATTATTAAATGTCGTAAGTCCAGGGCGTCGTAAGTCGAGGACTGCCTGTATTTTAAAATCCATTTCATATCATAGATATTTAAAAATAATCTGATTGATATGAAGAGAGAAGACAATGTTTAGCTATAGAAAGACAACACTGACTTAAAGTTCTCAAAAATCCTGAACAAGCAAACAGAAGACAACAGTTAGAAGCAGGAGAATGTTTTTATCTTAAAATATGAAAAGACTGAAGGTACTGAATGGAATCAATTCAGTAAAGAAAAGTTAGAATTTAAGTAGGTACCATATTTTCCGGTAGATAATGTGCACGTCATCTACACAAAAAAGTTCGAAATCTAGAAAAAATGGATGTGCACATTATAGTAGAAGCTCAGTTATCTACAGGGATTGAAGAGTGCCATTTGCTTGAATTTGCCGTTTACATGAGCAAACACATTTTTTAACCCTGCGGTACTTGTGTGATTTTTTGAATGTCAGTACACACAGGGTGTTCCTGACATCCCACACGTATTTTTGTTAAAAAAGAAATTTATCATGACTATTAGATACATTTTTATTAGGTATGGTTTTACTGTTTGTGATTATTTATAAGTTAACTTTAGCAAAATACAAGATGATTTATAAATATATTTTGTAAGAAAAAGTATTTGAGAATATTCTTATGCACCTTTTCAGATGTCAATAGATGAAGTAATGGTTGATAGATGTTCAGAATACATATATTCATACTGATGCCAGTGCTGTAAATAAAACCAGGAATTACCAAAAAGACTTTAGCTTTTTCAATTAACAGTACTCCTACACCTTCTGACTGTTTTAATATAAACCGTTCATACAACAAACGATATAAATCCTCAATTTTAGACTATGAAGATTATGCCATTTTTCAATGTTTTCACACTTTCTGATTTCACATTAAATTTTTTCAACTTTGCCGTTTGTGCTTTTATATAATACATTGTTTACGAGCCAATATTATACGCCTTCATAAGTTCATTACAATTTTCACCTATTTCTAGTCTTCTTATGTAGAAGTTTCTGTTTTAATGTCAATACAACACATTTACATTTCTCACGTTTATTATAGTTCTTTGGTGGCATAGCGAATGGATAGGGTAACAATATAATGATATAAATACACCAGCACAAATAATTGATACTTTCCAAAGAAGAACAGATATTAGAGTATCTGGTGGTCACTTTTGGAACTAAATAAATTATTTTTCAAATTTTACTGGTTGCATGAGATTTCCAGATGGATGAATGCCAGATAACTTAGCTTTTACTGTACATACGAAAAGAAGAGAATACCTAAAAAGTGACATAAATTTATTTATGCCTAGTACTATTCCTCATTTATTTTGATGACAAATTCATGATATTTTCTCCCATTCTTTTTAAAAACCAGAAAATGCATAATTGTTGGAAATTATATGACAACTACAGACTTTTCACCACTAAAAACAAAATTTTCATGCTCCAAGACTAGTTAATGACAGATTTAACGCGTAATCAAAAATCAGTGCTTGGAAAAAGAATTTTTATTCATTGAGGCGGTTCGATTATAGTTCCAAGATTTTACTAAGTAATTTTTAAATGTAAGAACATGCATCTCTTCTAGGGTTTCCAGACATCCTGTATTATATGGGATTGTCCCGTATTTAATTGCACTGTGCCGTTGTCCTGGAAAGGTTGGAACAGAAAATGTCCCGTATTTACATCGTCCTAGCATACTGAATTTAAAAAAGTAATCAAGGTATGTTACTTTGTATTTTATTGTAACCCATCAGTTTATGGGTTCATTCACAAACTATGCCTGACAGTTTACCCTTTCCCTGCTTGTATCACTCAGTAGTAAAAGTTAAAAACTCATCCCAAAGTACGAAAAAAATAGCTTCGCTATCTCCTGAAAATAGAATGTTATTGGTCGGATAACAGAAAGTTCCTGACAATTTTCTACAGTTACATGAGGAAAGAAAAGTCACACATTGATTAATTTTGCTTCGAGTTTTGGTTTGAAATTAACAACGTATAGGGTTTCGCCCCCATATGTGGTTACAGTCAGTGACTGGAAGTGGCTATGTTAGTATGATTATTTTGGGCTTTTACTTTGTTTGCTCTGTAAAACACTTTTGTTTTAGATTTCTGTTACCCCCTTTTAATCACAATGCCAAAATGCAAGTGTAAATTTAGTAATCGATATTCTAAAAAGTGGGATTTTATCAAGTAAGGAAAACAGAATGATGATGCTGAATGCAAGTTTTGCAGGTTCTTTTTTAGCATTGCTCACGGAGGAAGGTCGGACATTTTACAGCACATTGCTACGAACAGGTATAAATTAAGCGTATCTACTATAGGATCTGTGGCATGAAGTTCCAAAATAATTTATAGTTATTTACTAAAAAATAATTCCAAAGAAGCCAACATTATTGTAGTTGAAGTTTCTATGGCCTTCCATGCTATCAAACATCATCACTCCTTTAACTCTACGGATTGTATGAGCAAACTGTGTCTGTGTCCAAAATATATGTATCCTTCAGATGTTTCGGATATAATGGACACTCGGCAATAACGGACACATCTTCCCCCCTATAGTCCGATATATCGAGGGTCCACTGTACGTATAAATACGTTCACCATCATATCCTTGTAAAATTTTCGAAAAGTTCTTTCTGATCTTGATACATGGGCTACATCAAAGCAGTTAAGTTACCAATGAAAAAATCAAATCAGTATTACACAAAATCCTCAAATATTATTGCATGACATGGCTTATATTACCTAGGATGAGCAACTGAGTTTATATTCAGTGCAGTTCAAAAGCAGAATAAAAGAATGGAGAGTGTCATTCATAAAAATTCTCACAGTCATTCAAGTCATCACCCAAGTTATTTTGACATGATGTCCATCCATGTATTTTGTTTCACCGATTTACTAACATAAAGAATCCTAAAACTCTTTTGAGGAATGTCTTAAAATTCAAAGGTTTAACTGACTTTAAATATTATCCTGGCAGGAGAGATACATTTGATGCATGTTTTGCTGCTTTCACCAGATACAGGCTGTCCACATCGAACTAGGCGAGTGAATTCAACGTTAACATCTTGATAAAGGCAGGGCAGAAGCTCAAGAAGGGTGCAATCCAGGGCTGTGTGCTCCGAGTTATAAAGAGAGAATAACCTAATTGGAATAAACAAGAAGAAAAGGAAGGGGAAGCAAATGAACATCACATTTTATGGGCATGGTCAAAGATACTAGAATTTCATTTGAGGATTGTTCATAGCTATGAATAACATGAATATTACTAAATATATTTTAACAGTTACACATCAGGAAAAACTTACTCAAGTGCATATTAATAATGTTAAAAAACTTTTGACCCGAAGCCAAAAGGACCACAGATATCTTCAAAACAAGTACAAAGGCATCTTCCTTCCTTGTTGCTCCAGCCATGTAGCACCAATGCGAAATTAGAGGAAATGAATTGCAGAGAAACCCTGTTGTTTTGTTTTAACACATAATTGTCACCTCTGAAGTTTAAAATAAAATGCTCGTTGCATGTTTACTAACATTATGGTACTAAAACTCCCTTTTCTGAAGCCCTAGAATTAGGGTGACCAGACATACTCTTTAAAGACTACATGTACTCTTTTAGAGCTCATTTTTTTCTGTACTCTCTTTTTTCTAATCGGTGGAAATGTACTCTTTTTTCGCTGTGCTGTTAGTGCATACTAAGGTATGCTTTAAGAAGTCTACAATGTATCGTGATTGGTAAGTCAACCTAATATCGCAGTGTTCAATGAGTTGGAACATTTGTTTACATTGTATCGGAATTATTGTGTTAGGCGATCCTTAAGATACTTTTTCTCTTTCCTTTCTTTCTGCCTACCTCTAACTCATCAAAACTGACGTGATTCGGTCAATCTTTTTCAAAAATGTGTTACTGAACAGTGTCGCATTCAATTTAGAAGAAAAGGATTCTTTGAACTTCATTTGTTCTGAAATAGGTGAGTAAAACTTTGCAATATTACTATTCAATTCATTTAATACTAGTTCCACTTTTACCACTCATTATAATTACTGTGTCACCACCGTCATTACTGAAGATAAGTGCGTAGGTACCCAGCATTTTTTTTCGAAGCATTATGACTATGGATTAGAGTAGTGTGTTGTTATTTAATTTATTAAATTTAACTCTTATATTCTCTGAAAAACAGTAGACAATTATTGAAACTAACTTGGATGACCAATCTTAATACTTGATGTACTCTTTTATACTCTTTTTAGTCTTAATTTTTCCTTATTTGTCCTCTTCTCTGGCACTAGAAATCTGGTCACCCTACCTAGAATGCATCTGAAGCTTTCTTATGTAATTTATACCTCTGGTAACGAAGTTTCCAATAACAAAGTGCCACCATGGAATGAAATACAGTGGAATTTCTATAAGTCAAACGTCTATTACTCGAATTTTCCATAACTCAAAAGTGAATTCATTTTAATGGGAAAAATACCAATCTTTTCCAAGTTATTTTTCTTCCAAAACTCAAATTTCTACAACTCAAATTTTCAATAACTCGAAGGAGAAAATACTTCCCAATCAAATTTCTTTTTCTATGTCGAAGTTTCTGGTAAATATGTCATTCTATATTGACGATATTTTGTCTCACCGTAAGACTGTTGAGTGTTCTTTAAATGGAAAGCAGAAAGACCCTTCACCACAACAGTAGCACTCATAAACGAACCCTTTTCCTCCTTCCAACCCTTCTTTTGTCCACCCCTTCTGATCTACGCCCTGTTTACGGTGGACTACCTCCTGGTGTGAGCTCACTCCACTCTGCTCCCTTCCTTGTGCCCCTGATGACTTTATCCTCATGCGCTCTCTTTTCATAATCACACTCCCCCTCTTTTGGCCCGTCTCTTGCTCCCAATAATAAGGATTTTCCTAGAATATTTTATTATACTTCATCACCCATTCCCACCAACTACCCTCGTCCTCGTGGGCACCCACAGTAAGGGGCAAGGGGAGGGGGCACTTACCCATGCGCAGGCATTGATGTAGACTGGATAATTTAGGTCTATCAGATCAAACGCCTTGCATTAATATTTCGTGGAAGTCCTAGTACTCGCTGTTGCTATAATAATAAATAATTAATCTTTGTAACTAGGGTAAATTTCGTGCAAAAAAATAAGTTTCTATTCTATTTTATTTATTTCATTTTCTTCATTATATCATTTATTATTAGCATCAATATAACTTCAAAATATTAAAAATGGATGGAGTTAGATACCAGGTTAGAGATTGGCAAGACCATTGATAGAGAACATCAATAAATCTCACAACTCGAATGACAACATTGGCGAGATATTTTAAAGGGAATTATAGCTATTATTCAATTATGTGCCTCACAACTGTTGGCATTTTGGGGAAATTCAGGTAAATTTTTTGACCATAAAAACAGTAATTTTTTTAAAATCATGGAGTTATTAGCAAAGTCTGATCCTGTTACAAGTGAGCATTTAAGAAGAGCCTCAAAAATCCTCAATGTCCATTATATGAGCAAAGACATTCAAAATAATCTTATTTATTTGCTAGGATAAAAAGTGCGTAATAGTATTGTTGCTAGAATTAAGGAAGCAAAATATTAAAGCATAATATTATATTGAACTCCAGGCATTAGCAGGATTGAGTAAATGTCGTTTGTAGTTTGCATTGTGACAAAAGAACAGCATCCAGAATATTCTCCTAAAGAATATTTTATTAAAATACTGCCTGTTGAATTAACCACTGGAGCTGGATTGACCGAACTGATACTGCAAGAGCTGGATACATTGGGCATAAAAAATGAAAATATGCACGGACAGGGTTATGACAACAGGGCAAATATGAAAGGTATCCATTCCGGCGTCCAAAGACAGATTTTAAATCAAAATCCTAAAGCCTTTTTGGTACCTTGCTCGTGTCATTCGCTTAACCTTGTGGTTAATGATGCAGCAGCAAAATCTGGAGAAACTGCTACTTTTTTTTAGTTCAAGAGATATTTGTATTTTTCTCAAGTTCGACAAAAAGATGGACTGTACTAAAAAAGTGTATAACATCCATGACTTTAAAAGGTGTTAGTACTACGCGGTGGGAAAATCGTGTGGATGCTTTTAAGCCATTAAGGTACCAATTGGGAGAAATATGATGCACTGGTGGAAATTTCTTTGGATGAGCAGAGAGACAGTGATACCAAAAACAAAAGTAAATCGTTGGCGGATAAAATTTCTAGCTTTAAATTTGTTTGCAGTGTTGTTGTTTGGTACAAAGTTTTATGAAAAGTTAATGTTGCATCAAAATTATTACAAAGACCAAACATGGAACTATCAGGACGCATTAAAATTTTTAAAAGCATTAGCTCATTTTTGGAAGAATACTGTACTAATGGTTTCCAACAAGTGCTCTACTCTGCCAAAAAAATTGCTCTGACAATGGAAATAACAGCAGAATTTGAACTTACACATCCGATTAGAATTCAACGTAAAAACAGACAATTTGAGTACGAGGGAAGAGATACACTAATCGTAGATCCTTTTAAAAAAATCGGTACAACATACATTGTACAAACTTTCTCATATATGGGTACTAATGCGTCGGTTAGTTATCTTTAGAAAATGAAAATCATATGAGCCTGTTTTTAGGAAATCCAACTTTTGTTAAAGTTGCCCAAGAATAAACTAGCCTTATATTCATTCATTGAGAAAAATGAAATACGTAGTACTATTGTAGATGTATACTTAAGTAACTTTACGAAATTTGATCAAAAACGTTAGAGCCATTTTTGAAAAAATCGAATTGTTGTTAAAGTTGCCTAGAATAAACTAGCCTTATATTCATTTTTTGAGAAATATGAACTATAGAGTATTATTGAAGACGTAAGCTCAAGTGACTAGGAAATTTGATCAAATTCGTTAGAGCCGTTTGTGAGTAAATCGAATTATTGTTAAAGTTGCCTAGAATAAACTAGCCTTATATTCATTTTTTGAGAAATATGAACTATAAAGTATTATTGAAGACGTAAACTCAAGTGACTGTACGAAATTTGATCAAAATCGTTAGAGCCGTTTTTGAGAAAATCAGATTGTTGTTCAAATGCACAGAATAAACTACTCTTAATTATTGATCAATGTCAACCATTTCTATGTATACTCTGCTCAGTATGATAAAATGCCTAAGTACGAGATTTCATTCATTTCCACTCTACTGTCTAGGCTCCAGAGCCAGTAACAGACAGACGGCATTGTGAAAACCACTTTTTTGGATTCAACGACACCTAAAACATATATTTCCGTAAAAATCTCGAGGTCGAATTTTTTCGTGAAAACAATACTTTCTCGATACTTCATATGAGAAAGTAAAATGGAATCGAGTTTTTAAATTATGTAGTAGATATTTGCATCAATTATATCAAGGAAAGATTTTCCCAACTAGAAACACAACCAATTATTTGAATTTTTGTATGACATTTCAACCAATTTAAATTCGAAGATGTTATAGATGATTTTGCTAAAGAAAAAGCGTATAAAGTACAGTTAAGTTAATTTTTATTGTTTTTAATTATATTATTAATTAAAGAAAAGTTTAATTTAATTTTGTTTGTATAATAAAACTTAAATCTAAAATTTTAATTTATGTCATTTCATTGCTGTATATCCACAATGTTTCCTTGCTCCGCCCATACCCCCTGTTACTGTACCAAAGGGTGGCATAAAATGTGCTTGCCTCAGGCGGCAATTTCTTACGCACCGGCCCTGATTACAAATATAAATGAACACGAATAGTTCTGATCCAATGCACGCAATCTACTTTTATTTATAACGAAAAAACCTACATGGCTGAGTAATTTGGAATCTTTCGATATCTATCGCGGCAACTAACTCGCGTTGCTAATAACATTAGATGTAATACTTTAAAGAGGATTTTATAAACCAACATTTTATCTGTGGTGTGCAATACTACTCCCCTAAAACGAAAAGCAGGCCCTGCTTAAAAAAATCAATTTAAAAATATGTTTTTTTGCTATATTTGTATAAGTAGTCCCTGAGAGGTGAGCAACCAATGCTAATGGGTGAGTGTTTTGTCCCTCCCTGAAAAAATTTCTGCGGGCGCCTCTGCTCGTCCTTATTGTACAATTCACACATCCTCCTGAATTTCTGTACGTTCTTAAGCAGTCTGTTATTGGTCAAATTTATTGCCAATGAGATTCACGTACTGATTGCAAAACGTGATTCACAAATCAGTACTACTCTAGTGTCCCTGTGATTACACTGCTTTAGAAGACATAAACTTTATCCTTCCAATTTTAAGTAGAAATGGCTAGCAAAAGAAAGTGTAAAGAATTTGCTAAAGAGCTAGGACACAGTGAATTTAAAGCGTGTGTGGGATGATTAGATAAATTTAAAAGTCGTAATGGTAATTCACATAAATTTTTGAGTGGTAAAAGTGCTGCAGTGTCTGACATTGACTGCAACTATAGGAGAAAAGAAGTTCTGCCGCAGTTGATGAAGAATTATGATCCAAGTGACATTTTTACTTTCTCAATACATAGTATGTGGAAAGGATTGTGATCACGAAAAAAATCGACTTCGAGATTTCAACGGAAATACATGTTTTGAGGTCCCTAGAACACATTTAGACTATTTTAGGAATGATGTATGTGTGTGTGTGGATGTAAAGTAGAACCTCACAAACCCGGCAATCTCGGGACCTAGCATTTTCCGGGGTTTTGAAAATGCCGGGTTTTTGAAAATATATAAAAAATCCTTAAATAATGTACATTTTTGGTGAACTGATTATATAATTCAAATGATAAATAACAAGTAAAAGGAAACCCATTATCAATAAATACTATTGCTTATACATGCACTAAAACGAGAAATTATAAAAGAACCATTAAATATATATATAATATGCATTTACAACATCATTTTCAATGCTCATTATTCTGAGAAATTCTTTTAAACAGATCAGGCAAACTAGCTTGCTTCATGCATTTTGATTTTTCCTTCGTAAGTTTATCTAGTATTCAATACAAACATGTAATCACTTGAAAATCAATGCAAGAGCGTTGTTCTAAAGCAGATATTGAATCTGTGACCAACCGTATACAGTGATCTAATGAAGGTTTGTCCTTAACTATTTCTTGATCATCGTCACTTTCATTTTCTTCATCTTTTTCATGCTCAGGTTTCAAAACCATGTCCACTATTTCACCATCAGTTAGCTGAAGTATGACAGGCACATCATTGTCGATTTCAATCCAGTTTTCAATGTCATCTTCTGCCACTCTTTTTGCTACAGCAATATCTGTCATTCCCTTAGCGAACTCCATGAGTTCAGAAACAACTCTCTTTCAATTGCTAACATTAAAACCTAGAAAATCTACGGGTAATTCATCATATTCCATAAACATACTTGCAGGCCACAAGTAATGCCACGCATTTCTTAATGTTACACCTGTTACATCAGTCCACGCCTTGGCTAGAATCCAAATTGCATCTTTAATGTTGAATTTCTTTTTAAATGCGTCAACACTTCCATCATTATTGCAGGTAAAAAGCAATTTTAGCATGAAGTTTTCTATAATAACATTTTAGTGATCGTAAAATACCCTGGTCCATTGGCTGAATAATCGAAGTACAATTTGGTGGTAAGTAAACAGCACAAACATTACCTGACACCAAAAGAGATGCGTCAGGGTGGGCAGGGCAGTTATCTAATATCAAAATTATTTTACAATCGTCACCTAGCCCCTTAGACCTGCAGTGTGCATGAGCCTCGGCCACAAAGTGATTCTCAAACCAATCTAATATTATTGCTGATGTTATCCATGCACGTTTGCTTGCACGGTAATGGACAGGATAACTCTTTACACCCTTTAAAGCAAGGGTGTGTGCACTCTTTCCAATTACAGCCAATTTAAGTTTGTGTGTGCCTGCTGCATTTGTGCATGCAAGAACTGTCAACCTCTCCTTAGATTCCTTCACTCCACATGCCATGTCCTGGTCAGCAGCTGCAAGTGTGCTACGAGGAAGACACTTCCAAAATAGAGCAGTTTCGTCAGTATTACATATTTTCTCGGCACTAAGGTTTTCATCTACAACAAACTTCGCAAATTTGTCAACAAATATCTCTGCAGCCTCCGCATCAGCACTAAGTTTTTCTCCAGACACTGCTAATTTTCATATGCCATGACGAAGTTTGAATCAATGGAGCCAACCTTGAGAATAATCACAAACTTCAGTAATTTTCAAGCTACTGTGAAAAATTTTCGCTTGCTGCATTAGCATTAGCCTTGAAATAGGTACACCTTCACTTCTTCGCTGACGAAACCACTCAAACAATACATTATCAACATCATTCACCCGGGACGTGTGTAGTGTTTTACGGCTACACATAGCTTTAGGTGTATCACTCTCTGCATAAAATTTCAATATTTCTGTTTTTTTCTTCTTTACGTCATACACAGTGGAACCACCAATGCCATATTCTTTGCGTCTCTTCACTGAAGTACCTCTTTCAAGTTTTCTTATTAATTCCACTTTTTTTTCAATCGTGAGATTTTTCTGTTTACGTTTTGTAACACCACGCATGGAAGGGGTTTCTTCTTTTTTTGAAGCCATGTCATAATAAAATTTAACAAAAGTACTGATTAAATTAACGAAAAACAATTGCTATCGCCACGAATCTAATCATGTGGTTCTAATGAGGCAGATGAAACAATGTAAATAGATAAGCATTCATCATTTACAGTAATTTCTAGAGTATTAAGAATTTTTACATATAACTTTCAAAAAAGTGCCGAGTTTCTGAGAATGCCGGGTTTTTTTAGGTTCTACTGTATGTGATTATGGGCGATCTAACTCAAAAAGTACTTGTCATATTAATACCAAATTTAACATAACACTTTAGCATGAGCACAAAGAACTGATTAGTTTTTGGACAATACCGGTTAAGCGGAAGTCATGGTTTATTTGAAACCCGATTCGGTTTTTGCGATATTTCTCTGATAATATGTCATTATTGCATACAATGGCCATTACAAAAAATGTAGAAAATATAATTTCCTACGCCTTTTATTTTAAACAATTTTCCATAGCAGTTGTTTAGGAATTATTTATAAATAATCAGTTTTTTCGGTTTCCGTCAAATATCTCCTTAAAAACGTCGTTATTGGTAATCTTCGTGAGGACAAAAGTTGTAGAGAATAATATTTCTTCCAAGTTTTGTTTGAAACAAATTTTCGCAGAACCATCCATTTCGTAGATATAGTGCTTATTCGTAAATTTCCAGTATACAGTGCCTCCACTATGTAGCGGTGAATTCTGTAAACATATTCAATATATAATTTACAGCAATAAGAACGACTGTATTCTTTTACGATATGAAAAATAATTTTACCTTACAATGCTATTCATAATAATTTAAATATCTATACCCCAAATATGGAGAAAGTCACGTGTTGGCCACATCAGAGTTACAACGCAGATGAAACACCGCTTTTTTTTAAAGCCCTTCTCGATAAAACCCTAGCTTTTAAACATAAACTGTGCCACGGTAGGAAAAGAAGTAAAGATCATGTGTCTGTGCTGCTATGTGCTAATAGTAATGGCATGGATAAACTGAAGCCTCTGATAATCAGGGGCACCTTAAATATATGGGCTAAATGGGCTGCAGCCCTAGGGCGCCAGGTGTCTCAGGGCGCCCGGCGCAGTCACTCCACAAATAAAATACATATTTTTAAACTTCGCATCTTTGTAATTTAAACTCAAAAAGTATAAACTGTCATAGCCTTTTATGTCTCAAGAGGCTCACCGTCTATTACATGCCTCAGGTAGTGAATATGTGCCTACTTCCCTGTAATTCATAAATATTTTGGGCAATCGGAAATGCTAGAGGCTCCTGAAAGTACGTACTACATAGGACGGCAGCATTCAAAAATTACACTCGTCACACACTGTATACTGGACAGAATCATAATAGCTATAAATAAAATAAATAACTCAAAACACGGTGAAGACAAGATAAATAAAATTGGAAATAATAACTCTAAATCACCGTAAAGGCAGTAAAGAGTAAGAGAAAAACCTATAATTCTACCAAATTTAAAGTTTCTAGCACATCTACAGATGTTAACAATAAATTGTAAACAAATGCTGACAGTCCTCAACGTAACCATTTTAAAACATTATAGCATCAATTGAAACAAAATAAAAAACAAATTAATTGCACAATTTAAAATAAAACAATTCGCTGGGAACTTGTTTGTTATACACATGTTGACACAGCTAGAAAAGCTTCCCATACGCAGTCAACAGACTAATTATCCGTAAATATTTACATTGCTATGCTTCATTAATTTCGATGCGAATAATGCTTTTCTTTCATCTATTTGAAGGTTTAATTGGCATTAAATGAATCGGAGGCAACAATGAGAGTCTCCTTGGCAATGCCCTGCATGAGTACGAAAAATCCGCAAAACTTCGAAAAAGGATGCGTATTTCTGAAAACTTCGTCCATGTACCGTGTAAACATCGCAATAATAAGATAGTATAAAGCTTTATCCGTCGAATAAAGCAAAAGAGAAGAAAATCGGTCCATATTTACCTATTTTAATGTATGAAGTAAAAAAACCTTGCACTCTAAAAAATCGAAAAACCCATGTAAACTTATGGGAAAATATAATTGTCTCCCAGATTCGAACCAGGGATACTTTAGCAGACGAAAATATTTTTCCAGGGACCTCATAGCCAGTAGAAACAAAACACCGTTTCCCGCATATCTTTATGACGAACAGTTCTCGAGAAATACGCCGATATAAATTTTAAACAAATGTCTACAGACGTCAACGTAAAATTAATATATTGTTAGATTAGATGTGTATTCTTTTCATTTATGATTAATAAATCGATGTGTATTTACGTATTTACTTTTACATTAAAAATTAGTAACCCCCCTCCACTATAAGAGGGCGCATCATGTTGCTAGCCCAGGGTGCCCAAATGTCTTAAGACGGCCCTGCTGATAATAGGGAAGTCGAAGAAGCTGAGATGTTTTGGAGGTGTGTAGTCACTCCCTGTGATATACTAACACAACAAAAAGTCGTGGATGACCAGTTCAATATTTGATGATTGGTTGCAGTGAATTGATCAGAAATTCTATTATGACAAAAGGAAAATCCTTCTGTTTGTGGATAACTGTCCAGCACATCCTGCCCTAACAATGAAAGAACTGCATGCAGTTAAAGTTGCATTTTCACCTCTGAATATGACAACTAAACTACAGCCTTTGGATCAAGGTATTATAAAAAATTTAAAACATCACTACCACAAAAGAAGTTCAGAAAATGTCGGATAGAATTGACAATGGGAAAATATTCGACATTACACTTCTGGACTGTGTTATGGAGCTAGATAAAGAAAGGCATGAAGTGACCTTGGTAACAATTTCAAACTGTTTTAATAAGGCTGGAATATGTAAAGATGAAGGGGAAAGGGAAGAATGGGAAGAAGATGATGAGGTTCCATTGCTAGAACATGGATGGTGCAAATTTAAAGAGCAGGCAAATTTTGAGGAAAATTTTGATGATTATGTGGATGTAGATTGTGACATAATAGTGGTTGAACATCCAACTGATGTTGACATAATTGAAACAATAAAAACGAGTTCTGATACTGATTGTGAAGTGTTAGAAAATGATAAAGATTATTGTAGTGAGAAGTTACTCTCATTGTCAGTTAGAGTACGTGATGCAATCAGTGCTTTGGTGTCTGTTAAATTATACATATTAGCATAAGAAAATGTCAATGATGATATTTTTTATTGTACAGGCAACCCCCTACTTTCGTACATTCGACTTTCGTACAGCTCGCTCTTTTGTACATTATACATTCTAACGCCTAAACCGCCTTTCGTACGCTGAATTCGGACTTTCGTATGTCAGCTGACGATCAAACATTTCGAGCTATCTAATAGTGACGCTGTCTGTCAGCCAAGCTAACACTTTTAATAAATTACCAAATGAAGCAAAATGCATATATATAATGAAATTCAAAAGAGTAATGGCTTCATGGCTGAAATCTAAATCATTCTACTCAATTGAAATTTCTGAAGACAAAACTAACCTTAAAGTATGCTGTGTAATAATATACGTATTGTATGTAATGTAAGATTTCTGTTAATGTTTTTTAATATTGTATTGAAATTTGACAAGATTAATACCACTATAAAGTTGGTTAATAATCAATAAATTACTATTACTATTATTCAGTCTCGGCAACGTTACCATTTTGTTTGTACGTACACCTATTATTTTATAAAAATGGGCGAGAAACAGAAAACTGAAAATGCTTATACAAGTGAAAAGAAACGTAGGGCTCATAAAGTGAACACGATTGAGACAAAGATGGAAATAATTAGGCGTGCCGAAAGCAGCGAATCTTTAGCTTCAATCGGACGCTCATTGGACTTATGCCGGGCGAGTGTGTTCAATTGTGAAGGAGCAGAACAAATATAATAATACAATACGTACTGTGGCGTTCTGAATAAATGCCACATTTTTTTAAACAGCAAGGAACCGATCTATACACGCTTCGATGACGGCGATATCCCGTTAGCAGACCGCAAAACAATTTCAGACATAATCATTGTGCAGTTGCTTGGCTTTCTCATTAATGACAAGTGAACTCAGTGAGATTTTCTTGCAAGTTTGGGACTCGATTCGATTCGATTACTGCTTTTTCCTTCGCCAAACAGAAGTGGCCGAACAGAGAAATACGTAAATTGTACAGCAAACGAAGCACACATGAATTAAAAACCTATAATTTACATCACAAAATCACCAAAAATCTTTCTCGCACAAACATTTTCCTCTTTGATCAATACAACACAAAGATGCACAGTGTCATAGAACATAAAATTGAGAATAAAAAACTTAAATTACGGAAAAAAATACTTTTTCTTACAAACAGCAACCCTAAAATGTCACCTACAACTAGTCCATCCAAGAATTTCGTTGTTAACTTATCGAACGAATCGTTCCATAAAAATGAAATTGATCTTCTCAACAAAGGTCTCAAACACACTCTTCAATACAAAAAACCTCCGATAGACGACATAATCGCGGATATCGAATCTTCCATAAAATTCCTCCCTGAAAACACTAAAACATTCATCAGAAATGCCACTTACCATCAAATAAAAAATAATATCACCAACATAAATAAACTATCAACACAAACACCGAAAACTTATCAAACGATTATTTCTTTAAACAAAAGAAATTGCTACTACCTAAAAGCAGATAAAGGAAACAACGTAGTAATAATAGATAAAACTGATTATCATAAAAAAGTTGAACATCTTCTCAACGAAGATCCGTACAAGAAAATCACAAAAAATCCTCTTAACAAAATGATCACCTCTACAAAAAACATTCTTAAAACATGTCCTACACTAATAAACAAACAACTCCTTTACCGTTTAAACATCTCAAATCCGACAGTCCCCAGAATGTACGGCCTACCAAAATTACACAAACCTAACAGGAATCAATGCTTCCACATACAATTTAGACCATTGGCTCAACAACGAATTTAAACAAATGCAATTTCCTAATGAATCACGCATCAAAAACTTGACAGATTTCATCAACAAAGTAGAAAACATAATTCTTTCAGACAACGAAATATTGGTATCGTTTGACGTAAAATCTTAATTTCCTAGTGTCCCCATAAAAAACACAATAGAATTTATAAAAAACTCACTACTAGAAAAAATCTTCCTGGTCCAATTGTGGACGAATACATCCGCCTAACTTCCCTCTGTATGCAACAAACATATTTTCAGGTCAACAACTCTTTTTATCAACAGAAAGAAGGCACAACCATGGCAACCCTTTATCTCCTTTATTAGCAGAAATCTTCATAACTAATTTCGAACGCATTTGTAAGAACACCTTTCCGTATTTTCCTAAAATTTGGCTCAGATATGTAGATGACATCTTCGCTATTTTCGACACATCGAAAGGAAACATTGTAGAATTCTTAAACTTGTTAAACAAGCAGTTTGCACCATTAAATTCACACATGAAACAGAAAATAAAAAATCTCTACCTTTCCTAGACATTCTTCTAACTAGGAAAAACAACAAATTACATTTCAACATTTACAGAAATCCTACACATACCAACACATACATCCACATGAGTTCTCACCATCACATTTCACAAAAACTAGCACCTTTTCATTCCATGATCCATCGATTAATCAACACACCACTATCAAATACAAATTTCTCCAAAGAATTATCCTATATAAAACACATAGCCATTCAGAATGGTTTTAAACCAGAACTCATTCATAAAATGTTAAAAAAACATCAACACAGAATGAACCTTAGAAAATGCACAACACTCAACAACAAAGACACCAATACCAAAAAATTTATGAAGCTACCTTACTACCCTTATGCTACCAAAAAACTTCAAAAAATCTTCTCCGAAATAGGAATACGCACAGTTTTTGTTAATGAAAATAAATTGTCAAATCCCATTAAAAACCCTAAAGACAGCATACCCCCCATAAGAAATCAGGCATATACCAAATCAAATGTGAAAAGTGTGACAAAATTTATATTGGAGAAACGAAAAGGAAATTAGAAACACGTTTCAAAGAACACTCACCCCATTACAGAAACAACAGAATAGACAAGTCCAGTGTAGCATCTCATATCAACACCTGCCATCATCCTATCACAACCGAAAATTTATAACTTCAAAAAACGGTCACCAACGAAAACAAACTAGATGCCTATGAAAGCCTTTACATACACCATAACCAAAACAAGATAATGAATAATGACGCTGGCCCTATCCCCCACTCCCCTTTATTTCAGTTAACGATCGATACACCTTTCTCTTTCCCCTCCCCTACTTCTCTAACGGTCAACAATAGTATAAATACTCCGCCTAACCTTACACACTTTGACATTGCTGAAGATGACAGCGCTGCTGTCAAAACGTGCATCCTAAGTGATCCTGCGAGTCTTCTGTGCCTTGGCACGTAAGTACCGCCTTTACAGTGATTTGGAGGTATTTTTCCAATTTTATTCATTAATCTTCACCGTGTCTCGTGAGTTCTTCATTTTATTTAATAGTATTTATTGATAATGGGTTTCCTTTTATTTGTTATTTATCATTTGAATTACATAATCAGTTCACCAAAAATGTACATTATTTAAGGATTTTTTATAAATTTTCAAAAATCCGGCAAATGCTAGGTCCTGAGGTTGCCGGGTTTATGAGGTTCTACTGTATGTCCTATCAACCAGTGATGGAAAACGAAAAACAATAGGTTCCATTACAGTAAAAAAAATATCGTTTTTTGTTTCATTCAAATCATAACCTATACAAAACCAATTTTGAACAACAATAGACATAAATAACATTTTTTCCTTTAATTAGTAAGGTTCATAGTTATGGAAATTAATGTAACTCGAGATGAAAGGAAAAGAAGACTTAACAGAGGAGCACAAACTCACTGGAGATCTCACCTAATGGAAATATTGCTGAAGCTAGGAGAAGAGAAACAGTACAGCATAGACAGAAAAGATTGAAGAATCAGAACAAACGAAAAGCGAGGCTTAGAGCTAACGAGTCATCAGAGGCAACAGCAAATCGACTGACAAGCAACAGATTTATAGATGCAAGAAAACGGGCAAATGAAAGTTCATTACAATCTGAATAGCGATTATTGTGGATTAGGTTATTTATATTTTCGTAAGAAAATTGGCAAATTATTTAGTATGTTTAATGAATAAATCTTCTTTAACATATATTTTTGCCAAACAACTTTTATATACCCATGACTATTAATACTTTCTGGAAGATTTGGTTTTGTGGATTTAGTATTAATTTTTTATATTTTAGTGTACATAAAAGTTTGTGTCATTAATTTTTATTTTATTTTAACGTGAAATTTATTCACATACACTTGTCATATTTGACAGACAATTATGCTAGTATTCAAATAAAATTATTCTGTATATTTCCTTTGTTATAAATTATTTTGTTTACATTTGTTTATACGAAAATGACGTCAGCGATCTCCCTTAATGCAACAATAAGAAATCCATATTTTACTCTCTCTTGCCCTTATATGATCTGTAAGGTATAAATTAATAAATTTAGTCAGATAGAGGACAACATTTGCAACAAAAAAAGTCCTTCGGAAGAGCATATAATTAGGACTTATAGTTTAGGACAGGGGTTCCTAACCTGGTGCTCACGAGCACCACTGTGCTCTTTGGAAGCCTGGCTGTGCTTTTATACTGTGATTAATATCTCATTTATTATGACCAATAATTTAATTTGCTCGTCTGATTTCTTTCTAAATATATTCAAGATCATTAAGAATAATTTTGATGTTGGTTTGATTTTATTTATGATCATTCCTATTTTTTTCAGCAATATTATGGTGCTTGATTGATATTCTAAGATATAACCAGTGCTTGCTTTATATTCTAAGATATAACTGGTGCTTGCTTGATGTTCTAAGATAAAACTTGATGCTCACCACATCAAAAAGGTTGGGAACCTCTGGTTTAGAAGATAAGACTTTGAGAAAGTCTCACCCATGTTATCAAATTGGGGGAATTAAACGTCCCTGGAATTGAACTTGGATCGTTATTTTACACAGTGATTACACATAAGACTCCTCATGTTTGGGTCTCTCTAAAATTGAAAGAATGCTAAAATACATGTAGCCGATCTTGAATTATTTTACAATTTTTATGAGGCCTAATACAAACCGACATATAAATATATATACAGTAATACTCCGATTGACATCGAGGATATGTGAAGACCCAATTAGAACACCACACCAATTTCTAACTAATTGCTATATATAATACCAAATTATAACAAACTAAGAATCACAGACTTGAGAAGCAAACTTGTCTCATAACTTGAATCACATGAAAGGTATGGTAAATAATTAAGTACAAATAACAAACGGAAAGCAAACAGGCTTGAGACACAAACTTGTCTCATAACTTAAATCACTTCAGTAGTACAGTTTATAATTACAACTGGTGTCCACAGAAATAGTTCGGCACGCACTGTTTACAAGGTTGGTTTTCTTCTCGTCTGCTCTGCGTCGAACGGCAACCACTCTCTTGGTCTCGTACCCCAATACCCTCTCTCTTCGAGCTGATTGACGGCGATGGTCACGTGATGTTGCCAGGTGAGTTTTGCGGAGGAAAGGCGGGGTTTTTGAACGGGCATCTACTTGATTCCATATTGGTTAATTCCTTGTGTAGATTATATAACCATAGGAAATGGGGAGGAAAGGGAAGTAGAGTTGATACTCATGGTATATAAGGTGAGTAGCTATGGGGTCGAGCCTAAAACGAGGAGAGCCTAAAACGAGGAGAGCCTTTTGCGATTCTTTTCGGCGATTACGAAAACTGGTGATTACAAAAGCCGGCAATATACAAAAGTGGCGATATACGACTGGCGTTATTCATCACGACTTTTCATTAAGTGCTTCATGTAAGTGCAAAGTTGCAAGGAAAATCGCTGCAGATGTGTTCCTGAAAATCACGACGTAAATCAAATCAACGTACCGTATAGACCTGAATATAAGACGAGGTTTTGTTCCAATCTTTATGACCGAAAAATCGCTAGTCGTCTTATAATTGCGCGGTGCATAACAGTTTGACTGACAGAGGAAACGAATACAGAGTATAATCCAAACATTCGATTCTTTAAATCAATCGAAACAATCGATTATTAAAAGTAGTAGTAGAAAATGAATCAATCCAAATGTATTCGAATCCAATACTCTTTTGAATTTTATCCGATATATTATGCGTGTAGTGAAGCTGCGTGCGTCCGTAAGGATGAAGTCTCACGTAATTATATCGGCGTGTTTCTCGAGAACCGTACGTTGTAAAAGACATGCGGCAAACGGCGTTTTGTTTCTACTGGCTATGAGGTCCCTGGAGAAATATTTTCGTTTGCTAAAGTGTCCCAGGTTCGAATCCAGGAGACTTATATTTTCCCATAAGTTTACACGGGATTTTCGATTTTTCAGAGTGCAAGGTGTTTTTCCTTCATTCATTAAAATATGTAAATATGGACCGATTTTCTGCTTTTTCGCATTATTCGATGGCTAAGGTTCTATACTATCTTATTCTTGTGATGTTTACACGTTACACGGTCGAATTTTTCAGAAATACGTATTCTTTTTCGAAATTTTGCGGATTTTTCGTACTCATTCCGGGCATTGCCAAGGAGACTCTCATTGTTGCCTCCGATTCATTTAAGGACAATTAAACATTCAAATAGACGAAAGAAAAGCGTTATTGTTATCTTCTCTTCATTGATAATCTAAATAAACGCTTCCATTGATGTCGCCTTTATAGTAGGTCCTGTAAGAAGTTAAAATCAGTCGTTGATAGACCCTTGAAGGAAAGCAACTGTATATGCCAACTAACACTACAAAATTGCTTATTTCAATTGGTTCAATGTTTATTAGTCAATGGTATAATAAACGTCTGTCATGGTGTGCATAATAAATTTTTTCCTTTTATTAGGAGTTCAAAATGGGGGGTCATCTTATAATCAGAGTCGTCTTATATTCGGGTATATACGGTATATGGAAACTGTTTTTTCCAAAAGAATCAAATGTTATAAGGGGGTGATGCATGCAAGACATCAGAATTTTTACATTCAATATTACCGTATTTAATCGTGTACCCTGCGCACCATTTTCCCGAAACACCTGTGAAAAAAAGGGGTTCGCTTCTTACAAGTGGATTTCTGAAAAGGTCATATAAATTGTGAGTATCGACAGTAAATTCTCTGCAATATGCTTGCATCTACATTAATATTTGCAACAGACGTCCAATTCTACGAAGTATATGTGTATTACCAAGTAAACGTTTAGATTACACTTGCGCTGCAGACATAAACTTGCAAAAGTAGGCAGAAAGAATACACTGACTAACTGATAACTATAGTTCAATGACTACTGAGGGTTTGCCAACTGGAGAATAGATAGGTGCAAGTTTGACCCTTTTCCCTCATCCACTTCAAGGAATTCAGAGTGGTGAAATTTTGTGCGAATGAAAGATTTCATTGTTCGAAAGGAAGACGGAAATCCACATCTCAAGTGTTTGGACTTGTTTTTTCTTAACCTTCCAATATTTACTCACGAGATGATATGCGAAAAAACTTCCCATTTGTGTAGAGAAGTTCCCGTTCATAGATGAACAAATATTTCGTGAAGCTCCACATCGGTGCGTAATATTACGTCAACAACAGTGAAGTGAGGACGAAGTTGCATAATATTAAAACAAAAACAGTTAAGGGGTTAACAAAAGAGGACTATTGATGAGGAGATTTCTGCTAGTATCAGCATAAATCCTCCAATAAATTGCATCACCTAGGAGGGAGCGGGGAATACGTACCAAATTCTAAAATTCCGTCTTTACACTATCTTTTCTAATTTATGAGTGAATGCAATTGTTTTTTGTCTTAATACTTTAAAAATGTATATTAACTAAGTATTGTAATTCATTAAGAGGTTCAAGAAGATGGAAACGGAAAAATCTGATGATTTTCCGACTTTTTCCATTTTCTGAAAAATCTGAGATAACAACGAAACTTTGAAGCAAAACAACGTAACTTCGAAGCAAAACAATGTAAATCGGTATGCAGGTATTAAATAATCAACGACGTAACTTTGAATCAACGCAAATAGGGGCAACGTAAATCAGGGTATTACTGCATCTGCAGTGATCTTAATATAGAAGTTATTTAAAAAGAAAATTATGTTAAAACAATGAAAATGCATTATAATCAATCTTACCGAGCACATTCCATCAAAGGGAAGAGGCATGATCTGATGGCTTTGGATGACATTTCATTCCCACATACAATCTGCACATGATTTGAACTCATTGAAGCAGAAATAGGTGGAAAAGCCAAAGGAGACACATCAGAACAGGACTGAAGCCTAGAACAAAATAAATGTAATGTACAAGGTCAATTCTTAATAACAACAATCATGAAAAACATGAAAATTTTAATGTGTTTGTATACATACTAACAGGGCTCCAGAAATCCATTCGCCCACTTGCCACAGGCGAGTTACTGGAGACCAGTGGAGAGTAAATTTTCAGCCTCTTTCAAGATGCATTTTAAATGTAATACGTTATTTCTTTACATAATTCACATAACTTTTTCCATCTTAAACACAGTCTCATTCACTGTCTAGTTACTATTGCAGCTAGGTTTAATATTACAGTGGAACCCATTTAAGATGTTCTGGCTTAAGATGTTTTCCTGCATAAGATGTTCAAATCTTTCGGTCCCAAAAATTTCCTCATAAGAACAATGTAATTTTTCCCCTTTAATATGTTTCTGTTTAAAATGTTCTCCCACCTAAGGTGGTCATAACAAACCTTAAAAGATGGAACTGTACCTGTTTTATGTTTAATTTAATTTCTTACATAAAAAATTAATGCGATTTGCACATTCCGTGTGCATTTTCCACATTAGTCCAAATGTAATTTTACTCTAAATATTTTTAAAATTTTTCTATAAAAAGAACTCTAATATCCCAGTCATTCATTCATTTTGGAATGGAACACCTTGCCACCTAATACTGTTTCTATGAAATAACATTACAATGAACACATTATTCCAAGTGACGGTGCAGAACCACGCCAGTGCAACTCTCATCATTTCTTTGGCTTGATTTTGAGGCTGTGGCGAAATAGTGAACTACCAGTGCTAGTTGCCGTTACTCCCATCAAAAACCCGTCTGCTAATGGTTAAGTACATACTTATGAAGTTTGCTATTTCGTCTCTAAAATCTAATAATCGGTAAGAAACATCACATACATCTCTTAGTCATTTTATCTTCAGTCATGACGTAAGTTTTTGCTATATGCAGACAGTAGTATCATGTGCTTGGGAGTCCTGCGAATTTTTCATTCTGCAGGATTTTTTCCCACTCTGAAATTATTTACTCACAATGTATTCACAATTTTTTCCAAAAGCCAAAACCTTACGATAACTTGCAATGACTGAAAAACTCAAACGAGTTTCCTGAATTTTTGTGAAGGTAGGTACCAGAGAAAACATGAACCACACCCAAAACGTAGACAATAAGACACTTTTAGGTTATCAATATTGTGCCATATGGCATCGGCGCTGTGAAGTCACTTTCACTACAATTTTAATATCCAATTAATTTTACATGCAGAATTAAAAGCAGACTACAGAAATAAAAGCTTGAACACCTCAAATGCTGAAAAGGCATTGATTATTTAAAACAGCATTCCATAAAACACTCATTTTACTAAAAATATGAACAGGAGATCTAATATGCATTAGCATGCAAATTAGCATCCAATCTTCAGAATACCTCCCGCCATTTGATCCCCTCTTCTGGGATGCATTTACAATTTCCTCCAAGGCTAGAACTTGCTCTTTCAGAATGTTTGTGATGCAGTTTAACTTTGCCATGCCTTCCATAGACTTGTGAGCCTCCCACAGCTTTGCTATGCACTTCTTAGCTATAGACAATGATCTTACATTGTTTGCATTTTTTCTTTCCAGATTGACCAAAGAACCATTCTTTCGCCTTCTCAATACTGAAATGCATGCCTTCCCTTTAACTCTTAAATTATTCTGAAGCTGTAATTGCTAAGTTATAATTAATGTGCCTTAGGTGACCCAAGGAGTCTACTCTTCCAACTTTGCATTACAGGTGCTTAAGCCCTGCCTCCACATTCCCCTTACATGCTTTCATCTTATCCATCTTCTCCAAAACAGTTTTTAACTCCTCAATAGAATAGAATTGTTTATTGATACAATAAAACATTTACATAATAACAGAATATAAAGTCCATATGTAAATTGGTATCTCGTCCGAGTATAACAAAAACTAAAAAAATACAAAAAACACATCCAATATTACTTACATCTTAATACATACATTTACATTTCATATATATTACATTAGATATATGCACATTTCATCACTTATGTATTAACATTTTTATCCTCTATGAACTCATTTACAGAATAGTAGCATTTATTTATAAGAAAAGTTTTAAAGTTTCTCATGAAAATATTATTGTTGTGAGACAATTTGTCTCTCATTTCCATGGACAATTTAAAACAAAACTTGGAAGAATTATTATTCTCTAAAACTTTCGTCCTCACGAAGATTACCAATAACGCAGTTTTTAAGGAGATATTTGACGGAAACTGAAAAACCGATTATTTATATATAATTCGTAAACAATACCTGCTATGGAAAATTCTTTTCAATGAAAGTTGTAGGAAATTATATTCTCTATAACCTTTGTATAGAATTGTATATACAATAATGATGTTTAAATGGAGAAATATCGAAAAAACTGAATCGGGTTTCCAATAAACCTCGATTTCCGGTTAACTGTTATTATAAAAAACTAATCAGTTCTTTGTGCTCAGCATAAAGTGTTATATAACAAATTTGGTATCGATATGGCAAGTACTTTATGAATTACAGCGCCCACAATCACATACATTCCGAAAATAGTATAAACGTGTTTTACGGACCACAAAACATGTACTTTCGTTGAAATCTCGAAGTAGATTTATTTCATCAACACAATACTTTCCCATCACTATGTATGGAGAAAGTAAAAAATTTGATGTGGCCAACACATGACTTTCACCATATTTGGGATATAGATAGTTAAAATATTATGAATAGCATTATGAGGCAAAATTATTATTTCATACCGTAAAAGAATACAGTCGTCCTTATTGCCGTAAATTACGTATATTTTGAATATGTTTACAAAATTCACCGCTACATGGTATTGGCGCTGTATACTGGTATTAAGAAAAAGCAAAATATCTCCAAAATAGATGGTTCTACACAAATTTGTTTCAAACAAAACTTGGAAGAAATATTATTCTCTACAACTTTCGTCCTCACAAAGATTACCAATAACGATGTTTTTAAGGAGATATTTGACAGAAACCAAAAAACCGGTTATTTATAAATAATTCCTAAACAATAACTGCTATAGAAAATTGTTTCAAATGAAAGTTGGTGGAAATTACATTCTCTATAACCATTGTATAGAATTGTACTTACAATAATGAAGTTTTAACGGAGAAATATGGAAAAAACTGAATTGGTTTCGAATAAACCTTGACTTCCAGTTAACAGTTATTGTCCAAAAACTAATGTCCTTTTTACTCAAGCTAAAGTGTTATATATGAAGTTTGGTAACGATAAGTTGAGTTAGAACACGCACAATCACATACACACACACAGACATCATTCCAAAAATAGTCCAAACGTGTTCTAGGAACCTCAAAACGTGTATTTCCCTTCAAATCTCGAAGTCGATTTTCTTTCGTGATCACAATGCTTTCCCATTACTTCGTATGGAGAAAGTAAAAAAAAATTTTTCCGAAATGGATGGTTCTACGAAAATTTGTTTCAAACAAAACCTGGATGAAATATTATTCTCTACAACTTTGAACCTCATGAAGATTACCAATAACGATGTATTAAATGAGATATTTGATGGACCCCAAAAAACCGATTATTTATAAATAATTCCTAAACAATAACTGCTATGGAAAATTGTTTGAAATAAAAAATGTAGGAAATTATATTTTCTACATTTTTTGTAATGGTCAATCTATACAATAATGATGTATTATCGGAGAAATATTGCAAAAACCAAAACGGCCTTCGAATAAACCTCGACTTCCAGTTAACCGTTACTGTCCAAAAACTAATCAGTTCTTTGTGCTCACCCTAAAGTGTTATATATGAAATTTGGTATCGATATGGCAAGTACTTTTTGAGTTAGAGCACCCACAACCACATACATCCACAGAGACACACACAGACAGACACACACACAGACACACCCACACACAGACATTACTCCGAAAATAGTCTAAACGTGTTCTAGGGACCTCAAAACGTGTATTTTCGTTGAAATCTCGGTCGATTTTTTTATGAACACAATACTTTCCCATTACTATGTATGGAGAAAGTAAAAACAGGCCGCAATACTATGGGTGAGTAATTTTTTTTTATGGTGAGTAGATTGAAGTTGTATATCTGGAGCCCTGCATATTAACAACAAAATATGCAATGCTTTTTTCTGCCCAAGTACACCATAATGTTGTTCTTTTGAAAAACAAAAGAAATGTGGACCTTATTTATTTTATCATTATGACCTAATCATATAGAAAGGCTTGTAGAGTAAAGACGTGCCTGAATCATTGCTCCATCCCTCGATTTCTCTGTTGCTCACACTCTCTCAACCCATGCTATGAAAGTTGACCTCCAAGCATAAAACAGTGAACATAAAACTCAAACTAAGGATATTTCTGCTGAAAACTGAAGACCTAACAACAAACATGGCTGCCTTTCCAAATCAATTAGAAGAGGCAAAACAATTCACTGACATGCAGCAGTGGCATCCTTAAAGCCAATTTTCATAAATTCTGGTACAGCTTTCCAGAGGATATTAAATACCTGATGGAGAGATTGACATTCTAGAGTCAAACCATGTTACATAAAAATAAAGAATTGATTCCTTCAAACAACTCTTAAGGTGAAATTTCCTTCTTTACAGATGCAGAAAGTGCTCAGTGCTCAGAAGGATTCTTTTAGTATAGTTGGAAAACCTTTTAGTTCAACACTGATATAGCCCATTGACATTAAGACCCATTCTTGTGCTCATAGATTTGGCTATTTTAAACAGTCTAAACCAGTGGTGTTCAATCCCATCACCAGTAGCCACTTGTGGTGAATCGGCCATTGATATGTGGCGAATTGATGTTCATTGTCAACAGTATAGTTACTATTTTTTATCAGTTTATTAAATCACAAAGTATTACATTTGTTTATATCTGATTGTGTACATTTTACATGGAATGGCATTCTTGTAACATAATACAAAGTAATATTTTTTTATAAATAGGACTTTACACAAATATAATTCGTGCCTTCTCACTCTTGGCAGCTACTGCTACTTTCTAGTTTGTACAGAGCCAACAATATGACGTCCAACAGCAAAGTAATGACATGCACACAGTATACACTAGCGGCTATATTGTAGCACATCATATCATCTTACGCAACTAGGCATTTGGGCCGGAGCTCTCTGAGTCATCGCCATAATCTACGGTCTCCAGGTGAGTGGCTCAAATCTCCAGTTCAATTTCGATTCCGGCGGAAACCCCTTTTTATGACTTTTTTCCAATTTCACTTTCTCCAATCCTAGTAATGGGAAAGTATTGTGATCACGAAAAAAATTGACTTCGAGATTTCAACGGAAATAGATGTTTTGAGGTCCCTAGAACACGTTTAGACTATTTTCGGAATGATGTCTGTGTGTATGTGTGTGTATGTGATTGTGGGCGCTCTAACTCAAAAAGTACTTGCCATATCGTTACCAAACTTCATATATAACACTTTAGCATGAGCACAAAGAACTGATTAGTTTTTGGACAATAACGGTTAACTGGAAGTCAAGGTTTATTCGAAACCAATTCAGTTTTTTCCATATTTCTCCATTAAAACATCATTATTGTATATACAATTCTATACAAAGGTTATAGAGAATGTAATTTCCTACAACTTTCATTTGAAACAATTTTCCATAGCTGTTATTGTTTAGGAATTATATATAAATAATTGGTTTTTTGGTTTCCATCAAATATCTCCTTAAAAATATCGTTATTGGTAATCTTCGTGAGGACGAAAGTTGTAGAGAATAATATTTCTTCCAAGTTTCGTTTGAAACAAATTTGTGTAGAACCATCTATTTTGGAGATATTTTGCTTTTTCTTAATACCAGTATACAGCGCCAATACCATGTAGCGGTGAATTTTGTAAACATATTCAAAATATACGTAATTTACGGCAATAAGGATGACCGTATTCTTTTACGATACAAAATGATAATTTTGCCTCATAATGCTATTCATATTAATTTAAATATCTATAACCCAAATATGGAGAAAGTCATGTGTTGGCAACATCAGATTTTTTAATAAATGGTTCGAATTAAGATGGTTTGCGCTTTAATTTCCATTGTATTGTGTTTTATAAAAAAACTTAAATTGATGATGCTCTTATAATTTTGTTAATTAGCGATATTTAAAAAAAAAACGATTTTAATCAATGCCCTAAAATCATGAGTGTCTTTCAGAATATTGAAAATATTTATTATTACATTTAATACCTCTTGGGTTTCTTCTCAAGCATGCAGGTTTTTAACATGCACATAACCTGGGGGCGCAGGCACATGCAGTGCGGAGGAGCTCCAAGATTTTTGGGGCCCCACAAAGATACAATTTTTCCCATCATACTTATTGTCCTTTTAAATAGACTATTGAAAATGTTTTTAAATTACTCACAAGTATAATTGCTGAAACATATTTCTGAGAACGCTGATGTTGAGAACAATCATATTCATGGCTCTATATGGAGGAAGTCATGTGCTGGACACATCAGATTTTTTCTATAACTCTAACAAGGGACCTTTCAGGTTTGTTACCGCGCGATTGGATTCTAACTTTATGTATTAAGAGTGATGAATAAATACAATTTGTGGAATTTGGCTTGCCCTCATGACCTGTGAGCTGAGTTATTTTTAATCAAAGTTTGTATGATTTGCCACCCGGGCCTCTCGGTGCTCCGCAACGTTCGCCAGGAAGTCAACACGAAGGAGGTGGTGGTGGTAGAAGAGAGACCGCTTCGGACCGATAAGATCTGCGTATGCTTTTCCGAACTGCTATCCTTATAAACCCTTACGTATTGATAATAAAAATAAAACAAACCATATTCAATGAAAGACAAACCTGTTAAAATGGTCTTTTATTCGGCACGCATAATATCAAAAGATTGATAAAAATAAAGCAAAAGAAAATAGTTAAAAGTCAATCTTATTATAAATAACCATAACAAACACAAGCATGGTAATTTATGAAAAAATGCAAAAAACAGAGACGCAGATCACAATATGCCCACCTTATAAAAGTTGAATCACCACATCTTTCCGCGCTTTCTTCTTCCACATTTTGACAGTCCTCTTTGTGAATTTCAATATTAAAACAATATTGCATGGGAGTTAGGTGTGATTCGGGTCTCTGATCAATATAGCCAGCCTTGAACCATGCATACTGAATAAAATTTTTGAATTTTGGAGCAGAAAACTGGTAATGCGTGAGGGTTTGTATTTAAAAAATATTATTTCTTTGAAAAAGATCAATATCCAACCTATCCAAAAGTACTCGATCTGAAACTTTTCTTACAAAATCCTTCCACATTCTGAAAAAGTACACATCTAATGGTTGTATAAATCCAGTTGTCTTTGGGGGAATTAGCTTTATGTCCAGTGCTTTATTATCGGGTTTCACACCTCTAATTGCTTCGTTATCCTTGTTAGGTCCCCAGGAGTCCACTAAAAGTATGCAATTATTTTTCACATTAGGAAACAAAACATTTAAAAAATATTCCTCAACTAGAAGATTTTTTGTCAACAAACAGGAAGTTGATGCGACACTATAAATGTTTTGAGTTTTACACAAATTCACTGTTTTTGGAAATTTGCCATCTTTTTCCTGTAGGCAGATAAAAAGAGGGGAGAGTAGCTCACCTTCAGTGGTTATTGTAAGCTGAATCGTGTATGAATGCATTGTAGCATGTAACGATTGGGCGACAGCTTCCACGGTTTTCTTCCCGCAGAATTCCATAGAGCAGCCGGAATGGATTTCCTTTTTAAAACCACTCTGATCTGTATTCACTACCTGGAATGCACTTTTTCCTATCACACTTTTTATTTCCTCTACAAATTTTTGGACCCTTTCGATATCTGCTTTTTGCTCCGAGGAAAATTTTTTTGAAATCACTTTCGTCACCTTTCGAGAAACAATTCTATTTGCTTTCTTCCACCTACATAACTAAGCAGCTGATGCCTTAAAGTTAGCTATAGATGGTTTTAGTCTTTTATTTTCATCTAGCGCCCACCTGCCCAAGTCTTTTTCGTGAACGACGAGGTGATCCTCTTTCGCTGTCTTGAATCATGAAAGAAGGCCCGCTCCAATAGACTTAAACTTCTTCTTCATAGATCCAGCTTCAATTATTTGTTTTTCAAAACGATGTAGCTGCATTCTGCTTCTTATAAACCGGAAGTTGTATCGAACTGTTTCCAGTGTCAACGGTCCTTTCCTTCCGGACCTCCAGAAATTGACAGCCATTTCCTTTTGTGAAATCGATGGTTCTCGTTTAGATTTTTTCATTGGCGACTGCTCGTACGATGTGGAAGAAGAAGGTGAAGAAGGAGAAGTAGGGGAAATATCTTCTTCGTCTCTGTTAGACCCGTTGCTGTCATCTTCATCCTCCTCAACTTTCTCTCCTTCATCCCTTCCACCGTCGTCATGAAAAATCAACTACTCTTCAACTTCATATGCATAACCATTCCCTTCCACACGACTTCAAGGTCACTGAAATGGAAAACGGATCATTTTTTCAATTAAAAAACACATTAAAGATGATCAATTGAAGAAACAACCACTTTTTAGATACGCACATGATATCCCTTCTTGCCAATTTGGTCTCGGCATCGGTCAGTGTTGATGCGATGGGCCACGAAGCAAATTCACTTTCCAGTAATTTGATAACCTTGCGAGGATTTATTGCCATAATGATAAAATTGTGGAAACAGAACAAAGTAAATGCATGTATCCAACAAGAAGGCAATAACAACGATAACAATAATGATAATAAAAATAACAAATACAATAACAGGAGCAACAGCAATGAAAATATAACGATAACAAGAACAAAAAGTGGCAAACGAGAGTTGAGAGCGGTGAACGTAAGCGTGAGCGACCGAAAAAACCATTGACCCAAAGAAGAGTGGTCTCTATCCCTTGTCTTACATTCGAACCACCTTCTCCATTCCAGGGGCATGCCTACCCGGGGTGCAGTGGGTGCAATGCAGCCAGCCGCCAACTTGCCGGGGTGACTTCCCATCAAGGTGTTTGTATCTATAGAGCATTCTATCTTAAAGTTTCAGTACAGTCTCAAACGGCATCGTTTCTCCCCTCTCCTGCAGACTTAAAAAACCAATCGCCCCCTCCTCCTCTACGACACCGGGACTGCCAAATCTCGCTAATAATTTAAAGTTGCATTAAAATAAAAATTCAATATTTCCAATTGCGCTATTTTTAATGCAGAATCTGATGATATACTTTTAAATGAAAACTACAAATTATATTCTATTCAAAATGCGATAAACAATATTTGACCTGAAATGGACATTTTTACAGTCACTTTAGTTTCAATCGATGATATATACGTTCTGTTTTAAAATAATGGAATGCAGTTTTTTGCATTAGATTCAGGAATTTTTAAGGATCGTAATGGTGCTACTGAAAGTTTAATAAATTGATTTAAATATTTGTTTTCTGCATTTAATTATAAAAGTTCCTGTTGCGTGTTCCAGCCTGACTTTAAAAAGTTTGTCTGTGGGAAACTTTTTTATTTATAAAGATACTTTCATGGTCTAACCGAGAAGTTGTAGGTAAATGTTTGAAGTTATTTTTGGTGCACCCAGATGTGGGGTTGGGTTGCCAAGGGAAGGGTAAACAATGCGAAAGTTTTATTGCGGTCTGGACGAAGGTAGGCAGTTCACCCTCGCCCGTTCTTCTCTCAGATACGACTCAGTAGTTGAAATATCTTGTGATTTCGTCTCTTGTGATTTCGTCTCTTGTGATTTCGTCTCTTGTGATTTCGTCATTTTATCTGCTGATAAGTTTGTGGGAAAGTACTTACAAATTTTGCCAGTTTTATTGTGGATTGCAAATTAGTTGTTTTAACAATTTTTCAAAACATTTTCAAACTGAAGTGTGTAATACGATTCAAGTGTAGAGATACGTCGTGTTTGAAGTTTTTATGTTTATTGTGTCCCCTTGTTAAAAATACTGTGTATTGTGGTGGTTTTTGTGAGATGATGGAAGTCTCAACGAGGAAAAGAAAATAAAGTGAAAGAATCAGGAGTAAGGAAAAACAAACAATATTAAATGTTCTTAGTAGCTGCCTCAATGCAATGCAATGTCTGGTAGGTAAAAATTTTCTCAATTGCAACTTAATTTCCATTGTGTATAGTGATCAGCATAAAATAATCCAGTTCTTGTTTTCATTTAAGGATTTTGTGAACAATTATTCTCCTAAAACATGCTTAACTATTTTCCACTGATCACATTACATCTAATCTTAAAAAATGCGAGGAAGTTAATCCAAAAATAAAATGCAAACACAGTACACCTCCGAACTCGCATTTATCAAATTAACTATGCTACAATTTTGTTAAATACAAAATTACATTGTTTGGGTGCTTTTTTCATGAAATAGCTCAGAACATAAAATGGATATTTAAAACGCCCTACAACTTTTATTCTATACATCTTCCTCTAAACGAAATATTTATTGAGTTATGCATAAAAATGCAAATGGCAACTACAATGCTAATTTATTATTTATAAAGTAAACTATGCATGTTTTAAAAATACAAGTAGTTATGCACTATTTTAATTTTTATTTATGATAGCAGAAATTCCTGGCGTTGCCCAGGAAAATTTGTTTCAAATCTAATCGGAATTCTAGATCACACATAGTATTTAAGAATTCTCTCGGCCGCCATGTTGAAAACAAAAGGCAGAGAGATACAAATACTACGGCTGAATTATTTCTGGGAGCCCTCCACAATCGTACCACATTTGATTCAAATCTACTTGGGAAAAAATGCGTAGTTTAATCAGTACCCGCTGTCCAATTACAGATAAGAAAGAAGTCCTTTCCTACCTTTCTCACTCTGTCTAACAATAAGATGTAGATAATAAAGAAAATAATAAAATTCTGGAAAATCAGGAAATTCATGCAAATCAGGAAAATCAGGAAATTCAGGAAAATCAGGAAAATCAGGAAAATCAGGAAACTTAGGAAATTCAGGAACATCAGGAAATTCAGAAAAATCAAGATTCAGGTAAATCAGGAAATACCAGAAATTCAGGAAAATCAGGAAATTCAGGAAAATCAGGAATTTCAGGAAAATAAGGAAAATCAGGGAATTCAGGAAAATCAGGAATTTCAGGAAAATAAGGAAATTCAGGAAATCAGGAAATTCAGGAAACTCAGGAAATTCAGGAACATCAGGATATACAGTAAAATCAGGAAATTCAGAAAAATCAACATTCAGGTAAATCAGGAAATTCAGGAAAAACCAGATATCAGGAAAATCAGGGAATTCAGGAAAATCAGAGAATTCAGGAAAATCAGAGAATTCAGGAAAATCAGGGAATTCAGGAAAATCAGGAATTTCAGGAAAATAAGGAAATTCAGGAAATCAGGAAATTCAGGAAACTCAGGAAATTCAGGAACATCAGGATATACAGTAAAATCAGGAAATTCAGAAAAATCAACATTCAGGTAAATCAGGAAATTCAGGAAAAACCAGATATCAGGAAAATCAGGGAATTCAGGAAAATCAGAGAATTCAGGAAAATCAGGAATTTCAGGAAAATAAGGAAATTCAGGAAAATCAGTTATTTCAGGAAATTCAGCAAAATCGGGAATTTCATAAAAATCAGAAAAATTCGGAAATTCAGGAAAATCAGGAAATTCAGATAATTCCGGTAAATCAGGAAAATCAGCAAATTCAGGAGAATCAGGAGATTTAGGAAAATCAGGAAAATCAGTAAATTCATCAAATTCACAATTATCAGGAAATTCAGGAAAATCAGGAAAATTAGGATATTCAAGAAAATCAGAAAATTCAGGAAACCAGGTAACACAGAAAAATCAGGAAAAGCTGGGAATTCAGGAAATTCAGAAAATTCATGTAAATCAAATAATTCAAGAAAATCAGCAATTTTGGAAAATCACTACATTCAGGAAAATAATTTTCCTGATTTTCTTGATTTTTCTGAATTTCCTGATTTACCTAAATTTCCTGATTTTTCTGAATTTCCTAATTTTCCTGATTTTTCTGAATTTCCTGATTTTCCAGAATTTCCTGATATACCAAAATTTTCAGATTTACCAGAATTTCCTGATTTTCCACATTTACCTAAATTTCCTGATTTTCCTGAATTTCCTGTTTTGCTGATTTTCCTGATTTTTCCGATTTTCCTGAAATTCCTGATTTTCCCGAATTTCCTGATTTTTCTGATTTTCCAGAATTTCCTGATTTTTCTGAATTTCCTGATTTTTCTGAATTTCCTGATTCCCCTGAATTTGCTGATTGTCCTGAATTTCCCAATTTTACTGATTTTCATGAATTTCCCGATTTTGCTGAATAACCTAATTTTCCTGAATTTACTGATTTTCCTAAAATTCCTGTTTTCCCTGAATTTCCTGATTTTTCTGATTTTCCTGCATTTCCTGATTTACCTGAATTTCCTGGTTTTCCTTATTTTACTGAATTTCCCGATTTTCCTGGATTTGCTGATTTTCCTGAATATCCTGAATTTCCTGATATTCCTGAATTTCCCAATTTTCCTAATTTACCTGAATTTCCTGATTATCCTGATTTCCGTGAATTTCCTGATTTTCCCGAACTTACTGATTTTCCTGTACTTCCTTATTATCATACATCTTTTATTTCAAACAATTTAATAACGAAAATCAGGAAAATCAGATAAATCAGGGAACTCAGGAAATTCAGGATCAGGAAATTCATGAAAATCATGAAATTCAGTAAAATCAGGAAATTCGGGAAAAATTATTCCTGAATTTCCTGACATTCCTGAATTTGCTGATTTTTTAGAATTTGCTGATTTTCCTGAATTTTCTGATTTTCCTGAATTTCCTTATTTTACTGAATTTGGTTTTCTGAATTTCCAGATTTTCCTGATTTTCCTGACATTCCTGATTTCCCTAAATTTCCTGATTTCCGTGATATTCCTGATTTTCCTGCTTTTCCTGAATTTCCTGATATACCTGAATTTCCTGATTTTCCTGAATTTCCTGTTTTTCTTATTTACCAGAATTTCCTAAATTTCCTGATTTTCCTGAATTTTGTGATTTTCCTGAATTTTCTGATTTTCCTGAATTTACTGATTTTCCTGATTTCCTGTATTTCCTGATTTAAACGAATTTCCGAATTTTTCTGCATTTTTTGATTTTCCTAAATTTCCTGAATTTCCTGATGTTCCTGAATTTATTTAGTTTCCTGAATTTCCTGATTTTCCTGTATTTCCTAATTTTCCTACATATTCTATTTCAAACAATTTAATAACGAAAATCAGAAAAACCAGGTTAATAAGGAAACTCAGGAAATTCAGAAACACCAGGAAATTCAGGAAATCAGGAAAATCAAGAAATTCAGGTCAATCAGGAAATTCAGAAATATCAAGAAATTCAGGAAATTCACGTAAATCAAAAAATCAGGAAATTCAGTAAAATAAGTAAATTCAAATAAGAAAATTCAGGAAAATCAGGAAATGCGGGAAAATCAGGAAAAACCGGAAATTAAGGAAAACCAGGAAAATCAGCAAATTCAGGAAAATGTGGAAATTCAGCAAAATCGGGAAATTCATGAAAATCAGAAAAATTAGGAAATTCAGGAAAATCAGGAAATACAGATAAATCAGGAAAATTAGGAAATTCATGGAAATCGCCAAATTCAAGAGAATAAGGAAAATCAGGAAAATAAGAAATTCAGAATTATCACGGAAATCATGAAACTCAGCAAGATCATGATATTCAGGAAAATTAGGAAATTCAGGTAAATCAGGAAATTCAGGAAAATAAAGAAATTCAGGAAAATAAAGAAATTCAGGAAAATCAGGAAAATCAGGAAACCAGAAAACTCAGGAAATTCAGCAATATTAGGAAATTCAGGGAAATAATTTTCCTGAATTTCCTGATATTCCTGAATTTCCTGAATATTCTGATTTTCCTGATTATCATGATTTTCCTGAATTTCCTAATTTTTCTGATTTTCATGAATTTCCGATTTTGATTAACTTCTACATTTTCCTGAATTTACTGATTTTCCTGAATTTCCTGATCTTGCTGAAGTTCCTGATTTTCATGAATTTTTTAAGTTCCTGAACTTCCTTCCATATGTGAATTTCCTTTTTATACTACATCTTTTATTTTAAACAATTTAATAACAAAAATCAGAAAATCGGGTAAATCAGGAATCTCAGGAAATTGAGGAAATCAGGAAAACCAAGAAATTAGGGTCATTCAGGAAAATCTGAAATTCCAGGAAAATCAGAATATCCAGGAATATCAGGTATATCAGGAAATTCAGGAAATTTAAAAATTCTGGAAAATCAGGACGGTGGGGAAATTCAGGAAAATTAGTTAAATCAGGAAATTGAGGAAAATCAGGAAATTCAGGTAAATTAGGAAATTCAGGAAAATCAGGAAATCCTGTAAAATAGGGAAATTCAGGAAAAACAGGAATTTCAGTAAAACCAGTAAATTCAGGAAAATCCGATAAATCAGGATAATCAGGAAATTCAGGAAAATCAGGAAATTCAGGAAAATCAGAAAATTCAGGAAAATCAGGAAATAAGGAGAACCAGAAAAATAATTTCCCAGAATTTCCTGATTTTACTGAATTTGCTTAGTTAACTGAATTTCCTGATTTTATTGAGTTTCCTGAATTTCCTGAGTTTCCTGAATTTCCTGATTTACCTGAATTTCCTCATTTTCCTGAATTTCCTGATTTTCCTAAATTTGCTGAATTTCCTGATTACCCAGATTTTCCAAAATTACCTGATTTTCCTGAATTTCCTGATTTTCCTGAAATACCTGATTTTTCTGAATTTCCTGAACTTACTGAATTTCCAGATTCTCCCTTGCATTTGCTGATTTTCCTGAATTTCATGAATTATCTGAATTTACTGATTTCCCTGAATTTACTGACTAATGATTTACCAAATTTTCCTAGATTTCCTGACTTTCCTGAATTTCCTGATTTTCCTGAATTTCCTTATTATCCTGAATTTCCTTAATTTCCTGACTTTCCTGATTTTCCTGCATTTCCTGATATTCCTGAATTTCAGAATCTGCCTGAATTTCCTGATTTACCTGAATATCCTGATTTCCCTGGTTTACCCGAATTTCCTGATTTTCCGGATTACCCGAATTGCGTGATTTTCCAGAATTTCCTGATTTTCCAGAATTTCCTGATTTTCGTGCATTTCCTGATTTTTCTGATTAAACTGAATTACCTGATTTCCTGAAATTCCTGATTTCCCTGAATTCTCTCAATTTCCTGATTTTCCTGAATTTACTGATTTTCCGGAATTTCCTGAATTTACTGATTTTCCGGAATTTCCTGATTTTCCTCAATTCCCTGATTTACCTTAATATCCTGATTTTAGTGAATATACTGTTTTTCGCGAACCTACTGATTTTCCTGGATTTCCTGATTTACCTACATCTTTTATTTCAAACAATTTAATAAGGAAAATCAAGAAAATAAGGTAAATCAGGAAACTCTGGAAATTCAGGGTCAGGAAATACCGCAAAATCAGGAAATTCCAGAAAATCGGGTAAATCAGGAAAATCAGTAAATTCTGAAGTTTTTGATTTTCCAGAATTTACTGATTTTACTGATATTGCTGATTTTCCTGAATTTGCTGATTTTCCTGATTTACCTGAATTTCCTGAAATTCCTGTTTTTTCAATATTACCTGAATTTCCTAACTACACTGATATTCCTGATTTTCCTGAATTTCCAGACTTTCCTGATGTACCTGAATTTCGTAAATTTCCTGATATACCTGAATTTCCTGATTTTCCTGAATTCACTGATATTCCTGTTTTACCTGATTTTCCTGATTTACCTGATTTCATAATTATTGTATTGATTTTCCTATACTTCCTGGCTTTTCTGATGTTCCTAAAATTTCTTTGTTTCCTGAATTTCCTGAATTTCCTTAGTTTCCTGAATTTCCTGATTTTCTTGCATTTCCTGATTTTCCAAAAAATCTATTTCAAACAATTTAATAACGAAAATCAGAGAAATCAGGTAAATCATGTAAATAAGGAAACTCAGGAAATTCAGGAGCATCAGGAAACTCAAGAAATCAGCAAAATCACGAAACTTAGGTAAATCAGGAAAATCAGCGAATTCTGAAAAAACCGCATTTCCAGGAAAATCATGAAATTCAGGAAAATCCTGAAATTCAGGAAAAATCAGATAAATCAGAAAAATCAGGAAATTAATGAAATTCAGAAAAATCGGTAAATTCTGGAAAATCAGGAAATTCAGGAAAATCAGGAAAAAGCGGGAAATTTAGGAAAATCAAAAAAAGTTAATTCAGGAAAATCAGGAAATTCAGCAAAATCGAGAAATTAATAAAAATCTATATAATTAGAAAATTCAGGAAAATCAGGGAATTCAGAAAAATAAGAATAATCAGGAAATTCAGGAAAGTGAGAAATTTCAGGAAAAACAGTAAATACAGGAAAATTAGGAATGTCATGGAAATCAGGAAATTCAGCAAAATCACGAAATTCAGGTAAATCAGGAAATTCAGGAAAATTATGAAATTCAGGAAAATCAGAAAATTCAGGAAAAACCTGTAAATTCGGAAAATCAGCAAATTCATAAAAACTAAGCAATTCAGGAAAATCAGGAAATTCGTAAAACTTAGGAAATTCAGCAAAATGAGGAGATTCAGGGAAATAAATTTCCTCGTTTTCCATAATTTCCTGATTTTCCTGAATTACCTTATTTTCCTGAATTTTCTGATTTTCCTGAATTGCCTGATTTTCTTGAATTTCCCGATTTTCCTGAATTTTCTTATTTTCCTGAATATCTTGTTTTCCTTATATACCTGAATTTCCTGAATTTCGTGAATTTCTTGATGTTCCGGAATTTCCTTTGTTGCCTGAATTTCCTGATTTTCCTACATATTTTATTTCAAAGAATTTAAGAACGAAAATCAAAAAAATGAAATCAAAATCAGGAAACTCGGGAAATTGAGGATCAGGAAATTCAGGAAATCAGGAAAATCAAAAAATTCAGGTCATCAGGAAAATCAGGAAATTCAGAAAAAACCGGAAATCCAGGAAAATCAAGAAATTCAGGAAAAACCGGAAATTCAGCAAAATCGGGAAAATCAGGAAATCCTGGAAAATCACATAAAACAGAAAAATCACGAAATTAAGGAACATCAGGAAAATTAGCAAAATCAGGAAATTCAGATACATCGGAAAATTCACGTAAACGAGGAAAATCACCAAATTCAGGAAAATTATAAAAATCAGGAAAATCGCAAAATTTAGTAAAATCAGGAAAATCAGAAATTTCAGGAATATCAGGAAATTCAGGAAAATCAGAAAATTCAGGAAAATCTGGAAAATCAGGAAATTCAGGAGAATTAGAAAAATAATTTCCCTGAAATAACTGATTTTACTGTTTACCTGAATTTCCTCATTATCCTGAATATTCTGATTTTCCTGAATTTCCTGATTTACCTCAATTTCCTCATTTTCCTGAATTTCTTGCTATACCTGTTTTACCTGAACATCCTCATTTTCCTGAATTTCCTGATATTCCTGATTTACCTAAATTTCCTCATTTTTCCGAATCTCTTGCTATTCCTGATTTACCTGAACATCCTCATTTTCCTGAATTTCCTGATTTCCCTGATATTCCGGAATTTCCTGATTTTCCTGAGTTTCCTGATTTTCCTGAACTTCTTGATTTTCCTGAATTTCCTGATTTTACTGAATTTCCAGACTCTCCCCTGCATTTGCTGATTTTCCTGAATTTCATGATTTATCTGAATTTACTGATTTCCCTGAATTTACTGACTGCTAATTTATCTAATTTTCCTGATTTTACTGATTTTCCGGAATTTCCTGATTTTACTAAATTTCCTCATTTTCCTAATTTTACTGAAATTCCTTATTTTCCTGAATTTCCTGATAATCCTAAATTTCCGGAGCAGCCTGAATTTCCTGATTTTATTCATTTACCTGAATTTCCTGATTTTCCTGATTTACCTGAATTTACTAATTTTCCTGATTTTCCTGTATTTCCTGATTTTCCTACATCTTTTATTTCAAACAATTTAATAAGTAAAATCAGAAGAATAAGGTAAATCAGGATACTCATAAAATTCAGGAACATCAGGAAATTCAGGAAAATAAGGAATTCTGAAGAAAACTTTCCTGAATTTGCTGATTTACCTGAATTTCCTGATTTTGCGGATTTTTCTGATTTTCCTGCATTTCCTGATTGACCTGAATTCCCTGATTTTCCAGAAATTCCTCATTTTGCTGAATTTCTTGATTTTCCTGAATTTAATGAATTTCCTGATGTACCTGAATTTCCTAGTTTCCTGAATTTCCTGATTTTCCTACATCTTTTATTTCTGGAAAATCAGGAAATTCAGGAATATGAGGAATATCACGAAATTCGGGATAATCAGTAAAATCAGGAAATGCAGGAAAATCGTGATATTCAGGAAAATCAGAAAACTCAGCAAATTCAGTATAATCAGGAAATTCAGGGAAATAATTTTCCTGAATTTCCTGATTTTCCTGAATTTGCTGATTTTTCTGTTTTTCCTGAATTTCCTGATGTTCCTGATTTACCTGAATTTCCTGAAATTCCTGGTTTTCCTGAATTTACTGATTTTCCTGAATTTTCTGAATTTCCTGAATTTACTGATTTTCCTGAATTTCCTGAATTTCCTGATTTTTCTGATTTTCCAGAATTTCCTGAATTTCCTGATTTTTCTGATTTTCCAGAATTTCCTGAATTTCCTGATTTTCCTGAATTTCCTGAGTTTCCTGATGTTCCTGAATTTCCTAGTTTCCTGAATTTCCTGATTTTCCTACATTTTTTATTTCTGGAAAATCAGGAAATTTAGGAAAATGAGGAAAATCAGGAAATTCGGGATAATCAGTAAAATCAGGAAATGCAGGAAAATCATGATATTCAGGAAAATCAGGAAATTCCAGAAAATCAGGAATTTCAGTAAAATCAGGAAATATAGGAAAATGAGGAAAGTCAGGAAATTCAGGAAAATCAGTAAAATCAGGAAATTCAGGAAAATCAGGAAATTCAGGAAAATCAGGAAATTCAGAAAACTCAGCAAATTCAGTAAAATCAGAAAATTCAGGGAAATAACTTTCCTGATTTTCCTGAATATCCTGAATTTCCTGATTGTCCTGAATTTTCTGATTTTCCTGTATTTCCTGATTTTTCTGTTTTTCCTGAATTTCCTGATTTTCCTGAATTAACTGATTTTCCTGATTTTCCTGAAGAAAATGTATTATTTATGATGAAGAAAAGAACTTAAAAAGCAATTTCCCTTACATACAGGTATACATTTTTTCTCTCTAATACTCTACTGCATGAAACGCACCCATTGTGATATGTTGTACACTTTCCTAACTGGTTATCATAGAGTTGACGAACTTCTTTTGATATTTTTTCCATTGCCTTACCCAGACTAACATCGACACATAGGTTTTCGTGAACACCATTTCTATAGTGGAAATCGCTGAAAATGCATCCTTAAGGGTAATAAGTGGATGCTCTGATGTCTTTTCTTCTTCTTCTTCATCTGATTCATCCAGTGATCCCTCCTCACTATGGATGTTGATGCTCCTTTCAGCAACATGTTCTTCGGTAATCAAAGCTTATATATTCCGCAAAAGTGGTTGGACGCTCCACTTCACTGTTCATCTCAGGCCAGTCAAAATCTTCTTGCATGTTAATGTCATGTGACGTTGAATTTAGTGTTGCAAAACCAGCTTTTCGGAAACATTTTTCAATCACCGAGGAAGAAATTTCCACATTACATCCAATACACCTTCTTGCTATTTTCCTGCAGCTTCTATGGCAACTGAAGTGCCTTCCCCACTAGCACACAGCGCTACGATATTACCGTATCTGCCCGAATAGAAGCCGACCCCGGATTTAAGCTGACCCCCCAAAAATTTCCACTTTTTTTTGGCAAAAACGTAAATTTCATAGATTTTATGCTGAAGTGTGCCGGGCATTCATGCACATCATAGAATACATTATTCGAGATCGAAGAAATTTGGGGAAAATGGTTTAGTTGTTGACATTTTGAAATATTACTCCAATTAATCATTTTGGGTTGCTGAATAATGTTCCACATTCAGTTGCAATAATTTTATTCATCTTCATTTTCACAAAAGGTTAAATATAGTAACAGTGAACTCGCCAAGATATTTTTTCATCCATTGCCTTAAGACATTGCATTTTTATAATTATACACGTTCCATGTAAAGTTTTACCGAAATTCAGACAGTTGAGCATTCATATCCGTCAACGCATTTTGCATTATCGTCTATTTACGCAAGCGATTTCGTAAAGATATTTTTTATCCAAGTCTATTTCCAACGAAATTAGCATATATTTTGCCCAAAGAAACTGCATTTTTATAATTATACACGTTCCATGTAAAGTTTTACCGAAATTCATACAGTTGGGCGTTCAAAGCCGTCAATGCATTTTGCGTAATCATAAATTTACGCAAGCGATCTCGCCAAGATATTTTTTCATCCAAGTCTATTTCCAATGAAATTAGCATATACATTGCCTTAAGAAACTTCATTATTATAATTACACACGTTCAATGTAAAGTTTTACCGAAATTCAAACAGTTGAGCATTCAAAGCTGTCAACGCATTTTGCGTTATCGTCTATTTACGCAAGATATTCTTTCGTCCAAGTCTATTTCCAATGAAATTAGCATTTACATTGCCTTAAGAAATTGCATTTTTATAATTATGCACGTTCCATGTAAAGTTTTACCAAAGTTCAAACAGTTGAGCATTCAAAGCCGTCAACGCATTTTGCGTAACCGTCAATTTATGCAAGCGATCTCGCCAGGAATTTTTTCTATATATATTCATCGTAGGTCAAATATTTACTTTACGAAAAATATAATACTATCATTTGAATGCGAAGGCAATGGGAGACATCAGATTTAACCATAATGCAAATTTTCCTCTGACTCGCATTTAAGCCGAGGGGTGATTTTTCCATGATAAATTTTGACAAAAAACATCGGCTTGTATTCGGGCAGATATGGTATGTTTTTTTTTAAATTGGTCCAGCCACACATTGGAGCATTTAAAATCCTTGCCTAACTTCAGGGCAATGTTTTCAGCCTTTTCTTTCAACATTTGTCCTGATAATGGAATATTTTTGGACCTACATTGGATTAACCACTCCAAAAGTTCACTTTCAACGTCACTATATTTTGCACCCCATGTTCTCTTCCTCTTCCCGACGTCATTTCCACACACTGCTTGTTTTTCAATCATATCACATTTTTTCAGATATGTTGAGAGAGTTGAAAGTGGAATACCATAGTTTTTAGCGACCTCAGCTTTGGATTTCACTCCTTTATCAACTTCATAAATCACTTCCAATATTTTAGAAATGTTTAACTCGTTATATTTTCTCTTTGCAGTCATGTCTACCCTTACTTTCCAACAAGAAACTTAATTACTGTACTAAAAATTATTTTACCTGAAAAAAATTTATTTACGAAAGAATGAATACTGTTCTTACACACCAAAACATTCTATCACATTGTAATTGCTTTGTAATATGTAGACATCTGGCTACTATAATAATTAGAACAATGGAGTGTCTATTTAGCTTGTTTTTATTACACCATCCTTGTATTTTATTTGTTTTAATTAATTAATTTATTTTTGTGCTCTTTTATATCATTTTTATTATATATTAAATTGTATTTTAGAATATTCATTAGCGATGGAAGGGGAACTGTCATATTTTATTATTCTTCCGGGATATCACTGGCAGTGAACAAATAAACAATGTGAGGAAGGATTTTTTGGGCTATCTTCCGAGAAGTAATACTTCTGGACACGCAGGTATAATATTTATATTCCAAATTAGGTGTTGCCACTTTTATGTTAATAATTATGGCATAATTTCAAAAGGAAAGGTGTTCAGTACTATATAGTACAATTTGAGTAAAGATTTGGGTAGTTTTATCCTAGTATTTGGATAGAGACTTCGAATTAGACAAAATGTTCGCAAGTCACGGGACCAGATCATGACTTCGAATTTCATTGTAGACATATTTCGAATTATCCGTACTAAAAAGCACATAAAACCCTATAGTGTTTGTCGGGGACTGACTATAGCTTCGAATTACATTCTATTTCGAACTATCCAGGATCGAAGTAACAGGGTTTTACTGTATTCCTTAACTAATGTTTCAAAAAAGTCTCAAAATTTATTGGCAGCTTCTTGGTCAGCCGATTTTTTATCACCCAAAACATCTAGACATCTAATCTTAAAAATGTGTTAGCCGTCCATCTGAAAATGCAAACGGTTCACTAATCTCAATTTCTTTATAAAAATCTTTGGGTTTTCAATCAATATTGGTCCAAAAATAGAGGCTCCCTTGGAAACCATTCATAAATACCAATATCTAATTGCTCAAGTTTTGGCTTATGAAGAGTGCACCGATATTCAACTCTTCTAGGTGTCTCATAAGACGTAACGTATTTAACAGTGATTTCTGTGCCTTAATGTCATAAATAGTTGAAGAACCGACATTGAACTCTTTCATTAAAACATTGCGGTTCTCACTTTTCTCTAAACATTTTATTATATCAAGTTTCTGGGTTAAGGTTAGCACAACCCGTTTCCTTTTATTAACTTGAGAGCATATTGGAGTTTCAGGAGGCATTTAAAAAGGGTGTGCGAAATATTTTATTTATCACAAACAACCGAGTTCAAGAAACATCCACAATTGTGTATTGCAACTGCTGAAAATGCAAATTTTAGTGGTAACATTCTGAATTAGATGTAAACAAAAAATTGTCAAAAGCCCCAATTTTAATGGTAACATTCTGAATAAGATATAAACAAAAAATTGCCAAAAATGCCAATTTTATCGGTAACATTTCGAGTTAGATGTAATAAAAAATCGAGAGGCAGGAGATGCCGGTTGCTTGAGAATTCCAGTTGCATAAGTGCCAGATAACAGGGAGTTTACTGTACTTTCTGTTAAGTAGTTATTAGAGCTTATCCATCTATTTTATTTATTTTTTGTCTTTCTTGATTAATTACAAATTTTATTATAGTTTCCTTGTTCTGAAGTATGTGAATAGAGTTGATTTTTTATAGTCCAGTATTTCACTAACTCTTTTCTTCCTATACTCCAAAGCAACCCCTTCAATGCCTGCCACTATCCTTTACCACTGCACATGAGCAATTTTGAATGATGCAATAGTTATGTTTTCAGCAGGCGCCAAAAAATGCCATGAAGGGTGCTATGGCACCCATGGACGCCGGGATGAAGCAAAACACATAGTCATCGTCAAATGTCAAATAAATATTTTTGTGGAACCCCTAGTTCCGCTGCTACAGTGGCCTGGCTAGGCCAGTACTGCTCACCCATAAAATCGAACTTTAAAGCCAGGTCGCAACCTCTAAATATTATCAGATTTGCTTCAAACTTTGTCAAAGTTATTTTCTGGTGAGGGAGCATCGATTTGGGGGGTGCCGCATTAAGATTTTGAAGGTTCGTGAATTTTGAAACACCCTACCCTGCCCTGGTACAAAATATCAACTGCTTAATATGAATTTAGGAATCATGGAAAATAAAAGAATGTAAATGCAAACAAGGCAATACATAAACAAAGATACACACATTCGTTCATACATAAGTTGTTAAATGAGTCCATGTCACTTATAATAATGATGTATTTTTTCAAACACAATCTTAATATGTTGGAAAAATCAACATCCTATACCCAGCGGCAAAAATAATCACTAAACAGTGGTCTTAGAATATCACATACCTTTTCAGTATCCTTTGCAAAGGAAGTGAGGATTCAGGGTCCTGAATAGAATCTCTATTACCAACTGCTTCCTCACTATGCCCCCTGAAAGAATTCCATGACTGCACAGCACAAAGAATGTCTTTCTTGGCTTGAGCAAAATCTACATACTCCTTTTCCCATATCTTCTGTAAATATAAAATGATAAAATTAAGAAACAGAGTTCCAAAGATCCAAAATAAATGGGCTGTAGGGTGGTATGGATAGTAAACAGGAATACCCAATCAACTCGGGTAATATCAAATATCATTTTTGAAGAAAATGAACTTTTTTGTTCATATGTACATTTATACAAATATGCAATGTTCTCCCAAGAAATATTTGCATTTAAAATAATTACTAAACATTGTCTACTATGTAAAACACTTGAAGTGAATCAGAATATTGACTGGACATCAGTGGCACATTTGTATCAGTTGAGGCCCCTAAGTGCTGTGGTATTATGGCGCCCCTATTGCTAGAAAATTTTGTGTATTGGGTGCCCTTAAACATTGGGGGGCCCAGGAGCATGCATAGTGTGCCTATGCCTAAACACACCACTGCTGGACATACCGTCTGCTTCAAATGTGCCCATGTAGAGATTATTAATGTGTGTACAGGCAGTCCTCGACATCCGTACATAATGCGTTCCTGAAAATGTGTGCGGAAGTTGAATGTATGGATGTTGAACATAGATTTACATGTTATAGGGGGGGTTCTGTTCCCAGAGAGCCAAAAAATATAAAATCTCTAATTATGGTATAAATGTTTAGTTTTTTGAGCAGGGGCCTTTTAGACACAATGGTCAATTTTATAATATAGAGAGATAGGGAAAAATGGAATAAAATATTTAAATAATGGCACAAATAAACACTGCTGTACAGATAAAGATGGCGATGCAGCAGAAACTGGTGGCTGGCATCACCATCGCGAAATATTTGTTTGTAATTTTGCTGACGTACGAAATTCCGAATTCGGCGTATGGAAGGCAGTTTAGGGGTGTCAATGTATAATGTATGAAAGTGCGAGTTTTTTTTCATTAAAGCATTTTGCTATTTTCATAGTTTTTTTGTAATATTGCCGAATCATGGCCACAAAGAGAGTGATGACTGAAATGAAAGAAAAGTCGGTAAAAAGAACGAAAAAAGTGATGTTTGGAGAAGAAAATTGAAGTTTTAGATAGGCTTCATCAGTTGGTAAATTACTTGGTGTGACCGAGACCACAATAAGATTGATAAGGAAAGTGAAGAAGCGATTACAGCTAGTGATGCAAGTGGTACTTCAATGAGTACAACAGTGTGTTTTGTACCTAGAAAGAGAAGGCTTTAAACATGTGAATCAAGACCCAAACTTCCAAGAAAATCTCATTGAGTTCATTGGTCATTCGCGAGAAAGCCAAGCTACTGCACAATCATTATGTCTCAAATTATTTTGAGGTCTGCTAACAGAATATCGCCAACGTCATCGAAGCATGTCCAGATCGGTTCCTTGCTCTTTAAAAAAATGTGGCGCTTATTCAGAACGCCACAGTACATATTGTATTATTATATTTGTCCTTCTCCTTCACAACTGAACACACACTCGACCGGCTTAAGCCCAATGAGTCCGATTGAAGCTAAAGGTTCGCCACTTTCGACACACCTAATTATTTCCATCATTGTCTCAATCATGTTCACTTTATGAGCCCTACATTTCTTTTCACTTGTATTAGCACTTTCAGTTTTCTGTTTCTCACTCATGTTTATAAAATAATAGGAGTAAAATGCACAAACAAAGAAACACTGCTGTACGTACAAACAAAGATGGTAACGTTGCCGAGACTGAATAATAATAATTTATTGATTATTAACTGACACTACAGTGGTATTAATCTTGTCAAATCTCAGTACAATATTAAAAAACATTAAACACAAATCTTACATTACATAGAATACGTATATTATTACACAGCATACTTTAATTTGGTAATTTATTAAAAGTGTTGGCTTGGCAGACGGACAGCACCATTATGTGATAATGGTTGTTCATCAGCTGATGTACGAAAGTCCGAATTCGAAGTACGAAAGGTGGGTAGGGGTAAGAATTTATAATGTACAAAAGAGCGAATTGTATGGATGTCAAATGTATGGATGTTGAGGACTGCCTGTGTGTGTGTGTGTGTATATATACTACTTAATGTGTGCTTCCATTCTGCAAGCATCTTTAAAGTTTAGCATATTTTCAATTTAAAATTAATCCCAATGAATTTTGTACAAAATCATGTAACTGTATCAAATTTTACTTTGTAGCTCATTTAGAACTGCATTATAATTTTATTCGTTGCATAGGACAATTATTTGGCAAAACGGTCGCTAAGATTTCGAATTTTAACGATATTGGATTTCGTCTTTCTGTTGTAACTACAAACCCATAATTCTGCCAAATTTCATGTTTGTATCTCATTAAAAATTGCCGCATAATTTTCACATTGGTATGGGTCATATACTGGGCAAAACCGCCCTTAAAATTGCGAATTTTCTCAATGTCTTATTTTATCTTCGGTTACAATAAAATTTTTATAACCAAGGCAAATTTCAAGTCTCTACGTCATATGGAGCTGCCTCATAATTTTTGTTCTCGTATGGAGCAATACTGGGGAAAAAAAAAAACCCCAAAAATAGGGATTATTGCAATATTGGAATTCCTCCATTAGGCATAATTGAACATTAAAGGAATTAAAATATATGCCTCTGATTCCCATGAAAAGCTTACCCATATGAAAGCATTAAGCCTGTTGCCCAGGAAGCCTATTGTTAGACCCAGAAAAATTACCACTTTTTTGCGATAAAAACTATAAATTTATGCTAATTCTACTCGGATTTGAATTCTGTCTTCAAAAATAAGAAAATACAATTTATATCCCATCCGATAGTTTAAGCCTCGAGTTCATATCCTGATGGGAAATAATTTTAAAATGCAAATATAAAAACCTCTGCACCAATTTACATGTTTTCTTATGGGCAAAAAGGGGCCAAAATTGCCCCTCCAAATAGGAATTTCGCCAGTTTCGGATTTTTTCCTTCGGTTATAACCAAAAACCTATATTCCTACCAAATTTCAAGTTTCTAGCACATCTGGAAGTGCCTCATAATTTTGTATCCTCCTATATCTATAATATATAGATGCTTCTTACACATGATATATATATACTAGTTAATGTGTGCTTGCATTCTGCAAGCATTTTCAAATTTTAGCATTTTTACAAATTCAAGTTATTCCCAATCGATGTTGTACATAACCATATAACCATGTCAAATTTGGAGTTTGTTGCTCATTTAGAAGTGCTTTATAATTTTAATCCTCGTATGGGGCAATAATGGAGCAAAACCGCCCCTAACATTATGAATTATTACACTCTCAGATTTTTTCCATCTGTTGTGACTAAAAACCCATAATTCTGCCAAATTTCTAGTTTGTATCTCATTAAGTGCCTTATAATTATCACACTCGTATGGAGCCAAAAAGGGGCAACACCACCCATTAAAAATTGGAATTTTTCCAATTCTACAATTTTATCTTAGTTTGCCATGAAAATTCTATAATCGTGCCAAATTTCAAGTCTCTAGGTCCTATGCAGCTGCCTCGCATTTTTTGTTCTCGCATGGGGCCGAAAAGGGGCAAAACCGCCCCTTAAAAATGAGAATTTTTGTAATTTTATAATTATACCTTAGGTTGCAATGAAATTTCTATAACCGTGCCAAATTTCAAGTCTCTCGGTCCTATGCAGCTGCATCTCCTTTTTTGTTCTCGAATAGGGCGATAATGGGGCAAAACAGCCCCAAAAATGAGGATTATATCAATATCGGATTTCCTTCATTAGGTGTAGTTTAACATTAACAGCATTAAAATATAAGCCTCTGATTCCCATTAAAAGCTTATCCATATGAAAGGATAGAGCTTGTTACCAAGGAAGCCTATTGTTAGACCCAGAAAAATTAGTAATTTTTTGCGATAAAAACTATAAAATTACGCTAATTCTACTCGGATTTGCATTCCGTCTTCAAAAATAAGAAACTACAATTTATATCCTATCCGACAGTTTAAGTCTCGAGTTCGTATCTTGATGGGAAGTAATTTTAAAATGCAAATAGAAAAACCTCTACACCAATTTACATGTTTTCTTATGGGCAAAAAATGGGGCAAAAAGGGGCCAAAATAGCCCTTCAGAATAGGAATTTCGAAAGTTTCGGATTTTTTCCTTCGGTTGTGACCAAAAACCTATAATCCTACCAAATTTCAAGTTTCTGGCACATCTGGAAGTGCCTCATAATTTTGTATCCTCCTATATATATATATATCTATAATATATAGATGCTTCTTACACATGATATATATATATATCATATATATATATCATATATATATATATATATATATATATAGGAGGATACAAAATTATGAGGCAGTTCCAGATGTGCTGGAAACTTGAAATTTGGTAGGATTATCGGTTTTTAGTCACAACCAAAGGAAAAAATCCGAAACTGTTGAAATTCCTATTTTGAGGGGCCATTTTGGCACCTTTTTGCCCCATTTTTTTCCCATAAGAAAGCATGTAAATTGGTGCAGAGGTTTTTATATTTACATTTTATAATTACTTCCCATCAAGATACGAACTCGAGCCTTAAACTGTCGGGTAGAATATAAATTGTCGTTTCTTATTTTTGAAGACAGAATGCAAATCCGAGTAGAATTAGCGTAATTTTATAGTTTTTATCGCAAAAAATTGCTAATTTTTCTGGGTCTAACAATAGGTTTCCTTGGTAACAAGCTCTATCCTTTCATATGGGGAAGCTTTTAATGGGAATCAGAGGCTTATATTTTAATGCTGTTAATGTTAAACTACACCTAATGAAGGAAATCCGATATTGATATAATCCTCATTTTTGGGGCTGTTTTGCCCCATTATTGCCCCATTCGAGAACAAAAAAGGCGATGCAACTGCATAGGACCCAGAGACTTGAAATTTGGCATGGTTATAGAAATTACATTGCAACCTTAGATAAAATTACAAAATTACAAAAATTCTCATTTTTAAAGGGCGGTTTTGCCCCTTTTCGGACCCATGCGAGAACAAAAAATGCGAGGCAGCTGCATAGGACCTAGAGACTTGAAACTTGGCACGATTATAGAATTTTCATGGCAAACTAAGATAAAATTGCAAAAATTTCTATTTTTAATGTGTGGTTTTGCCTTTTTTCGGCCCCATACGAGTGTGATAATTATAAGGCACTTCTTAATGAGATACAAACTTGAAATTTGGTAGAATTATGGGTTTTTAGTTACAACAGATGGAAAAAATCTGAGTGTAATAATTCTTAATGTTAGGGGCTGTTTTGCTCCATTATTGCTCCATACGAGGATAAAATTATAAGGCACTTCTAAATGAGCAACAAACTCCAAATTTGATATGGTTACATGATTATGTAAAACATCGCTTGGGAATAATTTGAATTTGTAAAAATGTTAAAATTTGAAAATGCTTGCAGAATGCAAGCACATATTAACTAGTATAATATATATATATACTAGCTTTTCGTACCCGGCTTCGCCCGGGTGCATTTCGGACTGCAAATAGTTATACTTTTTCCCGCTTAGAAGACAGCTTGAGAAAATGATACATACTAAAACTTCTCCTCTCCTTTCTGTAAACTACATTAAGGAGTCTTGAAATAAAGTGGAAAGAACACGAAACGAACCAATACGAAAACTACAAAAACCACCATGAAAAAAGAAATGAATTAAACGCTTACCAATACCCGGTAGAAAAGGATGTAAACCGACAAATAAATAATCGTGGAACATAAATTAAGAGTACAACTGAAGAATATAAGTTCAATGTAAAAACCACCAAGAAAAAAGAAATGAATTAAACTCTAACCAATAGCCGGCATAAAAGGTGTAAACCGACAAATAGGTAATCAAGGAACAAAAATCAAGAGCACAACCAAAGAATATAAACACAGACTACAAAATGAACAACTAAGAACGAAAACAAAGAAAACAAACAAAGAACACAAAAAATGGACACGAAACGAAAGCAAATGAAAACAACAAACTAACCAAAACCAACCAACGAATAATCTCCTAAAGCTCAATGTATCTGATGATGGCGACTGACGCTTTCTATTCAGTTGCTAAATAAACAACCAACAATCACAAAATAGCGTGTCGTAGTGATGAGTAAATATTGATTACGCGGAATATGAATTTTTATGTCAACATAATAACGGGAGAACCTAAATAAGAATACCTATTATTACTCTAAATAGATATAAAATTATTGATCTTAATTGTGTTTTCCATCGTAATTAATTGAATAATTTATTGAGATATTCGAACGAATCGATTTTAAATAATGTAGTAAAATGTTTTACTTTTCTAACGTAATTAATTACGTGAGTGTATCGGTAGTGTTTACATTTTACCCATGGAACCGCATACACGAATTCTTAATTTTAGTTCAGAAGACATAATAAAGTTCAACAAAAGTATTATTCAAATAAAATCTTTCGAAATTCACTGCGTTACGTGTTCAAAATGTTAATCTAATTTAGTTCTCGTATTAAAATAACAATTACTCAAGAGTGAACCTTATTTCCAATTGATAAAACTTTCTTTTAATTCAAAACGATATTATATATTACAAAAAAGTATCTAATTATCATTGAAATGCAAAATGGATGAGCATGGGAAAAAACTTGCATGTTAGCATGAAATGCTCAATTCAGTTTTTATTGATAAACTGATAAAACAAAACACAAAAACTTTAACGTAGTAATTTAATCATATATCTTCAGTAATTTTCACTTAAACAAAATATGAAATAAAATAAGACAAAAAGCATATAAAAACAATTTAACTTATATCCAAACATACCTATAATGCAAATGACACGATTACAGAAAAAGAAACAGTTCACTAATGTTTATTCGCAGAATTAACCTGTGTATAGAAGACCATAGATAATGAAAGAAAAACATACAATCAAATCAGAAGATATTAAATGAGTATTTCATCAACTATTCTACGTTTACGACATGTTTATAGTTCAAACGTAATTTGTTTACGTCGGTTGCTAAGTATATCCAAATGCTGAGCAATAATGAAAATAAGATTTTCCCTTCAATTCGTCTTATTTGATCTGTAAGCCCCTCTTTAAAAAAATTATTCCAAAAGAGGAGATAATTTACCACAAAAAAGTCTGCGAGAGCATATGTCTGCGATATGTATGTAAGGAGTTAAAAATTCGAGAAATTTACGAAAAAATTTTAAATGGAAATCCCATATAAACGAAAATATTTTATTATAATTAAATAGTACACCGAATCGGTTTAAAAACCTTACTACACCACCGTACACATGATAACGGTTAATATGACACCTTCCTCTTTTTTCTGCGTGTTGTAGTTTCTGAGCCTTAGCAGAACATACATACATACATACATACATACATACATACATACATACATACAAACACCTTACTTTATAGATATGTATATATATATATATATATACATATCTATATATACAGGAAGGCCTCACCGACTCTGCCATCGCCCTGATGATCCCCAAGAATCCCCGTACCCCCACCTTCTACCTTCTTCCTAAAATTCATAAACCTAACACCCCTGGCCGTCCCATTGTTGCCAGTTTCAACTCCCTACGGAGCGCATATCCGCATTCGTGGACTTTCACCTACAGCCTCTCGTCCGACTACTGCCATCCTTTATCCAAGACACCAACCACTTCCTCCAACGCCTTAAGCACCTCCCTTCTCCCCTCCCACCCAACACCATCTTGGCTACCATTGACGTTTGCTCCCTCTACACCAATATTCCCCATGATGACGGACTTTCTGCCCTCAGAAAATTACTTGACACAAGACCTGACAAAAGACCCTCCTCCCATTTCCTATTGCACTTGGCAGAAATGGTGCTGAAAAAGAACAACTTCTCTTTCGGAGGGCACCATTATCTCCAAATTAAGGGTACAGCAATGGGCACTCGAATGGCGCCCTCTTATGCCAATTGCTACCTAGGGGAATGGGAGACTCATTTCCTCAACACGCCTCTCAAACCACTATTGTGGCTGAGATTCATTGACGACATCTTTTTCATCTGGACCAATGGACCTGACTCCCTCCAATCCTTTTTGTTACGCCTCTCCTCTCACCCCACGCTTTCCTTCACCTACCATACCTCCACCACTAACATCACCTTTCTGGACGTCGACCTTTCCATCCAAGACGGAAAAATCCGCACCGGCGTCCACATCAAACCCACCAATAGCCTTCAATACCTTCACTTCGAAAGCTGCCATCCCCTACACACCAAAACCTCGATCCCATATGCCCTAGCCCGCCGAGGATTGAGGATTTGCTCAGACAGGAGGTCTCTCTCAATATATTACTCCATCCTCGAAGATGCCCTCCTCAAACGCGGTTACCCACCGGGCCTGATCTGTGACCAAATCCGGAGGGTAATCACACCGGTAACCACCAAACACCACCCTCACACTCCTCCTATTCCCGATCTTACCCCTTCTCTTACCCTTACCACCCTCTTCCACCCCGGGATTCACGAGGTCCTCAAGGAAATCCTTCATGCTGCCCACCCAATTCTTACTTCCACCTCCCACCAATCCCCCTTTACTAATTCCCCCATTCTCTCCTTCCGCCGGCCTCCTAATTTGGGAAACATCCTGTGGAAGAAAGAACCCCCCACTCCCAGCCCTCCATCCGCTGCAGGATCTCAACCCTGCGGCAAACCCCGTTGTCTCACATGCCCCATCCACCCACCCTCACTTTCATTTACCAGCCCCTCCTCCAACATCACCTACCCCATCCCCTCCAGAAGTAATTGCACGACGAGGAACGTCATTTACCTCCTCACCTGCACACTTTGTCCTGCTTTCTATGTTGGCCTCACCAGCAACCCCCTCAACATTAGAATCAATGGCCACCGGAACAGCGTAAACACTAACCGTCCCCTTCCGGTGGCTTCTCACGCCAATTCACACCAGGCCACCTTCAATAATTGCTTCACTGTAAGGATTATCCGTGCCCTACCGGATCATACCCCCGCTCCCCTACTTCGACAGTGGGAGTTGGCCTACATCTTTCTCCTTAACTCTTTCTCCCCACCTGGTCTTAACCTCCGATAACCCTATTGGCCGTCCCTCCTACCCGTCTCCTCCTATCCCCGAACTTCTCTCATTACCCCTCCCCCCCTCCCCATATCCCCCCAGTGTGTCACTTCAAATAGTATATGTTTCTCCGTCGCTGAAGAAGGGCATCAGCCCGAAAGCTCCATTTTTGTGTAGTTTTTGTTCTTTTGTGTTTTTCGTGTGTCCTCAGCACCCCCAGCGGCTCTTCATTCTAGGTAAGTGTCCACTGGGCTTCCTCCAACACCTTGTTGCTACCTTTATTATTACCTTTCCTTTTCCTTAAGTATTTATATATATATATATATATATATATATATATGTGTGTGTGTGTGTGTGTGTGTGTGTGTGTGTGTATATATGTGTGTGTGTGTGTGTGTGTGTATGTATATATACATATACACATGTATATGTATATATACATATACACATGTATATGTATATATATGTATGTATGTATATATATCATCATCATAGGTAGTCTGTCCATTGACAGGTCCGTGATTATTCTAGGTTAAACTTGGTTCTCCATATACTCCTATTTTCCACAGTTTTCTTCATGACTTGATAGCTCTCTTTCCCTTTCAAGTCGTCTACTAGCTGAAACCTTTTCCTACCTCTTTCTCTTTTTCCATCCAGTTATCCTTCTAGCACTTCTTTAATCATGCACTCTCTCCTCAGGTAATGCCCAGTCCAGTTCGCCTTCCTCTTTCTGATAGTCTGTATAATTGTTCGCTTCTCTCCTATTCTTCGTAGTACTTCCTCATTTTTCACCCTGTCTGTCCATTTTATCTTCAGCATTCTTCTCCATGTCCACATTTCGAAGCTTTCCAAGTATTTAATATCATTTTTCGTTAGCGTCCATGTTTCTGCTCCGTACAAAGCTATACTCCATACATAGCATTTTATCAACCTCTTGCAGATTTCCTGCTTTATATTTCCCGTTAGCAGGAATGCGGCTTTTGCTTTTGTTATTCTAGTCCTGATTTCATCTGTACATTTTGCTTCTCTTGTTATGATGCTTCCAAGGTATTTATAATCTGAAACTTGTTCTAATGGCTTTCCTCCAATACTTATGTCCAAATTTTCTTCTTCTTTACTTGATATTCGCATGACCTTGGATTTTTCTGTATTAATTTCCATACCATATTTTCTACCTGTTATCACTAGTCTATTTATCATTTTCTGGAGTTCCTTTTCCTTTCTTGCTAGAAGTACTTGATCATCCGCGTATTTCACTGTTCTTATAATCCTTCCTCAGATTTTGAAATCTCCCATGCCTTCTAACGCTTCCTGCATTAGTCTCTCTCCATATATATTGAATAGAATCGGCGATAGACAGCAGCCCTGTCTTACTCCTCTACCGATATGTACTCTGCTGGTGTCCGTATTCTCCAACCTGACCTTTACAACTTCATTCAAATATAGATTCCTGACCAGTCTCCTGTCTTTCCAGTCTACACCTATATCCTTTAATATCCTCATCAGCAATACCCAATTTACTCTATCAAAGGCCTTCTGCCAGTCGACGAACCATATGCAGCAATCTTGACTGTACTCTATTGCCCTTTCTGATATGATTCTCACTACACCGATAGCATCTCTTGTTCCTCATCCTTTTCTGAAGCCGAATTGATCTTCTCCTAGCATTTCTTCGGCCTTTTCCTCTAGTCTTTTATTAAGAATCCTCGTGATGATCTTCGAAGTGTGTGACAGTAGGGATATCGTTCTGTAGTCCTTACACTGCATTGTCTTTTGCTTCTTCTTTAGAGGGATCATTGTTACATCTAAGAAATCCTGAGGCCACTCTCCCGAGTCGTAAATCTTGTTAATTAGTTTCGTAATCACTTTTAGTCATTCCGATCCCATGACTTTAAGTACCTCTACCGGTATTCCATCGCTGCCTGTAGCTTTTCCTTTCTTTAGTTCCTGTATCGCCTTTTCTACTTCGCTTTTCATAATACTTGGTCCCAAGTTGTCTTTTTCAATGCAATTCTCTTCTTCCAGTTCCATTTGTACCGATCCTGCCTGCTTTTTGTATAGTTCCTTAATGTATTCTTCCCATACCTGTGCTACATCCTTTGGTTCTGCGACTATTTTCCCATCTGTATTAATAATTCCTTTACCACGAATCCCATTAGACTTCTTATCTTCTAACTCCAGTTCCCTAGTGTACATCATATCGTATCGTCCTAACTTCTCCATCTGTTGTATTTCCTCGCATTTTTCTTTTATCCAATTTTCCCTAGCTTTAACTGTTACCCTTCTCATCTCATTGTTTATGCATCTATAGTTGGCTCTACCTTCTTCACTGTTAACGTTTTTCCATTTTCTTCTCTTATCCTTTTTCTCCAGCATTTCCTTAGTGATCCATGGTTTTCTGATTTTTTTCTCTTGTTTCCCAATCTCTTTATTCAAGGTATCTTTGATGCTGGCTTTCACTTCCTCCCATTCTGTATCCACGGTCTTCGGTTTGTTTTCCAAATTTCTAAAGCGATCTTCCAACTTCGTGCTGAAGGCATCTTTCCTTTCTTTCAGTTTTTCTAGGTCCCAAGTCTGTCTATCTCTTCTCGTTTTCCTTATTTGTTTCAGCTTTGTAGTTACATCGACTATTAGAAGGATGTGATCTGAATCAATGTCTGCTCCTGGTAATGTCTTAGCATTCTATCTCCTGGGATTTTCCATGTGTACAGCCTTCGTTTATGGTTTCTGAACCATGTATTAGTCACTACTAAGTCGTTATTAACACAGAATTGAACCAGTTTTTCTCCTCTTCGGTTTCTTTTCCCAAGTCCGTATTGACCGACAACATTTTCTTCTTGTCCTTCACCAACTATGCTGTTCCAATCTCCCATTATAATGCAGTTTACCCTTCCTCTTCCGTCTTCTTCGTAAATCTCGTTAATTTGTTCATTCATCTCCTCAATTTCTTCTTCTTCATGAGTGGTCCACTGGGAGCTGCTTATTTTTGTCACGCTCTTCATCATATCTTTCCTAAGTGCCAGAGCTACTCCCCTTGCCCAACTATTTCCTCCTGAGTAAACTACCATAAATTCTTCCAAGTCGAACTGTCCTTCTCCTTCCCATCTAGCTTCGCTCAGCCCTATGGTATCAATCCTATTTCTTCTTATTTCTTCTTTCAGGTTCTCTAGCTTTCCTGTCTTCCTCATGGTTTTTACATTCCAAGTACCTAAGCGTAAGTTACCTTCGACAAATGCTTTCCTCAAGGCAGTCCCCGCCCGGAGATCCGACTGGGGGACTATGTTACCTCCGGAATATTTTACCCCGAGAGAACTCATATTGTCCAACCATATAATCGTTACTAGGGAATTTTAATGTGGTAGTTTCCCTCTTGCTTTCCACATCGCAGTACTGTAGCCGTTCAAATCGTCCCGTTCACACCTACAGCTCTATTGGATATAGACGCAGCCTACATAATTTGTTTTCGGCCCTATACCATACTGACAGTACTGCTGCCTACTGTCAGGCACCGATGATAGCTTTTTCTTTTTTTTTTTTTTTAAACCTCCATTGGTGGGGTTTGAAGCCCGGAACTTTGTAACGGAAAGCCGACACGCTAACCACTACACCACCAGTGCATATATATATACACACGTACGAGGCTTGTCTCAGAAGTAATGAGAATGATTTATTTTAAATTCTTTTATTGAATTTAACTACAATTAAACGTGATCTCCTTCAAAGTATGCTCCTTGGAAACGCACACACCGGTTCCAGCGGTTCTGCCAATCCTGGTAACAATTCTGGAAGTTTTCTTCGGTTAGGGTGTTCAGAACTTGCGTCGTGGCTTTTTGGATGTTGTCTACCGTCCCGTGATGTTGACCTTTCAACGGATTTAATCTTCGGGAAGAGGAAGAAGTCGCTTGGAGCCAAATCTGGGCTGTAGGGTGGATGTGGGAGCACTGGAATTTTTTTCTTCGCCAAGAACTCTCTAATGGACAGCGCGCTGTGACATGGGGCGTTGTCGTGATGCAAGATCCAAGAGGCGGCGATGTCAGGTCGCACGCGCACAACCCTTTTCCTCAGCCGGTCGAGGACCTCCCGATAAAAACTTTGATTAACTCCATGGCCTGGCGGTACGAATTCCTTATGGATGATTCCACGATGATCAAAGAAGACGATGATCATCGACTTGATCTATGATTTGCTCATGCGAGCTTTCTTCGGTCGAGGTGAAGGTTTCGTGTGCCACTCTTCGCTTTGCCGTTTTGTTTCCGGATCGTACTCAAATACCCACGATTCGTCTCCTGTTATTACTCTATGCATGAAGTTTGGTTCGTTTTTCAACAGATCCAACATTTCATGGCTAATGAAGAGGCGATTCCCCTTTTGTTCATCGGACAAGTTCTTGGGCACCATCTTTGCACAAATTTTTCTCATGTCCAACGCCTCAGTCAGAATGCGATGTTCAGAATCCTTACTCATGCCTACCTCGTCTGCAATCATCCTGACCGTTAACCGTCTGTCTTTTGCCGACACACAACGCACCTTCGACACACTTTCATGGGTTTTCGATGTGGACGGCCTTCCCGAGCGACGGTCATCTTCGACGTTTTCTCGGCCTTCTTTGAAAGACTTGTGCCACCTAAAACCCTGTGCTGAGGAAAAAGCATCATCTCCATAGGCTCTCCTTAACATTTCAAGCGTTTCTGAAGGAGTTTTGTTGAGTTTGACGCAAAATTTGACTGCAAATCTTAGCTCGATATTTCGCTGCATTTCTGGCGAGACGTGGTGTTTGAACGCGACCTTGAAAAACCAGCGATAATGCCAGTCGCACTCCACCGAACAGACTGAAATTGGTCTTGTTGTGCAACAAACACCTCCACTTACACGCGTGTAGCCACAACAATGGTGCAGTATTGCCAAATAGAGCATTGGAAATTTCATTCTCATTACTTCTGAGACAAGCCTCGTATATACATGTATATGTATATATATGTATGTGTGTATATATATATACACACACATATACACATGTATATGTGTATATATGTATATGTGTATATATATATATATAAATGCTTAAAGAAAAGGAAAGGTAATAATAAAGGTGGCAACAAGGTGTTGGAGGAAGCCCAGTGGACACTTACCTAGAATGAAGAGCCGTTGGGGGTGCTGAGGACACACGAAAAACACAAAAATGACACAAATATGGAGCTTTCGGGCTGATGCCATTCTTCAGCGACGGAGAGACATATACTGTGTGTGTGTGTTTGTATATATGTGTGTGTGTGTGTAAATATATATATGTGTGTGTGTGGTGTGTGCGCGTGTGGTGTGTGCGTGTGTGGTGTGTGCGCGTGTGGTGTGTGTGCGTGCGTGTGTGTGTATAATGGTGGCAACAAGGTGTTGGAGGAAGCCCAGTGAACACTTACCTAGATTGGAGAGCTGCTGGGGGTGCTGAGGACTGATGAAAAACACAAAAGCACAGAAACAACACAAATATGTTGTTTTTGTGTTTTTCCCTCAGCACCCCCAGTGGCTCTCCAAACTAGGTAAGTGTCCACTGGGCTTCCTCCAACACCTTGTTGCCACCTATATTATTACGTTTCCTTTTCTTTAAGCTTTTATATATATATATATATATATATATATATATATATATATATATATATATATATATATATATATATCTCCTTCACCGTCCTGCCTCTGGCAGTACTTCTCGGGGCGGTCTTCCTCTCTTGTGTAACATATATATATGTTACGCAAGAGAGGAAGACCGCCCCGAGAAGTACTGCCAGAGGCAGGACGGTGAAGGAGAGTACTGAGAGATCACGTGACGCGGAAGAGAAGAGTGTGTGTCGGACCTCGTGGTAGCGTGGGCCGTGTGTTGGCTCGTGGAAGAGCTTCTGCTGGAGGGCAGAATGCTGGTGTAATTCGGGTTTAAATAAAGTTGGAGAGTGGTGTAGTGTTTTCTGACAGAGCAGCGGCGGGATCGGGATCAGATAAGGATAAGAAGATCAAAAACCAGTTTTCGGAAAGGAGCATGTCGTGAGAGAGCCGACTGTTTGCCGATGAAGACTGTACTCCTCCGTAAGTACGTGAAAGAAAAGTGATTCCCGAGTGAACAATATCCCAAGTATAACTAGGGTTGTGAGCGTCGAAACAGACCTGAAAAAGCGAAATTAGCGAAAAAAAAGCGACTGCATGGCGTTTAGTGGGGAACCGGAAATGACGTATCCAGTGGCAGGAACAGGAGTAAGCGAGGCATTCTTGACGCGAGCAGCGAGCTTTCCTGAGCTACCGAGAGCGATGTCGACGCCCTCTGTGACCCGACCAAAGAACCACTTAGCGCCTAGGGCGAGCGATAACGACCTTGAACGTGAGATTCTACGATGAGAAAGACAGTTGCTGGAGAGAGAGCGCGCGTTGTTAGACCGCAAAAGAGAAATAATGGAAGCGGGACATTGTAGTACGATGGCGACAACTGTAGTTGCTCACCGAGACATGGCGGAAAGATTGTTGCCCGAGTTTGACGCGTCGACGACCTTAGGATTTACCGCCGAACAGTGGGTGCGGCGAGTGGAAGGGGTCGCTTCCGCGTATTCGTGGGACGATTCCGTATAATTCCGCGGTGAATAAGCTGAGAGGAGTAGCTAAATTGTGGTTAAATAGTGTCGCGGAAGAAGTTTATTCTTGGGAGACTTTTAAAGAAAGGTTACTTTATAGCTTCCCATCAACAGCTGATCAGGCCGATGTCCACATGAGTCTCACGAAGCGGAAGAAGCAGCGCGACGAAACCTATGAGTCATACGGGTATGCCATGAAAGCGATGGCGCGACGAGGTAACATAGATAAAGAATCCTTGATTAAATACATTTTGAACGGCTTAGGTGACAAGGAATTAGTAAGGTCGCTGGCTTTGTGTGAGTTCAAAGATGTTGAAGGGTTACTGCTCAAGATAAAGCACTATGAAAGTATTACAGAAAGAGCGAGATTAGGTGAAAGACAGTTTTTAGCTAACCGTTATAGTGTCCCAATTGAACCGCCAAACGAAGGTAATGTAGTGAGGAGAAATAAGCAGACAATGCAGGCGAGGTGTTATAATTGTAACGGCCTGGGACACATGGCTAAGGATTGCCCGGAACGACAGCAGAGCAGGCGATGTTTCCGATGCAATAAAGAGGGACACATGATGAGGGATGCCCTCAGGGAACCCAAGTTAATAGACAGAATTTGAAAATGAAAAGGCGAGTCCAAAGAATTTCGGTGCCGAACGACCAAATTAAAGACGAATATTATAAATGGATAAAGGTTAATGATGAACAAGTTGTTGGGTTCATTGATTTAGGGAGCGATGTTGTGACCATGAGGAAAGATGCCACTGAACAGCTAGGTGTAGAATACTTTGCGAGTCAAAAAAGTCTGATTGGATTCGGCTGTGGGAAAAGTAACGTAATAGGCTCCAAACAGTTAACCCTTGTTGTGGACGACGTAAGCATTGAGGTAGAAGTGCTTGTGGTCCCAAACTGTTCACAAGACGATGCCATAATTCTAGGACGAAGCGCCCTAGACCAATCGGGGATTCGAGTTGAGAAGAGCTATCAGAAACTTGTAATTAGGAGAGAGACTGATGTGCAGGAGGAAGAAAGTAACTTGGAAGCCAAAGTTCGAAATGTCAAAGAGAGGACTGGGATAGAAATGGAAGAAATAAATTTGAATAACGACCTGTCTGAAGGGGAGAAGGATGCGGTATACGAAATGGTGAACGAGTATCGAGAATGTTTTGTGAAGAATTTGAGTGAACTGGGTACAGTAGAGTCTGCCAGTTTCGAGATAGAATTGTTGGATAACCACCCTGTGAATTTAACCGCTTCCCTGATTACCCCGAGTATACTCGGATCGAGACTAGGGTCAAATTCTGACAACCCCGAGTATACTCGGGCTACTGTATTTTTTCCGTTCCTTTCGCGACGCAACCGAGTTTTTTCGGACCTTCGTATTAGTTTTCGTTCCGACCGTCAGAGGTCACTCAGAGAGACAGTTTAGATTTCTCGGAGCGGGTTTTTCGAAATATCGGGGTACTGAACTCACACGGTCATTTGTACCGCTGACAGCAAAATTTTCTCTTTACAACCCAGTTGCTTCGATTGCTACTCCAGATGTTCTTTACCCTACCAAGGAGACCATCCATTGCTAGGTCATTCGCTCTGAGAGGGTTTTTCCCATGCATTCTTTCTTTCCTCAATTCCTGGAAGGTCCTTCGCCTCACCCCCTGGAGATAAGTATGCACCCTTTGGGATCGGGCTTTCGAATACCTTTTCTCGGTAGTTATTCGTAGAGCTTTCGAGTGAATACGTCTAGCAGTTTTCCTTCCGTTTGTGCTCCCTAGCATTTTTATTATACCGTTGTTTTTGTTATATTCTGTTATATTGTTATATTCTGTTACATTTTTACGTTTTGTTATTTTGTGATTTTATATCACTTTACTTATCCCTAATGGAGCGTGAGGAGTATTCCGATAGTGATATTGACGCTGAGGAGATTTCCATTGAGGAAAGAAATGTTAGTTTTGAAACATAAATCGAGTTCAAAAACTTCGTATTTATCATAATATGAAAATTTTAAAGTTAAATAAAATTTTTAATAAAATTTATTGTTAAAAAATGAATGCATTTCTTTTATTGTCTAACTGTGATTTTTCCGAAACTGAAATAAAAAAATATGACTTTTTTAGATCCTAAAGTGTAAAAAAAATCGTCAGGGAAGCGGTTAAGACCGTATCGCCTACCGTACGCCCAAAGAGCGACTATGCAAAAGGCAGTCGATGAGTTAATGAAAATGAGTATCGTGCAGGAGTCGACATCAGAATACGCAAGCCCAGCATTGTTAGTGAAGAAAGCTAACGGAGAAGACCGGCTGTGCGTCGATTACAGAGCACTGAATTTGAAGACGAAAAAAATAAAATTCCCCATGCCAGCCATTGAGGAACAATTAGACGCGCTTGCAGGAAACAGTTATTTTACCATTTTAGACTTGGCGTCGGGATACTATCAAATCCCCGTGGCCCCAGGGACGAGACCCTTGACAGCTTTTGTCACCTCAAGTGGACTGTACGAGTTCAAAAAAATGCCTTTCGGAGTAGTAAACGCACCTGCAGTGTTTAATCAAATGATGAAAAGGGTAGTGCGAATGACAAAACCAGGAGAGGTCCTAGTCTATATGGATGATCTGTTGATACCCAGCAAAACGGTGAAGGAAGGGTTAGAGAGATTAGAAAGACTGTTGCAAGTACTGAAGAAATTGGGGCTAGCGCTAAAAGTATCAAAATGTGAATTTTTCAAAACCAGAGTAGACTATTTGGGCTTTGAAATAACCAAAGATGGGATCCGACCAGGTGAGAGAAAAATTCAGGCAGTTAAAGAATTTCGAAGGCCGGAGAATGTTCACGAAGTGCGACAATTTATTGGTTTGACGAGCTTCTTTAGAAGATTTGTACTAGGATTCGCTACGTTAAGCAAGCCATTAACGCTCTTGACGAAGAGAGATACAGCATTCGAGTGGACAGAGAAACAAGAAAACGCATTTCAAGAGCTGAAGAAAAGATTAATCGAGCGTCCGGCACTTGCGTTGTTTGATGTAAATGCCGAATATGAAGTTCACACTGATGCCAGTAAGAATGGACTAGCGGGGATTATCTTACAGCGTCGAGAAGGAGAATCGCAAAAACCTGTGGCATTTTATAGCCGACAGACGACAGATCTAGAGAAGAACTATCACAGTTATGAGCTAGAAGTGTTGGCAGTAGTTGAAGCCGTAGACAAATTTCGAATGTATTTATTGAACAGACCCTTCAAAGTTGTTACTGACTGTAATGCTTTAAAGACCACCATGTCCAAGAAAGAATTGTTACCGCGGATAGCGAGGTGGTGGCTTCGATTACAAGAGTATGATTTCACGATCGAGTACCGACCGGGACGCAACATGAGTCACATTGATGCCCTCAGTCGAAATCCCGTGGGAGGTTCCGAGGAACCGGATACAGCAGACTTGAAAATCTTCACGTTGCGAATAAATCAGGATGATTGGTTACTAACGATGCAGCTGCAGGATGTAGCTATCCAGAAAATACATCGCACCTTACAGCAACCTGCGGTCGCCAATGAGGATAGGCAGATCCACACAGACTATGTGCTGAAAGACAACCGTGTCTGTAGAAAGGTAGACGGTGGGGTCCGTTGGGTTGTGCCTAAGAACTCTATTTGGCGCATTCTAAAGGGAAGTCATGATGACATGGGACATTACGCAGAAGAGAAAACCCTAGAACACGTGAAGAGATATTTTTGGTTTCCGAAGATGAGAAGAAGGGTAAAGAAATATGTTGCAGCTTGCATTGAGTGTGCTTATCATAAGAGACCGGGAGGTAAAAAAAGAGGGGCAGTTGCACAGTTTAGAGCGTGTAGCCATCCCATTTCACACAGTTCACGTGGACCACTTAGGGCCATTCCCAAGGAGTAAAAGGGGCAACGAGTATGTTCTCGCGTATCAAGACGACTTTACAAAGTTCATCCTACTAAAGGCAGTGAAAACCACAAAAACCAAGCCAGTGTGTGAAGCTATCAGTGAGATTACGAGTTTATTTGGGTGTCCTGAGCGTTTAATTACAGATGGAGGTACGGCATTTACAGCGAAGGAATTTGAAGGATTATGCGAAAGAAACCAGATAAAGCATATAAGAATGCGACTGCTACCCCTCGAGCAAATGGACAAGTAGAGCGATCAAACGCATCCATTACAAACGCCATATCCACTATGTATGCACAAGAGGATGGAGGCGACTGGGACACAAATTTGAGAAACATCCAATTCGCCATGAATTCTATGTCAAATAAAACTACAGAGAAGAGCGCTTATGAGCTATTGTTTGCTTATAACCCAAGGAATTCATTGCAAAACCGTGTTATACTGGTGTTGCAAGAAAGCGAACTCGATGAGACTAGAGAGACCTTAGGCGACGCGAGGGAAAAAGCGTTAGTAAAGATATCAGAGACGCAGAAAAAACAGAAGGAGCATTACGATCAAAGACATAAGGTGCCAAGAGTGTACCAAAAGGGAGATTTAGTCATCGTAGAACGAGAAGCTCAAGCGACAGGGTGTTCGCGAAAATTAGCTCCGAAATTTAAGGGTCCGTATCTTGTCTCAGAAGTGCTAGCTCGAGATAGGTATTCTCTCATGGATATACCAGGGGCAAAGAGGACACAGCGAGCGTTCAATTCCGTGTTTAGTGCAGACCGAAAGATACCCTGGTGTAAGCCCCCCCAAGGCGAAGTAGGAGATGACGACCAGGCCGCGGACAGCCGAGGGAAAGAAGACAAGAAGCGGATGGAGAACGGCGCGAGCGCCAGAGGAGCAGTTCAACCGGAGGCAGACCGGACCGGGACCGAGGACGGCCCCGATGTCAGGAAAGGCCGACTGTTACGCAAGAGAAGACGACCGCCCCGAGAAGTGCTGCCAGAGGCAGGACGGTGAAGGAGAGTACTGAGAGATCACGTGACGCGGAAGAGAAGAGTGTGTGTCGGGACTCGTGGTAGCGTGGGCCGTGTGTTGGCTCGTGGAAGAGCTTCTGCTGGAGGGCAGAATGCTGGTGTAATTCGGGTTTAAATAAAGTTGGAGAGTGGTGTAGTGTTTTCTGACATATATATATTCATAAAAATTGAACTGCACCAGGCTCCACACTTATAGAGGCCCCACGCTCTTTTAAAAAGCATTTGTTGTACCTATAAAGTACATGCATTTTTACTTTCTTATCGCAAAAAAATTCTAACTCAAGATTCTAATGGAAATATGTTTTACGTGTACCTGAGTCCGAAAATGTGGTTTTCACAATGCCGTCTGTCTGTGGGTCTGTCAGTCTGTGGGTATGTCTGTTCACAGTTCTAGAGTCTAAATGGTAGGGCAAAAATTAATGATATCTTGTACTTATGCATTTTATCATACAGAATAGAAACTATGAAGAATGATTGAAATTGCTCAACAAACAAGGGCAGTTTATTCTAGGCAATTTTAACAATTTGATTTTCTCAAAAATGGCTCCAATGATTTTGAGCAAATTTCGTACAGATACTTGAGTTTACATCTGCTATGTTACTACTCGGTTCATATTTCTCAAAAATTAATATAAGTCTAGTTTACTCTAGGCAACTTTAACAAAAATTGGATTTTATCAAAAACAGCTAATACAATTTTCATCAAATTTCATACAGTTACTTGTGTTTACGTCTGCAATAATACTACATGGTTCATATTTCTCAAAAAATTAATATAAGGTTAGTTTAATAACTTTAATAACAACTGGATTTTCTAAAAAACGGCTCATACGATTTTCATCAAATTTCGTATAGTTATTTAAGCTGATGCTTATAATGATTCTACATAGTTCATATTTTTCAAAAGATAACTAAACAACGCATTAGTATATGAGAAAGTTTGTACAATGTATAATGTACCAATTTTTCTTTAAAGCTGAAAAAATACTGAAATGTTATAATGAGAGAGAGTGCTTTAGTTATTAAAATTTACTATTAAAAATTTTTGACACTTTGTATCGTGTATTGTGATTTTCCTAGCCGGCTCTTGCATCATCTACGACTTTTATTTCACACTGACTATTAAATAGGGTGATAATATTCCAGTGAGGTGAAAACGAGACATTTCCCGTCATTTGTAAAAAAAATGGGACAAATTTTCGCATGACTTTTTTAAATGGTGGATCAATCACTAACACGATCTATAGTGAAAAAGGCAAATACAAACTTCCCTTACAACCTGGAACATGCCAGGCTAGAACTAAACTCATGATCAAATGGGATTCTGACTAGCATCGTAAGATGAAACTCGGAAGAGAATATGTTAGGGGAAAACCTGGGCAGCATATTTAAACGGAGACCAGGTTTGCCACCTCAAATTTATCAATGACCCTGAGATTTCCTAATCTGACAACTGCGACTACATATTATTAACTTTCGTTGTTCGTTTGATAATCTCCATATTTCCAAGAATCCTACATTTCTAACAGTGATATTAGCCGTACTCGATGGACTTCAAAAAGGGACAAAATGGCTTTTTTGAGCAAAACAATGGGAAATGACTAAGTTAGTAACAAAGTTACGGAAAAAAATGTTGCCCTGTGCAAGGGCGTACCGAAAAATCTGGGAGCCCACCCGCAGCAAGTAATACAGGGCCCCCTATGCACGGCTTCATCAGTACGGTTTGAATGATTGGGGGCCCATAAATCTCGGGGACCCCCAAATCGCTGGGGTTGCAGGGCCTATCAGTACACCCCTGACCCTGTGTTTCTTTATACGTGGTGTGATTGAAAAGTTCGCGCAGTAGCACAATAATTAGGAAAGGGGGTACTTACATGCTATTCGAATTTGTCCCCTTCAAAGTAGTCCCCCTGAGACTGCACACACCGACTCCAGCAATTTTTCCACTTTTGGAAATTTTCTTTCTTCAGTGTTTGTAGGACGTTTTCCGAATTTTCCTGAATAACTTCGATAATATCAAATTGTTTTCCTTTTAGCTGAAATTTTAGCTTTGGGAAAAGGTAGAAATCGCAGGGGGCTAAATCCGGCGGATAGGGGAGTACGGAAATTTTGTCAGAAACTCGGTTACAGAGAGCGCGCAGTGGGCCAGCGCGGCACAGACATGCGTCACATTTCCAATTCTTTGGTTAAAATCTTTTGAACCAAGTAAAAGGTCAAATTTAGTTCACTAGCCATCTCCCTGATTGTCAATCAACGATCGCTGCACACGAGATTTCGAACCTGGACGACATTGTCATCAGTTATGGAGGTCGATGGACGACCAGAACGAGGATCGTCTTCGATCAATTCACGGCCAAATTTAAATTTGGCATACCACTTAAAAATCGCTCTCTTGCCAAGAGAATTGTCCCCGAAAGCCAATTTCAGAGTTCAACAGTCTCCGTAGCCGATTTGCCTGTTTTCAGACAAAATTTGATGCAAACTCTTTGTTCCAATTTTTCGTCCATTTTCTATGAGTTAAAATACGGTGAAGTGACTGAACACGTGCTCACTTAATCGGTTACTACTCAGCACTGAAACGATGGAGGGAGAAGTGACGAACGGCGTTGTGTTCAAGACAAAACAAGCATTCTGTCCCCCTACCACCACCAATCTAACTTCACACAGTAACCAGCGGTGGCGCTACTGTACAAACTTTTCAGTCACACCTCGTACAAATCAAAACCCCAAAGTTACGAAAAAAAACTTATTTTTTTATTAGAAATCTCCAAAAGAGAATGATTAACAGAAGAAAAATAATAATATTACTAATCAATAATAATACAGTAATAATGATTACAAAAGAAAAAGATAGTTTAAAATACATGTAATTTAAAATAGATTAAATTATAATACTTTAAAATCCTAGTTAAAACGCACAATCTCGAAATGATGAAATCGCAAATGGATGGAATCGCAAATAGACGGAATCGCAAATAGACAGAATGTTGAATGTATGGAATCTCGAAATTTAATAAGTATTTATTTAAAGACGATCCTTTAACAACATAGCATTAACCATTTTAATATTCATCTGCTAACTTGAAACATAACAGCTCCTGTTTAAATATTTAAAATCGAATAGTCCAGACGAAATTTGCTTTCTTTGGAAGAAAACTGAAATCTGAATGCGTGCTATCGCGAAGTTTTGTGCATCATATAATGTTGTAGAAAATATTGTGCAAAGAGACATATTCATTGCCTTCAGCTGATTGTGGGATTAGATAAAATTTTTATCAAAATACAGACGGCTGGCATGATCATATTATGGGGAGAAAATTTCATGTTATAATAATTTTTGGTTTTAGAATCCGCATTTGTTTACAACAGGTGGCTGTTAAAAATAACAAGTAATAATAATAAGCGGCATCCACTTTACTCTGGAGGAACATGACCTTCCTTATTTTAATTATTTCTTATGGAGAAAATTCTCTCACTTAATGTATTTTCGCTTAGTCATGTTTTTAAGGAACGCAACTACGATGCTAAGCGACGGATACTTGTACTTGTTTAGAACAATTGTTTTCCATAATCAATGTCCTAAGAAACATATACAGTGTCACTTTACTATATTTAGGGGAAGATTTTTTTGCCTATTGGAACGTATCACGCCTTCTATAATTGGAGTCAATAAAAAATTGTGCAGTGATTTTTCCCACACCTACGCACTTAATGAAGCACTTGTCAAAAAAACGCGACGAATAATGCCTGCCCATTGAATAGCGTCCCCCTTCGTTATCGCCGCCATTCGTAATCGCCGAACAGAAACGCTAAAGGCTCTCCTCGCTTTTGGCTTGGCTCCATAGTTGCTCGCCTTATATAGCACGAATATCACCCCTATTTCCCATTCCTCCCTCTTCCTATGGTTATGTAATCTACTCAATCAATTAACCAATACCGAATTGAGGAGTCGCCTGTTCAAACTACCCGCCAGACCTCCTCTCATCAGCTGACGTCACGTGATCTCCGCCTTCGCCGGAGCGACACGGTTTTTCGCCAGCAGAATATACTCCAAGAGAGCTGAATGAGTGTCGGTCTACGCTACGAGCTTGCTGTTTGTCGCAGAGAGAGAAGAGAGTTTTCCTCGTAAACCGTGTGTGCTGAACTATTCCTGTGGACACCTTGTAACTATAAACCATACCCATGAAGTGATTTACGTTGCGAGACAAGTTTTACGTCTCAAGTCTGCTTGCCTTTCGTTCTGTCATATATACTTAATTATAATATATACTATGTTATTCATGTAATTCAAACTACGAGACAAGTTTGTGTCTCAAGTCTATCTGTTTTCGTGTTTGTTATAATTTGTCAGTAAAATATAGCAATTAGTTAGAGATTGATGTGGCGTTCTAATTGGTCGCCACAATTGTAGCTCGATTTATGAAAGGTTTTTGAAGAATCTAACTCTTTCCTAAATCGGGATCTACATGTAAAAAGGGTTCACCTGTTTTGGGTGCTATATGTATTTCATATATGAGAAATGGGGAACAAAAACATGATGTGATGGCATACTTTCACATACATTAAGGGTAGAGGTTTCGAATTAAACCAACTGTCGTGAGTCACCGGACCAGATCATGACTTTGAATTTCATTGTAGGCTTATCTCTACTATAAATATTTTGAAGAATGTGTTTGTGTATTTGTGCATTTATAGCACAACTACAAAATGTAGAAGCAAGAAGAAGTTGCCATTTTAACCTCAATAAAAAGTTAATCAAAATGGGAGGGTTTGTAAAGTGATTTGAACTACATTTTTTATATAAAAAATGTTTTTCTCTTTTAATTTTTCCCATTTAAATAACACGGGGGTGACTGTATTGTTTGATTAACAATTTACGTGACAACTGTTATAAACAATGCATAATATTAATGAAAAGAAATATGAATAATATATACCTAATATAAACTAAAAGAAATAATATATAACTAATATAAACTAAAGTAGCAAAGAAAGAAACAAAATGTGGCATAGTTCTCCAAAGCAAAATGTTTTTAAAACTACGTAAGTAACTTAAATAATTAGGTGTAGATTTTCCACAAATTGTGATTTTGAAACCTTTGAAGATATCATCATAAAACTTCGCATAGGCAAATAATTTTATCCTGCGGATAACATATGCTATATGGTGATAACAAACTCGGGACAAAAACATTTATTAGGCTGAAAGAATAAACTTTATATTTTTTAATAAGACAATGTTTAGTTTTTAATCATGAAAAACGTATTTTTATGTTTCTAACAATGGAAAATGCTAAATACCATGACAACAAGACCAATGCTTTTAAATGGGAACTGATCTCACATGCTGTACCATGTGCATTTGAAAACCAAGGTTTCCAAGCAATGCTGGCAGGGCCGGCTCAAGACATTTTGGCACCCCAAGCAGATTTTAATTATGGCGCCCCATCGATACATAAATTTTACATTAAAATTCAGTAGTTTACTAGTATAATAGGATATAATTATTTTGAAGTTTTGTGTATTTTATGATTAAACAGTTTAATAAAAAACAAGGTTTTATTCACAGAAAAATAAATTTGAAATGTCACAAAGAAATTATAAATTGAGCGATACTTATTTGAATGACAATGAGATTGATTGGAACTATTGTATTGATATACATATGCACAGATGGGGCTCAATCAATGGTTATCAAATTTGCTGGTGCAGTAAATTTCATAACGAAGGTATCAAAAAATTCCACATAGACACATTGCCTTATTCATAGACAAGCACGTGTTACAAAATGCATGAATAAAGGCAGTGATGAACTTATCTAAAGCTAATGGTACAAATTGCTCTTTGAATGAAATAGAAAGGATGAAATTGATTCTTGATTGCAAAATGCACTTGGGAGTCTGTGAATACTGCAAAGGAAGGATGCAGGGGAAAAAACAGCGACGAAACGAATGGAATCAAGCCTTATCTTGGAAAGACGTTCCGAAAAAAATGATTTAAAAAATATGGGTTGGGATGAAAAGCTGGCTTTATCGTAAATAAATGAGACTCCAATTTTATGACTGATTACAAATTTCAACAGCAAGATGAACATAGTCTATTACTTAGAATCATTACAACAAAGGACAACTTTCGTTACAGAAGCAGCTTACGAATAACTTGCTATGTAATTGATATATTTCTATCGAAATAGGAAGGAGAGCTTGAATTTTGAACAAAATCTAGAATATAATATAAAAAAATTTTGCTATATTTGTCTTACTGCAATATATCCATTAAAACTTTTTCATGTTAGAAAATACAGGATTTTTATGAGAGATAATGAAATACAGGATATTTGGGCACCCTGTATAATTTTAAATATACAGGACAAGATCTTGAAATACAGGAGTCCTGTAAAATACAGGACGAATGGTCACCTTAGATATATAAGGATATAAATTATAAGGCACTTCCAGATGTGGGTAGGTAATCAGTCAGACTTACAAATTACCTCTATGCATGTGCTTCATCGACTATGAAGAAACAAGGAGTAGAAGAAATGTACATAAACTTGATCAAAAATATCTATGAAAATGTAACATCGGCTGTCTGGCTGCATGAAGAAACAGGTGCCTTTAAGACCGAGAAGGGAGTGAGGTGGGCAGAGTATTATTCTTTATCTAGTTTATGTTAAAAGAAAATATATTGCAGTTTATGTTTGATTACTACTAAGATGAGATATCCAACTTCCCATTATGTATAAGCAATTAACAAAAAACCGAGGTGATTGTTATTTTTCTTATAAAAACATACACTGCTGAAGGCAAGGCTTGCTTCTTACAACCAAAAATCCCATTGTCCGAGTGTTGCATTCTTACTCTCTTATGAATGACAATTTTAAAAGGAATAAGCTTTACTTTGAAAGGAAAGGATATGAATTAGGGAAGTCTTCATTACTAACTGCTCTGCATTTACTCTTCATAGCTAACGATGCAAAACATAGGCATGGAAAGTAAAAAGTCATTCTGCATAGAATTTATTACAAGTTTTTTAAAAATATTAAATTGTCATTTTAGAGGATGAATATAACACATGACATTTTGGGTCATATAAAAAGAAGTTTTCATTGAGAATATCTTCACCATACCTTGCTTGAATGCAGCAGCACTTTTTTTAGCCACTCTGGTTCATACTGTTGAGGAAGAGATGATGAAGTGTAAGAGTCATAATCCCCTTCCAGCCACAGTCCAAATGCACGAAATAGTCTGAAATGAATCATTATAACCCTCAATTGTAACACAATTACTACTCTTTAATAAATTATGTCAATTAATTCCTAGCAATATGTTGTGCTGTTTAGTACGTTTATCATCTAGAGTGAGATAAGGAACATGTTTTTTTGGCACATTTCGCTTCCAGCATGAGCACCTATTATCCTCGGTCTGTCCGTCTGTTCGTTCTCGGCTTCTATAGAACGGATTTTCATGAAATTTGATATTAAGGACTTACAATCAAATATAATAAAAAATCTCATAAATGAATCACGCACGCCAATCAGGGGTACCACTTTACTGGTGACAAAAAATTAACTTTCTGTCATATCTCGTAAAGTATTGCTCATATCAAAATATTTTACAAATAAAAGTTGTAGAACTAGTAAAGAGGAGTATTTCCTTTCCTATACATTTTTATCGTAGAAGTAGCCGTTATTGAGAAAATCAAACAAGAATGTCTTAATTCAAGTTGAACCTGGAAATTTTCTTGCATGGGTACTTCTTCATTGTTGCTAACATAATCTCAGAAACAAACGTTTAATTTCCCTACATGTGCATGCAATATTTTTAAATAGGAAGAAAATGGATTATTTATGATGAAGAAAAAACTTTTAAAATGCTATTTCCCTTACGTACAGGTATATAATTTCTTTCTAATACTCCACTGCGCCCATTTGTGATATGTTGTACACTTTCCTAACTTGTTGTGATTTGAGGGTGAAATTTCAAAGGCAATACGCTGTTAGTGGACTGTTTAAAAAAACATTCCAATCAAGCTGACAAAGGACTTATTGTCTGATAAAATTTTACCTCTAATTTCTAAATGTGAAAACCGCATACCATTGGAGAGTCTCTGATTCTTCCTGCTGTGAAAGAGGTTATCAACAATATGATGGGCCCTGGCATAAGTGACATAACATCAACAATTCCATTAAGCAACAATTTGATATCAAGAAGGATTGATGAGACGGCAAGTGACATCAAAAGTAAGCTATGTATTGATTTCAAGACTACCACATTTGCATTAAAACTTGACATTTGCATTAAAATTTGACAAAATTGAAAACCTTACAAAATAAATTCATAAGACCCGAGGCAGATGATGGTTGGACATAAATAAATATCTGGTGCTGAACATCGCAAAAGAAAAGCTAAGACTCAATTAGAACTGAAAAATCAATCCGGGTCTTTACATAAATTCCTCAAAGATCTAGCATTGGGAGAATCCATAACAAGTGAAAATGCAGTTTATTTCATCAATCATAAAAATACACACAAAATCAAAATAATTGTATACTATTAAACTAATAAACTATGTTCATATAACTTGTATGACTCTATGGGCGGCATAATTAAAATCTGCTTGGGGCACCTGAATGTCTTGAGTCAGCCCTGTCTAAGCCTATAGCACGATTTCAAATTTTCAATTAAATGTGTTTAGTTCAACACAAATCAACTTCTTGAAGTTTACTTGATAATAAATTTAAACAAAAGTTTAGATCGACGTGAAATAAATTATGGATTTGAATAAATAGATTTTTATTATTCCCTATAGTTTTCGACTAACATATAATAAAATTACTTACAATTAGTAAAAAAAATTAAGGGGCGCCATATTATACCTCGTCTCAGGCGTCGAAATGTCTGGGCACGGCCCTGTGTGTGTGTGCATGTGTGTATCTATAATATAAAGATGCTTCTTACACATGATATAAACGAGGTGCTACCCAAAAGTTCCCGAAATGTATCTTTAAAAAAAAGTAGACTTGTCCATAGTCCTAATCGCCACCGTCATCTTCAAAGTAGTCCCCTTGGGAGCATACACTACGATTCCAACGTTTCTGCCACGAACGGAAGATGTCGTGGAAGTCTTTTTGTGTCAGCGTCTTCAGCACCTCCTGCGATTCGGCCTGGATATCCTCTACGGTGTCAAATATTTGCACCTTCAACTTGATTTTCATCTTGGGGAAGAGGAAGAAGTCACAGGGGGCTAAATCAGGCGAGTAAGGAGGGTGGGGGACGGCCGCCATGTTTTTGGAGGCCAAAACGTGCTGCACAGCCAGAGCGGTATGCACGGGCACATTGTCATGATGGAGAACCCAGTTGTTGCTGCACCATTTCTCTGGCCGCTTTCGCCTCATGTCCTCCCTAAGCCACCTCAGGACGTCGCAGTAGAACTTCGCATTGACGGTCTGACCTGGAAGGACGAATTCCTTGTGGATAATCCCATCAATGTCGAAAAAGCAGATCAGCACTGGCATAACATTGCTTTTGACTTGCCGCGCTTTCTTCGGTCGGGGTGAAGATGTACTCTTCCACTGGGACGATTGCTGTTTTGTTTCAGGGTCGTACCCATAAACCCACCTTTCGTCACCAGTTACGACGTTAGAAAGGAAGTCTGGGTCATTTCTGACCTGCTCCTGAAGTTCCATGCAGACTTCCAGCCGATGCTGCTTCTGGTCATCAGACAGCAGCCTTGGCACAAATTTTGCAGCAATCTGCCTCATGTTGAGTTCGTCCAACAAAATGCGCTGGCATGTCCCGCATGACTATCCCACAATGTTACAAATGTCATGGATCGTTTGCTTACGGTCCTCGAGGATTGCCTCATGCACTTTTTTAACATTTTCCATCGTTGTGCCGGTTGAAGGCCATCCAGAATGTGTGTCATCATTCAGTGACGTTTGGCCATTTTTAAACCAGTTAAACCAGTCGTAGGTTTGTGTCTGATGCAAAGCGTCATCACCAAATGCTTGTTTAAGCATTTTGTGAGTTTCTGCCGCACTCTTGCCAAGTTTCAAGCAAAACTAGATGCACACGTCCACCATTTCTACGAAAAAAACATTGCAAAACAACACAAACACAACGTTATAAAAACGCATAGAACAAAAGAATGCGTGCACTCAGCACGAAGCCATGTCCACACTGGTTCACAAAGGATACACACAGCCCTACTGAATGCCAATAGTTCGTACTACAACCGGTTCCCACTCGACGTTACACTTTCGGGAACTTTTGGATAGCACCTCAGACATCTTCCTTCTATAAGCACTCTTCTTACAGAGGAGGATATATGATCTAGGATACTAGTGAATGTGTGTTTGCATTCTGCAAGCATTTTCTCTCACCTTAAAGTAAAAACAAAAGCCTAGAAATAATTTCAACGCATAAGTTTGAATCTCGGCTCCGAATTACGTGCTTTTCTGTATTGAAAATATTTGGGCAAAAACAACCCCTAAAATTTATAACGTTAAACATTTATAGGTTTTTAGCATTTGTTACGGATAACTGACATTTATGCAAAATTTCATGATGTAGCACCTCTGGAAGTGCATTTATATGAATATCATTGTTTAAATTTATGAATTTTTAACAGCCACAACAATAAATATTTCTAAAATTTTCAATGTTATTTACCACCGGAACATTATTCCCTAACCCTGTTGAAATCTTCAGCTTCCTGGATCTTCAGAAAGTACATAAACATTAGGCAATTTGTTAAACATTTAAGAATTTATTACGTCCGAACAAATAAAGATTTTCAAATTTCTATATTCACATTTTCATTATTTGGCAAATTCTACATGTGGAAAAAATTTCAGCCCTCTGTAAAAAGAGTCGATATAGAATGATAGGAGGATATTACTGTCCGGCCCAAACTGCTATAGTTGGTCAGCTGAAATTTAATAGACAGGTGAAGCAAAAAAATTATCGGATGAATAAATACAAAGTTGCAACAACGTTCATTTTCTTGGCTGTAAAAAATTATAAACTATTTTACTAATATTTCATTGTTTAGGTACTTCTAAATGAGCTATGAAACTGAAATTTTTTCAAGAGGTAGAATTTGCAAAATAATGAAAATGGGATTATAGAATTTCAAAAATTTTTATTCGTTCGGCCGTAATAAATTCTCAAATGTTTAACAAATTTTCTAATGTTTATGCACTTTATTAAGATCCAGGAAGCTGGAAATTTTAACAAAGATAGGAAATAATGCTCCGGTGGTAAATTACATTGACAGTTTTAGAAATGTGTATTGTTGTGGCTGTTAAAAATTAATAAAATAAAACAATGATATTCATATAAATGCACTTCTAGAGGTGCTGCAATGATTAAATTTTGCATAAATGTGTGGTATTCTTAACAAATGCCGAAAACCTATATAAGTTTTGTAGTTATAAATTTTTGGGTTGTTTAGGTTCACTATCGTACTCCCCAAACATAACTATACATGGGGCTTAAATTTTCCATTTTAATTCTTCCACACATAGTTAGATATGGATACTACTTACCCATTCTTATTTAATACGTTGCTATGCTTATATGCAAAACAAAAAGACTATTGAAAAGTTAAGGGCGTCTGGGAAGTTTGGGGATTACGGCAGTGAACCTGTTCCCAAAATTGAATTTATTGGATTATATCTTTCTTATTTATCTTTATTATTTATCTTTATTTACTCTGTTAGAAAAGGACGAAATTATTTAATTCTTCTGAACATTTCTGTGAAAACCAGGCATACAATATTTTATCCAGTTCCTCAATTTTTGGCTTATGAAGCGTATGATGTTTATTAATTGATTTACTCGTCTCAGAAGATGACACAAATTTCATTAATTTAGCCTTATGAGCATTGATATCGTAGAGCGTGGAAGATCCGATGTTGAATTCTTTTGCTATGGCTGCTCTATTTTTTCCTTTTTCAATTCATTTGATCAGTTCCAGCTTTTGTGTTAGGGTTAAACCAACCTTTTCTCTCCTGTTCCTTGCTTTGAGGTATTTATTTTGATGCCATATTCAATGGAGGTAATTTTTTAAATAATAAAAAGCGAAAAAACTGGAAATTGTAGAAGTACACCAAAATATCTAGACAATGCAAATGGCTTACTAACCAAAAACACCATGCTTACTCGGCAGCCACAGAAGTATACGGAGTAAATACGTAATATATACATCTTATATTTTAAGAAATTTTAAAGTGGAAGTTGTGGTATTACACATATACTATTCACACAAAAATTCATAGAAAAAGAAATACAAAATGACTTGTATTTGTGTAATTGCCGGTATCTAAGGGTGGCCGGTTCTAAATAGCCGGATAGCACAGCTTTTACTGTATGTGTATACGTGTTATATGGGATGTATAGGCCAAAAACAATGTTTCTCGTATATAACATAGTCACTCTTATAACAAAGTAATGAGTCAGTCTCAAATACGTATTAAACGAGTTTTACTGTACTTTCTTAAGACCCAGGAAGCTGCAAATTTTAACAGAGTTAGGAAATAATGTTCCGGTGGTAAATAACATAGCAAATTTTAGAAATATGTATTGTAGTGGCCGTTAAAAATTATTAAAGTTTAAACAATGAAATTCATATAAATGCACTTCTAGAGGTGCTACATTGATGAAATCTTGCATAAATGTGAGGTAATCATAACAAATGCTGAAAACCGAAAAAAGTTTTATAATTATAAATTTTTGTGGTTGTTCATACCCCAATATTGACAATAAGGAAAAACACATAAACCGGCAAGATGCAAACTGTTGCGTTTAAAAATTATTTGTCGGCTCATACTCTTTACTTTAGGGTGAGAGAAAATGCTTGCAGAATGCAAGCACGCATTCACTAGTATCCTATTTTTCTATAAGCACTCTTCTTACATAGGAGGATATACGATATAGGATACCAGTTAATTGTGCTTGCAGAATGCAAGCATTTTCTCTAACCTTAAAGTAAACATAAAAGCCGAAAAATAATTTCAACTCATAAATTTGCATCTCGGTTCCGAATTACGTGTTTTTCTGTTTTGAAAATATTGGGGTAAAAACAACCCCTAAAATTTATAATTATAAAACATTTATAGGTTTTTATCATTTGTTACGAATACCTAACACTTAAGCAAAATTTCATCAATATATCATGTCTGGAAGTGCATTGTTAAACTTGTGCAAAAGGTGGGCTTCAATGAGGCTGAGACAGGTGATATGAAGAAATTACTAAATTCACATTGCAAAGATCTATCAAATGAAGATCTACTTAATTTGGATATGACGAAAGCATCTTCGGACAAGGAAGATAAAGATTCGGAAGGACAGATCACTTGTCAAATTACAACAAATAAACTAGGACAGGTATTCTGTTTAATTGATGAAGCATGGTCAATTATTGAAGAGATGGATCCTATGGAGAACCGGAGTTCGCGTGTTTGCAGGGACTTGGATCAATCGATAGAATGCTATAGGGAAGTTTATAGGAAGAAGCAGAAGTTGACAGTTCAAAGTACATTAGACATATTTTTAAGAAAAAGACCATTATCAACACCAAGCAAAAGATTCAGAACATGCTGACGTAATTCGTGCAAACAGCAACCAGCCTCTAACAGACTCCTAATAAATTCACACAGGAACCTCTTTTTTGGTGAATGTTTAATGAAATTTTTCATTTTTATGGTTAATAATTAAATGAAATCATTTTAAAATTTTAAAAATGTTTTATATAGGTTATCACAATGTAATATTTTTAGCGAACTGATTACTGATGACATTAGATCCAGAAAAACCTTAGCATGGCAAATTTTTGTGGAGTTACATGTGAAAATTTTTGAGTTAGGAACGCATCTCATCATTATTACATGCAGTGGCGTAGCCAGGATTTGACAAAGGGGGGGTTCAGTTTCAGAGCTATGTACCAGACGGGGGGTTACACCGCCGTGGCATGCAGGAGGCAAAACATTTGTACTTTATTTAATGATTTACACACGTGTTCCATAAATCCCTATATAGATTTTTTTGTTAAAAATAAATAAATTGTGTTGCCTCACTAAAATTAAAAATTTTCTTAAAGATATAATGAAATTCGTGGGATTTATAATTAATAAACAGAATATCGCCAACGTCATCGAAGCGTGTGTAGATCGGTTCCTTGCTCTTTAATAAAATGTGGCGTTTATTCAGAATGCAACAGCATGTCTTGGATTATTATATTTTGAAGGGCAAAAATGCAAGTTACATGCTGGAATACGGACTCTAAGAACCAAATCCTAATTTTTTCATATTCCCAATTACTTACCATTCGCGAATTTGCCATTCGCGAGGGTTTTCAGGAACCTAACCCTCGCGGATGGCGAGGGACTACATACTGTACATTCATTTCCTATCATAAATGCATTTTATACAACATTAGTAACAAAGACGTAGGTAGGAATATTGGCACCTATGGCCAAGTTATCAAAATTCGCCTTTTTATAACACAAGTATTTCTATAGTAGCATTTATGTATTATTTCTAAAAACGATCAAGCGAATTACCTTTGAATGTATAATGTATTATTAAAATATAAAATATCTTGTATGCTTGGTTGATGTAACGTCAGTAATAAATATAAACTTTAGCTATAAAAATTAATTTATGTAAATTTTCATCTTAAGGATTCTGGAAAATACTAACAATAAGTCACATTGTCATTTATCCGAGACATTTTAATTTTTAGTTTAAAAACTCATCGCTACAAATACTGTTATTAAAATATGAAATACAAAATTCTATATATTAATGTTACTAGATGCTTTAAATTTTATAACTCCCATTCAGGGTCGGCGCGTCAAAAATTGCCGCCTGAGGCAAGCGTACTTTATGCTGCCCTTTTGCACAGTAACAGCATTTATATTTTTTAGACCCAATGAATTTTCTTAATTCCGAAAAATCTTGATATATTTCAAAGGAGGAACCTTTGGCCTTTACTTTTTCAGCTCCATTCTACAATTTAGTGCATATAATGTACATTAATTTTTGTGTTTTTATTTTCATGCAAGTAGCGAAATGTGGAACTCGTCTGTGTAAAAACCCCATATAAAAACCCCATATAATTCTGAGACGAATCTTATCTCGGCACAAAAGGAAGGAGCCATCGTCCACACATATGTCAGTTACAATGAAACCTCTCAAAGAAATTTACGATGTTTATCTCTTGACCGAGAGTGAGTCCGAGATGCGAGGGAAAGATTCTCGCGTTCAAGTTGCATAGAAAACCCTCTCCCGTTGCCATATCTCCGGTTATAATGAAAAAAATGCAACAATTTTTTGTGTATGACTTCTGTAATGTTTATGAATAATGATTTTGTAACTATAACTTCTATATTAATAATGAGCTGTCTTTAAAAAAATTAGAAACGCAACATTTTTTTGAAAATTTTCAGTCGAAACGTCAAAAAATTGACCTGTAGTAAACTTTTCCCCTATTTGTTTTAGAGAGGTACACCCAGCGGATGATATGTTTAGAAATGTTCACGTTTCTTTGAATAATATTGCATATCAATACATTCAATGGTGTTCACGATACTGTAAGCTATATGAATATCGCGAAAACACAGATCTTGGCCAATGGTGGACCTTAGGTAGTTTTTTGATTTGAAAACTAATTACTATTATTTAATTTATATTATGATTAAAATTCCACGTTTCTACAATAATTATTAGTATTTTAGAATTCCTCTGTTTTCTACAAAATATGATATCACATATACCAATTTTCTGATAAAAATTCTGCCATTATATTGATGAGCGATAATGTACCTAGATTTAAAGTTGATCCACGAAGAAGATGTCAGTGTTACTGGCTGAAACAGTGATAAGGATGCACTTAGTACCCCTCTGCAGAAATTGAGTGTAACCGTAAAACTACACTCGGACAGGCTGCCCCACATTAGACGATACCTCCAGATGTGTACTTTTCGGAGAGTTATCTTCTAACACGACCGAGTCCGGTGATCCCGTAATTCTGACTGGGAACTAATTGTAAGCTGCAGCAAGCAAAGAAAGGCATGCTAGATGCTAAGAATTTAGTTAACTTCTACGATAAAAATGTATAGGAAAGGAAATACTCTTCTTTACCAGTTCTACAACTTTTATTTGAAAAATATTTTGATATGAGCAGTACTTTATGAGATATGACGAACATTTAATTTTTGTCACCAGTAAAGTGGTACCCCTGATTGGCACACGTGATTCATTTGTGCGATTTTCTTATTATATTTGATTGTAAGCCCTTAATATCAAATTTCATGAAAATCCGTTCGGTAGAAGCCAAGAACGAACATATGGACGGACGGACGGACAGACGATAATAGGCACTCATGCTGTAAGCGAAATGCGCCTAAAAATGTGTACAGTAGACAAAAATAATCCATAAATAGCAAAAATAAAGCAAGAATCAGCATTCCGTAATAATTTCAGACCTAAGACGCGCTTCAAGTGCGGCACTTGTTTCACTTTGAAGTATAGATTATCAGCTCGCTGTTTTTGTCTCATATTTACACGGCATTCTTTGTTACTATTTTGTTAATTATTTTTACTAATAAGTTCAATTTTTCACTGGATGTCATAGTTCTAATAAAAACAGGCAAAAAATAATAATAACAAATAATTTTTCGATTTTTTCATGGGAGGGGAGGGTTTGAACCCCATAACCCCCCCCCCCCCCCCCCCCCCTTGGCTACGCCTCTGATTATATTCTTATAGAAAAGTAATTTTCGTTAAGTCCGTTTTTGTTTAGTGCAGAATTTTCCCGGAACGTATCTACCACATTAAACGAGGGATGCCTGTATTTGAAATTTGGAACTGAAATGACAAATACTGTTTGAGTTAAAGCACCCACAAAATTACTATCATATTCAGACACACACACAGACATCGAGAAAATAGTCAAAACGTGTATTTTCGTTGAAATGTCAAATTCGATTTTTTTCATGAATACAATACTTCCTCTATACTACATATATGGAGAAAGTAAAAAACCTTGGGTCACACTGCTTTTACAAAACTTTCATCATTTCCTATGTAATTGAAAAGTTGTAATTCATGTAAAATTTTATCAATAAAAAACGTTTTCTTTGTCTATAACCTGGAAATTGAAATAAATACGCATTTTGTAAGATGCATATGACTCATGCAACACAATTGTTTCATGGGTATTTAATTCCAAGGTATCACCTATGTATTTATGCATGCTTACATTCTTTTTACAAATTAAGCATATAATGCTATCTACTGAAGTTAGTCACTGTATGCCTGTTCAAAGATTTAAGGAGATGCTCATTAATGTCTGTAGTGCCACCTGGCAGCTTATGAACTGCCAGTTGGCCTCTCCTGGTTGATAGGTTCAAAAAAGTAATTTGATTGTTTACTTCAATTATTTTGAGATTATAGGATGTTTAGTGCATCTTCACATAATGTTCAATGGAATTAATCAAGTAATTGAGGGTTGCTTGTATTTGATTTTTTAACCTTTTCATTGTTGTGCAATTATGTTTTATTTGGGTTAAAATGACACATTCTTGCCTGAATAAGTTATCAGGAACGTGAACCTTACTTTTACCATTATGTGCATGGGAAGATTAGGTTTCCACAACATTGTTTAGTTATATGTTGCAGGAATGTATCTCTGCTATATAGAGGTTACATACTGCACGATAACTGAAATACAGTAGAATATCACGTTATCATGATGCAAAGGAAGGTACAAAATAAAATACAATACAGGGAGAATTGAAGTGTAATACGTCCCATAAGGATTGTAACTATTTTTTACCTGGCACAGTGCCTTAGCCAATGTGATGATTCTTGACACGCTTCAGCTGCTTCTTTAGAGTACCATTCAGCTGACTCAGCCAATTTCTTCTTTATCTCCACAAGGATGGCCGCACGAGATGATGAACCTTCAAACAGCAGGTTCAAACTGCCATTTTGAGAGCTGAAAATATTATAATAAGGGCTCATGACTTTTGGGTACCACCAATTACGTTCCAAATGGTTAAGCAGCTGGAAGTTAGGATTGTTGGGTATTGGGCAGTTGGTTATCAGGAGTATGGAAAATAGTCAGATTTATGGGATTTGTATTTTTTTGGGGGCAATATCTTCGTTAGTTGAATATAATCTGTTGCAATTTCAGGCGATATATTTATTGGTGCAAGTGTTACAGGCAGCAGCTTTTCTAACACTACAATAATAGATGCTAGATATTTTCTATGAAGCAGAATTTAACTTTTAGATAATTTTTTATATAACTTGGCTACACATACTCTTGTCAAGCATGAAGTAACAACATTAATGCAGTCTCAGCAATTAAAAGATAACAAAACATTCCGTTAGCCATTATACATATATTTCTTTATAAATTATTCAGTTTACGATATAAAATAGATTTATAATATTTATTGTTGAACAATAATCATTGTCCAAACTTGTTTTTACTATTTAATTTATAAAGCCCATAAATTTAAAATATCATAAAACAATAAGCTTTATAACAATAGTGTAATATATACAACCATCAAAATGAAATCAATTGTTTTGTACTCTTCATTGATATAAAAGATTCACTCATTTTTAGTAATTTCACCAGTGTAAGTGCTCATTGAATTTCAACAGATTTACCGTATCTGCCCGAATACAAGCCGATGTTTTTTGTCAAAATCTATCATGAAAAAAATCACTCCTCAGCTTAAATGCGAGTCCGAGGAAAATTTGGGTAATGGTTAAATCTCGAAGTCTCTCACTGGCTTCACATTCAAATGATAGTACTATATTTTTCATAAAGTAAATATTTGAACTACGATGAATATATATAAAAATATCTTGGCAAGATCGCTTGTGTAAACTGACGGTTACGCAAAATGCATTGACGGCTTTGAATGCTCAACTGTTTGAATTTCGGTAAAACTTTACATAGAACGTGCATAATAATAAAATGCAATTTCTTAAGGCAATGTAAATGCTAATTTCATTGGAAATAGACTTGGATGAAAAAATATCTTGGCGAGATAGCTTGCATAAATTGACGATTACACAAAATGCGTTGACAGCTTTGAACGCACAACTGTTTGAATTTCGGTAAAACTTGACATGGAACATGTATAATTATAAAAATGCAGTTTCTTAAGGCAATGTAAATGCTAATTTCATTGGAAATAGACTTGGATGAAAAAATATCTTGGCGAGATCGCTTGCGTAAATTGATGATTACGCAAAATGCATTGACGGCTTTGAACACTCAACTGTTTGAATTTTGGTAAAACTTTACATGGAACGTGCATAATTATAAAAATGCAGTTTCTTAAGGCAATGTAAATGTTAATTTCATTGGAAATAGACTTATTGTTAGATGAAAATTTTCTTGGCGAGATCGCTGTTACTATATTTGACCTTTTGTGAAAATGAAGATGAATGAAATTATTGTCACTGAATGTGGAACATTATTCAACGATGCAAAATTATTAATTGGAGTAATATTTCAAAATACTTCTTCATTGAAGAAGTATTAAGAAGGGTGGAAGAGAGGAGAAGGATACTTGAAACAATTCAGAAGAGGAAAGGTATTGGTTGGGGCACATCTTGAGAGGAGGAAGTTTGTTGACGACGATGCTGGAAGGATCAGTAGAAGGTGGAAAGAAGAGAGGACGTAGGCGGATAAAAATGATTGATGACCTAAAAGGAAGGGATAGATATCAGGAAATGAAAGAACTGGCAAGGAACAGGGAGGAATGGAGACAACGCTGGTGCCAGGGACCTGCCCAAGGGCAGAGAACCTAATGATGATGATGATTTAAAATGTCAACAACTAAACCATTTCCCATTCATTTCTTCGATCTCGAATAATGTATTCTAAGATGTGCATGAATGCTCAGCACACTTCAACATAAAATCTACGAAATTTACGTTTTTGCCAAAAAATTGGGGAAATTTTTGGGGGGTCAGCTTAAATCCGGGGTCGGCTTCTATTCGGGCAGATACGGTAGTTAATGTACTTTTGCTGCCAATTCTAGGGCATATGTGAGATACACAAAAATTAAAATTATTATTCAAATTACCGTATTTACTCATGTAACCTGCGCACTCGTGTACTCCGCTCTCTCCTATTTTTGGGCTGGTTTGGAGGGAAAAAATTAATTTGAGCGAGAATAAGTTTTTTTTTTAGGTCACCGATTCCCACTCCCTGAAACAAGTTCCGCTCAAGTTAAGCATCTTCTCCCTTCTACGTGACACAATTTATTGGATGATCTCTTTATGATGATACTAGCAGAAATCTCCTCACCGATAGTCCTCTTTTGTTAACACCTTAACTGTTTTTGTTGTAATATTATGCAACTTCGTACCCACTTCATTGTTTTTGATGTAATATTACGCACTGATGCAGAGCTTCACGAACTATTTGTTCATCTATGAACGGGAACTTCCCTACACAGATGGGGAGTTTTTCGCATATCGTCTAGTGAGTAAATATTGGAAGTTTAGGAACAAACGAGTCCAAACATTTGAGATGTGGATTTCCATCTTCCTTTCGAACAATGAAATCTTTCATTTGCAACAAAATTTCACCACTCCGAATTCCTTGAAGTGGATGAGGGAAAAGGACCAAACTTGTGCCTACCTATTCTCCAGCCAGCAAACCCGCAGTAGTCATTGAACTATAGTTACCAGTTAGTCGGCATATTCTTTCTGCCTACTTTTGTGAGTTTTTGCCTGCAGCACGGGCGTAACTTACACATTTCCTTGGTAACATAAATATGCATATACTTCGTAAAGGGAGAATAATGGGAACACTTTGGTAAAAATTCCACTTTATTGTTAAGTTTGTCAGACGATCGGTTTCGGCTTAGATATAGCCATCATCAGGTCAGGAAACAGTTCACAACAGCGTATATATACAGGATGGGTGGAGGGAGAGGGGAGGGGGAGGGGAGGGGAGAAGAGGAGGAAAGAGAAGGGCTCTAAGAGGCAGTGTGAGAGGGTGTGGGTGGAGGGGGGAGAGAAGGTTAGAGGGATCGTTGAGTATGGGGAAAACAGAGGTAAGCAGCAGGGATTGGGTTGGGAATAGATGTTCGTTGATGATGTCAAAAGAGGGAATCTTTAGATGGTATAGAGTTTCCATCTGCTCTAGCAGGTTGAGTCTCGAGCCTTTGTTTTCAACATGAATTATGGAGGGGGAAAAATCGGCAGAATGTCTATTTTCGAGGAATGTTTCGCAAAAATGTTGTGAGCTGATCTCTGACCTGATGATCTCACAAGGGGAGTACCAGGCTAACGGGAAAGAGATTAGTCTGAAAATTTGCGAGCTGGTAGAGCTAGACTTGGGAATCATGATTTATCCCCCTTTTGGGCGTGGACGGTCAATAGTTTAAACAGTAAATGGATTTTTTTATTTAGACACTAAGTACCTTTTTAGTTTTATTTGATCGCTAAGAACGTTTGGCCGTGAGGCTATAATTGGGATGTGAAGTCAGAGGTCTCTGGTTCGAATCCTGGTGACTCTTTTTTTCGTAATTTTTTGCGTTTATGTTATATTTATTTTTAAATATTGTTTTCAATTTGTATTTTATCATATATTCTTTGTTTTTTTACTTTTAACGTTTGTGTTAATTTTTCAGTTTTTTTCGTATATTCTTTATTAGAGTTACTATAATGTTTTAAAAGTTTTTCTCATTTTTTAAAATGCCTTTCTCGTCTTCTATTACTTTCTTAAAAGGGATTTCACAATGAACCCTCACAGATTCCTGAATGATACATATCATAGAAGCAGCGGAAGCAATAATATTTTCGACACTGCGCACATTTGGAGAAACATCGTTCGCCACAGTGACATTTATTCATTTTGACTTCATTAGGAAATATTATCTGATTGACATTGAGGAAGAATTTCCTTTGTTTTGTCAATCGTGATGCAAACCAGGCATAAATAACCATATCTTTAAATATGGAAGCAGACAGCTGATTGTGCACAAGAGCATGTATTTTTATCATGTCCGCTCGACTAGTAATATCGCGTTTTTCTTGCAGTAGAACTGCTGCATTTTGTAGTCTCGAAATAAAGATCTTTACCTGACGGTAAAAATACACGTCGCAAGGTTGGCATATGGGGGTGCATTTTGGCGGAATTACCTTCACGGTGCATGTCGGCTGATTTTCGTCATCGATGAAGCGCTCGCCAATGTAATTTATCAATACATTAACGAAACTGGTATCATATCATAAAAACTGAAAACAGTCCTTAAATAATTTATCACTACTTACCACTGCGACAAATTAAATAAAACGTGCTTTCTTTTACTTGAGAATAACTTTCGAAAGGTCAGAAACCAACTAGAAAGACCGGCGAGTGCGGGAGAAAATCTCACCACAGATCTCCTAGAACAAATTATCACTCACTGGAATGTGTGGTGTATGGCTGATGTAAACCGATTCACCTCATGTGTCACTCATAACATCCAACTCTCTCCCTGCCTCGGCGGCTACTGCTCACCCACACTTCCATCCATGACATTGTCTAGCTCGATCGCTTTATGCACCCGCCGGAGAGAATGTCTTCCGACTCGCGACAGTGCATAAAGCGAACAAGCTCTAGTAATAGCGTTGCCATTACATATTTTTGTATTTTATCTTTATCAGGATTTCAATGTATGACAATGAGACGAGAAGCCAAATACAAGAATGTCACTTTGGCGAACAATGTTTCTCCAAATGTGCGAGGTGTCGAATATATTATTGCTTCCTCTGCTTCTACGATATGTATCATCCAGGAAACTGTGAGGGTTCATTGTGAAATCCCTTTTAACCCTCTTAGTGCTACGGACCGATATATCGGCTTTTGCTACTTGGGCGAAGAGTACCAGGACCAATATATCGGCCCGCGCATAGACCGAAACTAAACTCGTAATAGTTCATCATAGATGCGATAGATGACATTTGAGAATGTCATCATCTGTAAGAGGATGCTTCCTACTTTATAATTATTTTTTTCCTTTTGTTATACTTCCATCGTGAATTTATCACTTAAGCTTTATAAATGGTCATATTTGTGCCGTATAGTCGTCTGCGTGGTATGGAATGCAAATAATCTCGACCAAAATTTTTTTTCTCTCATTGGGATAAGGTCCTGTAGCCACGATTCCTTTTGTATCCTATCCCGAATGTTACTGCCCTCTGCTGTGACATTTTTTACCTGAATAGTATTAATAAGAAAGCGAATAGATGCTTACATGCGTAGGCCATTCAAGAAATGCTGGTGCAACAATTGAATTAGTTCTAATTATACATTTGTATTCTTCAAAGTATAAATAAACTTATTTAAATTTAATAAATAGTGCATGTATTTATAATGTAAACAAAATTTCACGTAAGGTAATAGAAACGAAATATTCTCTTTCGAAGTAAAGGACGCTGACCGTGCGAATACGCGACCAGCGACCAGACGTGCGCACATCTGGTCACGAGAAATGCACATATGGATTATCCCTGAACCCTCATAAAAGAGAAACTCAAGCATTATTGAGGGTCTTGAGATAGAGTGGTAAGGAAAGAAGGACTCTAGTGTACCTTCCACTTCAAGCGGTTTGGGTGCACAAAGAGAGACAGATTCGGAATTTCGACTAAGGAAACTTCCAGGCAGTAAAGAAAAAACTGCATTATACGTAGCGGAAAACGTGATTGGAAGAGAATGAGGTATCGCACAGTGTGCGTAGAATGAAAAAAGGGAGTGCATAGTGTTTGTTTGTCAAGACACAAACGTAAAGTGTACTTTTTTAGAAGTTATTTGTTACTAACTAACATATGCAGACGTTCACTGAAATAATTCTATAGTATTTTTTTCTATTCCTTGCTGATTTTTGCTAATTATATTCTTTAGTTTTTATGTTGTATAATGAAATTCAAACGTAAATTTTTTGTGATATTTTTGTTGCAACGTGATGTGCAATAACTTTTGTTTTTAATTAATAATTTCATGTTAGATTGATTTAAAAATTATGTAGTTTTGAATAATGTATCATTATTTAATAATCATGCAGAAATTAACTTATTACATTAAGTATAATTTTAGTAACACAAATTTTAAGTCCAGTCGGTTATTTGCTCCAGATGGAAACGTCCAGCAAAATATCTGTATTTAATATAATTTTTTGTATTCATTGCTGATTTTTGCTAATTATATTCTTTACTAATGTAGGTTTCATAATATATAAGTTTTAATGCTGTATAATAAAATTCAAACGGAAATTTTTGGTGATAAACTTTTTTTCTTTTTTTGTTGCAACATGATATGCAATAACATTAGTTTTTATTTGATAAATTTATCATTAAAAGAAATAAAAGTTATATTTTTTTAAGATTAGAGTGTTTTTTACAATTACTGAAAATATTAATAATTTATCCTAAGAAATAATTTCACAATCATAATTTTCCTAAGGTGATACAAACTTCAGAAATTGCCCTTGGCACTTCTGGCTCTACCCCCCAAAATTTGCGAGGCACTAAGAGGGTTAAGAAAGTAATAGAAGATGAGAAAGGCATTTAAAAAAATGAGAAAAACTTTTAAAACATTATAGTAACTCTAATAACGAATATACGAAAAAAACTGAAAAAATAACACAAACGTTAAAAGTAAAAAAACAAAGAATATATGATAAAATACAAATTGAAAACAATATTTAAAAATAAATATAACATAAACGCAAAAAATTACGAAAAAAAGAGGAGTCACCAGGATTCGAACCAGAGACCTCTGACTTCACATCCCAATTATAGCCTCACGGCCAAACGTTCTTAGCGATCAAATAAAACTAAAAAGGTACTTAGTGTCTAAATAAAAAATCCATTTACTGTTTAAACTATTGACCGTCTACGTCCAAAAGGGGGGTAAATCATGATTCCCAAGTCTAGCTCTACCAGCTCGCAAATTTTCAGACTAATCCCTTTCCCGTTAATCTGGTACTCCCCTTGTCAGCCGAAACCGGTCATCTGACAAACTTAAGCAATACAGTGGAATTTTTACCAAAGTGTTCCCATTATTCTCCTTTAATATGGAGTTCTACCATGTGAAGGCTACATCCATCAATTTTATCCTGAGTGCCAGGATCGCTACTCAAGCCAAACTTGACCAGAAACTGTTCACTCTACAACATACTGTCTCACTCAACCTGTATTTCATTAGCCACTGTGTTAAACTCGGACTTACTAACAAGGGGAAGGCACTACTGACCCCCAACCGATTTGGCTGAAACTTCGTAGAGATAATGTCCATGACGTCCGATTAACGAAAATATATACATATCAGGGCCAATACCCAGCCGTTTTTATTTTATTAATAAAAATAAGTTATTATTTCCCTAGTCACTGCTTAACTACCGTATACGGTAAATGATCTCGTAGATAATGGTGTTGGCGGAGTGTCTAGCACGCTTGGCTGTAAATCTAAAGATCTGATGTTCGAGTACTTGTCCCGAAACTTTTTTTCATTTTTTCCCGCATTTTCACTTTCATCATTTAAAGTATTTATTACCTAATTTCCTAATATTGCTTTAAGTTTAAATATCCATTTATTTCTAAATAAAATTCCTAATCACAATGATAGTATATATAACTATAAGCTAACTCTATTTCCTCATACCTGTGAATTTCGTCGACTTCTTCGGGCCCCACCAGATCGTAATCTTCATGGAAGTTCATCTCGCCAAGCATATCCACAACACGTGTATAAATTTCTTGGGCCATTACAACACTACGGCCACATTCACTTTCGGGAACTTCTTTATCCGACATCAATCCATTTTTTCAGAGGAGTTTCATGCATCTTTCGCTGTTTCTTCGTCCAAAGGAGGAGACGTAAAAGATGTAACATTTTTGCTCGTTACAGGATTCCCCGCTAAAGATGTTGAAGCAGTATATTCCATTTTTGAATCAGCAAAAACTGTAGTATGTTAGAAATACACTTCGAAACACACTAGTTAAAATGCTCACAATGCTCTGATGAAAGAAGTAACACTGATCTTGTAGCACTTGAGATCGCTCCTATCTGATCCTTTTCCAAATGCTTTCAAAGAATTTTTCGACAATGTCATGATTGTGAAACAATACGTGCAAGACAATAAGTTTCTTTTCATTGTTTAATCATGGGGAGGACAATAATAAATAGCTTTACAATGAAAAATTTATTAACGAGGAAAACCAACAGCTATGTATGCTACAAATAATTCTTCAAAACTGCACATCAGTATATTAAAAATATTAACTATTAAAAAATAAAAATATATAGCGTTATTAAGAAATAAGCATTTAAAATGAAAGTGAAAATGTGGAAAAAAATGAAAACTAATTTCGGAACAAGGACTCGAACAACATACCTTGACATTTACAGCCAAGCGCATTAACGGCTACGCTAGCGCTGCCTATGAAAAGCAACGTTACCGTGTATGGTAACTAAGCAGTGACTAGGGAAATAATAACTTATTTTTATTAATAAAATAAAAACGGCTGAGTATTGGCCCTGATATGTATATATTTTCGTTAATCGGACGTCATGGACATTATCTCTACGAAGTTTCAGCCAAATCGGTTGGGGGTCAGTAGTGCCTTCCCCTTGTAAGTCTCTCCTTGGAAGCAGCCAAAAGATTCTGGATCAAGAAGGAGCTATAACAATGGTATGTGAAAAGAAACAACTTCTCCTACTATATATTCGTCCTCCATGTGGAACTCCTGTCGAAGCTTCACGTCGCAGAATGACAGCTTTTTTAACACAAAGTAAGAGATTATCGAGTGTCACCATTACCAAAAAAAGGAAACTCATTCCCTGGAAACTTAAAGATCTTACTTCTATACAACTGAAGAACTCCTCTAAATCCCCACATCCCACTCCTTTAGCCACCCCCGAGCACTCTTTTCATGATCGTATCCTCAACCTCTCCCAGATGGAATTCTCCCACAGTGAAAGAGAATGTTTGAATTTACGACTGAAACATATCCCTAACTTCTCCCCTTCCCTCAAAGACCTCATACACCAAACACAGGCAGTGGACTGTGAAATAGCTTTCTCTTGTGAAAATGCAGCAGTTAAACATTCAGTTGCTCAAACCCCATGCTACTAACAAGGGAAGGCACCTAAGTGTAAGTGGCAGATCACGACCAAACTTCACAGGATGAAAGAAAACGAAAGATAATTAGACACGTATTTTCAGAAAGGCGTCTAACGAGCCCGCGTTTTCAAGATATTTGCAATTGAAAATTGAAAAACAAGTAGCCTTCCTCGAATGCCATGACGAGCGATACCCTGACGACAGATGGGGGTAGCCTAGTGATAAAGTGTCAGGTTGCGAAAATTCTGTCACGGGTTCGATTCTCGATATCGCCGAATTTTTTTTCTCCTCCAATCAATGATTTATGACTTTAGTTTTATGTAAGTTGTCCAAATTACATCATTAATAATTTTCTTTCTTTTTTCAGGCCAGTATTTAAATTTTAAATCCATTCCAATGCACTTTTTATGAAATACTCAGATTATATACATACTTGATACATATATACAACATTTCCTACACACACCCTCCTCGAGATTTCCACCATAGAGATGCATAGTTTACATGCCGAATCAAAACTGTCCCGCTCTGTTAGAAGGTAAAAGAGGCTTGACGACAAGAAATGAAGCCATTAAAAATCAATCAATAGTGCATCACCTGCTGCAGGCACCGGATTTTCAAAAAATGATTCGGTACGCTTGGTATGCTGCAAAATTGACTGACGATCGCGAGGTATTCCTCAACGTCAATGACGTTGAGGCCAGTTAGGCCAGTTCTTAATAATGGCTTATGACAAGTGTTATGATATAGTTAGGTTAGGTGGAGTACAAGGGATAGTGATGAGAAATATACAGCCAATTCCTATCCAAAAGGCATCCTCATCCTTCACATGGTGTGCTCTGATATAACTAATGTGGCAATGGCGGTATAACCATGACATATGAATAAATTACGGTTCCATTACATATGAATAAATTACGGTTCCCTAATCCATCCCTAGGAGAGCAAGCGAGAAGTGACCCCACCCGGTAGCACCCACCGCCAGGATGCACCGAAAGGACTCGAGAAACCGTCGGAACGTGGCATAAAGTGCTCCTTATTCGGCATGTAAACTATGCATCTCTACAGTGGAAATATCGTGGAGGGTGTGCATAGAAAATGTTGTATATATGTATCAAGTATGTATATAATCTGAGTATGTCATAAAAAGTACATTGGAATGGATTTAAAATTAAAATACTGGCCTGAAAAAAGAAAGAAAATTATTAATGATGTAATTTGGACAACTTACATAAAACTAAAGTCATAAAACATTGATTGGAGGAGAAAAAAATTCGGCGATGTCGACGTTCGAACCCGCGACAGAATTTTCGCAGCCCAACACTTTATCACTAGGCTACCGCCATCTGGTGTCAGGATATCGCTCGTCATGGCATTAGAGGAAGGCCACTTGTTTTTCAATTTTCAATTGCAAATATCTCGAAAACGTGGGCTCGTTAGATGCCTTTCCGAAAATACATGTCTAATTATTTTTCGTTTTCTTTCATCCTGTGAAGTTTGGACGTGATCCGCCACTTACACTTAGGTGCCTTCCCTTGTAAAATGCCGATCATCAGTGCCCCTCAAGCCTTCAGACATACTTTGAAGGGTATTTTGGACACCCTGTCCAAGGAAGTTCTCGCCGTCATCAAAGCGGTCAAAGGTAGCTGCCTGGTTATCCTGGAGAAATCTGACTACACTCAGAAATGCTTGGATTTCATTGACAGTAATAACATTACCCCCCTCCATAAAGACTCCACCACCAATTTCCATACAAAGATTAAGGATGCCATCTCGTTGTGCCCAACCCTTTTCCCTTCCCATTCCTCCTATAAGGCATCACAACTGAACCCTCTTGCTCCCAGGCTGTACGGCCTCCCCAGGATTCACAAACCAGGGATCCCCATCCGGCCGGTGGCCTCCAGTGTATCCTCACCTGCCCACAAGCTTGCTTTCCAAGTGAATAAGTGATTTAGAGAGTTCACCCTCTTCCTCCCTAAATACAGTGTGAAAAATTCTATCGACCTCACCAATAATCTCAAACCCCTTTCTTTGTTCCCTAACTCCAAACTTGTGTCATTCGATGTGAAAAATCTGTTCACTTGTGTACCTCCATCCGAAGCCCTACGTCTTTTCAAAGATATTCTTGTGTCATCAGATACCCCAACGCATCTAGTGATAGAACTTTGTACTTTATTAAAAGTGTCTTTCCCAAAATTACTTTCACTTCCAAAATGTGTTTTACGAACAACCCAAAAGGCCTGGCAATGGGCTCCCCGCTGTCACCTCTCCTCGCAGATATCTTCATGGACACTTTAGAAAAGAAATTGTTCGACTCCACCCAACCATCCACCGACCATGTACTTATTTGGTGTCGCTATGTAGACGATATTTTTTGTATTTGGAATGGTTCTGATAGAGAACTATCTAATTTTTCCACCCACCTGAACAACCTCCACCCCTCTATCACCTTTACTTATGAAATGGAAAAGAACCAATCTCTGAACTTCCTTGACCTTACCATCCGATGCCACAAACATAACCTGGAATTCTCCATTTTCCGTAAACCCATATACACTGACCATACCTTACAGGTTTCCTCCAGATGCCATCCTCCCCAAAGACACGCCGCTTTCCACTCCATGTTATACCGCCTTACATCCCTCTCTCTCATAGCTCCTTCCAAAAAGAACTCCGTATCATTAAACAAATTGCAATTATGAATGGCTATTCTCCTTCCATAACAGACACCATTCTTTTCCGTAAACAAAAGAAAATGTCCCTCAACAGTATCTCTTCTCCTCCTCCGAACCTTGAAACCAAACCCGGCTGGTTTTGCCTCCTATACGCCAGACCTCATTCCCTCAAAATTGCCAATCTCCTTCCAAAAAATTAATTTAGAACTGCTTTCTATGGCAACTCCAACCTAGACCATGTCCTTCCCAACGGTAAGGATAAAATCGAAAACCTCGCTAAAAGTGGCATATACTAACTCATATGCCATGACTGCAATCAAGTTTATATTGGTCAAAATGGAAGGTCCTTTAACACTCGCATTAAAGAACATAAATATTGTTACACTCATAATTCTCATAAATCCCATTTCATAAAACATCTCCTCGAAAACAGACATTCTGCCAACTTTTCCCCCTCCATAATTCATGTTGAAAACAAAGGCTCGAGACTCAACCTGCTGGAGCAGATGGAAACTCTATACCATCTAAAGATTCCCTCTTTTGACATCATCAACGAACATCTATTCCCAACCCAATCCCTGCTGCTTACCTCTGTTTTCCCCATACTCAACGATCCCTCTAACCTTCTCTCCCCCCTCCACCCACACCCTCTCACACTGCCTCTTAGAGCCCTTCTCTTTCCTCCTCTTCTCCCCTCCCCCCTCCCTCCACCCATCCTGTATATATATGCTGTTGTGAGCTGTTCGCTGACCTGATGATGGCTATATCTAAGCCGAAACCGATCGTCTGACAAATTTAACAATAAAGTGAAATTTTTACCCAAGTGTTCCCATTATTCTCCCTGAATGTGGAGATCCACCATGTTAAGGCTACATCCATCGATTTTATACTTGGTAGAATTCGACATCCTTTATGAATATAAACGTAGATACAAGCGTATTGCACAGAATTTACTCACAATTTATATAACCTGTTCAGAAATCCTCGTGTAAGATGCACACTCCCTTTTTTTCCAGGCGTTTCGGGAAAAAATATTCGCGTGGTACACAAGTAAATACAGTGGAATCCCCATTTAACATTTGCGTCGGGGACAAGTTTTTTGTACCTTAGATCGAGTAATTCATTAAATGGGGGTTATCTAAAATTGAAAGACTAAATGGCAGTTCATTAATGTCAAATATGTTTTATTAGTTAAAACACAAATATTAAGTGTATAGATTAATTACGATCAATTTTTTCATTCGTAAAATTTCACAGAACAAAGATGGTTGAGAATAATACCAACTGTAAGTCCTCCGGTGAAGGTGATTCTTCTAGTTTATGGTTTTTTTGCGAAATTAGTGGTCATTTCATGGCTGTGACCCTTATTGCACCTCCTAGCAGTGAATTTGCGATCTTTAATTTTTCCGAGACGTACTTTCTTAAAACCTGTAAGCAAATAAACACACTTAATTGAAGCGCTCCTATATAGGAGGAATCAACCAAGGGTGCAGATCCTTTCAGTTTTTTAAGTTCGCATGCTATAACGAGTACATGATATAATTGGGCTCGTATGGGTTATATAAGATAATACAGTAAAACCCCATTATGACGTAGGTTTCGGGAGACAGAATGTACACCTGCATTATCGGCAACCCGTGGTATTTTGGGAAATAATTTTAAAAAACGTGAAAGCAAATTTCATTGCAAAATACTATAAAAACTGATATCGTATTTTGATTTAAATGCATACCTTACTTTAATAAGTGTTTTTAAAATAGTCTGATATTTTCTTTTAGCACGACAGCTGGTGGCATTTCTTCATCACATACGTCTTAATATTTTGCAAATGTAAAAGATGAAGATGATCACAATCACTCTGTCTCTCCATCCAATTCATCACTTCACTGATGTTATCCAATACCTCAGTTGGTTTTTTTATTTTCAATTATTTTTTCAGTATAATCTGAGGGAAGTCTTCGTGCCAATGTTGTTCTTTGACAAAGAGAGAGAGAATACATTTCGCCTCATGAAGCTGGTAATCCAACCAACACTTGCCTTGACATACTGTCATGATACCTTGAACGATGTTGCTATTACAAGGTCTTCATATGTATAGCCTCCCGTGTAACTGGCAGACCATTGTTGAGTTTTTCATGCACAAACATCACTAATTGCTCTTTTATAACTGTGTAGTGCCCTTCTCTTAGCCTGTGAAATGATTTCCTCGTTGAACTGGCACAGTTTAATTTTTCTTTCGATTTTTTCCACCACCACACATTTGCTTCATTAACGCCAAATTTTTGTGCAATGATGCAATTGTACGTTTCTTCAGAGTGTGTTACCACCATGAGTTTAAAGTTCTTGTCGTAACTATTATGCAATGAATTTAACATTTGTGATGATGTAGAAGCTCTATTCTCAAAATAATCACCCATATATTACCATAAAAAATGGAATTCCTTCAACCAAAGGTTGAAGGTACATGAAATCTACACAGCAACTGTAAAACTAACTCAACCACAGTGTTTTTGCTTTCAACAAGAACTAGGTATTCTATTTAGCTTTAGCCACACTGAGATACACTGTAGTGCATGAAGTATCTGGTTTTGGAACTCAAGCATTACATTGTGGAAGTGTAGTGGTTGGCATGACGAGATTGTTTCTCGACGCATACCTTGGCCAACAAGCGACCCAGCTTTCCATTGTGATAGGATAGAATTACATCCGCAAGCATCAAAATGAACATCATACACTTTTATAACACACCATTGATTTACGTTAAGTTATTCCATACTACTTGAATACAAGAAGATTCGAGATTTTTTAGATGCTAAATTGGAAAAAGAACCAGTGATGGAAAATAACAAAATGATTTTTGATTAACGTAACACAAAATGTTAATGAAATGTCCAAAATTGCTGTAACAAAAATCATAACAAAAAATCGGTACAATATACATTGTACAAACTTTCTCATATACATACTAATGCATCGTTTAGTTATCTTTAGAAAATGAAAATCGTATCAGCCTGTTTTTAGAAAATCCAATTTTTGTTAAAGTTGCCCAAGAATAAACTAGCCTTATAGTCATTCGTTGGGAAAAATGAATTCGTAGTATTATTGAAGACATATACTCAAGTAACTGTACAGAATTTGATCAAAATCGTTGTAGCCGTTTCTGAGAAAATGGAATTATTGTTAAAGCTGCCTAGAATAAACTAGCCTTATATTCATTTTTTGAAAAATATGAACTATACAGTATTATTGAGGATGTAAACTTAAGTAACTGTACGAAATTTGATCAAAATCGTTAGAGTCGTTTTTGAGAAAATCGAATTGTTTTTAAAGTTGCCTAGAATAAACTAGCCTTATATTCATTTTTTGAGAAATACGAACTATACAGTATTATTGAAGATGTAAACTCAAGTGGCTGTGCGAAATTTGATCAAAATCGTTAGAGCCGTTTTCGAGAAAATCGGATTGTTGTTAAAAATGCGTAGAATAAACTACTCTTAATTATTGATCAATGTCAACCATTTCTATGTATACTCTGTTCAGTATGATAAAATGCCTAAGTATGAGATTTCATTCATTTTCGTTCGACCGTCTAGGCTCCAGCGCCAGTAACAGACAGACGGCATTGCGAAAACCACGTTTTCGGATTCAGCAACACCTAAAACGTGTATTTCCGTAAAAATTTCGAGGTCGAATTTTTCTCGATACTTTGTATGAGAAAGTAAAAATGGAAAAACAAAAACCGTTATTTCAATATTTTCACAGAGTTGCACATGATTTTTTTATGGTTATACATGGCATGGATTTGTGAAAGAGGACATAAAACACACCACAGGTCCAGAGCAGGTTGGTTGGTATCTCTTTTGCTTTGGCAAGAGATTTTGCTGAAAAGTTTCACAGCATGGTTGAACATATCAATGCCTGAGGACATGGTTGAGCTTAGCATTTTAATTCCTATTTTGCACCCTTCTCTCACTTTGAGGCAATTGGAATGGTTTGTTTTTATACAAGTACTGTAAAGAATAAGTGTTCATTAAGGCTGTGAAGAGAGATTTAGGTATGTTACAGGTAAGGTATTTAAAACATTGGGTTCAGGAAGTTTAGTAGAGGGGAGTGAGTTATAACTTGGAATATATCTTGAAGATCTTTCTAGGAAATCAGTACCATTTGTTCTTCTAAGAAATATAGGGGCAAGCATAGGGTCAGAGCAAGGCCATTTTTGTGGACTTAGTTTGATGTTTGAAGATTTGTAGGCTCTTAATTTTTTATTTCCACATTACACATCCTCTTTATAGTCGTAATTTGTCAACCAGTGATTTTTGACCAATGCAAGAGCATTTGGAATGAATGAAATTCATGTCCAATGGTGAAATTAAAGATGCAGTCCTAACATGATGCTGACATCAACTGACATCATTTATGACAATTTGTCATAAATTTTATGGAAGATCACATTTCTTTTAAATTTGTCTTTTCAATAATGCAGCAAAAATTGTTATTCCTGTGTTCGGAATGCTTACAAAATATGAAAATTAAATAAATTTTTCTTACCTAAATAGCTTATTGTAGAGGGAAAAGAAACGAGCCCACATTAAAGGTAGGATGGGATGGCCTAGAGAGGTATCCAGGGCTTGGCGTGCCCATCGATAGATGCAAAGGCATGATACCGGAAAAGGCTGGAGATCTGATTTTTTGCATGCATCCTGAAATGAAATTTTACCATGAAGATTTAAGAAGTTTTTAGGTGACTATTAATAGAAAATTATACATAGTTACACTGATATCTGGATAGTTCCAATAAACTTTGAAGTTACCAAAAAATCTCTTCATTCAAAAAGTTTAACTTTAATTTGAAAGATGATATGTTTAATAAGATTAAGATGATTCATAGATTATTTTGAACTGAAACAATTCACTAGGTGAGTAGTTTCCAACATTTATTTTGCCATTAAGATTCCGGACAACACATCATTTCAAGTATTAGTTATGGGCATAATGAATATGAATAATGAATTGAAGTTTGGTTTCTATATGAATCATTGAAATGTTGGAGAACATTTTCTAGATAAACAAATGGAAAAAATCTGAAATCATTAAAATTCCAATTTTTAGGGGCTGTTTTTACCTCATTATTGAAAGAAGGCTGAAATACTTGTGCTAGTTAAAAAAATGAAAGAAGTAAAAAATAATTAACAGAGACGGCTAGGTAAATCGTGGGACCGGCGCAAAGTGTGCATGCAGGGCTCTTATGAGGCAAAATTTTAAAAAGTAAATTATAATAACTAAAGCAATCTCTTCCACTATGACACTGAAATTTTTCAAAAATGCATGTATTTTACAAGTATGAAAAATATTTCTTAGAGAGCATAGGGCCTCTTTAAGTGCAGGGCTCAGTGCAGTCGCACCGTTCGTACCTCAATCAAGCCGACTCTAATACCATATTTACCCGAAAGGAAGACGACCTCGAATTTAAGACGACCCCTAAAAAAACCATGGTCTATTTACGAAAAACTTCTAAATAATAACACACTAAAAGCATGAATAAAAAATCGCTACAACATACATTGTACAATCTTTCTCATATAAGAATGCGTCGTTTAGTTATCTTTAGAAAATCGTATCAGCCAGTTTTTAGAAAATCCTATTTTTGTTAAAGTTGCCCAAGAATAAACTAGCCTTATATTCATTCATTGAGAAAAATAAAATATGTAATATTATTGCAGAAGTATACACAAGTAATTGTACAAAATTTGATCAAAATTGTTGGAGCTGTTTATGAGAAAATCAAATTATTCTTAAAGTTGCATAGAATAACCTAGCCTTATATTCATTTTTTGAGAAATATGAACTATACAGTATTACTGAAGACGTAAACTCAAGTAACTGTACGAAATTTGACCAAAATCCTTCGAGTCGTTTTTGAGTAAATCGGATTGTTGTTAAAAATGCGTAGAATAAACTACTCTTAATTATTGAGCAATGTCAACCATTTCTTCATAGACTCTGATCAGTATATAGAATGCCTAAGTACGAGATTTCATTCATTTTCGCTCTACCGTTTGGGCTCTAGACGGCATTAGGAAAACCACTTTTCGGATTCAGCGACAACTAAAACGCATATTTTCGTAAAAATCTCGAGGTCGAATTTTTTCGCAATAACAATACTTTCTCAATACTTCGTATGAGAAAGTAAAAAGGCATTGGCTTTGACATCTAACAATTATTCCCTTAGGTAGCAGTTCCCTAAGCATTGTTTTGCGTTTTAAAATAACATACGGCGTCAATTTCGTGCCATCCGCTAACGCAGCCAGCATTATCGTAACACGTAATTTTTCATTCCCAGAAGTTTTTATAGTGACACAATATCTTTGGGGTAACTTATTTTAAACTTAAAAATAATGACTAGTCTTCTCTTCACATTAAAACTTGGTGAAGTGAGAATTAATGGAGTGCTTTCATAAATGTTATACTCTTTAAAATTCAGGTTACTTTTGTCTGCTGCTGGAGCACCAATCGAAAGGTAGCAGATTTTTAAATTGTAATACATAGACATGTTTAAAATGTAACAATATACCTCAAATACGGCCGCCAATCCTTGCTTAACCGTCTACATTGTCGCACATATTAGATTTCCTACCCAGCCGTAAACACACCCCTTCCATCAGTGCCCCGGAGGTAATCTTTCGTACTATGTGCAACTTTAAGGACTATGATACAAATTTTTAATGTATTATAATAATTAATTAAATGTAATGTATTGTTGTATGCATTTATAAATGCGTTTTCATGGACAAATACTCGAAATGTTCCGTGTGGTGTTTAAAATGCATGCATTTTTCCCACCTAAAGCTTCGTACTCGATTTTAAGATGATACCTAATTTTTTTGCGGACATTTTTTGTAAAAAACCTTGTCTTCCTTTCGGGTAAATACGGTAATTACCAACATAGTACATTCATTATCAATAGCAAAAAATAAACAAAAGAGACCAGAAAATAAAATAAAACAAGTTTAATGAGGCAGTCATTGTCAAACAAGTAGCGTGCATGTCGACTTCTTTCTCTGCCATGGCAAGTAGTCCAAGTGACGAATACGCGAAATGAAAAACCACAGATACCAAAATATTGTTCCATAATACATGAATGACAAATAAGTGAAATGATGAATACCGAATCTGCAAATACTGAGGACCCACTGCATATTATAGCCCTCTGATTCCAGTTAAAAGCTTACCCATACAAAAGTATTGAGGTCGTTGCCATGGTAGTCGATTCTTGGGACCCAGAAAAATTTCAACTTTTTTCCAATAAAAACTATAAAGTTATGCCAAATCTAAATTGATTTGAATTCTGTATTAAAAAATAAGGAACTACAATTTCTATTCTTTCCGATAGTTCTGCTTCCTTTTAGAATGATGATGGGAAATAATTTTAACAAGCAAATAAAAAAAACCTCTAAACTGATTTACGTGCTATCTTATGGGACTAAAATAGCCCGTGAAAATTGGAATTTTGACAATTTTGGTTTTTATCCTTAGGTTGTGACAAAAAACCTATAATCCTGCCAAATTTAAAGTTTCTAGCTCATCTGGAAGTGCCTCATAATTTGTATCCTCCTCTTCCTATATATCTTCCAATATCCTCCTATGTAAGAAGCAGCTGTATATTATAGATATAAGATTCTTGATAGCATATTACTTTCACAGAAAGTAGAACAATGTTTACAATAAATATACCTTGAGAAGACTGTTGATTGAAATGGTGCATGTTGAGGATGGAGCAGCCTTGAGCTCCATCTGGATGCCCTCCCATAACATCCTCTCACACTCCTCGTCCACATCAAGGGCAACCAGGACAAACCAAGGAAAGGTGGGCCAAGAGTTGCGAACCACAAGAGATTGTGGGTGAGGTGAGCCTGGTAAGGGTTCTCGAGCTAACAAGTTGAACAGAGATGAGAAAGTCCCACGAGATGTTTCACTGGGTGAAGGTAATTGCTGAAATATCATCATAGAGGCATTCACATATATTATTGTCCTATATATCAAATGAATGGAAATAAGGTATTCTTAAGAAATAGTGTCATGTTACAGAATATACATATTATGCAATGGTTTGTAAACCATATATTGGGACATGTAAGTTGACATATAAGTGGTTGAAAATCTGAAAAACTTGAGTCAATTTATACATCCAGTATAATATGCAATCATTAATTCTGAACGACTGATGTAGAATACTACAGGTAGTCCCCTATGTACTCAGAGAATGAATTCTTTAATGATGGTTAGATAGGGTGTAAATTGGGCTTAATAAAACATGATAAAAGGGGATATGTATTCCATACAAACAGGCTAATTTAGCAAGCTTGCTATATGCACTTTTGCTAACACATGATTCTTATTCTTATACACATCTTTCATTATAAACGATGCATATTGGTGTTAATGTAAACTGACAAGCGAGTCAATCATGCAAAGTTAGATATCATAGGAATGGGTTCAACTTTCTCAGCCAGAAAAGACTTGACCATTTTACACATTAAAACATCAAACTTCTGTTTGTAAGTGGATTTAAAAAATGTTAAAATGATAAGAAAATGTGACTTGCTTATATCCCTCACTATTTCATAGGGCAAAGTGAGATTTGAAGCTGGCATCAAACCCGGGACACACAGAAGAAACGTTATAGCCTACTAACTGTGTAAGATGTCAACACAACAATTCAAAGTATTTCATATACATCTATAATATAAGGACTTTAACATCTCATGTTTGAACATCATGGTCACAATAAGGAACAAAAAACTTTTTAGTATATGTTCAGTGTTTTTACATTTTATTATAATGTTACTGTAATTTTAAAATGCCCATAAAACACAAATTTAAACAAGTCTATTAGTGGAATAATGCATCAAGAATGTAACTAATCCTTATTACACTATGTTAAATGGGTAATTATTTTCCCATGCATTTTCTTACAGAACAATGATTTTGTGGAATGTAACTCTTGTGTAAATCAGACATTCAGAAAAATATAAATCACCCATAACTGAACTCACATACAAAGATGATGATGAAGCCACCATTGAGTGGAAAAATTTATACCTGCATGCAATATGGCTATATTAAAATCTGTACATAATATTACGGAAAGAAACAACCCATGGGTAGGGAAATTCAGGCAATTAAATCCGGTTTATGAGAAGAAAAAAGAATGTCTAACCACTTACGTAGACAATGTCCAAATGGCCAAGAATATTAAAAATATGCAAAATCAATTAACGGGATTAGACCTGAGCGCATGGAAGCAGGGGTTGGTATAATTTGACATAAATTCTACCTCAAATATGTGTCAAAAGGAAAGTTCTTGGGAGTGAGCCCGTGCAGTGGATGAATGAGATTCTGTGGTGTCATATTAGTAAAAATCCAATATCCTATATATAATTTTGGAAGTGTCCGTCCTTCCATCCCCCCCCCCCCCATATCTCAAAGGCCGTTTGTCATACAGATACGCAGTAAACTGCGTTTTGTTTCTACAAGCTAGGAGGTCCCTAGAAAACTATTCTCATTTTCATAAAGTCCCGGGTTCAAATCCAGGAGACAATTATATGTTCCCATAAGCAGGGTTGGCAACGGAACCCATACCGCAGAAACTGTTCGGTTCTGCCACGGAACCGAAACTGTGGTTGTGGCATTCGGTTCTGGTTCCGACAGAACCATTTGCTTATTTTGGTGTTTAGTTTCAATCCAAGGAGTAAAACTCCAAAATCGACAGTGAAATGGTTTCTGTTCAGGTTCTGTGAGGCAATAGGTTTCGGTACGAAAGGACGGATGGAGGGGGTAAAGGTCCGGCGAGAACCACTTAGGAACGGGTTCGGTTTCGGTTCTCAACTCTAGTTCATTGGGTTCCGCTCCTGAACTGACATAGGATAGGATCTGTAGTGGGGACCGAGATGGTGTAGTGGCTTCTTGCCCATATTCAAATTCCGGGAGTGGCAAAAAGTTTTTCAGTGGCATACTCGGTCCCTACTTCATGATATTAACAAGGATTTACATCGGATTATATTGATATTAACAAGGATTTACATCGGATTATATTGGTTGAGAGGTTTAAATAATTTAATACCTAAAAAAAAATCGTGTTTCCTTCTAATTAATCTCCTATCATCCACGGATTCAACATTGGTGTAATGTTTTACTTGCTTAGGCAGAGGAAGCGCTCTCAAATTGACATTCTTTATTTTTATTGCAATGAAAAGACACCTTATGCGTCGTAATTCCGCAATCCTAAGATCTTCTAATTCTCAGTTAATTGATGTTAAATCTGCGGATGATAGGAGATTAATTAGAAGTCCACACGATTTTGTTTTGATAGGTACGATATTAGTATTATTTAAACCTCTAACCAAACATATTCTGGTGTAAAAAGTAATGCAATCGTGAAATTCAGATTGCTAATTTTTAATTCTCCATAACATTAACACGTTAATAATACGTTAACATTAAGTCTAGAGAAATCAATAAATGGATTTCAATTGTTGAGTTCATCGCAGACATTGCGTTTAAAGAAACAGATATAAACAAGTTTGTTATTGAGATAAAATTTAAAATTAAAGTAAAAAATGAGTCATTGTTGAAATAAGCATTTTAGAGAATAAAATGTGTTTATCAGGTTTGCATTTACTTTATTAATTGCATATTTGCCAATAAAATATGGAATCGAGATTATGTACTCAAATGACCTGAGTTTGTTTTCCAAATCAGTTGATGTTAGTAACGACTCTGAATGACAGCAGCTGTTTTCGAAGTAGCAGTTTTTTGCTATCAGTTTAATTTAAATGCATCCTACAAGAGAACAGAGTAAGTTTCCTGAAACCTTAGTGGTATTTTGTGTAATGAGAACCGTCTTTAAAGCTCATATATAAATATTTTATCAGTTTATTGAATAAAATAATTCTTAGTCATAGCATGTTTTATAAGCGCAGTCTATGTGATAGTTGGTCTTCGTTTGCCAAACAAATTAAATTTTTTCCAGAATAAATCGGCATGGCCTACCAATACCCATGGCACGCTTTCTTGGTATTTGCTATTATTTTACTTAAATAAAAAAGTAAGTTTACTGATTCCTTCAATGTCCCAATAATTTTGCACTATGAAAGCAGTATTTGAGCCCCTCATGCATTGCATTATTTTAGCAATTTCTTGAATAGAATAACACCTAGAATGCAACTGAAACCAACCAGGCCCATGATATTTCCATTTGTATTTAGGCAAGTTGAGAATGGACAATTCATTTAAAACCGAGCAACACCAGGCACTTCCGCTAGTTGTTAATAACATTATTAGCTTACTGGGAATTGTCTTTTCCATAACCAAACCCAACTTAACTGACACAAATGTGTAGAACGAGCACAGCAATATTAGAGCGTGCATGCACGGTGAGGTCAGATAAGATGGGTGCCACAGTCGCGCCTGATCAACCCCCCCTCCCATCTCCCCATCTGAACCGGCCAGAGCACAAGTGTGCTGTGCCACTCCTTAGCTTTGCAGGTTAGCCAGGCCGTCCGGCCGCCTAGGTTGGTCTAAAGGACAAATGTGCCAAGTTTCAAAACTTGATGAATTGTTTCCCCTAAAATGTCCAATTTGATTGGACTAGCTGGCCCACTCGTTAGTGCAGGGGTCGGCAACCCATGGCTCGTGAGCCGCATGCTGCTCCTAGAGGTATGACCTGCAGCTCCCGACACCTACTCTCTCGCTTAAAGCGCACCAGACAACAATGACGGTCTCAATTGATAAAAATCTGATGTGGCCAACACATGACTTTCTCCATATTTGGGGTATAGATATTTAAATTATTATGAATAGCATTATGAGGCAGAATTATTATTTTGTATCGTAAAAGCAAAGCTGCAAACCAAACCGAACCAAACCGCTGAACCGAACCAAACCGCTGAACCGAACTGAACCGCAGCCATTTTGCTGAACTGTGAACCGAAACCACTGATTCATTTTTCAATGAACCGAAAACCGAACCGTAATTTTTTGCAAAAGTGGTTCGGTTTCGGTTCGACCTCAATCCACAAAGTACGGACCAACAAAAAGACCAGGAATTTCCATTGGAAAAACCAGCAGATTGCTTCAAAGGAAAGAGTGCCTAACTCTTTCCTCTCTGATACTATTGTTATCTACATAAAAATCACGTTAGGATCAAAAATACCATTTTTTTAATATAAATAAATGAAGACAAGCAGCCTGTTGCAGCTACGCTTGCAAATAATCTAAATAGTTTGGCCCTAGGTAAGAAGAAAATCGGTCCATATTTACGTATTTTAATGAACGAAGGAAAAAAAACGCACCCTGAAAAATCGAAAATCCCATGTAAACTTATGGGAAAATATAATTCTGCTGGATTCGAACCCGGGACACTTTAGCATAAGAAAATATTTTTCCTGGGACCTCATAGCCAGTAGAAACAAAACGCCGTTTACCGCATATCTTTACGACGAACGGTTCTCGAGAAATATGCCGATATATTTATGCGAGGCTTCATATGCACTGACGGACGCAGCTTCACTACGTGCATAAAATATAGGATGATGATGGGATTGTAATATAAATTTTTTAAATATAAATTTTTCCTTTCTTTAAATAAATTCTTCATTTAAAATAATAATGACTGCTGATTGATTTACTTACAGATTGATACTGAATGTGTAATATATATACTGGATAAATTATTTCTGGATAGTATTTCAAATGATTAATTTAGCTGAACCGAACCACAAACCGAATCGAACCACTTGTCAAAATTCCCATCTGAACCAAACCATGAACCGAACCACTTCCAAAAATTTAGAACCGAACCACCACCAAATTTTGAAGTGGTTTGCAGCTCTGCGTAAAACAATAGTCGTTCTTATTGCCGTAAATTACGTATATTTTGAATATGTTTACAGAATTCACCGCTACATGGTGCTGGCGATGTATATTGGTACTAAGAAAAAGCAAAATATCTCCGAAATGGATGGTTCTACGAAAATTTGTTTAAAACAAAACTTGGAAGAAATATTATTGAAGATATTTGATGGAAACCGAAAAACCTGTTATTTATAAATAATTCCTAAACAATAACTGCTTTGGAAAATTGTTTCAAATGAAAGTTGTAGGAAATTACATTCTCTATAACCTTTGTATTGAATTGTATATACAATAATGATGTTTTAACGGAGAAATATCGCAAAAACCGAATCGGGTTTCGAATAAACCTCGACTTCCGGTTAACCGTTATTGTCCAAAAACTAATCGGTTCTTTGTGATCATTATAAAGTGTTATATATGAAGTTTGGTAATGATATGGGAAGTACTTTTTGAGTTAGAGCGCCCAAAATCACATACACACACATGCTCGCACACACACAGACCGAAAATAGTCTAAACGTGTTCTAGGGACCTCAAAACGTGTATTTCTGTTGAAATCTTGAAGTCGATTTTTTTCATGATCACAATACTTTCCCATTACTTCGTATGGAGAAAGTAACGAGTTGGGAAAGTGTACGACGTATCACAAATGGGCGCGTTTCGTGCAATGGAGTATTAGAAAGAAATTATATACCTGTACGTAAGGAAAGTAGCATTTTAAAGTTCTTTTCTTCATCATAAATAATCCATTTTCTTCCTATTTAAAAATATTGCTTGCACACGTAAATTAAACGTTTGTTTGTGAGATTGTTTATGTTAGCAACAATGAAGAAGTAACCATGCAAAGAAATTTTCTAATTGTAAGTTCAACTCGATTTAAGACGTTTTTCTTTCATTTTCTCGATAACGGCTACTTCTATGATAAAAATGTATAGGAAAGGAAATACTCTTCTTTACCAGTTCTGCAACTTATTTTTGGAAAAAATTTGAAATGAGAAATACTTTACGAGATATGACGAAAATTTCATTTTTTATCACCAGCAAAGTGGTACCCCTGATTGGTGTACGAGATTCATTTTTGCGATTTTCTTCTTATATTTGATTGTAAGTCCTTAATATCAAATTTCATGAAAATCGGTTCGGTAGAAGCCGAGAACAAACATGCGGAAGGACAGAAGGATGGACGAATGGACGGACGGACGGACGGACCGACCGACGATAATAGGCGCTCACACTGTAAGCGTAACACGCCTAAAAAGGAAATTTTTCCGAAATGTATGGTTCTACGAAAATTTGTTTCAAACAAAATTTGGAATAAATATTATTCTCTACAACTTTGGTCCTCACGAAGATTACCAATAACGATGTTTTTAAGGAGATATTTGACGGAAACCGAAAAACCGATTATTTATAAATAATTCCTAAACAATAACTGGTATGGAAAATTGTTTGAAATAAAAGATGAAGGAAATTATATTTTCTACATTTTTTATAATGGTCAATGTATACAATAATGACATATTATCGGAGAAATATCGCAAAAACCGAATCGGCTTTCGAATAAACCTCAACTTCCGGTTAACCAGTATTGTCCATAAACTAATCAGTTCTTTGCGCTCATGCTGAAGTGTTATATATGAAATTTGGTGTTAATATGACAAGTACTTTTTGAGTTAGAGCGCCCACAATCACATACATTCACATAGACATCATTCCGAAAATAGTCCAAACGTGTTCTAGGGACCTCAAAACGTGTATTTCCGTTGAAATGTCAAAGTCAATTTTTTTCATGAACACAATACTTTCCCATTACTACGTATGGAGAATGTAATAATATAGTCATTCTCAATAGAAGGATCCAGTATGGGCTGTTGAGTAAAAATTTCATTTTCAACTTTCCCATTTTCATCTATACTCCTAAATTCATTTTCTGAAAGTATCTCTTTATTTGCTTTATTTGAACGTTTACTTATATTTTCATAGAATAAAAACTTATGTAAAGTATTCTTTTGTTTCTAAAGTTCTTTTTACGAATTATCTCCAAAACATCAATGTATAGGTATGTGTGTGTGAAGCTTCTAAATAAATAGATGTCATTCAATATGGCTTGATGATATTTATTACATATTTTTTCATTATACATGCTCTGCGGCTCATCTTATGTTAGATTCTATACAAATTTGGAAAAAATGGTTCTTCTTGTCAAAAAGGTTGCCGACCCCTGCGTTAGTGGGTCCGTCCCTCCACCTGTTCCCTCTCCGACTCCGCGTGCGAGCGCTACGCTGAGCCACACCTTTTCACGTACCCCAGGAACCCATACGATAGTTATTGGATATATGTGCACTGAAACGTTTTAATTACAAGAACTTGAACTGAAACAAATCCCATGGGAGGGCGGTTACAAGGTTTCGGTCCAGTTCCGGATCGCAGGGAATTGCTCCATGATACGTTTCTCTCCTTGATGGGTTCCGATCAAACGGTTCCACCAAAATACTGGAGAAATGCTTTATTAGAGTTAAATGTGAATTATTGAGATCAACTTATTTTACATACTTGTTAATTTTTTATAAATCAATTGAAAATATACTGCGCAAACATTGCGTGGGTTCAGCCAGTAAATACTTTATTAGTGTTAAATCTTCATCAGAAAAGGTTTTGAGATCATACTGAAAAAAATATGAAATTGCATATGTTAAATTTACTGATCACTTTTTAATCATAGCTTATTGGGCTACATGAAGCACTCTTGGGGGCTGCATGCAGTCCATGGGCCATCAGTTGCAGATCCCTCCATTAGACAAATCATTTAAAGAAATATGGCAATACTTACTAATATTAATTTGCAGTGTCTGCTTTTAAATGAATACACAAAAGGGAAGTGATTAATTTCTTTACAAGAAGGGGGAAGAAAAATAAATAGCCTCTGAAATGATATCCCAAAGGAACTGATGTACCTAATATTTGCCTGTGTTTATGATATTAAATATGGAATCAGATAATTGTTTCTCATAAATCATTAAAATTTTCTCACCTCTTTCACTTTCTTCAGGAGAAAGATGGCCTCTTGCCAGCCCTTGTCACTATCTTCCAACACAGCTGACCTAATGACCAAGTCCGCTAAGAATAATGCTTCCTTTTCATGTATCCAATTAGGAATTAGGAGGATGCAATTCAACCATAGAGACACAAACCAACTACAGGTAGTGCTGAACCTACATTTTTAAATGAATGACAATTCCATGAGCAACATCTGGTAAATAAAATGGGAAGAGAAATAATATCATGAGTTCTTACCTAAAGGATTGTTCCAGATGTGATATTATCATATTTCCCAAATGAATCAAAATGGGTCCAGGAAAATTGGAACTGATCAAATTTTTGGCCATCTTCATGTAAGTACGATCAGCAAAGACAACAGACATAAGAAGTTTTTCAAAACTGAAATTTATTAAAATTTGAAACTGAGATTTAGACAAAATTTATATCACAATAGCTGCACTAATCATATAAAATACTTGGTTACAATGTACACTGTACTTATAAGAAAAAGTTAAATAAAAATAATAAGTTCAAACATTTAGTTCTAGAGCATATAAAAGTTAGGAAAGTACTGGGAAAGCAGATATTATAAGGCCTTTTTTTGTAAAACAAATTCTTGCCACATGTACTCTGATATGTAATAACCAGAGGGCAGATTTTGCCCTAAATACCTTTCCTTTTCCCATGCTCAGAAGTTTAGGCTTATGCTATATAAGTCCATTTTAGGTCATTACGATGACAATATGCTAATTTTATAGTGCCTATAATTGCCTTTTTCATTGGTTTCATGGATAAGAGCCTATAAATGCATTTTTGACCGATATTTCTCTGCTTTCAGAGAAAACACATTTTAAGAACGTATCGGTTTAACTGCTAATAACGGACATGAAGTTATCTAAGAAATAAACATTGCATTAGAAGGCTTTTAGAGTTTGTCTTTCGTAAATGCATGCCATGTCAACAGTATAATTTTGTATGCGGACAAGATTTATGGAGCTGTGGTAGAGGCATTCCAAACCAGCCAAATACAATCGGAATTTATTTCGTCCTGTGATCACGTATTGAATAGCGCAACGAATTTTCAGCAACAATGTTGCATCAAATGCAGTAATGTTGCCCCCTAGTGGAATCGATAGGAACAAAAAGCTGGAGCAAGTCCCCGGTGCAGATGGTCAAGCAGTTTTTGCTAAATTGCAGCAGGTATTCCAGCGAAACCCTGGGTGGAATGCGATATCAGAGGTTGCAGATGTTTTAGAAGGGAGCAGTACAGTCGCAAATGAAGGCAAAATAAGTGCAAGTGAACTTGGCTCCCCGAAAGTTTGCCCAGTTACTTCCTGTGAAGTTGAAAGAAGTTTTTCCCAGTATAAGAACATTTTAACTGACAAAAGAACAACGTTCTGTATAGAAAACCTGGAAAAAGATTTGGTAATTAATTGTAACATAAATCCCGACTGTAACTGATTAGCAAAATGGAAATAAAACGATACTTTCGCTGCCTATTTTGGTGCCTATTGTAGCTTATTTTGCCTTCTTAAGTGCCTATTTTTTCCTATTTTAGTGCCTATTTGCCTGCCTTTTTAAAAGGTTTTTAGTGCCTATGGATCCACCCTTTAGTAATACCTGATCGTGAAAATTTGGTTTCTCCAGGTTGCACCATTTCAGAGATATCACCTGCATAGATGGACAGACAGACAGGCAAGGTGAATACGTAAGAGAATTTTTGTAAAAAAAATCACTAAAAAGGATATTTTTCCATTCAAGGAGAGCTCTGATTATCCAGACTAATTGGCATAGTTGAAAATCCAAATAACTGGACAAAACTAAATAGGTGTATAAACAGTGAAAGACGTACATGTACTTTTGAACATTTATTTTAAAATACAGTAAACTCCTGATTTACGAACATTCGGTTTACAAACTTTCAGTCTTAAGAAAAAGAATTTTTATCCCACAAATTTGACTTAAGACCTCAAAATTCAACGTACGACCTTCAGTTCAGTTAACTCCAATTACAGTAAAACCTCTCTATACATTGCCCCGCTATACATTGTTTTGCATATACGTCGCCAATCAATTAAGGAAAATGTTTCGTTATAAGTTGTGTCGCTTCGCATATATGTTGTTTGTGAAATACTAAAAGCAAAATTTCAGAAATTCCAACTGCGGTGCATAAATTATAACTATAACAATAAAAACTCTCTATTCGGCTTTTAATTTCATGTTTATCAATTCGTGTAGAATCATAGTCAGAATAAACATTTGCTGGCCATGTGTTTGAGAGATCACAATGGGTTAGGTGGTTCATAAGATACACAGGGGATAAAAGGGACTGTCCCAATTTTAATGACAATGTGTAAAAACCGATTTCTGAGCCCTGTGAACATTTTCTTCTTTGCAATGACTTGGGTGGAATGAATCATAAAAACAATGGAAAAAAACGTTATCCAAGTATGACTCGTACGTGCTTGTGTGCATTTTACCTGACATGGGTGAAAAGATTCAAAATGAATCATAACATTCCTTGATTCACCACCAATTGTCTTCGCATGTTTTTAAACCGATGATTCGGTATGCGTGGTATGCATCACGGCTAACCAAAAACGGACAGTTTTTGCAACGTCAACCAAGTTATATTTCCTGAAGAGGTGATGAAGAGTAAGTGCTTCTGTGGAGAGCAGTGCTTTGCAAGATGCTCTCGTTGTAAAAGAAACAGTTGTTTCCATTGTTTTTATGATTCATTCCACCCAAGTCATTGTTCAAATTCAACTTATAGCATTCATAAACAGATATTGGGCGTCGAAGCAATGAAATAATACGTGAAGTAGTCGCAACTAAACATTTCTCATTGTTAAGGCATTGAAATGTGTATTCCTTTCGACTCCTAATAAATATTTCTGCTAACTCGGAATTTAATTAATTTAATCTTGAATGGAAAAATAAACATCGTTCTTTTTGACGTCCGTATGTTAAACTCCGGAGTTCGTGTCTCGATTCTAACTAATTTTGAAATGAAAAGAATTATATCTGACACTCATTCACGTGCCACCGCAATGGGGAAAGTAAGAGCTACTGAATTCAAAAGCATTCATTATCTTGAGGGAAAATATCCGATCCTTAAGAGCTAGGAGAGAACCGTAAACCCTTCTCAAAGGGGGAGGGGGAGGGAGAGGAAGAAGACCCTTCACCCCCTCCTCTACCATCTCTGTTGCCATATCGCGTGACAGCTCGTTCGAGACTAGTAGTTCACTGAAATTTCGGTGGAGCGCTCGCAAGGGTGTGCAGTTTTTATGTCCACCACTGTACCTTATTTTTGAGCCAAAAAATTTTGGAAAAAAAGTAGATCCTATATGCAGGTCTTTACGGTACATTATTATGATGATGCAATAAAGTAATATTAGATATTGTCCTTCATTCCATCTTTAGAATTTAATGTTGTGTTTGAGAAAGTGAGTACAGTAAATTCCCAGTTATCCAGAATGCCCGGGGAATTGGCTTTTCCGGTTAAGTGAATATTCCAGTTGCTTGAGAGTTTTATTGGATAGGCCTCAATAAAGCATTTGGATACCAAAATAAGAAACAGATGCAGAAGTGTACATTCACCTTGGAATTGCTAGAGTAGGTATTCTACTCACAATTGTTCTTAAATAATTCCTTGACAATCAAAGAAATAATGAAATTCAAATATACAAGTGTTCAATACGTTTAATTGCAATATTTTAATATTTACTAACTACATTACATGCTACAGTTTCTCGTATAACTATCACTATTAGCTTCCCTTTTGTTCTAATAACAACTGGAGGTAAGGGTTAACTTAGTCCAACCTTCAGGATTTTCTGACAAAAGAAATTGTTTCTTTGTCCGAGGAAGGAGAGAAATTATCCTCACACAACACATTGTATTAGCAAAAATTCTTGAGGCAAACTGATATTAAACAAAAGAGAAGCGAATAGTGGCATGCAACCATGACACCATTACATGCAGTGCAGTTAGTAAAGTCACAAAATTTATTGGCAGCTTCTTGGTCAGTCGATTTTCTTCACTAGACCCATGCCTAATCTTAAAACATGTTAGCCATCCATCTGAAAATGCTCACGGTTCACTAACCTCCATTTGTTTATAAAAATTTTTGGTCTTTTCAATCAACATTGATCCAGAATTAGGGACTCCCTTGGAACACTTTACAGAAAACCATTCATAAATAGCAACATCCAATTGCTCAAGTTTTGGCTTACAAAGAGTGCACCAATATTCAATTCCTCTAGTTGTCTCAGAAGATGTAACGAATTTCATTAACTGTGATTTCTGTGCTTTAATGTAATAAACAGTGAAAGAACCGCCATTGAACTCTTTCATTAAAACATCGCTGTTCTCACCTTTCTCTAAACGTTTTGTTATATCAAGTTGCTGGGTAAAGGTTAGCACAAGCCATTTCCTTTTATAACCTTAAGCACATATTGAAGTTTTAGGAGGCATTTAGAAGGGTGTGTGAAATATTCTATTTAACACAGACACCGAGTCCAAGAAACAACCACAATTATGTATTGTGACTGCTGAAAATGCCAACTTTAGCAGTAACATTCTGAATTAGACGTAAAAAAATTGTTAAAAGTGCCAATTTTAGCTGTAACATTCCAAACTAGATGTAATAAAAAAATCATGAGGCAGAGGATGCCGGTTGCTTGAGAATTCCGGTTGCATGAGTGCCGGATGACTGGGAGTTTACTGTATATGCATATCTATGAAGTGAGTCAAGGAAGTCCACGTGGCTTTCAATTGACAAAGAAACTGCTATATATGAGCATGAGTGACACAAGCTTTTTTATTTTTTCTTTCCACTTTGCGGATATGTTTTATATCCTTTAACATCTCTCCTACCACCTTATTTGTGATTCTCCAAATAATGTAATTTATGGTGAATTTTTCTCGGATTGCAATTTATGGTTAAGGAGGAATTCTTCCCTAATTTATACTTTGCCATAGTCTCCAAAAATTAGTTTTTAATTAGCAAATTTTAAGTAAAAAAATGTTCATAAGTGAAATCTATTGGATGTTGTTGGTCACAGCACATAATTATTCTAAGTTACCTTCATTAAAAATATTTATACACTTTGATTAGATGCAATTATTTGGAAAATTTTATTTGTAAGGATTAAAATAAATTTGTATAATAAAGATATATGCAAATTTAAATTTAAAAATTTCATAAATTAACATATCAACAAAATGTATGCAGAATCCAAACTAATTATAGATATACATGAACAATCAACCTAATTGAAGATTTTACAATATGATTTTGAAAACTGAAAAGTATACCTACTTTTTAGAACAAATCAAGTCATTGAGATGATCTACAAACAAAGGCAGAATCAGATACAGGGCTGATATTGCTTCGATGTATTTCCCATGTGCAACAACTATGGAAAGATGTGAAAAAGAATGCTTCTCAGCTTGGTTCCAACTGTGACCCAAATTGGTAGCAAGCACAGCCACGAGAGAAGCCAAGGGATTAGTTTCTTGTAAGCCATGGTTTATCACAGCATGAAGAGCATCTTCACTAATGGAACTAAAAGAGGGCTGCGAGCTGGCCATTATTCTGTCATAAGGATGCAGAGCTAGAGCACCAACAAGTGACCATGCCCATGTTGAGATGGAACTCTCCATCCACATCTGAAGTAAAATAAAATTAAGCTTAAAAACATGTCACCAACATGGCAATACGAGGATTCTTTAATTTAGACATAATTAATAGAATGAAAATACATACTGTGGCTATAAAATCATGAATAATCATTACCTGTCATCTAGATAAGTAAATACAGCATAAAATCTCTCTCAAATTTAGCATATATAATCAGGCTCCTAAAAAAAAAACTTGTATTTTAGAATGTGATCTTAAACTACATATTCTGTGCTAAAAATATATCTGCCTTCTATTCCTTCTGTCACAGATTACCCCCTGTCACACCTCCTCCCTGCCAATAGTATCCTTCTAATCATTTTGCAAAAGGAAAACAAGTATATTTTATTAAGTATTTTTAAAAACTTTTTTAATTTAAACAACTTTTAGAAAGTAGTAAGATGAAACACCAATCCAATCCAACGGTTTCATTCAATTATTTTACTGTCAATTAAAAATTGTACGATCTTTTCTTCATCTCCAAACATTCGTACAAATTCTACAAGAGTCGGAATCATTTTTAAGGTTTGATAGTAGAATGTAGTTCAGTATGTGGCCGATGCTATTTGCAGCACCATACTCAAGACACACCATTTCCGTTAAGTCAACAATGAAAAATCCATATTTTACTTTCCCTTGCCCTTATATGATCTCTAAGGTATCAATTAATACCGCATCTCTTTTCCCCTCCCTCTTCCCCTCTCTCTCCCTCCACCCTCTCTCCCCTCCCTCTCCCGCACCCCACTCCACCTTTTTCTCTCTCCCCTTTCCCCCTCTCTCCCTTCCACCTCTTTTTTCCCCTCTCGCCCTTTCCTCCCTCTCTCTTTTCCCACTTTCCCTCTGTTCATTTAAATGGCTTATAAAACATTTAGGGATTGCAATACCGGTAAACCGGTTTACCAATTTACCGGTAAATAACTCAAAAATCCGGTAAAAATTTACCGGTAATTTTGTAATTTTTTACCGGTAATTCGGTAAATAAAAAATGTTTTTAATGCATGTTAAAAAAATAATAATATTCCCGTGTTTGAATGTTTCAATGTTTCTCAAGTCCTGATTCTCTTGGCAGACAATTGCGCATGCGCTGAAGGCTGACGCAATAATCAGTAGTCAAGAAAGTACAGGCGACACTCGATTTACGCCACAGATACATTCTGAGGTTTATGGCATAAATCGAAAATGGCGTAAATCAAAAGTAATTTTCCCACAGTATTTGATCATGTACAGTGGCAGCTCCTATGAAGTGATTCATTCCTATATGAACTTTTTAAACCTTAGTAAAATATTTCTTTATGGTGATGTAATGTCAGTAGTTATTTTTCTGTTTTTAATATTATTCCTTGAATATGTTTAATGCAGATAATGCATTATAAACATTAATATCTTAGCACTAATATCTGTTGATCTTTACAGAAAATGAACTTGAACTGCTCTCTAATACAATATTAGCATTCTAGCCAATAAAAGTTGCTGTAGAAGCACTATGATCCAAAAATGTAAATTTGTATATTGCTGATGTAACATTAAAATTTATGCTTGATGACTAAGAAATCAAAACACATTTTTAAGCAATGACCTTAAAGAAGCATTGATAGCTCTCATAAGGGAAAGATGAACAACTTATTCTGATGTTCTACAGTTTCTTTATGATCCAAAGAAGTCAATTGATGAAGATTATGGAATTTTCAATAAAACCAGGAAGGCCACAATAACAAAGGTAATTGTAGAGTTACTTGAACGCATTTCTGAAACTGAATCAACAGTAGTCAAAGATTCCAAGCCCCAGTCTGAGGATGCACCGACTTCAGTTCCTTCGTCATCAACTGCATTGTCTATGAAGAAAAAACTTCAACTGGCGATAAAGAAAAATACTGACTCAGCCTATGAAGATTCATCTCAAAAACAAAAAAAAACACAAAAGACCTAACACAAGTCGTAAGAAAGGAACTAATGTATTTTCAAGAAGAAAAAATAAGAGGAAAATACTTAAAAATGGATTTCGATTTCCTAATGACCAGTCGACCAGCAAGTGTTGAATCTGAACGAGCTTTTTCAACGGCTGGGTTTATATGTACTAAAATAAGACTGCAGTTAGGTGACCAAATTCTCGATAAATATGTTTCCTGCGAACCTATTTTAACTAAAAAGACATATAATAAGAATGACTTTCAAAGTGTTTTGTTTATATTAATATTAAACTCTTATACTAATGTTTGGAATACAATTGTGCTCAAAGAGTTTTTTGTTTATATTAATATTAAACTTGTAATTATGTTTGGAATACAATTTTGTTCAAATTGTTTTTGTTTATATTAATATTAAACTTAAAATTATGTTTGGAATAAATGTTTTGGATAAAATTTTTTTATTTATATTAGTTTTATAGTTGATTTGAATAAAATTTGTCTTCCATTAATATTTACCTATCATTTTTCTTTCCATTTAGCATTTTTCTGAAACTGTATAAATTACCGGTAAACCGGTACTTGTGAAAATTTTTACCGAATTACCGGTAAATCAAAAGTTGGTAAATTTGCAATCCCTAAACAAAAGGTGTCAGCTTTGGCAGTGACCAACGACACAGCCGAGAGGGGAGTAGCTCTTGCGGCACAGTACCAGTCCTGCCTCACAAAGAACGAGGAGCAACTCCAAGCACTGCTTCTCACTGTCGAGGACGAGCGGAAGAAGAGCCAATTGGTAAAAAACAATACATGAAATAAAAGATGTTTCTTCTGAAGAGGAAAATGCTTAATTTCATATTTTTTACGTACAACAATCACTTGCAAGATTGCAAATAAAACTATGTTCCTGTTTCTAAATAAAATATTTTAAAGAAAGACTTTTGTATCAGAACTTATTGGCTACTTTCTTAAAATATCAAACGTGCATTGCCTCTAAGATATTTAACTCTCCAGCATGTGCGACGCACTGTTTGCATTCGAAATTTTCATTAAGAAATCTTATCGTCAAGGCTCTGATTTATGTTCTCTGAGGCAGAGGTTATATTAGCTGATGCATTCTGCTCTCATTCTGTGGTTCCTTGTTCTCTGTGTGTACACGTTAGCATTTTTTTTTTTTTTTTTCTAACTTGGGTATGGTCTCAGTAGAACCTACTCTGGCTCTTATTGCTCACGAGTTGTCTCTAGCGTCAACACATTTCTGTATGAGGTCAAATTTCTTGGGCTCTTATTTATGAACTTTCAAGTTGAGGGAAGAGGTTTCTTCTTTCCTGTGTTTGCATCTTAGGGTTTTTTAATTTTTTTAGCTTTGGTCTGTCCTTTAGCCGAACGCTTACTCAGTAACCATGGTTTCTAGCTCGTCATCCATACATTTCAATTAAGGGCTAATCAGGGCTCTTATTTACAAGCTTTCAAGTTCACTCCGAGCGGGCCAGGCTGGCCGGCTACTGCTCAGGCAGGCACGCCGCCCACACATGGCAGGCACGGCACAACCGCTAAATATTCACCAATTGAGCTCAAATTTCGTACAGATCATGTTAAGACCTCAAGGAAAAATCTGAGAGGGATCGACGCTAACATTTCTATTTTTCAAAGAGGTACTCGGGGCGGCGGGTACCTAAAAAAGTGAAAATTTCAAGGGCGTGGCGCGACCCCTAAATATTGAGCGATTTCGCTCAGCTTCCGCAGACACTTCTTAGGTCAAATGGAACGATTAAGGGGGATCAATCACAACATTTTAAACTTAAATCATTTTTGGACCACTCTAGCCTTTACCCATCACAAGAAAAATTTAAAATCAATTTCAATTGCTGTTTATTACTTTGGAGCACCTTAACAGTTCACTTCATTAGGTATGTATTTAATTTTGATAATATAGTAATAATATACGGTAATATTATTAATGTGTTACTATTAGGTCAGGTAATGTGACCAACTTGTAAGTTAGATAATAGTAATAGTAAATCAAATGTGTCATGTAACATGACACATTTAAATTAATATGCGGTGGTGTCAGTCAACTGGTTCGCACCAGTTCGAGCGAACTAGTTAAAAATGTTGTTGGTGTTATGCCGTGGCCAATAAGTTTTGGCACAATTATTTATATGTTTAGTACAATAGTATTTTATGGTTATTTAATTTTATTTTGAAATAAAGTGCCCTATATTAACATTATTACCGTATATTTACGAGTTTTTTATTATTTCTATGGAATAATATAATTTATTTTTTCAAAACCCATAGCAATGCAGCAAGACTTTGAAAAATCCAGTAAACATTATGACAAAAATTCAGTGTGGAACTATTTTCAACGTGGAAAAACCAATAGAAACCAAAGCAAATGTAATTTTCCACATGGTAAAATCATCAATTGCTCAGGAGGAAGTACTAGTGGTATGCACACCCATCTGAAGGCGCTACATAATATAAATTGACTTAAAAGGGATACAGATGCAGCAGATAAAAATGATGCAGGCAGTTCCGGAGTTAAAATGTCCAAAAGTACTAGTGGAATGATCACCGACTACTTCAATAGCGAAACGGACAATTCGTTACCTGCAGTACTTGCTCGTTTGACTGCTTCGATGCAATATCTTTTAATGCCATTTGCAAATCTATGGATTTAAAGTTAGGTTTAACAGCCCATGGATTTACAAACATCCCAAAATCTGTAAGTGGAGTTTTCAATACTATAATGAAGTACAGTGAAAAAATCAGACCATTTGAAAAACGAATTCCTAGATTTAAAACGCGAAAATCAGAAGTTTAGCTTGACTGTTGATGAGTGGACCTCAGTCAGAAACAGAAGATTCCTAAACCTAAATGTTCACTCTAGTAAAACTTTCTGGAATCTAGGTTTGTGTCGAGTTCATGGAACAATGTCAGCTCAAAAATATGTAGAAATCATCGATACTAAATTGAAAAATCATGGTATATCCTCAGATTCGGATATAGTCGTGATCACAACGGATGGCGCATCTGTAATGAAGAAGGTAGGGGACATTATCAATGCAGATCAACAGATTTGCTTGGCTCATGGAATACAATTAGCAGTAATTGAAGTTCTCTATCCGTGTAGACGAATTGAAACAGAAGTTCTTGAAGAAGAAGAAAATGAAGATGAAGACGATGATCCACCGAGCGATGATGATGAGGAATTATATTTTCAAATAGAACGAAACGATTTTAATGATAAAAGGATTGACAATTTCGATTTGTGTAAAGATAAAGATATCGGCCAGTTAGTTGACAAAATCAGGAAACCAGTCAAATATTTTCCACGTTCTCCTATTAAAAACGACATCCTATTACAAAAGCATGTTAAGGAGGAATATGGCAAGGAGTTAATGCTAGTTTTGGACAGTAAAACCCGATGGAACAGCTTGCTTTGCATGCTTCAACGATTTTACAAATTAAAAGGTTGCATACAGAAAGCTTTGACTGATGCTAATATAAACATTAATTTCTCAAATGAAGAGTTTGAAATGGTTTCTATTATAATAGCAGCTTTGACACCAATAAAACTTACTGTTGAAAGTTTGTGTTGTCAGGATACCGACTTGCGTCAATCAGACATTGCACTGGAGTTTATGTTTGATGAACTGTCCAAGCAGACTAATTTTATTGTCAAAAATCTTAAAGCGGCATTAATAAAATGGGTTTCAGAACGCTGTTTTAAATATGCAGATCTCTTTGGTTTTATTCAAGTGCCGAATATCCACAAAAGGGAAGTTGAGGACTATGGAATTTTTTACCAAACATCGAAAACAGTTTTGTCATCACAGATCTTTAACCCCTCAATGCCGAGCGACGTGTCCTGCACGTCCGAGGTAGTGCTTGCTTTTTTACTGTTCAACTCACTTAATATTTCATAGATCTATAAAACCATAATATAATTTGAAAGAGGAAACTTTGGGATTTCCTGTAATGCATGTCAAATAATTTTACTATTGTTTCAATATTTTATAATCTACGTCAAAATTTGCGATGAAATTTTCATTTTCGCACAGAAAATATGGAGCGCCACCACCTTCTTATGTCTACTGACGCAACGGATATTCGTAAATCTTAATAACTTTTATATATTTGAAAGAGGAAGCTTTGACCTTTCTAGTAATGCATATATTGTAATTTTAATATAGTTTTTATAATCTACATGAAAGTTTTCGGTGAAATTTTTGTTTTTGCCCCAAAAATTCGTTAATTACGCAAGGGAGATTCGTCAATCTGAATAAGCTATATGTATTTTGATAGAAGAAGCTTTGGCCTCTTCAGTAATGCACATCCTGTAATTTTACTATTGTTACTTTATTTTATAATCTAGGTGAAAGTTTGCATTGAAATTTTCCTTTTTGCCCCGAAAATTTGGTGCACCAACACATTCTTTTGTCTAATTACGCAAGGCAGATTCGTCAATCTTAATAATCTATACGTATTTTGATAGAGTAAGCTTTGGCCTCTTCAGTAATGCACGTCCTGTAATTTTACTATTGTTATTGTGTTTTATAATCTAGGTGAAAGTTTGCATTGAAATTCTCAATTTTCCACAATATTACCGTGTTTTCGCTTCTAAAAATCGCTTTTCAATGCACGAGGAATGATTTCTTTGGCATTTGAAGTTGGGCCTTCTCACAGAAGAAATATAATCTTTTCTCTACCACATCTTTTTATCTTTGTTGAGCCTTGCGAGAAAAGTCTTCGTAGCTTAAGTTACGAAGGAAAAAGGTCTCCTATATACTATATACACACAGCCTACTTGAGATGCTTCTAAAATCGCTTTTCAATTCACCAACAATCCTCCTGTCATAATCAGCTCTCTCTGTGCTTTGCCGTATTTTACTTCACAAGTCCACTGACAGGTTCGTTTCATTGTAGTTTGAGTTCCCTTCCCAGAAGATATATAAAACATTGGTATCTTTTCACAAAGAAGCTTACTAGATAGTATGTTTCCAGTGTTATAAGGTAAATTTCATGCTGTATTCAATTACGCATGTGTACATTTTCTAAAACATGTGAGCTAATATGTAACTTTTAAAAGTTTTCCGTATTCTGCACCTAAAAGCATTTAAGATATATGCAACATTGTATCTCCGCTTCTAATGAACTAAATGTAACCATTTTTTCTATCTCCGCTTCTAATGAACTAAATTTAACCATTTTTTCTATGTGATTTCTGTAATGATTAAGAATGATGACTGCGTAACTAAAACGTCTATATTATTAATGAAACACCTTCAAAAAAATCATAAATACAACATTTAGTTAAAAATCTCCAGTCAAGACATGGAAAAGTTGACATGCGACAAACTTTTCATCTAATTGGTCTAGATAGGTACATTCAGCGATAAAATGTTCAGTAATGCTTAAATGTTTCTTTGAATAAGATTTCATGTCAATACCTTTCATAGTTCACGCTATGCTGAAAGTTATATAAACCACGAACACGCACTGTAACATTAAGCGATTACTGTTCATTCGCTTCTATGTAGCAATGTTGTGTGTAATGCATGATATTTTAAATGATACTGTTTAAAAATTTCATGTTTTATGTAACTACATAAAAAATTTCATCAAAATACATTGAAAATGTCAAAAGTTATGATTTGTTGAAGTTTTTCCAAATTTCGCATGTTTTCGCAACTTTTTCGTGTTTTTTCAAAAAACTCCTTCGTCCGCTGACGAGGGAATTATTAAAAACCCCTCCATCTTAGAGGGGTTAAGTTAGTGGACAATGAGTTTGTGGAGGATGTTAGTTACCAAGATGAAGATGAAGACATCGTGATTGTGAATAGAAATTCAAGTATCGGCAGTGACAAAAATGACGAATTATTCTTCAAGGAAAAACTCCAACGAAAACTTTTGGATAGCAAACAAACCAATGATCATACTTCTAAATCAAATAAGAAAACAAAGAAGAATCTTGAAAACATTGTTCATGCGGAGATTAAGTATTACGAGAGAGAAGGTGTCAAAGGAAATTATCTCAATGTTGTCCATGCCTATTTAAAAACGGTTCGACCCACAAGTATGGAGTCAGAAAGAGCATTCTCTACAGCAGGATTGCTCGTAACAAAAATTAGATCATTACTATCAGACGAAATTATCAACAATATATGTTTTTTAAGGGCTTATTTTAATAAAACCAAAAAAGAATAATAATGTCTTACTGATGTTATTTACCTTATAAATTTTGTTTTAAATTATATCTTTTTCTTTGCATTAGATTTTTCTTGTTTTGTTTTGTTCAACTATAAATGTAATAACATAAGTAAAAATAAATATCATTAAAAAACAAACTTTTATTTCAAAAACATGTCTGTAAAAATTTTCGCCAATAGCAAAATACCGGTAGTACCGGTTTTGGTATTGAGCCAATAGCAATATACTGGTAGTACCAATTTCGGTATTGAGCCAATACTGAAATACCGGTATTGAAGAATGTGATCCGGTATTGGAAACCCTAGTCATCAAGGTATATAGTGTTAAAATGGCAAATTTATTGCAAATTATGTCAATTAAACTTAAAATTGGGCAGTTTGAAATTGTAAACAAAAAAGATGATAATAATAATAAGAATCCTTGATCAGTTTTCTTTAAAATGATCCAGGTTCATAGCTCAGATGCCAATATTTTGAATTTATATGAGCAATAGAATAAAAGCCTGCATGCTGATAAGTCGAGTTTTTACTTGTTATCTTATGGAAAATAAAAATGATTCCTAAGATATGAACCCAGGACTTTATGAAAATGAAAATAATTTTCTGGGGACCTCCTAGCTAGTAGAAACAAAACACCATTTACCGCATATCTCTACGATGAACGGTTCTCGAGATACAAATGGGGACAGATGGCCGGACACTTGTAAAATTATATAAAGGATACTATTGTCTCTATGTACATGGTGTTAAAAATAGCAAAATTTGCCATTTAAATATTTTCAATACTGAAAAAGAAAATTTAGTATAAAGCAATCCAACTTTTGAACAATAATAATGACATAGCTCAGTAGCCCAAAGATGCCATCCTATATATAATTTTGGAAGTGTCCGTCTGTCCCCTCCTCTATCACAAAAGCTGTTCGTCATGGAGATATGCAGTAAACTGCATTTTGTTTCTACAAGCTAGGAGGTCCCTAGAAAACTATTCTCATTTCCATAAAGTCCCAGGTTAGAATCCAGGAGACAATTATATGTTCCCATAAGTTTACATGGGATTTTCAATTTTTCAGAGTGCAAGATTTTTTTCCTTCATTCATTAAAATACGTAAATATGGACAGATTTTTTTTGTTTTTGCTTTATTCGATGGCTAAAACTTTATACTATCTTATTCTTGTGATGTTTACATGTTATAAGGTGGATATTTTCAGAAATACACAATTGTTTTTGAATTTTTACGGATATTTCGTACTCTTTCCAGGTGTTGCCAAGGCGACCGTCATTGTTGCCTCCGATTCAATTAATGCCAATTAAACCTTCAAATAGGTGAAATAAAAGCGTTATTCGATTTGCACTTTTGTTTAAGCATCGAAATTATTGATGCATAGCAACATAAATATTTACGGATAATTATTCGGTTGACCGCATATGGGAAACGTCTCTAACGATTTAATCGAAGCAATTGAATCTTCATTTCATCGTTTGAATGCTGGAATCTTACCTTTTTGTATATAAAATTATTATATTATACATCTATAATGCTTATTAACGCAAATATGCTCATGCATAAATTTAAAATTAGATAAGAATAGGGAGGTATGATATTTTTTTAAACATATTGAAAGTCACACGGTTATCTTCTCTTCGTAGCTAATCTAAATAAATGGTTGCATTGATTGTTATATAAAAAAGAACAGGCATATTATTAAATAATAAGAAACAAAGAAAATTATAAACATAATGTTCATGATCAATTACTGTGTAGCATTAATATACTCTCTAATATGACTTAAAATGCAGATTTCTGACTGACTTATGGGTTATTCTCCTGAATGGATGTGGAAAAGAGCTAGAAAGGTATGCTCTATTTTTGCCACAAATCTCACAGGTTTAAACTGGACAGCAGTAAGGGGCAGACCCCTTTACTTAAAGAAACCTCTAGCAGAAGGAACTGAACTATATGATCATACAACTTGAGTGCATAGTCTGATAATATTAGTTACTAAAAAGAATACTTCAAACTTTAGTATACATAGAAACGTAAATATTTATGGATAATTTTTCAGTTAACTGTGTATAGGAAGCGTTTCTAACAATTTATTCAAAGCAGGTGAATCTTCATTTCATCGTTTGAATGCTGGAATCTTACATTTTAGTAAGTAGAACCATTATATTTATCATCTATAATCTTATTAATGCAAATAGTCTCACGCATAAATTTCAAATTAGATGAGAATAGGGACACGTTATCTTTTTGACACATTACATGGTTATCTTCTCTTCATTGAGATAATGGAAGTGGAAAAATATACCTCTGTGGAGTTGTCTTATCCACTGTTTACATTTCTCTATAAACTGATCTTACCATTTCAATTACCCTTTTATTTTCCACTTGAATTCCAGTATTACATGCATTAAACGTTTAAATTCAGCTATTTGTAACTGTAGGCAGAAAATGATGATCAGAATAAAAAACTTCATAAAGTTTTATTCAAAATGTTTCATAACCAAAGATTGTAGGTCAATACTCTATTATTTTTATCTGAAAAAGACTGAAAGTCTGCAGATCGAGAATTCCATTTTTAAGTGTTATTTTATGGGAAATGGAAAAGTTGGCAATCAATTATTGCGTAGCATTAATTTCCTCTCTAATATTAAATTTAAAATGCAGACTTCTGACTGACTTCGCATAATAAACTGTCAATATGCACACTCAGCGATATTCGAACCCGCGAACCTTACCAATACATGGAAAATGCATCGGTATAGTTAAATGTGAGTTATTGAGAGCAACGTTTTTTACACTCCTTAATTTTTTACGAATTAATTGAAAAAATGTGCAAACATTGCACAGGTTCAGCTAGTAAATCATAAATTGCCTCATCATATAGATTGTTTTACTATGAAAATTGCTCAATGTTACAGGAATGAAAAAATAATATTGTTTTTTATCATAAAGTGAATATTTTGGAAACATTCTTTAACTAAAATATTAGTGTTGAAATAAATTATAACCAACAATAGTACGCTATTATGCATATATGATGAATCTGAAAAAACCTCCATACAACATAGTGCCAAAAATTGGGTCACTTCAATTTCGTTATAAAGAGGTTTTACTGTAATTTAGAATAAGATCAGTGAGAGGGCCACAGAAAAGGAACTAGCAGGCCATCTGTTTGAGACCCGTGGTGACTGGAAAGAGGTTTCAATAATTGAAGGTTTTATGATGTAGAAAATGTTGGGTCTGAAGTATGTGAATTGCTACACAGGATTTATCAAAGTTAGCATTTCTAAAATATGATATATGTTCTTTGAATCTAGTAATAATTTTTCTTTTGGTTTAACCAATATAAACCCTTTCGTTTCGTCCCCCCCTCCCCCCCCCCCCCCCCCCCCCCGGGTAATATAAATAAATTCCCCCTCGGAGAAAATGGTCAATTAATTCAGTTTTTATGGGATTTTGTGAGTTTATGCAACTTTAACAATATGTATTTTAATTCTATTTTCTACTAATATTTAAGCATGTTCAACTGAAATCGGGTTTTAAATATTGATTGTAACATATAAGTTATAAATATCTATTTTAAAGATATTTTGACATGTAGACTGCGTCATATATTTGCTGAATTCTGAAGCGTCGATACTTTGATGCGGATGCAGCGTACAGAAAAAAGATCGTGCCATCACAAGGAAAGCAGACTCATGCTTCAAGGTTGTGATTAAAAACAATGTTTTCATTTTCTCTATTAAAATTAGGCACAAAGTATCTTCTCACTATTCTAACACAGACTGCCTGGAACAATCTCGACAGATAGAAGAACTTCTATCTCTCTATTCCCGAATACTTCCTCCCCCCTTCCCCTCTGCATCATCGACAGGAGATGGGACTTCATATGACTGATTTTGTCGTGCATGTGCATAAGCTGCAGTTTCCACTGAAGTGAAAATTAAATTTTATTAACAATTGGGAAGTTTTATTCAGTACATTGGAACGAACTGGAACACAAATCTATACAAAAAATCTCAAAATCAATAACAGCTACATTAATTTACTTTATATGAATATTTAATTTCAATTGTTACTTATTGTTATTTACTTAAGTGAAAATATTTCTTTTCAATTACTTTCTACAAATTTTATACCATACCCCAAAATAATGTCCAACGCAAAGAAGCATAAGACTTCAGATTCGCAAAAATCTCTTCTGACATTCTTTCAAAAGGAAAAGAAAGAAAAACTAAATACGGAATTAGAGAATGAAGTGAATAGTGATTTAAGTGAGAAAAAATAAGACGATAGTAACTGTAGTAGTTGTAGAAAAGAAGATGAATGGATTGAAGATGGGAAAACACTGAAAATTGAAGATATAGGTAACAGCAGTGATATCAGCAAGAAAATTAAGTCAAAATATAATAAAAAGTTCGAATCAAAATATGAATGGCTTTATTTCGATAGTATTCGCGGAGGAGCATTTTGCAAATTTTGTGAGATATTTTTGAAAAATGATTTAGAAGCAATACAAAAATCTGGTGGTATTTTTATCAACGTACCTTTTATTAATTATAGAAAAGCCACGGGAAATACTGGTAAACTAGAAAAACATGCAAATTCCAAAAAGAATGCATGTAGTGTTTCTATGGAAACGTTGCGTCTGCAGGGAATGTAGAAACCAGTACATAGCATATTAATTAACGAGAGTGAAACACAGAAAGACCAAAATCGTCGGTCAATGCATGCTCTTATAGAAGTCCTATATTTTCTAGCTAAAGAAGAAATACCTCACACAACCAAATATGAAGCATTAATTTAAAAAATTCTTATTAAACGTGATGATATCCTCAATACATGGTTAAAAGGCCAAAGCAGCCTTTCTACTTATATTAGCAAAGCGACTGGGTCAGAATTTATTTCGTGCATTGGGGAGATATTAGATAAACATGATTCCAGCATCGTTGTGAAAAATAAGTACTTTTCGTTAATGGCTGATCTTCACAAATATTAATAGTATGTCAGAACTTACGATATTATTACGTTTCGTAGATACATACACTGCAGAGCGCAGGTATTATCCTTAGCTTTGACAAGTGCTAGAAACAAATATCCAGCGATTAAACAAGTGCTGCATGTTGTTAAAGATATTTTCAAACTGTTTCATAGATCATCTAGATGGGAAAGAATGTTGCACAATGTTCAATCCATTCTTGAGGAACCACTATTAAAAATTTCAGAAACCATAGAAACTCGCTGCTAAGTAATTTTAGATCTAGTGATGCTGTCAGGCTTTCTTATGGCTCCATAATGATGACTTGTGAACAGATACATAAGGATGGAGCGGACTGTGCTTCTTTAGCAGGAGGCATTTTATTAGATATGGAAAAATCCAGTTCTTTAATAAACCTCTGTTTTACATGAAGCACTACTCGCTGTTTCAAATCTAAGTAAGATTTTACGAAAAGAAGATTTATGTTTATCAGCTTTACCCAGACTTATTAATTCCACTATTAACCCTCTTAGTGCCACGGGCCGATATATCAGCTTTTGCTACTTGGGCGAAGAGTGCCATGGCCAATATATCGGCCCGCGCGTAGACCGATACTAAACTCGTAATAGTTCATCATAGATGCGATAGATGGCATTTGAGAATGTCATCATTTGAAAGAGGATGCTTCCTACTTTATAAATCTTTTTTTCCTTTTGTTATACTTCCATCGTGAATTTATCACTTAAGCTTTATAAATGGTCATATTTGTGCCGTATAGTCGTCTGCGTGGTATGGAACGCAAATAATCTCAACCTACAAAATTTTTTTTCTCTCATTGGGGTAAGGTCCTGTAGCCACGATTCCTTTTGTATCCTATCCCGATTATTACTGCCCTCTGCTGTGACATTTTTAGGCGCGTTTCGCTTACAGCGTGAGCGCCTATTATTGTCGGTCGGTCTGTCCGTCCGTCCGCATGTTCGTTCTAGGTTTCTACTGAACGGATTTTTATGAAATTTGATATTAAGGACTTTCAATCAAATATAATAAGAAAATCGCAAAAATGAATCACCTACGCCAATCAGGGGTACCACTTTACTGGAGACAAAAAAATTAAATTTTCGTCATATCTCGTAAAGTATATTGTTTATATCAAAGTATTTTTCAAATAAAAGTTGTAGAACTGGTAAAGTAGAGTATTTCCTTTTCTATATATTTTTATCGTAGGAGTAGCCGTTATCGATAAAATCAAACAAGGAAGTCTTATATCGAGTTGAACTTAGAAAATTTCTTGCATGGTTACTTCATTGTTGCTAACATAAACAATCTCCCAAACAAACGTTTAATTTCCTTACATGTGCATGTAATACTATTAAATAGGAAGAAAATGGATTATTTATGATGAAGAAAAGGACTTTAAAACGCTATTTCCCTTACGTACAGGTATATAATTGCTTTCTAATACTCCATTGCACGAAACGCGCCCCATTTGTGATATGTTGTACGCTTTCCTAACTTGTTAACTGAATAGTATTAGTAAGAAAGCGAATAGATGCTTACATGTGTAGGCCATTCAAGAAATGCTGGTGCAACAATTGAATTAGTTCTAACTATACATTTGTATTCTTCAAAGTATAAATAAACTTATTTAAATTTAATAAATAGTGCATGTATTTATAATGTAAACAAAATTTCACATAAGGTAATAGAAACGAAATATTCTCTTTCGAAGTAAAGGACGCTGACCGTGCGAATACGCGACCAGCGACCAGACGTGCGCACATCTGGTCACGAGAAATGCACATATGGATTATCCCTGAACCCTCATATAAGAGAAACTCAAGCATTATTGAGGGTCTTGAGATAGAGTGGTAAGGAAAGAAGGACTCTAGTGTACCTTCCACTTCAAGCGGTTTGGGTGCACAAAGAGAGACAGATTCGGAATTTCGACTAAGGAAACTTCCAGGCAGTAAAGAAAAAACTGCATTATACGTAGCGGAAAACGTGATTGGAAGAGAATGAGGTATCGCACAGTGTGCGTAGAATGAAAAAAGGGAGTGCATAGTGTTTGTTTGTCAAGACACAAACGTAAAGTGTACTTTTTTAGAAGTTATTTGTTACTAACTAACATATGCAGACGTTCACTGAAATAATTCTATAGTATTTTTTTCTATTCCTTGCTGATTTTTGCTAATTATATTCTTTAGTTTTTATGTTGTATAATGAAATTCAAACGTAAATTTTTTGTGATATTTTTGTTGCAACGTGATGTGCAATAACTTTTGTTTTTAATTAATAATTTCATGTTCGATTGATTTAAAAATTATGTAGTTTTGAATAATGTATCATTATTTAATAATCATGCAGAAATTAACTTATTACATTAAGTATAATTTTAGTAACACAAATTTTAAGTCCAGTCGGTTATTTGCTCCAGATGGAAACGTCCAGCAAAATATCTGTATTTAATATAATTTTTTGTATTCATTGCTGATTTTTGCTAATTATATTCTTTACTAATGTAGGTTTCATAATATATAAGTTTTAATGCTGTATAATAAAATTCAAACGGAAATTTTTGGTGATAAACTTTTTTTCTTTTTTTGTTGCAACATGATATGCAATAACATTAGTTTTTATTTGATAAATTATCATTAAAAGAAATAAAAGTTATATTTTTTTAAGATTAGAGTGTTTTTTACAATTACTGAAAATATTAATAATTTATCCTAAGAAATAATTTCACAATCATAATTTTCCTAAGGTGATACAAACTTCAGAAATTGCCCTTGGCACTTCTGGCTCTACCCCCCAAAATTTGCGAGGCACTAAGAGGGTTAAACACCTTAAAACTATATCTCATGATTGCTTTGAAAATAATGAAGAAAGCACAATCTGGAAAAACTACACGTCCATAGTTAAAGATCTTGAAAACCACACAAAAACCTGAAATGTTTTAAAACAGCCAGTAAATTCGTCAATGAAATGATTAACCAGATGAGTTATCGATTCAACGACAACGCTATACTGTTGATCAAAATTACCTCGAAGTTGGAATCCGCAGAATCATTTCATACAGTGACTGGAACAGGATGCTAGGTATTTATCTGGTTTGCTGCATTTAAATTTCAATGCACTGTGGAACAATATTTGTTCCTTTACGTATGCCATCCAATCCAAAGACAGTCAGAATAATATTTGAAATTAATATTGAAATCCAATATTGGATATGATGAACTTAAGAGTTTATGCATAAAATTATGTTGCATGCCAGTATCCACTGCAAGTGCTGAATGGTCTTTTAGTACAATGAATAGGTTGATGATGAAATTAAGAAATAGATTGGGACAAGAAACATTGCATAACCTCATGAAAATCGCTATCGAGGGACCTGATGAGTTACCAAATACTTTGTTTGACGATGTTATTGACACATATGCTAAGAAACAACAAAGGAGACTGAGGTTAATTTAAATTGCTTAAGTTCCTTATCAAGTGTCTTGAGAGTAAACCATAAATTCATATACCATATTTAATCGATTATAAGCCGACACCGATTGTAAGCCGACTTCCACTTTTCACAAGGCCATGCAAGAAAAAAAATTTGATTTTAACCCTCTCACGACCGGACCGCCCGAGAATGCCCGTAAATTTTTATACTCCCAATCGCGGGACCGCCCGGAAAATACGCTTCCAAATTTACCTCTGAAAACGTTGACTGGATGGCTTCTCTCTCAGAAATGACGTAGTATACCATATAAACACGAGATTTAGATCGTATTTGGCAGATTTTTCTTAACTTTGTATACCAAGATTTTTTTTTTAATATTCGATCGAAATGCGCTATTTTTTTGGACCCTGAACAATCTAATATGTCTCACAGTAATTATCCTACTTCAGAGATTTTTTAAAATATATATTTTTGGAGATTAATGTATAATTGTTTTATTTAATGTTTCCCATTTGGCAGCCATCTTGAATTTCTCCGGACTTTTAATGCCAACAGGTGCCCCACACCTCAGGATGTGAGAGGGTTAAAGTATTAACTAAAATTACGGTGACATAAAATACATTTTATTCACTTATTCATAACAACTTCTACGAAAAGAGTAATTTGACCTAGTTATCCCCCAGGATCTTAATATAATAATACCCCGGGAGCTTAATACAATAATAAAAGTAGCCATTTCTAGTCAATCAGATACGGAGACCGTATTACATAATATACATTAGTACTAAAATACTATATATATAATAGTAAGGTCAAAAGAATTACCATATCTGCCCGAATACAAGCCGATGTTTTTTGTCAAAATCTATCATGAAAAAATCACATCTCTGCTTAAATGCGAGTCCGAGGAAAATTTGGGTTATGGTTAAATCTCGAAGTCTCTCATTGCCTTCGTTTTCAAATGATAGTACTATATTTTTCGTAAAGTAAATATTTGACCTACGATGAATATATATAAAAATATCTTGGCGAGATCGCTTGCGATAATTGACGATTACGCAAAATGCGTTGACGGCTTTGAATGCTCAAATGTTTGAATTTCGGTAAATTTTACATGCAACGTGTATAATTATAAAAATGTAGTTTCTTAAGGCAATGTATATGCTGATTTCACTGGAAAAAGACTTGGATGAAAAAATATCTTGGCGAAATCGCTTGCGTAAATTGACGAATACGCAAAATGCATTGACGGCTTTGAACGCTCAACTGTATGAATTTCGGTAAAACTTTACATGGAACGTGTATAATTATAAAAATGCAGTTTCTTAAGGCAATGTATATGCTAATTTCTTTGGAAATAGACTTGGATGAAACAACTAAACAATTTCCCGCACATTTCTTCGATCTCAAATAATGTATTCTAAGATGTGCATGAATGCCTGGCACACTTCAGCATAAAATCTAAGAAATTTACGTTTTTGCCAAAAAATTGTGGAAATTTTTGGGGGGTCGGCTTAAATCCAGGGTCAGGTTCTATTCGGGCAGATACGGTATATGTACTTTGACATTGCAATTTCAGTTGGGACATATTTACCCTCGCAAATAAAACATAATATACGTTAGTACGTAAAAAAATAAAATACTACACAAGTATCACCTGGGCATTTCTCTTCGATTTTATCCTTAACCTTTAACTGGGCGTGTCAAAAAATGTCACGCAACTGGTCGCGTGGCGTACTGAGTACGCCGTTGCATTCGTTGCATTTTGTAGAACAGCGAATGTAAACAGTAATAATAACGATTGGTTCATTCTAATTTTTCTTTATTCAATCATTTAATGCATGTAACGATTTATAATTCTCATTGTTCAAGTTATTGTTAGGATTTTCTACATTATATACGAACTCAAGTTTCAAGATATATTTAGTACCATACGACATTATAGCATTAAAATTTTATCAATATATATATATATATTTACATGAGTGCCATTTTAGGCCCAAAGATGTAAAAACACAGGAAATAATGCTCAAAAAATTGTTATTGGTTGGAAAGGCTAATGCTTCGATTCACGGTAAACAAAAGAGAATCAAATTGACTGAACACCTACGAAGAAATAAATTATGTAAATAATACGTGGTGCGTCAAAGTCTTAAAGAACGCAGCGATAGCGCTCGTATGCATAAGGAGCTAACACAATGTTTCATTTTACTTGTGAATCGAAGCATTTGCCCTCCCTCCTCCACCTATCATGTTTCAGTGTTAGCTCCTTACGCATACCATCGCTATCGCTGCGTTCTTTTATGACTTTGACGTGCCACGTATTATTTACATAATTTATTTCTTCGTAGGTGTTCAGTCAATTTGACTCTTTTTTTGCATATATTTAAAGTAATAGTTTACTTCCACTTTAATACACTTATATCTCGCGTTATAATGTAACTACGGACAAATTCATTGACTACTTTTTTTGCCCGGGATTCTAAGCCGAGTGGCGATTTCTGAGATGGTAAAAAGGTAAAAAAAAGGTCGGCTTACAATCGATTAAATACAGTAGTTATTATTTTTTATTAAGGCAGGAATTTGTCAGTTTTTGTGAAATAAAATATTTTTTTTGTTACATTACGTCTATTTAAAAGTACTAGATGCGTAAATAGGTATAATTTCATATATTTGTTTAGTTTTAGTTTATGCTTTTTTTTGATCTTCCTGAGTACTGATGAATACATGTTTATTTATTTCTTCATTTCAATAAATATATACTTAGTGTTTTATAATTATATTACTTATCAAGACTAAGGTTTATTAAAGCGTTTGTTACACATCTAATCAAATTTTCTATGATTATTCCAAATACTAAATTTAGTTAATTTTGTTATTAAATGGTGATATACAAAATTATATTACAAATTATTTGTTAATCTGCAATAAATAAATAAAATATAAATAAATCGCATTTTATTTTACTTAATTATTTAAACAATAACAAAAAATCTGATGTGGCCAACACATGACTTTCTCCATATTTGGGGTATAGATATTTAAATTATTATGAGTAGCATTATAAGGCAAAATTATTATTTCATATCGTAAAAGAAGACACGTCCTTGCTGTAAATTACGTATATTTTGAATGTTTACAGAATTCACCGCTACATGGTGTTGGCGCTGTAGGCTGGTATTAAGATAAAGCAAAATATATCCGAAATGGATGGTTCTACGAAAATTAGTTACAAACAAAACTTGGCAGAAATAATATTCTCTACAACTTTGGTCCTTACGAAGATTACCAATAACGATGTTTTTAAGGAGATATTTAACGGAAACCGAAAAACCGGTTATTTATAAATAACTCCTAAACAATAACTCCTATAGAAAATTGTTTCAAATTAAAACTGTAGGAAATTACATTCTCTATAACATTAGTATAGAATTGTATATAGAATAATGATGTTTTAACAAAGAAATATCGCAAAAACCGAATCGGGTTTCGAATAAATTGCGACTTCCGGTTATCCGTTATTGTCCAAAAACTAATCAGTTCTTTGTGCTCATGTTCAAGTGTTATATATGAAGTTTGGAAACGATATGGCATGTACTTTTTGAGTTAGAGCGCCCACAATAACATACACACACACACACAGACATAATTCCGAAAATAGTCTAAACGTGTTCTAGGGACCTCAAAACATGTATTTCCGTTGAAATCTCGAAGTCGATTTTTTTCATGAATACAATACTTTCCCATTACTACGTATGGAGAAAGTAAAAAGACAACTACTAATTTTCTAGCAATATATTTATATACCCCCTCAACCCATGCAGTTTCCCCCCCCGGGAAGAAAGTCTGGATTCAACGCTGGTTGCTAAGGTTGTGGAACTCTGAATGTTTAATTTGTGCCTGTGTTTCTTCACTAAATTATCTATGAGGTTATCAGGAAACCCATTTTTTAATGCTGTTTTTTTAATGAAAGATAATTCCTTCTGGAAATCTGACTTGTTGAGTGGCACACTAAGAAGTCTATGAAGAAAGGAATGGTAAGCTGTTATTTTTTGGCTAGGGCAATGCTGTCAGTATATAGGAATAAATCTGTGTGTGGATTTCCAGAAAATATTGTACGTCAAATGGTTATTTTTCTTAGAAAGTAAAAGATCTAAGAAAGGTAGACGATTATTGTTTTCTTCTTGAAAAGTGAATTTAGTGAAGTATGCATCAATGCATACTATTTCTTCCCCCTCTTTATCTTTTCCCTTTTTCCCCCTCTCATTTCACTCCATGTATATATAATCTCCCCGTCTCGTTATTCTTCCTCTTTTTTGATCGACCTACTGGCAATGGAATCATTGATTCCAAAATATGTATTTAGGCTATTTTTTAGAAAGGAACTGCTCGTGTGTGTTTTTTGGTTGGTGTGTATTTGTGTGTGTGTGAACAAAGAAATAGGGTCTCTGGCATTGGAGTAATTCCACCTAAACCTGGGGTTGGTGAGATTGCGTGTTTGTTCACTGGCATAGATTAAATTCCCCTTCACTAGTTTGTATGTGAGTACTTTGCTTTAAAAAAAAATATTTGTCTGGTTATTATGAGGTTCCTCCACTCATCTTCATTGATTAACCATAGGGCTTATAATTAATATTTTTTCTTTATAAGATATCACATTTACTGGAATAATTCTCACACAGCTTAATTTTTAGAAAAGTAGAAAACTTTAAATCTGGCATAATCTCATTTTCTCCTTTTAGAAAATTACTGAGGAAGAGGGTAACCTGAGCAAGAGAAACATAGTGACATGGCTGCAGGTGTGGATTTCAACATGGATTGTAAAACGGTTTGGAAAATCTTTTTACTTTCTCCATACATAGTATGGGAAAGTATTGCGATCATAAAAAGAATCGACCTCGAAATTTCAACGGAAATACACATTTTGAGGTCCCTAGAACATGTTTAGACTATTTTCTCCATATTGCCTGTGTGTATGTGATAGGAATGTTTCGAAAAACCAATAGTTTATTAGATATTTTGATCCCTAGAACACGTTTAGACTGTTTTCAGAGTGATGTCTGTGTATGTTTATGTGACTGTGGGCACTCTAATTCAAAAAGTACTTGCCATGTCGTTACCAAATTTCATATATAACACTTTAGCATGAGCACAAAGAACTGATTAGTTTTTGGACAATAACGGTTAACCGGAAGTCGAGGTTTATTCGAAACCCAATTCGGTTTTTGCAATATTTCTCCGTTAAACCATCATTATTGTATATACAATTCTATACAAAGGTTATAGAGATTGTAATTTCCTACAAATTTTATTTGAAACAATTTTCCATAGCAGTTATTGTATAGGAATTAATAATAAATAATCGGTTTTTCGGTTTCCGTCAAATATCTTCTTAAAACATCGTTATTGGTAATCTTTGTGAGGACCAAAGTTGTAGAGAATAATATTCCTTCCAAGTTTTGTTTGAAACAAATTTTTGTAGAACCATCTATTTCGGAGATATTTCACTTTTTCTTTATTTTGAGTATACAGCGCCAACACAATATAGCGGTGAATTCTGTAAACATAATCAAAATATACGTAATTTACAGCAATACGGACGACTGTAATCTTTTACGATACGAAATAATAATTTTTCCTTATAATGCTATTCATAATAATTTAAATATATATACCCCAAATATGGAGAAAGTCATGTGTTGGCCACATCAGATTTTTTAAATCTAGAGATCACAGAAGTTCAGATGGGCTTCTTTAAAAGATAATAACACGCTGCTAAAAATCCTGACATACATATCAAACTAGATGAAAAATGACAGGTTATATGAGACTCACCGCTGATGATGCCAACTGTGTAATTCTTCCTTTTGCATCCCATGCTAGGCAGACTTCTAGAGCTAAAGCTGCAGCAGAATAGGTTACGCCCAAAGGGAGAGCTTTTCCTCTACAAATGTCTCTCCAAGGCATTCCAAGCAAAATTAAACGAGCAACAGTACTTTTAAGGCTTTGTGGATCATGTTTTAAGATCCATGATGACAGAGTGCTAATGTCATCTTCAGAAGGTTCCCACAGCTGTAATGGAAGCTCTGAGAAAAGTGCTACAATCCCCTGAAAGAATTTAGAATAAAATCTGCATTTAGAATATCAACAAATTTTGTGTTTTACTTTGATTAAAAATACATAAAACCTTCGAGTGATATGAGAAAAAGCAGTTCTGGAAAATCTGATTCCAATTTAATTGTTTCCCATCACATAATCAGATGTAATGGTTACAGGCATTTAAAATGTTAGCAGCAAAATTTTGAGAAGGCAAAAAAATGAGCAATAACATTTTTGCTGTGAAAATATTAACGATAGTAAAGTAAGTCTAAGTACAGTGTATCCTTGGTTCAACGTCACCTCGATTAACGTTGATTCATGTTAACATCGTTCAAAAATTAACACCCATATCTGAAGTAACGTAGTCAACGATTTGAGTTAACATCGCCCTGACTCAGCAATGAAAGGATGCACGAAATTAACTGTGCATCTGGTGCAAAAGTTGTGGTGAATTTCCTTATTTGAGTGGGAAAAGCATTCTGGATTGAAGTATTTTTATTAAATTTGCTATAATTGCATGGTGATATTTTGTTGAAATGGGTCCAAAGAGATGTGGTAGTGTCACCTCTGTCAGCTCTGCTTCAGCCTTTGTGGGCTACCCAGATGAGGTATCAGAGGAAGACTAACTGATAGCCATCATCATCGACTTAGTCATCTCCATAGGCTTCTTCATCATTAAAGGTATATTCAGTAAACAACTTTTTGTAATAATTTTATCCTGTAGAATGTCTAAATATTAGTATTAGTCTCTTATTTATGTATTTTTGTCTCACTTTCTTCTGCAAAAATATGCTAAAGTTTTTGTCCTGAGTACCTATCCCCCCTTTCCCCATAGGAAATTCGTTTCAGTATTTGCAGTTTTTCTATTTGCGGCTTTCTTAGGAACGTATCCCGCGCGAATAGCGAGGGTTTCCTGTATACTGTCTTTTTGCTTTTCGAGGGGTGTTGAGTCAGAGGTTTTAGAACCGATTATATTGTACAACATGGGTTCTTATAGGAATTGTTGATTAGTTTAGCATTGTTTCATTCAACATCGTGAATTTCAAGAACGAATTAATGATTTTAATCAAGGACACACAGTACAGACCTCATCATAACATACCAAAACGAATGTAATAAACCTTATGAGATGATATTAACTTCATGGTTGAATACAAATGTGATAAAATAAGAATGATCATTATAGCTTGAAATTTCCCCACTGAATGCATCTCCTTTAGCAATGTACCAAACAGAAATAATTTGTTACATTTGTAAAACAGAAGTGTAATTGTGCAAATTATTCCTTTCAACTAGTAAAAAGTCACCTTTTTAAGCTTCTAACTCCTTCTATTTGAATATATAACTTACCTTTTCTCTTTCTTGAAAAACCTCTTTCAACCAATCAATTAAAACAGGGAATAAACATGGATGATTGGAGAAAATCGATGCCAGATGATTGCCACTTACATTGGAAAATTCTTTCATCGTAATGTCAGAATTAAGATGGCTAACCTGTAAACATTTGAGATTTGTAAATAAAAGGACATTTTCAAAATCAGGTCTTAATTTATATTAAATTATTTTTTATAGGAAAGTCAACAATTACATATTTTCTTCATTTACCAAAATGCAGGTACAGGTAGTCCTCGACATCCGTACATAATGCATTCCTGAAAACATGTACGGATGTCAAGCAATAGACTTACATGTAATAATGGGAGTTCCGTTCCTGGAGAACCAAAAAATATTATAAAATCTCTAATTATGGTATAAATGTTTAGTTTTTTCAGCAGGGCCCTTTTAGTCACAATCGTCGATTTTATAATATAGATAGATAGGACAAAATGCAATAAAATATTTAAATAATTGCACAAATAAACACTTCTGTATAGACAAAGATGGCGACGCAGCGGAAACTGGTGGCTGGCAACCAGCGCCACTCAAAATATTCGTTCGTCATTTCACTGATGCACGAAAGTCCAAATTCGGCATACAAAAGGCAGTTCAGGGGTGTCAATGTATGCCATGTATGCTAAGCCTGCATTATTACATAAATATAGGTAATTAAAAGGTAGTTATTCAATTAGAAGTACAGTTATACATTTAAATGCTTTCCCTTAACTTTCATGAAGATAGAAATCGTATGGAAGCGAACTAAAGAAAACGCACTATATTTTAAAAGGAACTGAAGGTCGCACTACCGGAACTAAAAAATTCCAACTCGCACATTACACGATACATAGGATAAAAGCAAGATTTTGAGGCAAAAAATAAGGGGTCGTATATTACGCGGGATCGCACAATATGCAAGTATATACAGTGATTAATGAAACTTATTCTGTGATTTGTGACTACAATGTGATTACCGGCTGTAAATAAATAAATTATTATTATTATTAAAGTGCGAGCTGTACGAATGTCGAACGCAAGAAAGTTGAGGACCGCCTGTAGTGCACATGAGAAATCCCTCTTTTTTCATTAAAACATTTTGTTATTTTCAGTTTTTTTGTAATATTGCCTAACCATGGCTCCAAAGAGAGTGATGATTGAAATGAAAAAGTCGGTAAAAAGGTCATACTTTAATTTAGTAATTTATTAAAAGTGTTGGCTTGGCTGACAGACAGTGCCATTATGCGATAGCTCGAAATGTTTGTTCGTCAGCTGACCTACGAAAGTCCAAATTCGGAGTACAAAAGGTGGTTTAGGGGCGAGAATTTATAATGTACGAAAGAGCGAATTGTACGGATGTCGAATGTATGGACGTCGAGGACTGCCTGTATACCCCAATTTATGTTGATTCAAAGTTACATCGCCGATCAATTAATACTTCTATTCATTTAAATTGTTTTGAATCAAAGTTGGGTTGTTAGAAGTCGGTAGTTTTTTTTTAATTTTGAAAGGTTTTATAATGAGGGAACCTAGCAATTGAAAAAAATTGGTGAATTCCAATGTGAAATGCTCAGAATGCACAGGAGCAATTTTATCATGTTCCACTTGACCCCAGAGCAGGTCACTATTGTCAACTCCCCTGGCAGTTAGGCATCCCATCCAGCATTGAATTCTTGACCTTATTTTGCAGTCCTGAGATTGCATTATCTGATCTTTGCGAGAATTAGAAGGGATTTCAATAAAAAAAACTGGATAATATTGTAAATAAAAATTAAATTTTTATTTTAAATCTTTAAATGTCATTAATGTCATTAACATGTTCGCGACATTGGTGATTTTCATGGTTATAACTCAGGGACGTCATTGTGCACTTTGCATAATCATCAAGAAAATGCATTATATTTAGTTCTGGTGACGTTTGAGGGATACTGCAACTGTAATTCCATCCTTCTTTCTTATATTTATGATTTACCGCCATTGGTGCATGATTTCCGGAATTAACCCTTTGGTTACCATCAGAAATATTGTCCTAAAACCAGTGCTCAGAATGGGCCGGAATGCACCTGAACGACTTTCCGTTCCATTTTGTCAGACACTAGAAATATCGTCCGTTCCACTACCAATTTTAGCGTTCCGTTTTGTAACATTTTCCATTTTGAGCAATGCCTAAAACACGTTCATAAGTAGTAGCTCAAATTGAAAGATATATAAAAATTTACAAAAAATGTTATAATATGAACATGAATCAGTTAATTGATGAGAAGGGGTAAATATTTTCTAGATCGAAAGGATTAAAAAAATTTATTTCAGATGCTATGCAATACATATGGTTCTCAATGCACAACTTGCTGACCAGCATAAATAAAGAATTTTGAAAACTTATCAAAAAATTACCATGTTTTTTACTCAATGATATTTATTTTTTGTAAAAATAATATATGGATATATGTAAATTTGAATACAAAATTGTGGCTAGTAAGCGTACAGAGTATAAACCTTTCAAACCAGCAAATAGCCCGAGTTAGAGTGGATTGAGGTTTATGGTGTTATGTTTTGCTGACCGTTTTTCACACCAGTTCAGGTCAGGCTATGTATCGCAGGTCTACGGGATAATTGCCTCTTTTGGGTTGGGTCCAAGAATGTCCCTTAGACCTAGAGGATGTTTGCCCCATGTGGCTCATTTATGTTTATTGCAGTATACAGCTTCGAAGATATTTCTCCTTTCTTTCTCTCAGTTTAGTTTTCCTTGGGATTCTGAATGCGACACACTCAACAAAAAACTGTTCCATATCATTTCTGTGTGAATACTATTATTCGTTCATAAGCCCATGGATTCCGGAAGCTAAGTTTCATTTTCCGATTTCTCGGATTCAAATGATTCATACAAACCCTCTGATTCAGAAGAGGATAGTTAGCCAGTGTCTTTAGAAGATGAACCTCGTGAAGATATTAGTGGAGCTGCTAGTCGAGGATCGGAATTGTGGGGATCATTTTCTAATATTGAACATCGCTTTCTCTATAGTCGTTGCAGTGGTGCGCAGTGCAATTTGGATTTTTCAAATCCCTTATCTTTATACAAACATTTTGTGACTAATCAAGTGATAGACCTAATAGTGCAGGAAACTCATATATTTGCTCAGCAAATCATTACCTCCCAACAGCTACCTCCTCGTTCAAGTATGCGTAAGTGGAAAGACAATGATAAAAGTGAAGTGCAAAAGTTTATAGCTGTCCTCCTCATCATGGGTATATCTATATCTACAGTTCACCCTGCAAGCCACCGCAATGGTGTGTGGCAGGGGGTGCAATAGCACCAAGGTAAAGTGCATAATAATGTATACTATCACTCTACGTCGGCTGATTTCTTATCGTAACTTCTGTTCTGCTCAGCTATCGTTCTAGGGGAAAACGAGCCTTTGTACCTCTCAGTCCTACAGGCTATCTCTCTTATTTTACGACGATGGTCCATCCAATATAAGTTGGCACTCTTATTATTTCTTCGACATCGCTGGAAAATATATGCGTTCTAAATCTTTCAAGAAGTTTTAACCTAGAGCGTGATCGGCATTCAGTTAGTGATTCCCATCCTAAGTCCTGTATCAAGCCTGTAACACTTTTGTTTCTATCGTAACAATTTTTGACGAATCTAGCAACTTTTCGCTGCACTCTTTCTAGCTCTGAGATTGATCCTTTCTCGTACAGATCCCATATGCTCGACGCGTACTCTAATAGTGGTCTTACTAACGAGAAGTAACATGTCTCTTTGACTTTTTCCTCACTTTTACCTACTATGCATTTGATGAATCCTAGTTTCTGTTTAGCCTTCCCGCATATATTTTGTAAGTGCATATCCCATGAGAGGTTGCTTGTTAAAGTAACGCCTAAGTATTTGACGGAATCGGCTAGTTTTAGCTGGATGCCTTCAACAGTGTAATTCGTCGTGTCAATGTTTTTGTTTCCTCAGAATCTCATAAAGGAACACTTTCCCAAGTTCAATTCTAACTGCCACTCTTTACACCACTCGAGAATTGCATTTAAGTCGTCAGAAAGTATTAACCATACTGTGTGGCATTTATTTCTTCTCGTTATTCAATGTCTTTGGCAAGTTGTCTTTATTTTCGGATATTTCTTGCAAAACCGTGAAATCAAGAGAGGATAATGAAGAAGAATTTTCTAGTAAAGATAAATGGGACAAAAGTAAAATGAGTTTGAACATTTAGCAAAGAGCACAACAGACAAGTAACAATGTTTATGAAGTGCTTCAAGGAAAGCATAACTAAATAAATTCATATAAATTATTAAAAACTAATGGAAACAACTACTTCTAATTATATTTTACGACTCATGCCATCTCATGTTCCACCGGTGCACAGTGGTCTGGGGAACCCGATTTCCCGATCATAAGTGGATTTTTTGGAGTGGAGGTGTATGGGTCGAAACTCATGTTGATGTATTCTTAAATGTTCAAGTAACTGTAATCCACCTCAGAAACAGCCATGCAAATGTTTATTTTGTCGCTATGGGATGTGCAAGTAGCACGATCGCGTATCTCTGTGATTTCCACTAATTCCTGCTGAGAAGGCGGCTTGTGATCCTTTCGTTCCACTCTAACCCTGTGATGAATTCTGGCCATAATTGGCTACAAAATTATGTGCCCTCACGGAAAACATCAGCTACTCACGATCGTGTCCCTCACACGCCCTCCGTATCGCGACGTAATATTACTGCACACACGGGATTTCGTTACTTTAAATACTTGATAAACATACCTTGCACTGTCTTGCACTGCTTTCCTTTACCTCTTACATTGTTTCTTGCGTTGTCTCTTAATAAAACCTGAAGAGATCAGGTGCTAAGATCTGCTAACGTTTCGAATATTCACTGCTGGCTGTGCGATGGTACGGGTGGTGGGGGGGGCGGTTCAAGTTACGACTTGTAACATTCAGTGAAATGGATGTGCAGTCTATGGAGAGGTAGGAGGCCGGGGTTGAGGGTAGGGAAGAGGGGGGGAGGACGCGCTTGCACTGTCACGCCAGTTCCAGTTTGTTACGCATAAGACAGATCACAACGTGTGAATCGGTGAAAGGTCGCAGCAGGTGCGCAGTCAGTCATTGACACAGCCTTGCATAGGCCACTTCCGGAAACAAAAATGACTCGGAAAAGAGATCTATTTGAAATTTTAAGACAGAAGTGGTCAGAGGATAACACAAAGAAATGCCACTACTTGTTTGATCATATTGAAAGGTAAATGTTATTTGTTTTACTCAATTATAATGAGAGATTTTTCGTCGTGCTTTTGCTCCGTTGCTTACGTGCGTGGCACTTATTTTTTATAAATGCAGTTCATCAGGAAGCCGAATTCTGGGCAAAAAGAAGGACGTTATAATGCATCATTTGCAGACATTTTGTTCGAACGTGAACACACGATAGGCAAAGAGTCAAATAATCCTCTCCGTGTTTATGAATCAAAATGTTGCATGGCTTGATTCAGAAATAAACCTCACTTGTGATGAAGACTCGGCGCAACCTTCAACATCAGGTAAGACGTACATTTTGACTTCCAGATGAGGCGGCACACTATTCTCACCATAAGTTTGACAATTTTGACAGTTTGCCCTTAGGTACAGGAAGGCCCCTGGCGGATTTCGAGCATCTCAGTGATGTGTCAAAGCGCCGAAGGACCCACAGCATGCGTGATTCTTCAAGCACAGATGAATTAACTTTTGCGGTCTCCATGATTCTTCGGTCAGAAGGGAAAATCAAAGCAGCGAAGCTTGTAAAGGAGGCCGTGAGCACACCGACAAGAGCTTCAAAAATCAATCAGGCATGGAAAACACACCGGGATAAGACCTGCAAGGTCCAGTCGTACACACCCGATGAGGCTTTGGGCTTGATTGTTGAGGCTAAATTAAGTAAGGCCCAGTACTTACGAATCAGACGCGGAGCCTCCGAGAGAAATGCCCAGATTTATCCTGCTTACGAGGAAATTTTAAAAGCAAAAGTGAGGTGCTATCCGTCCCCAGAGGAAATCACAATTACTGATAGTGAAGCAGAGATCAAACTGCAAGCATTGTTGGATTTGACGGTGCAACGACTTGTTGCCGCTCAGGAAACGATTTTCTCTTACAAGGACCTGCATTTAATATCTACGTGGGGCTTAGATGGCAGCTCCGGCTATTTTATGTATAAGCAGAAGATCCCGCATCTCACTTTTAGTGACAGCAGCATGATGATGATGTCCCTTGTCCCTCTGCAACTGTATGCTTTGGACGAAAACAAAAAGGTCATCGTTTGGCAAAATCCAAGACCACCATCGAGTAGACTTTGCAGACCTATACAGTTTGAGTTTTCCAAGGAAACTCCTCACAACTCAACGCATAGAGAACCAGATTGCCAATTTGATACCTACTCAGTGCTTTCTGAATCAGAGATCATATTCAGTTGTACACAAGCTACATTTGACAATGATCGATGGAAAGGTGTGCAACGCACTTACGTCCACAGCCTCGGCACAAACGTGTAACGTGTGTGGAGCGAAGCCGTCCAACATGAATGACATTGATTTGGTGAGCAAACTCCCAGTGAATAAAGAGACCTACAAGTTTGGCATCTTCATCCTTCACGGATGGATCTGATGCTTTGAATGCCTATGTCATGTAGCTTATAAACTAGAAAGTAGACATGGAGAGTTACTCAGAACGACAAGGAAGGGGTGCAAAGAAGGAAAAAGGAAATTCAGAAAATGTTCTGAGAAAAGATGGGACTGATCGTGGACAGGCCACAGCAGGGTGGAAGCGGTTCGTCAAACGACGGAAATACTGCCAGAAGATTTTCTGAGGATCCTGCACTCTCAGCTGAAATCACCCATTTACACGAAAACCTTATCAGGCAGTTTTCAGTGATTTTGAAAGCTCTGTCTAGCTGCTATGAATTGAACACTGATGCATATCATGCTTATTGTCTTAAGACTGCTGAAGAATTCGTGGGACTGTATCCATGGTACAGCATGCCAGCCAGCGTTCATAAGATCCTTATCCATGGATCAGAAATTATCAAAGCTGCTCCCCTGCCTATTGCTCTGTTTTCCGAAGAGGCCCAGGCGGCACGGAATAAGGATTCAAAGCGATTTCGTGAGAACAACACTAGGAAGACATCCAGAGAGGCATCAAATACAGACCTCTTGCACATGCGTTTGGTATCCTCAGACCCACTACTCACGTTAATGTGCCCACTATGCAAGAAAACGTCTGGACCTTTAAGCAAAGAAGTGCTTGACCTTCTGAAGCCTCCCTCTACTTTATCGACAGCTACATTCGAAGTTGATGCAGACATTTCTGATTTAAGTGATGATGAGTAAAATCGTTCTTCTCAATAAATGATGTTGTAACTTTACCTCACATAATAAAATACCCTTGTTAATTCATACTTGAATTTTCTTGTTATTTTTTCAATTACCCATATACGATAAAGTATGTAATATACTATAAAGTATGTAATTATTGCCGGACCTCTGTCCACAAGGAGTCGCCATTGAGCCTTTCAATCATCAGAGTTTCACGCCAATCAGTACGGTATAGGCCGAGAGACCCTACTTTAGCTATACCACTGGGCACAACAAGTCGCTGCTGAGCAATAAAACCATCAAAAATGAACTCAGCGTCCCCCAAAACCGATAGAAATGAACATTTAAGTTGATCACGTAACATTCGGACTTTTGATCGGGAAATCGGGTTCCCCAGACCACTGTGCAGTGGTACACGCATCTGAAAATTTATTTCTCATGGCAGTATGCGTAATACGTAATATTATGTTATTTTCTAGGTAAAACATATCAAATAACGTGTTTGGTTATAGGTTATCAAATAAAGAATCCTTCGTACAATAGATTTCACGATTGCTGATTTGAGAAGTGCAGCAGAAATAAAAAAATCATACCCATGCTCCACTGGTGTTACACGCATCCAAAAATGTATTTCTCATGGCCGTCTGCGTGAAACGAAAGACTTCCAGCTTTCCATTTAGGTTGGGGAAGGATATAAAAGGAAAACGGCCATGAGAAAAGACGGGTGTGTACTACCGGTGTTACATGATGTTGCAAATGTGTTAATGACCAGACTGTTTCAGATATGTCACAACGTCTTTAACTTCGAGTGCTAGTAAGTTAATATGTGATAAGCTTGTTTCCAGGAACTCCTTTTTGAAGGTATTCCTTAGTACGGTATTGATCATATGGGAACTGCAGTTTAGTATGATGTACAGTTGAAGGGCACACACAATGTTAGCTCCTTGATCAGTAACAAAAACTAACTTGGAAAGAATGTCTGTCTTAAGTCCTAATTTTACAAGCAGTTTTAGGATCATCAGGGAATTCATATATGAACAGTACTTTACTACACAGCTTCCAGTTTTCATCAATAAAGTGCAAAGTTAGTGTTGTGTAGGATGTGTTTATAGTCACCAGTCCACATGTCCGTAGATGCACTACATCAGGGGTGCCCAACCTTCAGTCTACGGTGAGCCACTTTAACGATTCAACATGTCTCATCCTGTACTTGGCAAAATAATTTCCATGCTTCACTTTTAGCTTGTCTTTTTTCCATCAAAATATATTCACCACTTTTCAATTTTGCTGTGATTTGGTCGAAATTCATGATTAGGGCTACATGTAGTGTAGTTCTTTATCGTAATAGCAAAAATAACCAAACACTTAAAACACTAGACATTAATGGTTAGTATTTAGCAAGATTGCACCTAACCGATTCAGGAACAGAAAAGTATGTAGCTACAGTCATGTTCGTACTGCTCGTCTCGTGTAGCCATTTGTAGTACACACTGTGTATCATGCAACAGCCAATAGGTGAGTATGTGTGCTAAACATCGTGAAATAAATTAATGTTATCGAGACAATAAAAGACAGGGAATATTAGAAAGAAGATGTACACAAAGAGAAAATAGATTTATACGTTATGCTGGAAAAAATTAGCCCGACGATGCAGAAGCTTTAATTATGCTCAGAGCCAGTTTCAATCAAGTTAACCTAAAAGGAAAACAAGGCTTTTTCCAAAAATGTTGACAAAAAAATAAGGTATCATCATAAAATCGAGTACAAAGTTTTAACAGGTTGATTGCCGAAGGTAAATTTCAATGTTTTGCTCTTAGGACAATAAGTGATTTGGACACATACTTAATCATAATATAGGGAAATATATTTAAATTTCCTAAGTTTCGTTAGTTAAAATAGATAATGCCTATTTTATACAGCAGACTCTGAACTAACATGGTCATTTAGGGTAATTTTCAAATTTTTGCTTTCAGGACTATCAAGGCCGCTTAAGATAAGCGATAATGTACTGAGCCAAAGCTAACTTGCTAAGTCCTTTTGAACACAGAATATTTGCATTGATTTTCAAACCTTTTTTTCGAAACAAATGTTTTCTTTCTTTTAATTTGTTCCATTTTGTTACTTGATCCTGCTTTACATTCCCAATTGCTCTTTTCACAATACCAAACATTTCGAGAAAACCAGTGATGAAATGAAAATGGGTTGCTGATGGATGACTAGACCTCCTTAGACTATAAAACTCAAGTTATTGACCTCTAACCAAGGCCTTGATTGGTGTTTTGCAGACTGATCTTCAAATACGAAAAACCTGTTACTCAGTGGCGATATGTATTGTACTTCATCTTTGTAACTGTATGTATTGCTTTTAATTAATATTTTAAATTTTGTTTGTAATGTTCCAAATGAACAAATTCCTTGATTTATGTTTAAATATTAATTTCATACTTTGTAAAAATTCATTGATGTATCATTCATAAACAAAACTTACCAAAATCGTGCATAAATTGATGGTAAATTGGTATTAAAAAGTTTTTTATGAACAGACCTTGTTTTTTCATTGTGGTCGTCTTAAATTCGAGGTCGACTTCCTATCAGGTTAATACGGTAGGTCTGTATATTCACCAGGATAAGGCATTATTTGGGCACGGTCAATTATATTCCGATTTCAGAGTAAAAAATATGGAATAAAGCCAGCAACTGAACAGAGCTCAATGGTGGGTGGTTAGTGAGCAGAGTGAGCAGGGGGAATAGCCCCCCTAGTGCATTATAACCTGAATATATTATGTCATGAAGTTCAGTACTTATACCAACCCGAAAGATATCATATGCAACAGCTTCAGCAAAATTCCTGTCCCCACTGGTAACAGCCATATTTGTTATGGCGGTCAGCAAAAATGAAGCTTCTTGTTCAGATGCAGCAATGATAACAGCATCAAAGGAAGAAGAAGTCTCTTTAATTTCAGCAATCCAACCTAATTTATAAAATATAAATGACTAATTTTAGTATAGGAATTAAAATAGAGTTCACTTATAATCAACAACTATAAATTTTGAATGAGATTCCTATAATAGTAAAAAAAACTGGCCATTGTGGCTTTATTAATTATTAAGAAGAAAATTAAGTAAACCAGATTTTTAAATTAAGGGGTGAGAGGCTAACATTTAAAATGTATAATGAAATTCCTTCTAAGTTAATTAACAACTAGAATTTATAAAGACAATATTTAGAAAAAATCCAGCAAGTGCACAATTTAATTTGGTAAGATACTAGAAATAAATATCTCTTAACCCTTCAATGCCATCCTATGTGCAGGGCACCGATCCTTTCAACGTCACATGCTGCCGTGATACATGCTGGGTACCGAACCTGCACGTTTGGCTTAATTTTGCTATTGTGTGAACAAATATTACACTATCAATTTTTTGTTTATATATTCTAATAGAGAAAGTTTTGCCATTTCCTTTTCTGTTAAATTTTGAATTTTTAATGCCTTCTTCGCAAAGATATCACATTATTATTTCGGTACTTTTTTCTTGCTGCTGTGCAATTTTCAATTTTTAGCCTTTCAAATTTCTCAAACCTATGATGAGACGAACTTAATTTCGATTCAAAAGGAACACCATGTGTTGGAAGTGTGGCTGAGATTATGATGATTTCACATCACTTTTGTTTACCCTCAGCAGATTCTCCTAACCATGCGTGCAGTGACAATGAAAATTTTTTTTAGAGCAAGGCAATGAGACAATATGGTTCCTTCAAATAGCTGCACTTATTTCTGAAGGATAAGGACCAGCATAGTCCTGCTTAGAAAAGGATAGATAAGAAAACTAAAAACGTATGTGGAAATATGCAGACTGATCCCAGGAGTGTTTTTACGCTGTCTTGCTAAACGTTTGTTTCTAGTATCTCTACAGACAGACCGAAAGAAATTTATATTGCAAAAATGCATATCGCCTTTTTCTCCAGAATGCATTAATAATTTTCATCATTCCTCCTATATGTTTAAAATGTCATGAATGTATAAACATATATAGTCTATAAGGAATTCTTGTAAAAGGTTTTAATTATATTATTCAAGATAATTGAGTTAAAGGAATAGAAATTATTAATTCAAAACCATAATAGATATTAGGTAACATTAGATGCTCAATGCTGATCATATCTTCTAGCAATATGACCTGCCCACTGCTAATTCAGCGGCTTTACTCTTCTAATTATGTCAGACTTCTGTCATCTTTCTTATGGAGTTGTTCCTTTTGCGGTCTTTTCGGGTGATCCCTAACATGTATCTTTCCATGTTGTTTGAATGCACTGGATCATACTAGCATTCATGGTCCATATTTTGCATCAAAAAATCAGAAGAGGCAGAATACATTGGACATATAATCTCCATTTTAGGAAGACTGGGATATTTGATTTGAAGATGTTTGCATTCCAACCGAGTGCTCTTTATGCCATCTTCACTCTCTGGTTGATTTCTCCAAGAAGCGATCCATCAGTAATGATGAGGTGACCCAAGCGTTTTAAGTAGGAACTTTGTCTCCATGTCTTCCAACAGTGTCTCTCTGTTTGTCACTTTCACTGCCAGGGTCGGAGACATGAACTGTTAGATGCATTCTTCCAGGAATCCTCACAGCTAAGGAAGGCAAAAACGGTTATGGAGACACAGTACCTACTTAAAACGCTTAGCTCTATCGTTTAGTAATCGTATTTTTAATTGTCAGTACAAAGTAAATCAGCTCCTTAAAAGCAATCACGACATGTTAGGAAGTAAGTTACTTTGTAATGTGCATAACATAGAGCGAGAATCACAAGAGAAGAAAAACCTGTAAATCTTATTATTTAAAAATAGAAATAAAAATGTACTGAGAGAGATACATAATAATATAACATAAAGGCAAAATTTTAAGGTAAGAAAATGTACATAGGTGACAAAAAATATGCCGCGTGTGGGGATCGAACCCAGGTCCTCAGGTTCAAAGTGAACTACCAGTGCCTTTCCCCGCACTGCAACGCCGTCTACTTTTCAGCAGGTCTGTTTTTGAAGGTATTTAAATGGCCGGCAGGTTTTTTGTGATCTCTAAATGTTAATAACTTGCGAAGGAATGGCCATTGGCAGCTAGAAAAAAATACATGCCACATTAATTTTTATGTTTTCATGCAGCGGTGGTTTCGTCCGAAAACCAGGGAACAAGTTGACTAACTCTCCTTGTTAGATGTGGTTCATCATATAATGCCTACTGAGAAATCCGGCTTGTTCTCTGGGTTGGGTGAAATCAAGATGGCTTTGAAGGCACATCGTATTTTGGTGAACATTTTGTAGACTTTTTTGATCGAAGGTTTTCGTAGCATTGATATTTGATGATATTATCAGCTTTCAGTTTCAGCTGCATCTGGAACATGATGTGACCAATGTTTCGCGACCATTGCAGGTAGCTTCTTCAGGGCAAAGAAGCCCTGAAGAATCTACCTGCAATGGTCGACAAATGCCAGTCACATCATGTTCCGGACAAAGCTGAAACCGAAAGCTGATAATATCATTTTGTAGACTGTTGGGAATAGGCTGATTGGTCTGTAGCTATTCAAATCTTCCTTAGGGTGATTCTTATGCACAAGGGTGATGCTTGTGTGGTTCCACGTTTCTGGTATCTTCTTCTTCCTGATGCATGATGTAAAAATCTTGGCTAGGATCTTCTCTATATAGTTACCCATTGCTTTGAATACTTCAGCTGTAATACCATCCACTCCAGATGCTTTTCCATTCTTTATACTTCTGTTTGTGTCTTACCTCTTCTGGAAGGATATCCAGAACCTCTTCGGTGGATATATTTCCTTCTTCATTTACTTCATTTACTAGAGGATCCTCAGACAACTTACAATTAGTGTAGAATTCCAGACTCGTTTTAGGATTAATTTCCTACTATGGGCTATGGAGCCATCTTGTAGCATCAAAGCTACCAGCTGTCTCTTACCAATCGAGAGATGTTGCTTCATTTTCTTACAACCTCTCTCTATTGTTTTCTATCGTTTTCTTGGTTAGCTCATAATTACATTTCTTCACTTCTTTGTTGATGGACTTCCTTCGAGTTTCATTTCTGCAAAGTGGATCAAGTGATAAAACATGCTAAGGTAACACCTTGTAGAGGATATGTATGGCATTGCTGGCTGCACGTTAGAAAGTTTTCTAGATAAAAAGTGACAAATAAATTATTATGATCATTATTATGATTATGGTATTATTTTTAAAAACATTTACAAACTTCTAACAACATAAATGACTAAAGAGCTGCAGGAAGTAGATATTTCAGCTCATCACTTACCTTGCAGTCCCTCTGAAGGTACCAAAACGTCCTTAAACCAATCCACTTTCTTTGAATTGTGGAGCAAAGCCAACAGATGCCATCGAGCATGAAGAGAGAGGCTCTTAAAAGGCAGCTTTGCCAACATTTCCCAACCATCAGAATAACTGTCACATTTGAACAAATATGCCACTGTCCTTATGAACAATGCATCATACTCCACAGCAACCCGAGCTTGCATTGCATGGTCACGTTCAAAGTTAAATGAAAAGGAAAACTCCCAAAAGTCTGTGACAATATGGATGAGGTGATGAATGAGAAGGATAAGCTTCTTCCGAAAGCATGGATACCTGAAAAGAGAATGAAAGGATATGAAGAACAGGCAATTAGAAATAAAATTCAATCCAATAACTACATCAAAAACAACTAGGTATAATACACTAATGTGCCCATTGGCTTAATTTAAGACCTTTAAAAATGACCTGGATTACCATATTTAATTGATTGTAAGCCGACCTTTTTTACTTTTTTACCTTCTTAAAAATTGTCATTTGGCTTAGAATCGGGTATTAAAAATCAATTAACGAAAAAGTAAAGAAATCAATGCATTAGTGCCAGTAGTTACATTATAACTCACGATATGTGTATTAATATATAAGTAAACAATCTAATTTAAATGTATGTAAAAAGAATCAAAATAATTGAATAGGAAGAAATAAATGTTTTGATAAATTCACTCCCGAGCCATCTCTAACATGCACGTGTGTGTAATCCTAGGCTTCTCCAAGCCAACCGTCATTTCCCAATGCCTTTGTAAGCGTAAATTTTTGTCATTTACTTTGGCGAGTTTTTCAGTTTATTTAATAATCCCATAATGGGACGAACTCATTACTCTGCAGACTTTAAGAGGAGAGTGATAGCATATGTGGAAGAAACATCCAATGGCACTAAAATTTTCCTCACATGCCCTTGTGAAAAGTGGGGGTCAGCTTACAATCAATTAAATATAGTATACAGTGAAACCTCGATTCTGCACTCTCCGACTTTGCAAACTTTTTGTCTGGTCCCGGCCAAATGCTCACAAGAACAATGTAAAATTTTATCCAATTTTACGTTTCCTCGAATTTAAATTTCTCCCGAATCTGCATCTTATTTTTCAAGTCCTGACAACGGAAATTCACCCGATTTTACGTTTTCAATTTTCTATTTCGGAAAATGCGAAGAAGCACCAGCGGTGTTCCACTCGTATTTAAGGTTAAAAATAGGCTTCATTCAATAGTTTTAGTCGTAACTTTGTCAAACTCATGTTTAAATAGGCATATGTTCACATAAGAAATGTTTGCAACTCCAAGTGGCAAAACATTTATTGGTCAATCAAATAAACGAACACACTTCATGCTCACCGTACAGTGGCATATCCAGAAATTTGTCGGGGGGGGTTATGACCCCCAAAACCCCCTCCTGGATACACTACTGTCACCGTTATGCTTGCATAGTTGCAGCATTTGTTTTTGTAGAAAGTTTATATCAACACAATGCTAGGCATCGTATATACCGTATTTACTCATGTAACCCATGGACTCATGTAACCCGTGCACTCATGTAACTCGCGCACTCCAATTTTTGGGCCGGTTCAGAGGGAAAAAATTAATTTGAGCCAGAATAAGTTTTTTTTTAAGTCAACAATTCCCACTCCCTGAAACAAGTTCCGCTCAAATTAAGCATCTTCTCCCTTCTACGTGACGCAATTTATTGGATGATCTCGTTATGACGATACTAGCAGAAATCTCCTCACCGATAGTCATCTTTTGTTAACTCCTTAACTGTTTTTGTTGTAACATTATGCAACTTCATCCCCACTTCATTGTTTCTGATGTAATATTACGCACTGATGCAGAGCTTCATGAACTATTTGTTCATCTACGAATGGGAACTTCCCTACGCGGATGGGGAGTTTTTTCGCGTATCGTCTTGTGAGTAAATACTGGAAGTTCAGGAACAAATGAGTCCGAACACTTGAGATGTGGATTTCTGTCTTCCTTTCGAATGATAAAATCTTTCATTCACAACAAAATTTCACCACTCTGAATTCCTTGAAGTGGATGAGGGGAAGGGGCCAAACTTGAACCCACCTATTCTCAAGCCGGCAAACCCTCAGTAGTCATTGAACTATAGTTATCAGTTAGTCAGTGTATTCTTTCTGCCTATTTTTGTGAGTTTTTGCATGCAGCGTGGGCATAACTTCCACATTTGCTTGGTCGCATAAGTATGCATTTACTTTGTAGAATTTGACGTCTTTCACGAATACAAACATAAACGCAAGCATATTGCAGAGAATTTACTATCGATACTCACAATTTCTATAACCTGTTCAGAAATCCTCGTGTAAGACGTGCACCCCCTTTTTTCCCCAGCATTTTGGGAAAAAATGTGCATGGGGTACATGAGTAAATACAGTTAACGCGGTAATCCATTTATGTATCGGTCATTTTAGTAAAAAGTCGACGACATCTACATGACACTTGGCATTGTTTATAAACGTGGCAATCCATTAATTTTTGGCCTGAAATATGGATAATATAGCAAAACAAAGTATTTACGATAAGTGATAAAATTAATATCTTAGCTCAACTTGATGCACATGTTGGAGTATGTATCAAAATTTTTGACTGGTTAAAGAAATAAAATTTTATGTAAGTTAGTTTATTTGCAATTTCATTGTTATTGTGTTCAAATGTAAATTTTACCAAAGTTATGATATAAAGCAACCCACATTTTACTTTATGATACATAATCTTCATTTCCCCGATTTTACAATTTTCCTCGATTTTACGTTTATTTTAGGCGGTCCCTTCAATGGTGTAAAATTGAGGTTTCACTGTATCTGTGATACAGGGTGTCCATTTAATCTCTCCGGTATTTTAAGAAGCTATATTTTTTTAACAATCAGAAATATCGAAAAAAGTCAAACTGCGAATTGAAGCCTATCTCAAACAGTTTTAGGTAGGGAGTTGGCAACATGGTTGTGCGCATCGTTGTCTGCACAACACACCATCTGACCTACATGTCATTGTGTCCGAGTGCAATGGAGACTCCACAAGTGTAAGCACAGTGTGTTCTGTGGTTTACTGAATTTAAATCAGTGGTTTGTGTGCAAAGAGAATTCAGACAGACGTACAACAAGAGATCATCCCACGGATAAAACGATCAGGCAACGGTATCAAAAGTTTAAGAAATGGGTAGTGTCTTGCCAACAAAGCAGCCTGGCCAAAATTGATTATCAAGTAGAAATCTGCCGTGCGACAAAAGGAGCGCACACAGAAGTTTATTAGCCTCAGGTTTTAAACCTTTTTAGTTATACATTTTTATTGTTTTTCTTTTTCTATGATATCTGTATTGGTTAAAAAAAATATAGCTTCTTAAAATACCGGAGAGATTAAATGGACACCCTGTATATAGATGCTTCTTACACATGATATGCATATCATATATATAGGAGGATACAAAATTATGAGGCACTTCCATATGTGCTAGAAACTTGAAATTTTGTAGGATTATAAGTTTTTGGTCACAACCAAAGCAAAAAATTCAAAACTGTCGAAATTCCAATGTTTAGGAGCTATTTTGCCCCTTTTTGCCCATTTATTGCTCCATAAGAAAGCATGTAAATCGGTTTAGTGTTTTTTATATTTGGATTTTAAAATTATTTCCCCTCAAGATTCGAACTTGGGACGAACTATTGTAAAGCTTAATAATTCTAATATCTTATTTTTGAAGACTAAATTCAAATCCGAGTAGAATTAGTGTAAATTTATAGTTTTCATCATAGTGGGTCACAACAATCGGCTGTCTTGGCAATGACCTCAATGCTTTCATATGAGTTAGCTTTTAATGGGAATCAGAGGGCTATATTAAAATGACATAAATATTAAACTACGACTAATGAAAGAAACCCGATATTGATATAATCCTCATTTTTGGATCTGTTTTGCCCCATTATTGATCCATATGAGAACAAAAATTATGAGGCAGCTCCATATGAATTAGAGACTTGAAATTTGGCATGGTTATATGATTTTGGACAAACAGATTGGGAAACTTCAAAATTGTAAAAATGCTAAAATTTAAAAATGCTTGCGGAATGCAAGCACATATTACTACAGTAAACTCCCAGTTATCCGGAATGCCAGGAGAATTGGGTTTTCTGGTTAATTGAACATTCCGGTTGCTTGAGAGTTTTATTGGATAGGCTTCAATAAAGCATTTGGATACCAAAATAAGAAACATATGCTGAATTATACATTGACTTTGGAATTGTCAACCTTTAGCCTAGGTACTCCACTCAATTGTTCTTAAATAATTCCTTAACATTCAAGGAAGTAATGAAACTCAAATATACAAGTATTCAACACATTTAATTGCAATATTTTAATATTTAATACCTGCATTACATCCTATGGAATTTCTCATATGCCTATCACTATTAACTTCTCTTTTGTTCTAATAAAAACGCGAGGTAATGGTTAACTTCGTCCAACCTTTAGAATTTTCCAACAAAAAATTGCTTCCTTTTCCAAGAAAAGGAGAGAAATTAACCACACCCAAAACAATGTATTAGCAGAAATTCTTGAGGCAAATTGATATTAAACAAAAGAGAAATGAATAGTGACATGCAATCATGACACCACTGCATACAGTGCAGTTAGTTAATATTAAAATAATGCATTTAAACGTGTTGGATAGTTATATATATATTCCTAAACTAACGTTCCAAAAAAGTCTCAAAATTTATCGGCAGCTTCTTTCGGCCAATTTTTTATCACCCGAAACATCTAGAGGTCTGATCTTAAAATGTGTTAGCCACCCATCTGAAAATGCACATGGTTCACTAATCTCCATTTGTTCATAAAAATCTTTGGCCTTTTCAATCAATATTGGTCCAAAATTAGGGGCTGCCTTGCAACGCTTTATAGAAAACCATTCATAAATAGCAATACCCAATTGCTCAAGTTTTGGCTTATGAAGAGTGCGCCGATATTCAACGCTTCTAGTTGTCTCAGAAGACGTAACAAATTTCATTAACTGTGATTTCTGTGCCTTAATGTCATAAATAGTAGTAGAACTGAAATTGAATGCCTTCATTAAAACATTGCAGCTCTCACCTTCCTCTAAACGTCTTATTATATCAACAAGAGTTAAATGGTGGAAGTTAACTTATATGCGTGAGTGCATAGTATTGATAACAAATGGTAAGATTGAGAAGGAGAAAAATTCTGAACTTGACCGGGAATCGAACCTGGGTCTCCCACATGCCAGGCAGGTACTCTAACCACTAAGCTATCAAGCCAGTTAACTGAGTTAGCTCTTTCTTCACCATAAATACCCCAATTCGAGATTGGAGATTTAGTCTGGCTTGATAGCTTAGTGGCTAGAGCAACTGCCTGGCATGTGGGAGACCCGGGTTCGATTCCCGGTCAAGTTCAGAATTTTTCTCCTTCTCTATCTTACCATTTATTATATCAAGTTTCTGGGTTAATGTTAGCACAACCCCTTTCCTTTTATTACCTTTAGCGCATATTGGAGTTTTAGGAGGCATTTAAAAATGGTGTTCGAAATATTTTATTTAATGCAAACACTGAGTTCAAAAAACATCCACAATTGTGTATTGCGACTGCTGAAGATGCAAATTTTAGCGGTAACATTCCAAATTACATGTAAACAAAAAATTTCCAAAAATGCCAGTTTTATCGGTAACATTTTGAACTAGAAGTAATAAAAAAATCGAGAGGCAGGAGATGCCGGTTGCTTAAGAATTCTAGTTGCATGGTTGCTGGATAACAGGAAGTTTACTGTAGTATAATCTACTGATGATGGCATTAGTTTGTGGAAAGCCAGACTGATAAAGAAATAAATTATATAAATGGTGAGCAAAGTTGAGTGAAAAAGCATGTCTGATGAGCAAAGAAATTCTCAACTCTCTTTCAAATTTTAGCATTTTTTTTCAGAATAACTCTCTCACACCTTCCATTTGTATATCTTTCTCATGCACTACTCCTGAATAAAAGAGACTTCATTATTTGCCAATCAATTTAGAGTTCTGTCTCCTTGTGCACTTTATCTTATTGAGGTCCACTCATCTGTCTGTCTGTCACTCATGTTAACTCCTAAATGAAAGCAGCAAGACATTTTCTTGGTTTATCCATCTGCCTGTATAACTCCTAAACAAAAACATTTTTTTTCCGATCAATTCAATATTGTCTTGTTGCACAAATTTTTATTGTGGAGGCTCTAGAAGGAAAAAACCCACTTATGAATTTTGTTTGTCCATCTGCCTGATGTGCTAACTCCTAAACAAAGTAGATAGAGATTCCGTATTCTGTCTTGTATGCATGCTTTTTTACTTTCTCATATACTTTCTTAATATACGAAGTATATTGAGAAAGTATTGTTATCGCAAAAAAATTTGACCTCGAGATTTTTACAGAAATATACGTTTCAGGGGTTGCTGAATCCGAAAAAGTGGTTTTCGCAATGCCGTCTGTCTGTCTGTTTCTGGCTCTAGAGCCTAAACGTTAGAGTGAAAATGAATGAAATTTTGTACTTAGGCATTTTATCGTACTGAGCAGAGTATGAAGAAATGGTTGACATTACTTAATAATTAAGGGAAGTTTATTCTAGGCATTTTTAACAACAATTTGATTTTCTCAAAAACGGCTAAAATGATTTTGATCAAATTTCATACAGTTACTTGAGTTTACGTCTTCAATAATACTGTATAGTTCATATTTCTCGAAAAATGAATGTAAGGTTGGTTTATTCTAGCCAACTTTAGCAATAATTTGATCTTCTCAAAAATGGCTGTAACAATTTTGATCAAATTTCGCACAGTTGCTTGAGTATACTTCTGCAATAATACTACATATTTCATTTTTCTCAATGAATAAATATAAGGCTAGTTTATTCTTGGGCAACTTTAACAAAAATTAGATTTTCTAAAAACTGGCTGATACGATATTCATTTTCTAAAGATAACTAAACGACGCATCAGTATATGAGAAAGTTTGTACAATATATGTTGTACCAATTTTTTAAATTTCGTATTACAAATCATTCAGTAAATTCACTCGTCAGCTCATACTGAGTAAAAAGTATATGGAAATCATCCAATAGAATGAATACAAATCATTCATGGCGATATATTAAATATTCCAAGAATTTTAAGAAAAAACCTTCCTGCATCCTATACATGAGTTTTTATGGTAGTTATGTTTAAACACCAATGAGAAAGGCAAAGAAACACTACCTTAACTAATAGCACAAGCATTATTTCTCAGTTATCACTGCTTCATATGTTTGTAGGAAAAATGCCTCTGATCAGAGAATAGAGAGGATATACATTCCTTTGTATAAAAAAAACAACTTCAAGAAATGTTGTGGAATAAAAAAATTGGTTGAAATGTCTGTGAACAAAGTAAATTGGATGAAATTTCTTTATTACTTTGGACACAGTCTTGGAATCTATGACAAATAACATACTTAACAGATAGTATTTAATTTCCTACCTTCGCATCTCTGACCTCAGAAGGCCTTTTCCCAGGATTTTCAACAAAGTGTTTGATAAAGCAAAACATCTCAGAACATCCACACCAGACACTGAGTGGGGGCACTCGTCCCCACTTAAACCCAGAACATGAATCACAGCTGCCTTCAATGGAATGCGCTCAAGGAATATCTCAAGGTCTTCGTCATCAGGTACATTTGGGATTTCTTCTTCTCCAGTTGAGTCTAGCACTACCCATGCTTCTTCAATGTTGATTACTTTTCTTGTGTAATTGCCAAACTCTTGGAGAGTCAGTGAGTCAAGGATAATTGAAAGGGCCTCCACAATTAATTCCAACTCAAGACAGGATTCAATTGCTGGTTGAAGGGCAGTGATTCGTGGAGGAGGCATGTTGAACTAGAAACATAAATAAACCTTCGTAATTTTAGATGGCCAATTTGAGTTCATAAGTACATGAAATGTATCACTAAAACTAAAAAGGCAAATATTATGTAGCAATTATAATGCAAGTTTTCTTTTTCAGTTATGGCAAAATTTTGGTCTCCAAAAAAACTTCTTCCTATTTTCAGGGGCTATTTTTGCCTCATTATTGCCCCATAAGAAAAGTACACAAATTAGTGTAGAGGTTTTTATATTTGCTTTTTAAAATTATTTTCAATCAAAATTTGGGCTTGGGACTTGAACTATTGAAAAGCTTAGAAATTGTAGTTTCTTATTTTTGAAGACAGAATTCAAATCTCTGTCAGTTTGGGGTAAATTTTTAATATTTATCAGAAAAAGTGAGAATTTTTCTGGGTCCCAACAATCGAGTACCATGGCAATGAGTTCAATGCTTTTATATGGGTAAACTTTTAATGGGAATCCAAGGGATACTATATTACAATTCCATTAATATTAACCCGCTTTACCCACTGTTCCAATATTGGTACATTGTCTATTTCACTCTATGGTGGCACAACAATGTAACAAATGCTGACGTCATCACATGGGTGAGACACATTGAAGTACTGGAAAGTGTAGAATGTTAATCATTGTGGTCTAAGTCACTAACCTGGTTACTAGTGTCGCAGTTAATTTCAGTGTTTTTAAGATTGAAAAATGTCTTTTAAGAAGTAAGTAAAAGCTTATATTTAAAATATTGTAATTCAAGTAATATTTTACATCGCTATATTTATTATGTTTCCGAATATATGCAAGTACTGTATCTGCCCGAATACAAGCCGATGTTTTTTGTCAAAATCTATCATGAAAAAATCACCCCTCGGCTTAAATGCGAGTCCGAGGAAAATTTGGGTTATGGTTAAATCTCGAAGTCTCTCATTGCCTTCGCATTCAAATGATAGTACTATATTTTTCGTAAAGTAAATATTTGACCTACAATGAATATATATAAAAATATCTTGGCAAGATCGCTTGCGTAAATTGACGATTAAGCAAAATTCGTTGACGGCTTTGAATGTTTGAATTTTGGTAAAACTTTACATGGAATGTGTATAATTATAAAAATGCAATTTCTTAAGGCAATGTAAATGCTAATTTTACTGGAAATAGACTTGGATGAAAAAATATCTTGGCGAGATCGCTGTTACTATATTTGACCTTTTGTGAAAATGAAGATGAATGAAATTATTGTCACTGAATGTGGAACATTATTCAGCAACGCAAAATTATTAATTGAAGTAATATTCCAAAATGTCAACAACTAAACCATTTCACACACATTTCTTCGATCTTGAATAATGTATTCAAAGATGTGCAAGAATTCCCGGCACACTTCAGCATAAAATCTACAAAATTTACGTTTTTGCCAAAAAATTATGGAAATTTGGGGGGGGGGGGGGGTTGGCTTAAATCCGGGCTTCTATTCGGGCAGATACGATAGTTAGAGTTAACATACCGCGTTATAGTTTTATTTTATTTAGTATAAAATAATGATGTTCCAATTTTGGAACACCAGGCATGAATGGGTATGTGAGTTTTAGTTACGCAATAAATGTATTTTTATATGTATTTAAATTTATTACTTTATTTTTATACATATTTTGGGTAACAATTAGTAACATATGTTACTTATGTTTCATGTTATCAAATTTTATTATTGTTTCCACAGTAATATGACGGTTTCCAAGATTTTGGAAATGCTTGAAGAAGAGGATGAGTTCAAAGGAATTAGTGTGTAATGATTTGTCGCCAAGTTTACCACCGTTTTCAGTTTCACGTTGTATTACAGGTGATGCCCGATTTACGCACTTTCATTTTAACGTCATTTCTAACGAACAAATATGCAACCCGCCATAAGGCAAAAAAAATATTTTTGAACTAAAAAATACTTACTTTTTATAAAAAAAACGCATTTATTCATTGACAATTTGATTGTACACTAAATTTAATGTAAATTATCAATCGTCAACAGTAGCAGCCCTACAGTATGTACAAATAAAGTTGTATTTGTGCCACCGTGCTCATTTCTACGCCTTCACTACCTTTGAATGTTACACTGTGAAGTCTCACTCGCATATTATCGCTCGCCGACAAAATATACATACTGTTACATTGTGAAGTCTCGCGTTCATTTTCTTTCACCGCGAAAGTATAAATAGGTAGGCAGTTTAGCTGTTGTCATCTTTGGTAGTGCTAACGTTATCCATTTAGCTCTCGTTTATCTCTATGATTTTAATTCTTAATATTCTTTAATTTATCCCCCTGTGTTAAAATGAACTTCAAAAGAGTTAGAAGTGATTCTAATATGGGAAGGAAGGATGTGAAAAAAGCTAGAAAGTCTCTTCCCTTACAAATTAAAATAGAGGTGCTTAAAAGGTTTGAGCATGATGAAAGAAACATTGACATTCAGAAAGCATTGGGACTCAGTGATTCTACAATAAGAACAATCCATGACAATGCTAAAAGTATTCGTAAAATGGTTCGACCGTCAGCGGATATCAGTGCTACGAGAATTATGAAAGCTCGTTCGGATGCTTTAGAGAAAATGGAAGTTATTGGCCACGTGGATTGAACACCAAAACCAGCAAAATTGTCCTTTATCCATGGCCATCATTCAAAAGAAAGAAAGAAGTTTATACGAAGAATGAGACAGATGCAGTTCATTTTGCTGCTAGCAATGGCTGGTTTGGACGTTTTAAGAAATGCTATGCGTTCCATAATCTGAAATTCACCGGAGAAGCTGCTGGAGCCGATACCGTTGCTGCAGACAAATTTCCAGTAGTCATAAAAGGATTAAGGAAACAGGACAGAGTACTGAATTATAATCATATATGCAGCGAGTTTTATAATTTTCCTTCAAGCAGATATTAAATGATATGTTAATATTAATAATTATGCAACTAATTTCTTCAATCATTTCGTTATGGGATACATCGACAGAAATGCATTAGCTTGTCTCCACTCTCTATTGATGAAAAAAGTCATATATGATCATAGTACAAAATTTCGCTAATAGGAGGGTGTCACCAAGATATCTTGCACCCAGGCGCGAAACATCCTAGGCACGGCTCTGCTCGTACCTTAGCGGCATAACAGCCAACTTGGGAGAATAATTTAAGAATGAAAGTGAAAAGGAATACCCAGGTGATACTCGTGTAGTACTAACGTATGTTATGTAATACGGTGTCCATATCTGATTTACGAGAAACAGCTATTTTTTTACGAGAATAAGATCCCGGGGGATAACGAGGTCAAATTACTCTTTTAGTAGAAGTTGTTATGAATAAGTGAATAAAATGTATTGTATGTCTCCATAATTTTAGTTAATACTCATTATTTAATTACGAACTGAAAATCTGAGGTGTTCATACTTGTTAGTATTTTGAAATAAATGACCCCAGCTGTCTAAGCACTTTAAAATCAAAATTTTTCATTGCCTGGCCTTGTGAGAAGTGGAGGTCAGCTTACAATCAGAGTCGGCTTACAATCGATTAAATACGACAATGCGTATTTGATAAATGCTGCCACTGTTCAAGATCAAATTCTGGCGAAAAATTACTTTCGATTTATGCCAATTTTGATTTACACCATAATCCTCAGAACGTATCTATGGCGTAAACCGGGCATCACCCGTATATATAAAAGGATGGACCCTGTTTCCTTTTTTGAGCTATTTTTTGACAGTGAAGTATGCGAATTAACCCTAGAACTACCAAGCGATTTTCACTACCATGGACTATCAAGGCGGGGGCCTCAGAGGCCCACCATCTAAAATACTATAAGAAGCCATAGTAATGTTTTGAATCAATTTTTATATTTAGAAACATCATGGGAATAAAGCTATGTAATATTAGTAAAGTATTTGAAATTATATGTACATTATCTACTATAAAGATAGAAATGTTTACATAGAAACAATTTTTTTACATTTTTCCGCATTATGTTTTAAAGATCAAATAAATTTTGAGTAAGATTGTATTTACAGAAATAATAACAAATTTATTAGAAAAACAATTTAATCTGCTACATCTGACACAACAATTTAAACAACATGCTTTATACTGTGCTTTCCACACACATGGTGTTTGCACTGTGAGTATGTCATGGTGGATTTTCCAGGGTTACTATACTTATATTTTTTGGAAAGGGATTCATTGCAACACATATAACATCTCCCGTGAATGGGTTGTTGTGGTTGAGGTGGCAAATCTGTTACTAATTTTCTATCAAGATTAGTCTCCATAGCTATTGTAATTGGTCTCTGGAACCATGTCATATTTTTTGGTCGCTCCTCAACTTGCGATTTTATCAATTCTATTCCCAATTCCTTTAGAAATGTGCGGCATTGTTTATTTTTATTCTCACACCACTCTGGGAAAGTAAGAATAAAAATAGTATATGAATTGATCCTATGTCAACAAAAGTATGGAACATCGAAAGCTGCCATCTCCTCGTGTCTCTCTTTGTGTTATATGCACTTCCTTGCCATCTGATCTATTGTATCGACCCCTCCTTTTGTGGAATTATAATAAATATTAATCTCGGATTTTTCGGTATCATATGGCATCTTCTGGCTCGCAACGAATTCTTTTGAAATGGAAAAATTACAAACGAGGAATGCAGTATGTTATCATGACGTAAAATTACTCTTTTCACCCTCAAGGTCTGTGCCCTGGCTTGGGTCAATATTCGTTTGGGGTCATTGTTTTCTTGGCACCCTGAACCCGAGGTTTTACGAGAACGTGGGTTTGACCTCCCCTTCTTTTTGCTGTCATACTGTCATAAAATGACCACAATGCCATCTTGCTTATCGGTATGGTCACATTCATATTGAAAGAAACAAAACAAAAATCCTCTCACATCCTTGCTTGCATGTAAGGTTTTTCACGCCAATACATTGCTCTATGAGAAAACAAATGAACTACTAATAAGGAGGGTGAGGAAAAGAATGAAATGCAACATAATTTGACTATAAATAGCAATACTGGGAGGCGGGAGTTACAAGAATAAAATTGATCGATCAGAAGACACTATAATTTAGGCCACCTGCTTGTCAAGGCATGCAGCCAATGACGAAATAATTTGCAGAAAATTAAAATATGCATACATTGAAGGGAAACTTCAGGTAATTGTTATCTATAAGTCTCTGCATAATGGAATTAAATATCAAGATGTCATCTTTATTTTTATGTTTGCCCTCTATGCACAACAGGAAAAGGAAGATCATTTGTTCGATACCAGTTCAGATGAAATAAGATGTTTTGTTGCTATTTTAATATTGTCGGGATATTTAAATGTCCCTAGATGGAGAATGATGTGGGATCCTGAGACTTACATTCCTGCAGTAGCTGCAATGAGAAGAAACAGGTTCGAATTGCTCAAAAGGTATACTCATTGTACAAACAACCAACAACTTGCACCTTGTGATAAATTTGCAAACGTGAGACCACTTTTAACTATGCTAAATGGATGCTACTCAAATTTTGCACAATTGGAAGAATTTCTGTGTGTAGACGAGAGTATGCTACCTTATTTTGGAAGACATTGAGCTGAACAATTTCTGTGTAGAAAACCAATATGTTTTGGATTTAAAATGTGGTGTGTCTGTGAACGCCTTGGGTATTTGATACAGTTTGAGCCTTATAAGTAGAAACAGGCAAACCGGGAGCACATGGAATTGGGACTAGGAGGATGTGTTGTTGCAGATTTCACAGCAGAGCTTCCAGAGGGCTCCTTCAAAATTTATGGTGATCGATTTTTCTTCTCTTTGAAGTTAGTTAACCATCTACATGCCAAGGGTATAGGATATACTGGAACAGTTATGACAAATAGAATTGAGAAATGTCCTATTACATCTAAAACTGCTATGGAGAAAAGGGAGAGAGGCTCATATGATTTTCGCACAGACGAAACAACAAACTGCTATGTCACAACATGGCATGACAATACAATAGTAATAATTGTAAGCTTTGTGAGCTCTGTGGATCCTGTCAAACCAATAGGATAAACGAACAGATGGATATTGACTGAGAAAAGGAAACTATCTGTGAAACAACCATATGTAATTTCACAGTACGAGTACATGGGAGGGGTAGAAAGGTTGGACCAAAATATTCATACTTATCGAAATGGAATACGTTCAAAAAAGTGTTTGTTTTCTGCATTGACACAAGTGTTCACAACGCATGGCAACTATACAGAAAATTTTGCACACCAGATTTGGATTATTTGTCCTGTAAAAGGATGGTAGTGAATGTCTATCTGAAAAAGTATGGAAATCCACCAAAATTTGGAGGACACCCTGCAACATCAAAAGAAATATCCACCAGAGTTCCTAACCAAGTTTGTTTTGATCATGTTGATCATTGGATTGTACCAGCTGCGAAGCAGAATCGCTGTACGTTATGAAAGAAAAATGCTACAAAGCCTTGTGAAAAATGTAACGTAAATCTTCATGATTCTTGTTTCAAAATTTTTAGAATAAACTAAAATTGACAAAATTTTATTAATATTAATGTAAAGAAATTACAAATTGAAGAATTAAAAGATTCTATAATAATATGTATGAATGTAAATGTTTACGGATATTTGTTTATATTTTATGAATGTTTCCATAACAATTGCTAAAGAAGTGCAAGTGTAATTATATTTGTTGTAGTCAATTATCATTTAATTTCTGTCAGAATACAAAAATATTTTTAAATATTAGCATCTGCTTTACAAATATTATGTCCAAAATGTATCTTAAATACTCCTGTACCCATTCATGCCCAGTGTTCCAATACTGGAACAGAATTTCTCTGAAGCTATCCTCTAAAAAAATAAAAAACATGATACTTTACATAACTAGTCAAGAATTAATAAAAATAAACTAAAATTGCCAAATTTCCAGAAAAAAAATTAATTTGGGTAAAAACGGGTTCAACTATGACCAATGTAAGAAATCCAACATTGTAAAAATTCCTACTTTAGGGGCTGTTTTGCACCATTATTGCCCCACACGAGGACAAAAATCATAAGGCATTTCCAGATGAGCTAGAAACTTGAAATTTGGCACGATTACAGGATGAGAAAAATCCGACATCATTAAGTCTAATTTTTAAGGGTTTTTCTTTAAAATTGAAAGTAGGCTGAAATGCTTGCAGAATGCTGCTTCTTACATATAGGATACTAGTAGACTGTACTTGCATCCTGCACACATGTCAGCCTTTCTGAATAATGGAGTAAAAACAACCACTAAATATACAATTTTAACAATTTCGTATTTTTGCAATGGTTGTGACAAATAACCAATTTTCAAGCTTCTAGCTCATCTGGAAGTATATTTATATGGACAAGCTTTTAATGGGAATCAGAGGGCTATATTATAATGCCATTAATATGACTATTGGAGGAAATCCAATGTTCTAAAAATTCCAATTTTTAGGGGCTGTTCTGCCCCATAGGAGGATACAAAATTATAAGGCACTTCTAGATGAGCTAGAGATGTAAAATTTAGCAAGATTATAGGATTTTGGTCACAACCAATGAAAAAAGTCTCAAATTGTAAGATTTCTAATTTTTAAGGGCGGTTTTGCCCCATTTGAGGATACAAATTATGAGGCACTTCCAGATGAGCTTGACTTGCAATTTAGCAAGAATATACATTTTTGGTCACAACTGATGGAAAAAATTCCAATTTTTAGGGGCTGCCTTATGACGCTTTGTCCTAGTCTGACATATTCCAGGTTGTAAGGGAAGTTTGTATTTGCCTTTTTCCCCTATAGATTGTGATAGTGACAGATCCACCATTAAAAAACCATGCAAAAATTTTAACCCCTTTGGTCTTATTTCTTAGAAAAGATGGGTAATGTCCTGTTTTTACCTCATTGGAATATGGTCACCCTATTTAATAGTCAACGTGAAATAAAAGTTGTAGATGATGCAAATAAATGAATCACCTTATCCTTGCATCACTAGCCCTCTTGCGTTTTGTTAACACTCTCAGCACAAACCTCTAAGCAAATGATTCAGTGTGAATGGTCAGATTCTCAAGCAGATAGCGAAATTTGAGAACCAAGCTGAAATGTCAGAAGTTGCAAGAACCCCTATTATCTCAATCCTCATGGTCGCCCAAACCTGGGAAAAGATTTTCTCATAAGAAATGATACGCTCCAGAAAAGACCGTAGAATACTGATTTCTGTTACTGAACCAATCTTTAAATAATGTGATATGAAGTTATACCGAATGTCGTCTCTAAAAAGATCATGCCTTTGTTTTACCCGAGAAAAGTGATGAGCCAAAAATAAAAACCTAGTGGTTTTTCCATAATGTCATACAAGAAGAGCACAATGTAATATTCCTACTGCTGGCTGTCACATGGCTTGAACGTTCTCGTTACGTTTGTGACCACCTTGAAAACAGCAGTCTTTCGCACAGCAGTGTCATTGTGATTGTTTTGGGCGAGATTTCGAGACAACAGATCAACAGGAAGCTAAGCGAAGCTGAAAGATTGGCTTTTTGAGAGCATAAGGATTATGAAGGTATTTAAATCTCTATCCCATTTAAGTAATATTTGTTATTTACAACTTTTAATTAGTTGTGTTCTTATTGCATTTTAAATTAAAAAATAAATCCGTTAGCTTATTTAAGCATCGAATCGACAGACTGATGCAGTATTCTATTTTACTGACAAGTAATTTCAGTCTACTCCAGGTAATTAGTATGTGTCATAATGTAACAGTCATTTTTCGTTTATGTTTTCATAATGCAGTTCTACAATAAACAACTTATATGTATGATCTCTCAGAAAAGTTAGTTTGCAATTCGATAGCTGGGTGGAAATCTTTTGGTGCATGGTTGAACATCATTTCTTTCAAAATGCAACATAAAAGAATAACTTGAAATGAATTGGGAAATTCCGGATATACACTTGAGCCTATTTTTCACATTCTGTGGTGTATGTGAATTGTGAACTAAATGTTCACTTCAGCTGTTTGAATTCACAGTGTATACTAACTTGTAGAATGGATAGATAAGTTCTATCTATATATACAACTATATATTGCAGCGAAATTTATAACTTGAGGCAGCATCAGTATTTGCACTTGCAGCCTCGCCAGTTAATTTAAGGCTATGCAAACCTGCCCTTCTCTCTGTCAAACCAGCCATGACTTGCACTAAACGGAGGCTCATCAACAGAAATTTCATCCATCCTTTCCTTCAAATCATCATACAGATCCTTAACCTTTGCTCTAATCATGGCCTCACTAATAGGAATGTGTTTCTGACATTGATCATCTACCCAAAGTTTTAAAAGTTTTTCCATTTTAGGAATCACAACATCGCATCTAGGACTGTTTATTGTTGTTATCAAATTACCTGAATTTATCACATTCTAGAATTTTCTCCTTGTTTCACATAAGTGCTAATAGTTGAACGAGACATCCCCAACGATCGCGCGATTTCACCTTTCTCAACATGCTTTAAAATTTCTAATTTTAATTCATAACTATGAGTCTTATGCACTCTTTTATTTTATTCACTTGCATTATCATTATTACATTTCCTTTTAGATGCAATGTCAAGTGATAAATTTATAAATAAATTTAAATAAAAGATTTACAGAAAAAATGAGTGAAATCAACACAAATTCAAACAATTAGAGCAAGAATGACAACGCCATGTCAAGCGATAAATTTATAAATAGAATAAATAAATTTAAATAAAATATTAACATAAAAAATTAGTGAAATCAGCACAAATTCAAACAATTAGAGCAGAAATAACGATGTCTAGACTGAAATTAACCTCGTGTGGTTGGGTGGGCCAAAAATTACTTCGCATAAACTAGTTACTAATTTGACCAACCGATCGGCTGGGTCAAATAAGCGGGCTTCGACCGGTCAAATTTTCGAGTTGGTCGAATCTCGAACAGTCGAATCTCGGGAATCACCTACATTTGGAGAAGATGGAATTATAACTGTATAGAAGTAATTAGGTGTTCTATACGTATAATTAATATGTATAACCTGGTTATTGATAATTATTGTGGGATTTCCCTTAATTCACCCAAAAAGTGAGAATCTGGTGTGAGGTAGGTTCACTTTAATTTCTGATTTTAAGTTCACAAAAGTGTTACCTGTGTATAACGCTCACCCCTACTTTATGACCTGAAAATTTGGTCTTCAAACTGCGTGTTATACAGGAGTATATATGGTAGTTTATATATAGCTTTAAATTATCACCATTTAACAATTTAAAAACGTTTGGACTTGTCCATAAGTATTACATTCAATAAGCTCCACATCACATCTTATTGTTAGAGAGACATCATCAATAATGAAAGTGAATGAGTTGAAATGGCAGTAACTTCATACAGTAAGTTGGCCAAACTGATGCCGTGTAGAAAACCGCAGTGCCACTGCTGCCAATCCTTTTAAATCAGACAAAAAAGGATCTAAAAAAATAGTGTTTTGATTTATAGTGGATGTTGGTTCTCTCTTTCCTATCTCATTCTAAAGCTGTTTAATAGAAGAAATAATGTGAAACTTTAACAAACAAATCTGAAAACAGGAAACGCGACAAGTAAGATTAAGCTCATACACATTATTCTACATTCTATGGGTTTTAAATTACATTCATTGTCCATTGTATATTATAGAATCATTAACTAAATAAAATGATTTCAATATGCTTATTGTAGGTTTCTTTGTTTTCTATGCATATTTTGCAGGAAGTCTACATGGCGATTTTGCAAAGACAACAGCAATCAGCTGATGAGCTAGTGAAATGCGGAATATTTGGAGATGATGAAATTATAACTGTATAGAAGTAATTAGGTGTTCTATATGTATAATTAATATATGTATAGCCTGGATTATCAATAATTAGTGTGGTTTTCTCCATAATTCACCCAAAAAGCAAGAATCTGGTGCGAGGTATGTTTCAAGTGCCCAGAAGTGTTATCCATGTATAAAGTGCACCCCTACTTTATGACCTAAAAATTTGATCTTCAAACTGCGCATTACACATGAGTATATACGGTAAATTTTATTGGGTAGAGGCAGAGCTGAGAAGTTCCAGATCCGGAATAAGGAACGGTTCAAAAAGATATAAATCCAACATCTTGATGCTATAGACAAGATAAAACTATATGTATCTTAATAATCCACCAAATAAAATCTTCTCATACAATATTTGTATTAATCGTGTAAAGAACCAAAAAGATCACCCATAAATTGTTTCATGAACTGCAAGTTGGGCAGAGGGCAACAATTTTTCTCTAACCTCAAGGTGGCAAACTGTCTGAAGGTAACCGTGGCCGTAAATAATGCATGGTCTAACTAATTAAATGTTCGAGTTGGGGAAAAAAGGGAATGTTTGGTTAAATCCTTATGGTACACTCCTAATTGAATTGAAATACCGTACAGTCAATGTTGACATTCAAAATATTTTTTCTTTGTAAGGGTTAAAAAAGAAAGCACATACTTTCTATCTAGGCTCAAATACGTAGGTCTGACTCACCCTTGTTTCAGAGTGAGCAAGCACACCGCTAATCGCTGAGGTAGAGGAAATGTTTCCTATACCCTCACCCTACACCCTCACTACCCTTCAGGACAATGGTTCTTTCCCATCCATTTCACCCCAGGAGCCATCCTTTTGTCTCTAGTAAGATAAAATCTATTGTACACTTCAATGGCCAGAAGAAACTTCTATGAATGTGGGACAAAAAATCAGGAAGTGAAAACTTCTCATCTTTTCCAAACAACCCTCACCCTAAAGTATGCTTTATCAAGAGAGATATTGTCTTCATTCTGGCAAAAGGGTTTTCCCCAAGTAATATGGATGAATGGTGAATTCCTCCACCAGAGGGCAATGTGCAACCGACTTCAGCATATATTCTATTTTTTAAATGTGGTAAAAGCTTCTTCTTATTTGCGGGTAGTGATATAGCAATAATGAATAATTATCAATGGTTAATTCCACTTTTATTTACAGACACACAGGCATCATTGAGAAAATAGTCAAACATACTAAGGGGGTCTCAAAATGTGTATTTCCCTTGAAATCTCGAATTTGATAATTTTCACATACAGAGGGATCCTCGTCATCCGCGGTTAATTGGAATTGGAAAAACGCCACTTCAAGCGAATTCCCTTTACGCGGGAATTTCCACCCATAAGAAATAATGTAAATAGGAATTAATATGGACTGGAACGTATCAGTTTGTGCATGAGTTTGTGTTTGTGGTTGCATACAGTATTATTTTACAAAGAAACATCAATTAGACATGAACAATTTTTTTAATAAATTGTTTTAACATATGTATCAGTGATTTTTATTATCTAACCTTCAAAAGTAGACGTGCTGGGTATGATTGGACGAACGGAGGTGGATGTTGTGAGAGTATTGGGCAGAAGAGGAGGGAGCTGGAGATGCAGGACCAGTATGGGGGTCATCTACTACCATCTCCTCATCCTCATCCCCTCCTCAGGATATTGAATGAAAACTGGCAGAACCTGCCTGAGGTTCAGATTCCTCTGTGATCTGTTTGTGCTTTTCAAAGAATGAGTCTATAGTTGTTTGGCTTCCAGTTCACAGTTTTGCTTATAAAATTGCTTTATAGCATGACAACACATATCATATCTCACGTTCAACCTTGGCAGAACAATCATGAGAGGATCATGGTTCCTAAAATAATCCACAGCTTCATCAATTTTGCTGAAGGCTTCTCTTAAACCTTTAATTGTTAAGGTCTTTTCTTCAGAAATGAAACTGTCGTTGTCATCGTCATCATCCTGTGCTTCTTTATATGTTTGCTTGTCCAAATCTGCTAGTTCCTTATTCATTAAGGGCAGAGAATGAGATTCCAACAATTCTGCTACATCATCTTCACCAACATCCTGGAATCCTGCCTCTTTTACTAGAATTGCAAATTCAGTGCCGATTGAGGAAGCATCAAACTCTTCAAAGGAGTGAACAGCATTGGGATAAGGATTTTTCCAGCAACCACTCATTAGTCTTGTTGAAATATCTTTCCAGTATTCACCAAGAATTCACACACATTCTAGAATGTCAAAGGTCTACCAAAATTCATGCACAGTGAATTCATTATTCGCATCAGTTTCTGCAACTAATTTTTTGTATGTACAACGTAAGTAATATGATTCAAAGCATTAATCACACCCTGGTCCATCAGTTGTATCACTGCTGTTGTTCTTGGTGGCATATATATTACTTTTACGTTCTCACATACTCGTAAACTCACGTAATCAAGCACATGAGCACTGGCATTATCCAAAATTAAAACAATCCAGAAATTAAGATTCTCTTCTACACAATATTTTTTCATTTCTGACAAGAAATGTTCAACAAACCAATCACAGAAGATCTGCCTTGTAATCCACGCCTTCTTTTGTGACTTCCAAATCACAGAGAGCAAAGAGTTGGCAATGTTCTTCAAGGCTCGTGGATTTTCGCTCCTATAGACGAGCAAATGCTTGAGCTTTTTGTCGCCATTAGCATTCCCAGCAACAAGCAGAGTTACTCGGTCCTTTGAAGGCTTGAAACCAGGAGCAGATATTTCTTTCTTGCTAATGTATGTCGAGAGAGCATGCGCTTCCAATAGAGACCTATCTCGTCTGTGTTAAAAACTTGCTTGGAACAGTACCCGCCTTCCTCGATGATTCTTTTTAAATCAGCAGGAAATGCAACAGCTGCCTCTACATCTGCACTTGCTGCCTCCCCCTGAATTTTTTACATTTCTGAAGCCATATCGCTTCTGAAAGCAGTGAAACCAGCCTCTTGATGCACCAAATGGCTTGACTTTGGCAGCTTCCTCCTCTCCCAAATCCTCCTTCACAGCCTCATGCAGGCTTATCTTGAATGACGGTTAGGCTTACGGGAGTGTGTTGTTGATATAAATCCTCGATCCATGTTGCCAGACGCCTTTCCATAAACTTTATCACATCACTCCTTTGGCGTGTAATTTTCACCTCCGAGTGCTTTAATGAGTTAAGAGCCATTGTTTCAATTTCCTGTGCACTCTTCACAATAGTATTAATCGTCGTTTCAGGAATCTGAGGGGCACATGCAATGTCTAGCGCACGCTCACCTCTTTGCTTGCGACAAATTACGTGTAATTTCCCACCAAAATTACAACTGGTACGCCTCCTCTGAGATACGCCACCACTAGAACTATGCTTTTCACTCATGGCTGCAACAAGGGCAATAAATTTCCAACACAATCACGAAGAAAACAACAGAAAACCCCAAATGCATTGTGCATTGGCTGTTGTAAACAACGGACTGGATGCGCGAAGGGAGATGCGCAGTGTGGGAGAAAATGGTGAATACATGCAAAATGCGAATCGTTTTATGTTGGGAAATTCGTGGTCCATGGATGTGATCCTTGGAAGTGCAGGGAAATCCTCAATAATTTGGCCCCATATATGCGAGGAAATGGACAACGAAGACTCAGATAATGGGGACCCCCTGTATACTATGTATGGAGAAAGTAAAACGAAAATTTTCTTTAAAAAGATGACCTTTGGTCACACTACTATTAATTGAAAAAGTTGTAATTCATGTAAAATTTATCATTAAAAAAACATTTTTTAGAACTAGGAATGGTTCTGGAACAGTTCCAGAACCAGATCCGAACTGTTCCTTCTTTTGATCACTCAGAACCGAACCCAAAATGGAACGAGTTGGAAAATTTAAGGTTGGAACCGGACCACTTGGAACTGAACCGGAACTTCCCAGCTCTGGGTAGAGGACAACATTTGCTATTGTAAAGTCTACGAGAGCACATATTCACGACTTTTAGTATCTCATAAAGTCTGATTGGCTCCTCGGCAGCCAATCAGATTAGCGTTTGGAACAAACATAGCTTATTACCATAATAGATTTTATGAACCATATCTTATTTTGTGAATGACAAAATACACCAATCAATAAAGCAATGGGATTTGTTTGTTTTCGTCGCCACATCAATAAATCCTATATTATTTCAAAAAGAAAGAAAATTTATATTATATCTGCAGAATTCTGGTGAGTAAATACGTTTAATTTACCTTATAAATTTTTATTATCATTACTGTCATATTATTTATTGTAACCAAGGTATAAAATTCAAAGCAGCATTGAAATTTCGCAGAAATGAGAACAGACGCAATGCAAATTATTAATCCCAGACTCGTAATAAGTTACATGAAACCAGCAACATTGAAAATCACCTTGACGACTAAAGATTTTCACATAAAAGTACGACAAATTTTCATGTTAAAAACAAATATGTGAATAGATTTGACCCGTATTCGAAAATTGACAGCAGGAAAATAAAATTTCATACTTGGTCATTTTTTGGTTCAAGTCTCAAATTACTACAGGTTAAGTATCTCCAATCCGAAATTCCAAAATCCGATATATTTCGAAATCCGTAACATTGTATTAACTCACTTCTCAGTCCTGAGTTTTTGAAATATCTTTGGATAATATGAACATAGTGCCGCCCAGTGATTTAGAAATGATGAAACTATTCAATATTGTCACGTCCATTAAGTGAAAAAACACCTTTTTAGTCCACTTCCATGTCCGTTGACTAATCAAATAGCTATTTGCCATTCGATCTCCCTTGTCTACAAATCGCATGTTTCGATTGTAGTCCTGAAAAATGGCTGGCTTTACAGCATTTCCATGTTCATCACAGAAATTACTATTTGCAGGTGGATTGTGAATGTTTGTTGGTAAATGTACATCTCGTTTGTCTCTCCAAACTACAGCCATCAAATCTTTTTTTACTTGAACATGTATATCACCCCTTTTCTGTTTCTGTATCTTTCCGTCAAACCTTTTTGGCATTCCTTTGCGATTGGGTCTAACAGTCCTGCAATAATAAATTTTTCGTATCTTCAGATTATCAAATAAGTGAGGAGATGAGAAGAAATTGTCCATAAAAAGTTTATGTCCAACTCCCTCAACTCTCCCAGTCAAAATTTTATTATTTCTTGACAACTGTTCTGCTCATCCTCCAGCTGAATTACTCATCAAAAATAATGTTTATGCCCTGTACTTTCCTCCGAATGTGACTTCATTAATTCAGCCTTGTGACCAAGGCATTCTTAGATCTATGAAGTGTAAATATAAAAACTCCTTCTTGAAAAGCATGCTGGCGGCAGTCAACAGAGGCATGGGTGTCAAAGGTTTCCAGAAGGAGTTTAACTTGAAGGATGCCGTTTATGCTGTTGCTAACGCTTGGAACACAGTGACTAAAGACACAGTTGTGCATGCATGGTACAACCTCTGGCCTGGGATTATGCTCAGTGATGATGTTAGAGAAACATGATTTTGAGAATAACATGATGTGTGATCTCCTCTCACATGCAAAACAGGTTCCTTCAGAGACTGTCAAAAAGCTAGAAAAGGTAGATATCGAAGAAGTCTTTAACATCGATAATGATGTTCCAATTACTCATTCAATGACTGATGGTGAAATAGCTGAAATGATTTAAATCAAGGAGATCGTGGAGATACTGACGATGAAGATGAAATTGTTAAAACTGCAGTAAAAATGCCTATAAATGACATGGTAAAAAAATGTGATGAACTCATTGGGGGACTGGAGCAGTGTGAATTTATTACAGAACAAGAAATAATGTCAATATATAAGATAAAAGAAAGACTTTTACAACAAAAACCTTTGGTAATGAGGCAAATGACACTACAGGAAATATTAAAAAAGGCCGTCCAACACAATGTCTCTTCTTCATCCCTGGAAGATTCAGTTCTTGGTCCATCAACCTCTTTAGATGTTCTTTCTCAAGATGGTAAATAAATATACATATTTACATTCTTTGTTTGTTGCATTTTTATTCATGTTTTTTATGTCAAATAAAAAGAAATTTTTCTGAAAGTCTGAATTTTTTCTCAATTCTCTTCAACTCCACCATATCATGTATTCTAAAATCTGGAAAAATCCGAAACAATCTTGGTCCCAAGCATTTCGGATTAGGGATACTCAACCTGTACAGAGATTCTAAATAATTTTAAAATGCAAAAGAAAAATGTGCTACACTCATTCCCGTGTTAATCAAACAGAGAAAATAAATGTTGCTGAATCAAACCCATGATCCTATGATAGACAATGACATGCTTAAAAGGTGTGAAACATAAATCCCAGTGTATTGCAAAGAAATTGTTAAAGTCGTATATACCATTCTTGAGTTATTTGCATTAAACCATAATTGGCCACCAGAGGCGCGATCGTCAGGGTTAGACACAAAAATATAAAACTGGACTTTAATATGTATTAATATAATTTCTGTCTACTTGCCTTAACAAGTGGTGCTCCCCAAATGCCTACTCCTTTAGGAGAGCGTAACAGCTGTGAAAGAAGCAGTAATCGGTCACTGGGTGCAGCCACTTTCAAAAGAGCTTGACCAAGACGCAACAGCCATTGATGAGTTTTGGAAAGAAATTTTGGATTCAGTTCATGGCGTTGCACAAATGAGAAGAGTACAAGGACACAAATGCACAGCTCATCACGTGAGGGTATCACAGAATGTGCTTCTTCTTCAGCCTAAATAAAACAACAAGAATACAGTTGCACGAAAGACAATAAGTTGTGGAGAAAAATTATCACAAAATCCCTGGCAACAACAATAAAATATTTTCAGTAGAGCAGCAATATATACATACAAATACACAGTAATTCTACCTTCCAGTAGATTTTAGGCATATATTACCAAATCTAGGCTATCCAAAGCCTTACTCTTCAAGTTCTCCTACCCAAAATTCCTTCTTTTCTCTACCTTTCCTCTTCCTACCTCTTTAACTCTTTCCTAACATTCTTCCTTCTATGTCGTCTTTCAGTAAACCATTTTCTTTCAAATTTTGACCCACCCATTTCTTCTGTCTATCCCTTATTAGTCTAAGTTCCTCTCTTCCCCTACTACTACAGTAAACTTCCAGTTATCCGGCACTAAAGCAACCGGAATTCTCAAGCAACCAGCATCTCCTGCCTCTTTGATTATTTTAAAAATTTCATCTAGTTTGGAATGTTACCGCTAATATTGGCACTTTCTGCGATTTTTTTCATCTATTTCAGAATGCTACCGCTAATTTAAATAAATTTGGCGTTCGAGATGGCAGTCTCAATACGCAATTATGTATGCTTCTGGAATTAGTGTTTGCATTAAATGAAATATTTTGTCCACCCTTTTTAAATGCCTCCTAAAACTGCAATATGTGCTAAAGGTGATAAAAGGAAATGGGTTGTACTAACCTTAACCCAGGAACTTAATATCATTAAACGTTTAGAGAAAGGTGAGAATCGCAATGTTTTAATGGAAGAGTTCAATGTCGGTTCTTCAACTATTTATGACATTAAGGCACAGAAATCACAGTTATTGAAATTTGTTATGTCTTCTGAGACTACTAGAGGAACTGAATATCGACGCACACTTCATAAGCCGAAACTTGAGCAATTGGATATTGCTGTGTATGAATGGTTTTATATAAAGCGTTCCGAGGGAGCTCCTATTTCTGGACCAATATTGATTGAAAAGGCCAAAGATTTTTATGAACAAATGGACATTAGTGAACCATGTGCATTTTCAGATGGATGGTTAACACGTTTTAAGGTTAGGCATGGGATCAGACATCTAGATATTTTGGGTGATAAAAAATCGGGTGACCAAGAAGCTGCCGATAAATTTTGATTTTTTTTAAACATTAGTTAAGGAGCATGACCTAACCCCTGATCAGATTTATAATGCTGATGAGACCGGTTTGTTTTGACGATGTTTACCACATTCAACTCTGGCTAGTTCAAGTGAGACTCGCGCTGAAGATTTTAAAGAGAATAAAGATCACTTAACTGTGCTTGCCTGTGCCAATGCAGCAGGTTCACACTTTTATATTCGATGAGGGTTGAATGACAAGACCATACTTAAGCGAGACCTTTATTCCGTCGGTCGACTTACAACTGGCTCGGGCAAGCAACAACTGCCGACGCCGGCTGTCTCGGAGGCGAACCCCTCGAGACATACGTCACGCAACGTGACGGCAGGCAACAATGAAGCGTACGGCATACGTCATACACTTCATCCTTCCCCGCTTACAATGGGAAACCAAAACATTACATCCACTTTCAAACAAACAAAAAAAATATATACAATCCTTTTTAATACCCATATCTTTGAGGAGGGCGACGAACCCGCTCTGAACGTCTCAAAGGTCGAGCAGGTATTGGGACCGATCCAGGTTCTAATGAGGTAGAATGGTTGGAACTCCGACCTCCTTCCCCCATAACCATTGGATCACCTGTTGAAAGGAGCTCCGCGATTCTCACGGACTCACTTTCCTCCCTCCCAGACATGTCCCGAGTGGTATTTTCGCCTAACAGCGGCTGCCAATGCGCTAAATCCTGTGCGCTAGTTATATTTTTTTCAGTCGGAACATGTCGTACATCATTTTCAAAAGACTCTTTATTTATTTTATACCTTTTGCGAAGTTGGTCTACATGGAATGTTTTCACAATTCCCGATTTAAGACGAACCAGATAAACAAGAGCAGAAGTTTTCTTAACAACACAACCCTTTTCCCAGAATTTTTCTTGAGTTTTACAATAAACATTTTCCCCAATTGAATACAGTTTAACACTTTTATTTTTAATGACATAATCTTTCTTCTGGTTAAGCATAGGATGTATGTTAGTGAGTAGTGTTCGTGGTTTTTGTTTAAATATCTGTTGTGCTGGTATGATATTTGCCGCTGTTGACGTGTTTCTGTATGCAAGTAGGAAGGAATGAAGTTGGCTTTTTATGTCAAATTTCATATTATTGGTCCGAGCCTCAAATAAATGCTTTTTAAGGTAGTTTTTCACAGTTTGTATGGATCTTTCTGCTAATCCATTCGAACACGGATGATAAGGTGGCGAGTGGATGAGTTTAATATCGAACGTTTGACACCAATTAGCGAATTTAGTCGATGAAAAGGCGGTCCATTGTTAGTTACGATCGATTCCGGATATCCAAAGATAGCGATATGTTTTTCCAAAATGGAAACAAGGGAGTCAGCATCATTCTGCCTTACTGGGGTAACATCCAGCCATTTAGAGTGTGCGTCTATTAAAATAAGGAAAGACTGAGATTCGAAGGTTCCATAGTCTAAGTGCACTCGCTGCCAGTTTCTCGTGGCTGACATCCACTGCTCGATTGATTTTTGATGCATAGTTTGACATGATTGACACACTTCACACAATTTTATCGTTTGACTGATATCCTCGTCGATGTTTGGCCACCATACATACGACCTTGCTAAACTTTTCATTCTAACTTCTCCCGGATGCTGATCATGCAATAGCATTAGCACAGCGCTTCTCAATTTGAGCGGTAAAACAACTCGGATGGCAATCAATAAACAACCACCTTCAATTGAAATAGTATCTTTTTCTTTTATGAAAGGCTTTAAATCAGGGTCATCTACATATGTTGGCCAGCCATGCAAGGTTACATTGTACACTTTTGACAGAATATTGTCTTTTTTTGTTTCACCAGCAATATGATTAACATTCAGTGGTAACACATTTTTGACATTTTCAGTAATAAAATTGATAATTTTTTAATCAATTTCTTCACACAGCTTAGCAGGACATGGCAATGGCAGACGTGATAAGAAATCAGCGGGAACGTTCTCATTTCCCTTTCGGTACTTAATTTCATAATTATAATTTGACAAGATAGCTTCCCAACGCTGTCAGCGTGCGGACGCTTTTTGCGGCAATCCCCATGTTTCTTTAAACAATTCAGTTAACGGTTTATTGTCAGAGTACAATAAAAACTTCCTACCCCAGAGGTATTTATGAAATTTTTGCATCGCAAATATAACACTCAAGGCTTCCTTATCGAGTTGACAATAATTTTCTTCCGCTTTAGTAAGAGTTCGCGACGCAAAAGCTTATGGCCTTTCAACTCCACATTCATCATTTTGGCTTATGACAGCACCTATGCCATAAGGACTAGCGTCCGCCACCATAGACAACGGCAATTCAGGGTCGAATGGCTTGAGGGCCACACTATTCAAAAACGCACTTTTACATGACTCGAAAGCCTTGGCTTCGGTTTCACTCCATTTAAATTCCTTTAGGGCATATAATGGCTTGGCAAGCGCAGATAACATGGGTATGTGATCATGATAATAATTTAACAATCCCAAAAATTTCTTCACCTGTTCAATATTAGTCGGATCGGGGGCATTTTTAATCGCTTCTAGCTTTGTCAACTGCAGCTCAATTCCCCTTTCAGATATTCTTTGGCCCACATAATTAATTTCCGTACACAAAAATTCACTTTTTACAAAATTAATTTTGACATTATATTTTAGCAAACGCTTCATTACACGAAATAAAAGATCCTTTCCTTCCGCCACAGTTTCTGATGCAATCATTACATCGTCAATAAAACAACATCTTCGGAATTCCTTTCAAAATCTTGTCCATTACTTCCTGGAATATGGCGGGAGCAGAGGACACACCATATAACAGGCGATTGTACCGAAACAACCCTCTGTGGGTATTAATCGTAAGCAATTCTTTAGACTCCACGTCTAATTCCAATTGTAAATAAGCTTTCGAAAGGTCTACTTTCGTGAAATATTTACAATTTTTCCAATTCACCGACATCTCCTCAAAAGTAGGCAAGGGATAGTGCTCAACTCTTAGCTGCGGATTTACGGTAACCCTAAAATCTCCTACTAATCTTACCGATTTATTACCGGTTTTGACAAATGGTAACACCGGAGTCGCCCAATCGCTGTTTCACCGGATTCAATATTCCCTCCGCCATTTGTCTCTCTAATTCCTCGTTTACCATCTCCCTCATCGCAAAAGGCACTTTATAAGGCTTGAAAAAAACGGGCCGAGCCTTATCTTTTAATAATAATTTTGCAACAAATCCCTTTATGCAACCATCAACCTTAAAAATACCTGGATATTTTTCCTTTAATTCTGCCAGTACATTTTCCCTTTTTACATTCAGGATACGGCTTTTGCCATTCCTCTTATGGACTTTCGCATTTTCTTCTTTAAAAATTTGTGCCCAATCAACCCTGAGGCATTTTAACCAATTCCGCCCCAGCAAGCAGGGCTGCTCAGCTCCTGCTTCAATGATCACAATCGGCATATTCAGATAAGAAAAATTATTTAGCAAAAAATCAACGAATATCTTCCCATGAATGGGTAGTTTGACTCCTCTGTAAGTCGAGAGACTAATTTTACACGGTTTTAACTCAAACCGACTCAACAACTTTCATAAATACCACTAGGTATTACAGTAACATCCGCGCATGTGTCAATCTGAAAATTGATCAACACTCCATTAACATTAATTGGAATCGCACAAGGACCCCCATTGCCACCTTTTGATACCTTACAGATAAGATCAATCTCACCCTCTAATATACTATCATAGGAGTCGGATTCGCACTCATGATAGTTTATTCTCGTTGACCTTTTCTTGTCGTCGCTTTTCTCTGCATCGCTCCAACTCCTCGGGAAGCGGCACATTCTTGCTAGGTGACCAATACGGCGGCAGGAACGACATTCGTACTCTCTTACTCTGCAGGAGTCCGACTCGTGGTCATCACGGCCGCATCTCCAGCACTGCTTCCCCTCGTAGCGCCTCTCTCTCCTCTGCTTTCCCTTCTGTGCTACCTCTCTCCGTGCCCTTGATGAATGAATTGCATGCACCTCCGCTTCCGATGGCACGCCCCGGCCGCAACTCGTTGAGGGTTGCGCCTGTCTGTTACGCTCGTCGATAACCCGTAGCGTAGCCTCTAATGCCCTTTCTCTACAACTGCTTCAAAATCGTCCTCCATAGGCATGACCTCTTGCACAACTCGAACGTCCCTCAGATTCGACACAAACGTATCTTTTAGTGTAACATTTATTTGGTCACCTGACATGTTACATCGCGCTGCAATTTCGCGCAGACTTCTACTTCTCAGGTTGATTCGTTCGGTCACTTTTAACGACCTGGACATGTAATGCGCCATCAGAACGTCGACACATTCTTGATAAGTATGCGTCGATGGCGACGGTAACCTGGTGCGTAAAACTTTGTAGCACTTTTTTCCTATACATGCTATCAGCGCGTGCACTTTTTTTTCGTCCGCAATCTTATTAATTGCACAAAACGACGCGAATCTTTCGATGTAGACATCGAAGTCCTCCTTTTCGTCAAAATCATCTATCTTTCCGATTTTCACCATATCAACTTTACGTCAATTTCTTTTCACGCCACACAGGCCGCTACACATCACCGAGTTTCTCCTCGTCGCCACTTTTATATTCGATGAGGGTTGAATGACAAGACCATACTTAAGCGAGACCTTTATTCCGTTGGTCGACTTACAACTGGCTCGGGCAAGCAACAACTGCCGACGCCGGCTGTCTCGGAGGCGAACCCCTCGAGACATACGTCACACAACGTGACGGCAGGCAACGATGAAGCATACGGCATACGTCATACACTTCAGAGTTCAATGTCGGTTCTTCAACTATTTATGACATTAAGGCACAGAAATCACAGTTATTGAAATTTGTTATGTCTTCTGAGACTACTAGAGGAACTGAATATCGACGCACACTTCATAAGCCGAAACTTGAGCAATTGGATATTGCTGTGTATGAATGGTTTTATATAAAGCGTTCCGAGGGAGCTCCTATTTCTGGACCAATATTGATTGAAAAGGCCAAAGATTTTTATGAACAAATGGACATTAGTGAACCATGTGCATTTTCAGATGGATGGTTAACACGTTTTAAGGTTAGGCATGGGATCAGACATCTAGATATTTTGGGTGATAAAAAATCGGGTGACCAAGAAGCTGCCGATAAATTTTGATTTTTTTTAAACATTAGTTAAGGAGCATGACCTAACCCCTGATCAGATTTATAATGCTGATGAGACCGGTTTGTTTTGACGATGTTTACCACATTCAACTCTGGCTAGTTCAAGTGAGACTCGCGCTGAAGATTTTAAAGAGAATAAAGATCACTTAACTGTGCTTGCCTGTGCCAATGCAGCAGGTTCACACTGGGTGAAACTTCTTGTGATAGATAAATATGCTAAGCCTAGATCTTTTAAGGGTATTTCTTATTTACATGTTGAGTACAAAGCGCAAAGTAGTGCATGGATGGACAGAGATATTTTTCAATACTGGTTCGATCATGTGTTTGTCCCCCAAAGAAAGCAAATTTAAAGAAACTTCGTAAACCTGAAGACACAAAGCGCATTCTCCTTTTAGATAACTGTCGTGCTCATCCTTGTCAATCTGAACTAGTGTCTGGTAACATTTTAATGACCTTTTTGCCGGCGAACATAACATCATTAATCCAGCCTATGGATCAGGGCGTCATTCAAAATTTTAAATTATTTATAGGAAAAATTTTTTGAGGAAACCGATTAATTATGAAGGCACTATGAGGGAGTTTCAGTCAGCTGTTACTATAAAAGATGCTATTTTTAATATTACTTGTTCCTTGGATACTGTAAAATGTGTAACATTAAGAAGGGCTTGGAGATGTCATTAAAAAACAGTTAAAGACTACAGCGAGATGGATATTTAAAAATTTTTTTAAAAAATTAAGTACTCCTTAACCATACAAGTTAAGAATATTAGAGGTGAAATAAATGGTAAAATTAAACAGGGTAAAGAAAGAAACAAAGGAACAAACAAAAATTTTTACACTTACAGGTTTATGGGGATAACTCCTCGCTGGTGACCTGGTGACAAACGTTCATGCACTCATTCCCTCCTAAAAGAACTAATCCTTTCAGGAGAACACTCACTCACACATGCACTCAAACTACAAATGGGAAACTATAAAAAGGACAGGGAACATTGTTTTTATAGTTTCCCGTTTGTAGTTTGAGTGCGTGTGTGTGTTCTCCTGACAGGATGTTCTTTTGGGAGGGAATGAGTGCATGAATGTTTGACACCAGGTCACCAGCAAGGAGTTATCCCCATAAACCTGTAAGTGTAAAAATTTTTGTTTGTTCCTTTGTTTATTTCTTTACCGTTTAATTTTACCATTTATTTCATCTCTAAATATTCTTAACTTGTACGGTTAAGGAGTACTTAATTTTTTTTTAATTTTTAAATGTCTAATGTCATGTTTACAGAAGGATCTTCTGATCAAGAAGACTTTTGTGGTTTTGATGATAAATGTGTAAACAATGCTAGTGCTGACATTCTTGAAGTGTTGCAGTTAGCTGATCCTACACACCCAGTAAGTAAACTTCAGGTAGGTGATATTGAAGAATGGATAGAGATAGATAATGACACTGACATTACTGAAGGTATGAGTGACGCTGAAATAAACAATGTAGTGAACCCCAAAAAGTCCAAAATCTGTGAAATAGATTCTGAAGAAGGTTTGCCTGAAGAGCCAAAAATACCATGGGCTTGTGAAGCAAAATCTTTTGAAACCATTGTAAAATTTGCTGAACAGCAAAATGCTTACCACACGAGATCATACAAATTCATAACTTCGTTCAGAAAAGGCAGGCAGCTTGTAAGCAAGGTGATATAAGAAATTTATTTAAGAAATCTTCAGTGGCTTGTGATGAAGTGGCAATAGCAGATATGCTTGAAATTGACGATCTTGAATTACAAAATTAAATGTAATAAAAATGTTTTTGGGTGTAGATCATGCGCTGCCAAAATTAATGTTAAGTGTTCATGTTCAGCTATTATTCTACTTGTTACTCTCTCGAGTCCAATTTTATTGTTAATAAAAAAAAATAAAAGATGTAAGTTGACATTTTTTTCCCACATAAAGTTTACAATCTGGTTCGTAGATGGCAACAGAAAAAAGAACTATGTAGGCATAATGTCATAAGTTTATGTTCTTGTATCAAGTCTCCTAAATAAGAATGTTTTAAGCATGAGACAATTTAATGCGTTATATTGTTTATTACTTTATTTTAAGGCTGCATTATTATTTTGGGCTTGGATGCAAAATCATACTCTCGTCTTGGAATTGCTTATTTATACACTACTTTACTCAAGTTCGTCTTTTGTTTAATATCAATTTTCCTCAAAAATTTCTGCTAATACTTTGAGTTGTGTGAGGATAATGTCTGTCCTTTCCTTGGGCAAGGAAACAATTTTTGTTGTTGGAAAATTCTAATGGTTGGACTAAGTTAATCCTTACCTCCCGTTGTTATTAAAACAAAAGAGAAGCTAATAGCGATAGGCATACGAGAAACTGCTGGGTATAATGTATTATTATTAAAATACTGCTATTAAGTGTAGTGAATACTTGTATATTTTAATTTCATTACTTCCTTGAATGTCAAGAAATTATTTAAGAATAATTATTAGTAGAATATCGATTCTATGGGTTAGAAATTCCAAGGTATATGTATAGTTTTGCATCTGTTACATATTTTGGTTTCCAAATGCATTATTAAGGCCTATCCAATAAAACTCTCAAGCAACCGGAATATTAAGTTAACCGGAAAACTCAATTCCTCGAGCATGCCGGATAACAGGAAGTTTACTGTATATTCAAAACTTCCTCATTCATTTTCCTCTCTGTCCAACTAATTTTCCACAATCTACACCAGTGGTTCTCAACCTTTTTTTGCCAGTGTTCAGTTCATTCAGCTGTGCATCATCCCATTTACAGTTCCACTATTTTCAGGGCACCTTTAAAGATAAATTGGGCTTTCCCTAACCACATACAGATAAAATTCTAGCATTTAAATAAGCACGAGTGTTTATTCTCCTGATTTTAATTATGTTTATAAGCCAGAATATGATACATTGTGAATGTATCAAATATTCGCGTCACCCCTCAATAACCGTCACATCACCCTGGGCTGAGAATCACTGAGCTACCATACCCACATCTCAAATGCCTCTAATCAGCTCACATCTTCTTTTCTCATTGTCCATATAATGCTACACTCGATATCAGAGTTTCACTAACCTATTTTTAATATCTGTATTCAAGCTGCCGGTCAGCAACACTCGTTGTCTCGTAAATGCCTCCTTTGCTCTTGTTATCCTTGTCCTGATATCTTTTATACTTCTTCCATCTTGTGACAAAATACTGTCTAAATAAATAAACAATTACACCTGTTCCTGTCTTTCCCCATCCACTGTAACATTTACTTGGGTATCCCTACTCTTGAAAAATCTCATGACTTTCATTTTCCTTTTATTAATTTTCACCCTAAATGCCCTTTTATTTAAGGCTATTTTGGTTAATACCACTTAAATGATGAAGTGAAATCACTCACTGACCTGCACAAAGTGCTCCACTCGCAGATGGCAGACCTCAGAATCAAATAGGTGGAGAGCACATTCCACATGCAAGGTTTCTCGAGCTGCAGATAGACAACAGCCAAGCTGAGACAAATGCAATTCATCTTTGAGAGCTGAGGTTTTGCAGTATGTGGCTGAAACTGGAACTTCGTCTTTGCACTTTCCTGATTTGACTACCTGGGGTAGAAAATAAAATCATTAATTATAGGTAAAACACCTTCTTTCAGCTCATTCTTTGATGTTTATTTAAGATATGTGATATCATACAAGTTCTTCTGTCACAGACCACACCATCTCCTGATGCCTTTCGGCTTCGGCCACTAAAGACTCATGTTTTTTCAGAGAATGTTCCAAGTGAGTGCACGAACGAAGGTAATCACACAAGAGTACATAGAGTGGATGATTGTGAATGACAGCATTAGGCGGCAAAGGAACACAGTGTGATCTTAATGGGAAAAGAGAAGACAGTGAAGACTCATCTAGGCTACGAATGCGTTCAACTACATTTCCTTCAAATGAACTATAACACGGAGGAGCAGATGGCACCACTGTATCGAAGATGCTCTCCTCAATTTCTCTACTGCTCTCACATTTGAATTTATCTTTACATTCAGAGAGTTTATCAGTAGATTTCTCACAGACAGAGGAAGTAGTAGTTGAAGTCTTACTTGAATCCACTAGGTCACCACTAGCCATCATATTTTTATCAGTCACAGGCTTCTCATAAACTCCTTCTAATTGAGTGTCTTTAATTCCAGTTAAAATGTTACTTGAATCCACTATGTCACCACTAACCATTATCTCATCGTCAATCTCAGGCTTCTCAGAAACTCCTTCTAATTGAGTTTTTGAATTCCCAGTTAAAGTGTAACTTGAATCCATTATGTCACCACTAGCCACAATCTCTTTGTCAATCACAGTGTTTTCAGAAACCCCTTCTAGCACAGTGTTTCTAATTGTAGTTTGTAATTCACCACCAACAATCTCAATTTCAGCCTGTTTATTTTCTCTTTTCTCCTTATGTCCACTCATTTTTTTCTCTGCTTTGACCTGAAATATTTAAAAAGTTTAATATACAGAACATATGTTGGTAAAAATTGCATAACATAGCATTATTGCATGAGTAAATTGGCCAAGACTGATATATTTTACTGGGACAAGAGAAAAAGCTACATATGCATAATAATTAAAATTCTTATGTGAATTACCCGTTAATAATTTAATCACTTTGCGATAGAAAGATCAACCTACTGTTAATCACATTTGGAAGGAATTGAAGTGTAAACCACACACATCTAGGATTTTTCATGCTCTTAACAAAGATGGTTCAAATACAATAGCACAGTTGTGTTCAGTTAATGGGTGAGACATGAATGTAATGATTTACCATATATCATGGCGTATAAGTCGACCCAGTGTATTAGTCAACCTCGATTTTTCTGCTTGAAAATACATTATTAGGCATATATTCGCTGTATAAGTCTACCCCCATTGTTTCACTTAAAAATACTTCTGATGAAATGTTTTTCAGACAAAATCAAGGTCCTGTACAATCAAAATTTTAACAAAACAGAAATAAACATAATAATTAAAATATATAAATATTGTTTCAAGTCCGTGCTATTCTTCTTGAGTGACAGATATTTTAATTTCAACCAATAAGAAACTGTTATTCTATAAGAGCTTGACCCAAAAAATAACGCTACCTATAATTCAATTGATGTCAGCTGTTAATAATACTACTGAAACTTATTATACCTAGTGATCAATGTAGATATCTATGGCGGTGAAATTCAATAAAATATCGCATTTGTACCCCATGCTGCTATTTTCCCAAAATGTCAGTAAAAAAAAAGGGAGTGTGCATCAAACATGAAGATTTCTGACAAATTTTTAAAAATATCGAGTTTTGATGGTAAATTTTCTGAAACATGCTTGCATCTACATTTATACTTGAAAAAGATGAAGCATTCTATGAAGTATATGCATATCTATATGACCAAGCAAATCTCTAGTGTTTAAATGTGTGGTTTATACTGCCGTTGGTGATCTTCAAGATTGAGATAACATAATATTTTTATAATATTAAAGCTGTACCTTTTAATTGAGTTGTAAGTTTATTATTGTTACTCAAAATAAGCTGTACTGTCATTAAAAATTTACTATCAACTTCTACCTATACTTTTGCCAGAATAAGTCGGCATCTGGTATCTGCGATCGCCGAATTAATCGTAAGCTGCTCCTTTAACCCAGGAGAGAATGCACCTACGGGGAATCCCACTACTTTTTTTGATTTTTTCCTAATTTTCTGCCACCATAGATGTTAACTTATTCCTGTACAAATTTATTTCTTCCCTCCGAACTGGCCCAAAAATATGGGTGCGCATGGTACATGAGGGCACGAGTAAATACAGTACCTATTAAAATTAATTATTTTAAATCTTCTAAAATAAATGTTAAATGTAAACACTGGAGCAGCTGTTTTAAAATGGCGATCACCTACACTGAATGATCAACTGTCTTCGTAAATATTGATGTCATTCATCTGTAATTTAAGGTTCACATTTCATATTCAGCATATGTCAACTGTAGGTAGTAGGAAAATTTTTTAAAGCTTCAAATGTCAACTTATATGCCGCAAAACGGTAATAAGGCACTTTCAAGCTGAATGGACATGTAAATCATCACAACTCTGTGTTTTGGCTTCTCTTGGTAGCATTCTAACATGAAAATTATGTGGAAATGCCACTGTTCTCACTATATAATTCATTTCATGGTTATTCAACCATTCAGTAGGCTTTCAGCTCATTCATCCCAATCTCTACCACTCTACGCCTTTTCTTTTCATCGTCTCCTACACAATTTCTCACAGCTACGACCCTCCTGCTATGAACTCGTATTGTCCTTGGAAAAAACAAACTGAAAATTCTGTCCTACTGTCGATCTTGCATATTTTACCATCAGGATCCCCTGATATACCTCCTGAGCTATATTTCTCCAACAGTCTTAACTAAGCATTGTCTGGAATCCACCTGAGATATCACCCCACATGTATAGAAATAAACGATGCATGAACTAAAATGGGAGAACGAGAACACTACTTATAACTCAGAATTCTTTTTCAACAAAAATTTCAGGAATTACTTAGCAGTGCCATTTCTAAACTTGACGCAGCTTGACATCTACGTTGAAGTCACGTGTTTGATTCCAAGAGCATTTATTCTCACTCATTTATGAGAAGAGCTGAACTGTAGTGTGCAAGCCTTTTTTTCCTTTTCCATAGTAGAATAGGAGAAAGTATTGTATTCGTGTAAAAAATCTAATTTGAGATTTGTATGTGTGATAGACCTCAAAAATAAATATGTAATCAGATCAACACAAAGCTTTATACTTGCGCTTTTTATTAGTATGTAATTCAAAATCTGAAAAGGATTCTGCTGGAACCGGTCAACCAGATGTAGAGGTTTATTCTAGTCATTTTCCCATTTTTCACTCCATACATGGCATAGGTATGTGGAAGTACGTACTGTGTTAGGGGAAAATTCTAATTCGAGATTTCAATGAAAATAGATCCCCTTAAGAGTATTCACTATTTTCTCAATGTCTATGTTTTCGATAGGAATTTTGTGGGTGCTCTACCTCAAAAACTAATAATTAGATCAGCACAAAACTTTATATTTAAATATTTTTTACAAGTAATTCAAGGCCTGAAAAGGTTTTGGCTGAAAATGATCAACCTGAAGTGATGATTCATTCTTGTCGTTTTTGTTTTTTCCACAATCTCTCTTAGAACTCAATTTATGTAAATATTTGTTATTATCAAAATTGTAGGCAATTTCATTTTCTACGTTTGCTTGAAACATTTTTTATAAAATGGAACGTTTATGAAATATTTTGATTTTTCATCTGAATTTATGTTATAGTCTGTTCACTATCTAAAGTCTCTTGGCCTTGAAAACGGGGCGTACGCCACTTAGCAGCAGCCAATAGGAGACGGTTCGTTTGGGAAGGTAGTGCGAGAACTCAGTGTTACTCTTGATTTCGAAGCGTTCACATTGGTCTGCGTTGCCATTTCTACCACCGTTTCCTTGCTGTTGCTGTTCGTGATTGGGTATCTGTCCTCCCGCGCGAAAGTTGTGAGGGGCGATGGAAGGGGAAACGTTCGTGATTGGCTACTTGCTCTATGAGGGCCAAGAAACTTTAGACAGTGAACAGACTATAAGTACATCGCCGAGTGACAACTTTGCTTCCGTTGCTGATAAAACTTTCTAATTCTTGACGGTGATGCCTACCCTGCCAAGAGTAATTTGAATTATATCTATATCTACAGTTCACCAAAAGTATTCTAATGCAACCTGATGTCATATTTCTTGTAAATATTGACAGCAATCCCAGCACCTCCATATGTAATTTTAATCTAAAAATATTTTGTGCAATAACTTGACATTAGCAGTAAGATGCGCATTGATATAATGTTATCCATGGCAACAGGTAACAATTCTTTTACCAATTGTTTCTTGAATGTGAAATGCGATTTGAAGTATTTTTCATTGTGAAAATTATGCAAAGTGAAATTGACGACAACTATTCTTGACAATGCTGATATCAAGAGCAGCTTGTACGTACTACTACAGTCATATTCATTACTCTATGGAAAACGTAATGTGCTGGACATACAAGATTTTTTAAATGGTTAAAATCCCCATTATTTTGATGGGCAATTACACTAGTTTATTATTTTCATGTGGTTATACCAACACATATTCGGTAAATAGTACCTTTTTTAGTTTAGTTTCGAGCACAGTCAATTTTGAATGCTTCCCTATTTGCCTCCTCTGTAAAGTTTTCAAAAACTTTTCAAGAATAAGTGGTGTCACTGTGGAAATATACATGCAAATGTTTACCTTTTATACCTTCAGCGATATAGGTAAATAATAGGAAATTATTTAAAACATACCTCACTTGAGTAATAATAACGTAATATTTATGTTAAAATGAATGTCTTTATCATAAATTATTTTTAAAATAATGAAAATGTTGAATTTGTAGAATAATTTTTTTTGGCTTCGCTAATAGACACTGTAAAAAATAAAGCTGTAAAATGTTTAGATTCACCAGCAGGCCCATGCCAATAGGTGATGCGACCGCCTAAGGCATCTCTCAAAATGTGGTGCCAAATTTGGACTAGAATTAAAATCATTTCTATGCACTTTCCCGTTTAATTTCAGAATGCATATTTGTCCTGTTTTTTTAAAAATACAATGGCAATGGCTTATGCATCAGTTTTTTCATCTCTCAGATTTGTATAAAGGTATTTTGAAGCATTTTGCCCTACCAAATAGGTATAAGAAACTTGCATTTCTAAAAATGTTGGAAAAACCACTTATGTTTCTGAACAAAGAAGATAATCTAGTCAAACCCAAGGAAAATTTCAAAATATTTTTATTTATTTGCTGAATGTAGCAATAGATCCTTTAGAAGAAAGATTGTCATGATTAAATGAACAGTGAAATATTTCAAATGTTATACGATATTTAAAATATCAAAAATATGGACTTGGATGCTTATGAAAAAATGTAGTGACATTAAAATTCCTCTAACGTATGGAGATAATGTAGATATAGATGGAATGGAGTTAAAAAATGAATTGGAGAATCTTCCAGCGTTTTTATCTCCAGGAATGAATCCATTAGATGTGTTAAATTATATCTATTCTCATGATTTGGCCACTGTTTTTCCAAATACAATGGTTTGTCTTAGAATATTCTTAACTCTGCCCCTAACAGTTGCTAGCAGAGAAAGGAGTTTTTCCAAATTGAAAGTAATTAAAAATTATCTAAGGACAACTGCGAGACAAAAAAGAATAGTAAGTTTAGCCATACTGTCAACTGAAAGCAAATGGCGAATCCTTTTATGATGTAATTGATACTTTAGCCAACTTAAAAGCTCGCAGAGTATGCTTTTAATTTCTTTTTTTCCTTGTTCATTTTGAATTTCAATATTTAAACATATAAACTGGTTTATAATTTTGTAAAATGTATGGAAGTTTATAGTATTTTTGTACATTTTCTTTTGGTATAGCCTTTTTTGTTTACAACGAATAAATAAATGTTCTACAATTCAAATTACATGAAAACTAAAACATAAATGGAATGTAAATAAATGGAATTTTAATTATTATTATAACTGATTATAATATTAATTAAGTTTTTACTGTTTTTTAAATACAGTATTCCCAATTTCCCTATTAGTATATATTTAAAGTTACTCTAAAAAATTAAGGAGGCACCATATTTTATCTTGCCTCAGGCAGCAAAGTGGCTTGTTCACAAGGTATTTCATTTAAAAGCGTGTCATAACACTGATGATAGAGCAACAGCAGTGAGAGTATGGGTTGCTGCAAATCTTCACATTGTTTTGTTCGTCAGGAAATTTTTTCATGTAAAGCTTAGTCGAAGAAAACCATAAATAATATTATTACACATACTATCCAAAAACAAAAAGCTTTACACCACTGTGTCAACACGAAATATAATGTGCTCAACTCCTTTGGTGAAGCTTCTAAACAAATGTTCAATGTCTAGATGAAATGTACAATAAAGTGGTGACTGCTTTGCAATCAAGTGATATGATCTTGCTCAAACACTGTGGCACAGTGTTTGTCACTACCCTGTCTTCTATAAAGACGTTTACCAAAGTAAACTTCCGTGAATTGTCAACTTCTGCAGACTGCCTTAATCATAGCTGATATTTTTTCCAAAAGGGGTGACAGACCTGCGATTCACTAAGCAATTGTAAGTGGCCCACCAACAGTGTTTCATAGTTTTAAATACTACTTCCATTATTATTATTACCAACCATATATTTTTTTATCTAGCAAAATCTATTAAAATATCTAGCATTAAATTGGTACCTCTTCATAAATATTTCTCAATCAAACTAAGTTCTTTCTAACGTTGATTTTCGTCTTACTTAAGAGATATTTCTAAGATTGAATTCGATCGTGATTTTTAATAAGGAAATGTTAACCATAATTTGAACTCGATTTACACTCATATGGTGCCTAAGAATACCTAGGTAAATTCTGATTTAACTTTAATCCAGTCTACTGAAGCAATTGGCAATATCCAATGCAGCCCACCAAAGAGAAAGTCTCCCACCCATGGTTTACATAGTTGAGAAATTTCCGAAAATGATAACTTTCCAATTTCCTTGAATTAGTCACGAGTAGTTCAAAATTAAATAGGCAAAAGGGTAATGAGGTATTTAGAAACAAGGGCTTCACCACGTGTGAATTCCTTGGAGTGGACAAATATTAGATATTCACTTATTGAAATTTGTCACTATGTACAGAAAAAGCGTCATTTTTATGACAATAATGTAAATTTGAGTAGTTATGGTGTGAAATTTTCAAACATTCCAACAACTACAAATTGTGATTCTTTTGGTATTAACTGTCATTCCGACAGCGATGCCTGCACGAATAAGTGACACCTTACTTTCTGGAAAGTAAATGCCGCAGCATGATGACAGATGAATATCTTGAAGCCACGCTCCCATTAGCAGCAGGGGAAAAAGTGTGGACGAATTCCCGATTAACATCCTCCTCTAACTATTAAAAGTAACTATTTTCGCAAGTGATTTCCAATTAATAACTAAAGTGGTTCTTATGAGCTAAGTTAGACGAATCTGCTAATATGATACAAGAATTTAGAAGCTCGAGCACCGAACGTTAATTCTGGCCGAATTGACAGTAAAAAAATTCATTTTATCACACATCACCTCAGCCAGTACAATAAGGGTCACACAACTACGACAGACCAACAACAAGAGAGAAAACTAAACTCCCATACATCGAATGAAGAATGCCTGGCTGTGAAATAATATCGAATAAAAAGAAATTCTTAGAACATAAGGCCAAGACTGCATATTAAGATGAAACTGAACTCAAGGTTTCACGTTTTAAAAGCGGAGGTATAGAAACCTAGGAGCACAACTAGTACCACGTATACATTACGAGTTTCGTAGATAATTTCCCATTATGCTAGGATATTAAGTACGGGGAATACCCTGAATTTCTCAACAGAAATTAAATTGTAAAACTTCTAGTTTACAGATACAATACTTATCTTTGGTTTGACAAAAGCTCATGATTTAAGTACTAATGCCAACGTAAATAATTAACGTTTAGCCCAATATGAATGTCAATGATTACAATTACGTAATAAAGCAAACCTTTTTGCGACTGATCCTTCCTGTTGCTTCCATTGTAGCGACTCACTGTTTTTACAAAATAACCTTTACGATATATCGAAAGGATCGAAAGACTCAGATACATCAAAACTTTTTTGAGTCGTTCCGAATGCTGTAGTTCCGAATGTAGACTTCGCATCACCCCTCTGAAACTTCGGTCAAAAATTGTGACGGAAAAGTTCGGTAGTCTAATCCTAAGCCTACTGGCGCTAGTGTCGAGTAAAAAGGTGAAAGGAACGGAACTAAACGGAACTCTGTATCCTCTGCAGCCCTGTGCATCTTACTCTTGTGGGAAATAGGTTCAAGTTACAACTACATTTGTTCATAGATGGCACTACCGTCGCACCAAGCGCGCGCGTTTAAAATATCAGGTTATTTATTCCTCGTAAAATGCTTAATATATATGATCGCAAAATTTTAAATAGAAATATAAAATTGAAAAAACAACAAAATTATTGTACGTTATTGATATTGCTTTATTTAAGCTTCGTTAGATGTACACATAACAAGTAAATGCCGTATTTTAAGTGAGAAACAATTCTGTAGCATTTCAGCTGAGATTGCAAAAAGGTTTTTGCAAACATCACAAATTATTTGCGATATACACTCAGAAAGATGGCACAGTTACATTACAAAGTAGTACCAGATGAAAACAAACAGTTGCCAAATCTCAATTCAAACATTAGCAATTCAACAGAGATCACACATGGAAAAGTACAAAATATGTGGAAATGTATCCTCAACTGGTATTACACAAACAGAAAAAAGTGAGACTAAGTATAAGAAAATCTTAACATACACGAAGTAGTATAGACAATACTGTAAACCATGAAAATATGCAATTGAACATAGACAAAAAATGTAATATGAACATAATGAACAATGAATTAACAAAAAAGATGTATGCAGGTACATACTAAATAATAAAAGGTTGCAAATTATCTGCATTGCGCTAGTTCATGCCACAAAATGCATATAAAATCATACTTTCTCTCAAAGCTAATGAGAGCATTGATATTAGATAATTTGAAATCACAGGAAGGTAAAAGTATGTACATACTGCAACATCTCAAATGTGTTAATTCATGCAAGCATAAAAACAGTGACACCCTTCACATGACATATATACAAGTTCATAATATCATATCAAGGTAACCAAATAAACAGTATAAAAATGAACATATATACACTAAGCAGTGCATACAACACACAGAAACCATCCAAATATGTACTCTAACATTAAGAGGCATGATGTAATACCTGTTCCCAAACCTAATGAGGGCAATGATATTAGGCAGATAATTTTAAATCATAAGAAGTGAAAATGTGTACATACTGCAACATAAAAGGTCGCACAATATCTGAATTATGTTAATTTCCCCAACAAAAAGCATATAGAAATTAAAAGATTGAATAATGAATATGTACATATATATATATTTACAAAATTTAAAGCCTATACCCTACAATAACATATATTAACAAAGAAATGTAAAACCTATACCCTAAAATAAAACATTGACAAAGAAATGTAAAACCTATACCCTAAAATAAAACAGTGACAAAGAAATGTGAAACCTATACACTAAAATAAAATATATTTACTAAGACGTGAAAATTATACCCTAAAATAAAAAAATTACAAAATTTTAAACCATCTTGTGGACCACCGCTCGCACACCCCCACGCTCATATATGTCACGAACCTGCCAGTTTTGGCAAAATGAAAGCCATTCCAAGCACCTGCACATAAAGACATTAATCGGTATGAATAATCATAGATTACCAGAAAGATAAAAAAACCTGCAAGGTTCACAAAATTTCTTAAAGAATTGGAAAACCGTCTCATTTAAGAAGCATTGGAAATTGTACCATCGAACAAATAGTGCCATTATACCCCCACATTAAGTTAGTTATTCTTAACATAATTGCAAAGGTGCACTCGGTTTTATATAAAAGGTAATCACGAACATTTTATTAATTTCTTTATAAAAGGTCAAGGAATAATAATACAAAAATATTTCACACTGGAAATTATAAATGCAAATTAATCACATTACGACAATTAGCAGGAATAAATGCATTTTAGGAATTGCTGTCATATTTGGAGTTAAATTAATGCTTTGAAACATACCACATTTGTTTGTACATGAAATTTTCAGTTTCCTTTTATCTCATATAAGAATGTTGCAAATGTCAATATACACATTACCTGCCCTTTGTATTCTATCATATGCTGTAAAAGTTTCTATTAAATTAAAGATAGTTTCTCACAGTTTGAGAGGTTAATAGTAAGTGCAAAAAGACTAGAAGAATCGACATAGTTTTTTAAAAACAAATACGGAAAGAATGATTTAATTCCTACGTCCTAAAGAGTATGTAAGGAACGAATCTCCAAAAGCATACAATAATTCACATTGAAGCTGAAATCATGTAATTTATAATTTACAAAACGTAATAATTTAGGCAGCAACTTTTCCACTAGATTTAATTGACGAAACTCATGTATATTTCAAACAAACCACCTATACATATTTAACAAATGGAGAGACCAATGACACATATATGTTCGCCTTACAAATCCCTTCATTTAGTTAAACGTACTTCCTCAAAGCGGAGTGAATAAATAAAATTCTAAATTTCGCTTATAAATGACAATCTTCGCACTGAAAACAACCGTTGTATCTATTTATAAACTACACTTATAACTTGCAGAAACACTTCAGCATTCACAAGAAAAATATTCATTAATATAAATTAACTTACACTTTTTCCGTCCTCGGGAAATTAAAAAATTTTCTTGTCCCATCGCTGCGTCCCTCACACCCACTCACGGAACACACCTTCCTTCTCACTTTAAAATCTTTTGACATTTTATCTTTGTTGCCACTCTCTGACATAATGGCCACGCTCAGACCTGCTTTGTTTTTACGATTATAACCTACAGATACAAAGTCACAAAGTTCTTTCAAGGTTTCTGTTCTGGCCGTGAATACAGAAAAACGATTATAAATTGTAACCAAATTTGATTCAATATCAATTAGCCAGGAATCCCTTGCATGCTGAACACAATTATGTAAGATATACGGGCAGGGCATTTTATTCCAAGTAATTCCCCAACTTCCGCAGACAAGAGTACATAAACATTGCTCTGTCCATTTCCATCAACATAACCAAAATTGGAGTTGCAGTTATCCCCTCCAAATGCGATACACTCTTCTGGCCAATCATATGTTTTTAAAACAAGGTGACTTATAGTCCCCTCTGATTCATTTTAAACATTTCAATTCAACTAGCTTGTGTGAGTCCTTAAACATGACGATCAAAATACTGTACGAGTATTCGAAAAATTTTTCGTGATAAATTATTGCTACCATCAGTGGAGATCCTGATGTACATATTCAAGTTTAATTTTTATTAAAGGTAGAGAATGTGGAGCTAATACCTTGTCAACTATTGCTTATGTCTTAGCTGTAGCTGGTGAAATTTTAGTAGCCATCTTTGAATCCGCAAATAATCTTATTTGTGCAAATCACTGATCGATAACTCAAAGTGATGTCAAACTGAATGAAAGCCTAAAGTTACAAGCAGAAACAATTTCAGCCTACTTTCTATTTTTAGTAATAGCATCATTTGTAATTTTTCCTCATGTAGTGCCAGAATTACTGTTTCTCATATGCTTGGCTGAATTTAAATGCTACTCCAAACCTAATTTTCCCTTTTCCACTACATATATTGATTTTACAAGTATTGCTTTTGTCACCATCTTTGTGAATCGGTGTAATGTAAGCAATTTTAAAGAGGTCAGAAAAAACGCCACTGCTAAAAGATTTTTAAATAGTATAAACAGTGGGTAAACCAGTGATTGACTGCACTTTTTAAATAAAAGAGGGAGAGAGTTCATCTGGGCCAGTACACTTTGTAACATTTGTAGACAATAATTTCCATAGTACATCCTCAGTTGAAACTGTCATTTTGCCAAAGGAAAACGTGTAATTTATGTCAAAGGCAGGCTTTGTGTCAGGTATCACAGTACTGTGGACCTTAGAAAAGTTCCTTACAAAGAGGTTTGAAATATCGTGGTCATTATTTGCAACATGTTCTTCATAATAATACATTATGCTTGGTATTCTATCCAATTTTTGATGATTTTTAACATGTCTCCAGAAATACTTTAAGTTATAGGGAATATTTGTTTCCATGTTATTTATATTGTTTTTGCAACATGAACCAGAATGTTTTTTGCATTCACCTCGGATTTTAGAAAAATTATGATAATCATCATTACTCCCAGTAATTTTGAAAATTTTATGGTAATGTTTCTTGAGTTTGATACATTCCTTTAATTCAACACTAAACCATTTAGGATAAGATGATGTTTTGATTGTTAAGGTATGAGTACACAGTTCTATAGCTTCATAAAGAATAGAGTAGAAAATTGATAGAGCATTATTAATCTCCAAATTGCACAATATTCCTAGCCAGTTTAAAGTATCGAAGTAGTTAGTCAATGTAGTATAATGACAGTTTCTATAATCATAAATAGTAAATTGATAATTGTTATAATCTAGTTCTTTGGCCAACTTTACACTGTAATGAATATCAAGGTGATGATTAACACATTTTTAAATAGGATATGGATCCTTTTCGGAAGTTACTTGCCCTGAATTAGAAAAAGCTAGATCTAATAGTAAATTGTACAAATAGTACTCATCTGCTTAAGACCCAGTAATGTAAAACTTTCATTTATAATTCTTGCTTGAGTGGTGAAAGACATGCTATCACAGTCAGTGTTCCAACAGGGATCAAGTAAATTGTAGTCCCCAGTACAATAATATCAAAAAATTGTTATTATTCACAATATCTTCAACCACTTCACAATGAGATAAGTACTTATCAATGGCAGAGGCTGGGGGGATATACACTGCCCCAATTAAAACCTTTGCCTTTTGACTACAAATGTTTACAAAAATGTTCTACATTAATAATTTGGCTTATAACCTTTACAGATTGCAATTTTGTTTTAATAGCAATTAAAACCCCACCACTACGAACTTTATTAGAAGTAATTACACTGCGATCATGTCTATAAATGTCTAAATGAGGTAAGTCCAATTCAGAGTTATGTCTTCACTGAGCCTAGTCTCAGTGAGTACGATAACGTCATAGTCAGCGGTAGAAATAGCTAGTTTAAGTTGCTCTAATTTTGTCCTTAATCCCCTTACGTTCTGATAATAGATTGAAAGCGTTGTTAAGGACATAAGTCTTTTGACACTTTTTGCTTTTTTACTGTTAGGAGTGACAATACTACTTGATATGCTACTCCTTTACATTCAAAGGAGGAATAGTGGCCTTATGTTTTTATATAAATTGTTAAATAACCATATTAAAAGCCCAGAATTACTTAATTTAATAAACCTCAGAGTGCCTTTAATGTATACAAGGTTAGATATGACTTTTCATATACCATATATGGACAAATTATATGTGCATTTTACCTTTGTATACTATGATGAGACTACAACCTTATAAGTCATAAAGTTGATATATTCAATGAATCACTGCAATCATTTAAAACTAAGCTGCAATGCCTAACTTAAATGTGGTAGAAATTTATGCCAACTTATGTCTATTTTAATTCAGGTAAATTTTTATTAAGTACCATGAATCTGATATAATTTTACTTTATGCCTTAGAATATTTATTTATTTATCATTTTTAAAGTTTACCCAACAAAATAATTACAGGATAAACTGGTTTACATTTTAATAAATACACTTGATTCTAATTACAAGCATAAAATATTCATTATTCAATACAATGATATATATATATTACCATACACGACCTATGAACTATTTATAAATAAGGCAAGTAACAATGGTAGTTATACAATTGTAGTTATGTATTACCAATAACAACGAATGAAATATATTTATAAAAGAAGTGAGGCAGATAACAATCATATATTCCTTCATTTTCAAGATATGTACATAATTTCAAACAATGGTGAAATTATAAATTCATACATATCTTTTATTGAGTACCCCAATAAAGCCGATAATTATGTTATATACTCAGACTTTCTGATAAAAATGTCTAGATTAGAGAAGTACTTATTATAACTAGCACATATCCTCGTTAATGTTGAGTTCATACAAAGGTTTGTACGATATTGTTATATTGTCAGATGGATTTTGAGTATAATTTTTATAGGATTTGTGATTTTTATGTGCGATAGTATAATTTTTCTTACTCTTGTGCTTTAATGGTTTATATTGTATTAGAACGCACGTTTAAATATTTTGGCTTATTTTTAATACATTTCTGATTGTATTTTTAGGAAAAGGCCTTGTCCCGTAAATAGAGTATTATTATTATCAGTGTAAAATTCATAATAGAGAGGAGTTTACCTTTATAAAATATACGATAATATTACAATAATAAAATTTTATAAATTTCTATAAATTGATGCAAAGGATGATTCGAATATACTTATGTGACAGGCATTAGCTGTAATAATGGGAGATACAAATGGAGAAAGACGGTCGGACAATTGTAAAATTAGATAAAGGATTTGTTGGAAATTGACGCACGAATGCTTTTTTTGAAAATATATTACGTGAGTTTTTGGATTTCAAATAGGAAATGAGGTGGAAGTTTACCGTGAAGAAGGAATCACCCGAGTTTTTTTATGGTTCTTAAGAATTCACTTACTAAATAGAGTATCTTAGTTAGGACAATTACAAGTGTATTTTTCTACCTGTTCCGGACATCTGTGTTTGTAAATCAGTAGGTTCCTACGGTAGGTACCTACATTTCAAATTTATACGAATATTTTATCGGTATCAATTGAATATACCACAGGTTTCCAAAGTACATGGATAAGATAAAAACCTGAAAGTATTTTCCGGAGTATAATTGCTATTCTTATAATTACACTCGTGAATAGTTTTTAATAACTAATAATTGTTTCCGCATAATTTGTAAATGCCGCCGAAACTACCCATGTAATTGTTTATGAAGACGTCCTACAGAAAAATAAATGTTACAAAAAAACGCATACGTATTTGGACCAAAAATTCATTATTAATTAATTAATTACATTGTCGGTTATTAAGCAATCTGAAAATATATTTTAATGCCTTATTTTTACCCCTCTCCATGACGAATGCAAATTTAGGTTTGCAAAGCAAAAGTTTAATGCCAATAAATTTGATTTACTGCAAGTAATTTATAACATTTAAGCAAATTTTATCGATGCTACAATAAGTTATAATTGTGTTCCTACTAAAATGAGAAATCAAGATATAAAAAGGAATTGTTTATTTTTTGTGGTTTTTTTGTCGAAATTGTAAATATCCAGGTTTATAAGGGGAAATGTTGGTTAGCCTGCGCGCCTGCGCGTTACTTCTGGTTACCTCGTAGAAATCTTAAAATGTCTGACGGGGTTGTCTGTTATGTGCGTAATACAGTTCGAAATTTATTTTGTTTCCATCAGACCTTTTTAGAAGGAAAAAACTAGACCTTTTTATTGTATTCGAAATTTAATGTTGATAGTTATGATCGTGATATATGTTTGGCCGTGTGTTCTTCGAAAACTGGTCCACGTGATAATCATTTTGACAGCAGAGTTTTAATACTTTTGGTTATTTTATGTGTTTACACCAGAACTTTTTACAAGTAAAAAACTAATCCTTTTTATTGTATTCGAAATTTAATGTCGATAGTTTTGATCTTGACAAAATTTTGGCCGTTTATTCTTCGAAAACAGTGGTGCATGTGACGCATTTTGACATCAGTTTTTAATTATGTACTTTTAGTTTGATTTGTGTACGTTTTAAGACACTTTAAGCGAAGTGAAGTATTATCTAAAGTTTTTTATAGTTTCAATGTGTGTAATCTTCACATTGCTTACTGGACATTAATTAACTTCTCTTAATAGTACTATTTCTTATTTTATAATACAATGATATGTGAATTTGTATATGTAATTATTCAGTATGCCCTGCTTTGCCACTTAATTGTAATTTATGGTGATGTTTTGATGTATTATTGTTTTTCGTTAGTCCACTCGTGCTGTTATATTGTTTTACTTTGTATTTTCTTTTGTGATTGAGTTTGTCTTATTGATTTGCCATGTAACTTTGATCTTCTGGAAAATAAATGTACTGTTATTATTGTGTGATACAGCTGTCCTGGTCAATCTCCTCGAGGATTTATATCTACAAAGGTAAGGAAATCTTAAATAACTTCTCTGTTCATCTTTGATTTATAGTTGAAATATCTTTACCGTATATATATGTATATAGGAAATGTTATATTTATCATATTTATGTATAATGGAGTAATTATTTTTATAAATTAGTCCTTATGTATAACATTTTGTTACTGCATAACATGTTTAATGAGTGATTTTATCGTTGTAAAGTATCATTTTCTGTGAAGAGTTGGTAAAATTTTTTGCAAGGACGGATTTGTTTATGGGCAAATATAGCCAAGATATGGCGTTACACTCTTAACGTAGGATTAATTAAGGGTTTGTTATCAATATATATTGTGTTTTGAACGTAAAAATTATAGTTTACCTCATAAAATGAGAATCTGTGTTTTTAAAAACGTATGAATAATACATTATTAGCCGGTTTCCATTACTTTATAAACTTCAAATCAAAAGTTATTGTTAAGGTTTTGTAGAATTTTTATCCTTTGGGTGCGAGATTTCTGAGTTGGTTCTGTCGTTGTTTCAGATGCGAGCCTCCGAAGAATGAAGTCTGAAAACGCAGCCAGCATGGTAGATCTTCCACAGGCCAGCTCTGCTTTGCGATGTCAAGAAAGATGGGTGAGTGTGATTGATTTTGCATTTCAAATTAGAACTAATGAGCTTCCCGCTTTAAATATATATTTCATGTCCTGGCATGTGCAGAAACTACATTAGTCTTACGTATTTTTACACATAGGGGTATTTTCTCTCTACGGCAGTTTTAATATATCTGGAAGCTGCGGAAGTGCTCTTCTCGTACCAGCATCTGTTATGCTTTTCTCAGTTATTAAAAAACAAAGCTCTACGATATTGACATTCTTTATTAATTTTTCCTAAATGTGAATCATCTCGTCGAGTAGCTAATCCGTTTCCTATAGCTGAGTTTAAATTTGTGTCGTTTCTTCGTCTTCCGCCGTTGGCTGCATCGATTCTGTTTTGGCTTCTTCTTATATTACTCCCTTCTTCAGTTTGTTCGTTTCTTCTTTGTTACCTGATTTCGTTTATGGTCTCTCTCGCTGTTTGCCTTTGCTCATCTGTCCGTATTTTATCTTCTCACTCTTTCTCTTCTACGTCGTTCTTCTTTATCTTCTTCTGTCTCTATAATATTTATTTATTTATTCATTTAGTCACATGGTGGCTGGATGTGCCAGGTGGCGACAAGTAACATAAAATGACACAATAAAGTACGTTTGAATCAGATTTACATTAAAATTTTCGAAAGAATCAATTTAGATTCACGTCATTGGTACATAAGTAAAAATTACACAGATTCAAAGGCCTCGTTATCTTCTTCTTTCTTCCATTTGATGAATTAATGGGCTATTATTGCCTTAAACTTTAATTAAAAGTTATATTTGTAGTAATTAAAATGCTGATAGTAACAACAACCTGGGAAATTGCAATTGATAGTGCTTTACCGTCAGAGGTAATAATGAGTAAAAGCGTTGTTATGTAAACTAAACAAACAAAATTATAAGTTCTATTTGATGAATTAACGGAGTACTAGCTGTACCCACACAGTGTTTTCACTGTTTTTTCAATTAATTTATAAAAAATTAAGAATTGTGTAGAATAAGTTGATCTCAATATTTCACGTTTAACTCAATAATTCGCATTTAACTCTGATAATGCATTTCCCCAGTATAGGTAAGGTTAGCGGGTAGAAATCTCGCTGAGGGCGAGGCTGTGTGTGCATATTGACAATTAATTATGCAAAGTCAGTAAGAAATCTGTATTTTAAAAGTCAAATTAGAGAGGAAATTAATGCTACACAGTAATTGATTGCAAACTTTTATGTTTTTAATTTTCTTTGTTTCTTTTTATTGAAGTATACGTCTTTTTTTTCATATATCAATCAATGCAACCGTTTATTTAGATTAACAATGAAGAGAAGATAAGTTTCGGCGAGTTCTAGGTTATCAATCTAAAAGAAATGTTTTCATGCTGCTCCTGAATAAACGTAGCCCGTCGCCTAACATTCTTTGTCATTTAGATTATCTACGAAGGTGACATAACCATATAACTTTCAATTTGTTAAAAAATAATGTACGTCCCTATTCTCATCTGATTTTAAATTTACGCATGAGACAATTTGCCTTAATAAGCATTATAGATGTTTAATAGTTTTACTTACTGAAAAAGTAAGATTCCAGCATCCGAATGATTTTAAATAAGATCAATTGCTTTGATTAAATTGCTAGAAATGCTTCCCATACACAGTTATTAACTGGATAATTATCCGTAAATATTTGTGTTGCTATCTATAAAGTTTGACATTGCTACAGCATTAATTTCGATGCTTAAAGTGTGAAGCGAATAACACTATTCTTTCACTTATTTGAAGGTTTAATTGGCACTAATTGAATTGGAGGCAATGCCAGGAATCTTTCTCTCTCGGTCACAGTGCAATCATCATTCATTTGTCTGCTTCATTCAAAACTGGCATCGGAACTTTTTAATTTTTTTGTACCATTTGGCGACAAATGAGGGTTGATCAGAACAACGATTATCAATGGTGATGTTTATAGAGGTCCAACTGTATTTCAAATGTTTATATAAACTCAGATAGCGCTTGCAATTGGGAGCTTTTAGAATAACAAAAGATTGTTTCATTTTTAACTCTTTTTAAGTACTAAGTTAAGATTCCATTATAAGCACCTGTTGGCATAGGTTTGTAAAAGTTTGAAAGGATTGAAAATATACGTTGGATTCGTTATAACTATTTTAATTTTTATTATTCCAGAGCTTGCGATTATATACTTGATACGTTTTCGTGTATGGTATATTCCAAAACGTGGTATTGTACACAGTCCGACATCGCATTCTTTACATACGTACAGTGAAGCCTCGATATATTGGACTAAAAGGAGGGGAAGGCCTGTCTGTTATATCCGAAACATCCGAAGGAAACGTATGTGTTGCCTTAAATTGTTAAAATGCGCATGTTATGAAAGACAGTGTTTTACTCTGCTATATATTTATACAAATTGTTAAGAGCGCATGAAATAATAGCACAGAGTTTTCTAATTAATTTAGGAAAATAGGAATCATATTAATTTTTATATTTTACTAGTAAAAGGTGCTTGCAGTGTACTAGCAGGAGCATACTTTTATAAGAACATAATTAAGAATGAAATAAATTATAGTGACCATAAGAAAAATTGATTTTCCCTTGCGTTCTTATTTGAAACGGAATTATTCTTAGGAATGGAACTTGGGATACTTTTTCGAGATTTTAGATTTTTCCGGACCCTGGTGGAAATTGGCAGAAAGTAACAATGAATACAAAGAATGTTTTAAGACAAACAAACCCCACAAGTAATGCAAGTCAGTCAATTTCAACCAGTCACAAAGGTCAAACGGAGGAACAATTAATTTTTGCGGATTTGCTACACCAATAAATTATACATTGTATCTACCATATATACTCGTGTATAACGCGCTGTTTGAAGACCAAATTTTCAGGTCATAAAGTAGGGTGCACGTTATACACAGGTAACACTTCTCTGCACTTAAAATGGGAACCTACCTTGCACCAGATTCACGCTTTTTGGGTTAATTAATGGGAAAAGCACAATAATTATTGATACTCCAGGTTATACATACATAATTATATGTATAGAACACCTAATTACTTCTATACATTTATAATTCCATCCTCTCTAATTATTCCGCATTTCACTAGCTCATCAGCTGATTGCTGTAATTTTTGCAAAATCACAAGATAGTCTTCCCGCAAAACACACATCAAAAACAAAAAAAACATAGAATAAGCAAATTGAAATAATTTTATTTAGTAGATGATTCTAGTGTCTACGATTGACAACGTAAGTAATTTAAAACCCATAGAATCTCGTGTGTGAACTTAATCATACCTGTCGCGTTTCCTGTTTCCAGATTTGTTTGTTAAATGTTTACGTTATTCCTTCTCTTAAACAGTTTTAGAATGAGATAGGAAAGAGAGAACCAACGTCCACTTTAAATCAAAACTAATTTATAGATCCCTTTTTGTCTGATTTAAAAGGATTGGCAACAGTGGCGCTGCAGTTTTCTACACGGCATCACTTTGCCCAACTTACCATGTGAGGTTGCTGCCATCTCAACTCAGTCGCTTTAATTATTGACGATGTCTCTCTTAGACATAATATGGAGCTTATTGAACGTAATACACTTATGGACAAGTCCAAACGTTTTAAAATTCATATACCTCCCAAAAATCAAGGATGTGTGTCATACACGTGGTATCAGAAAAAGTCGGGATTTTTTGGAATAAAGTACGAGTGCGCATTATACACGGCAGTTATACACTGGGACGCATCATACACGAGTATATACAGTAATTATATACATTATAATATGTATATATATATCCATATATTGCGATGTATAAGTCGACCTTGAATTTTCAACTTGAAAATACTAGATTAGGTATATGTTCGCAGTATAAGTCGACCCCCTTTGTTTCACTTAAAAATACTTCTCATGAAATCGTTGCCAGGCAAAATCAAGGTCATGTACGATCCAAGTTTTAACATGATACAGAAATAAACATAGTAATAAAAAAATATAGGAATATTTTTTCGAGTCCGTGCTATTCTTCTTGAGCCTTCCATTTGACAGGTGTTTTAATTTCAACCAATAAGAAACTGCTATTCTCAGAGAGCTTGACCAACTAAATAATGGCTCCTATGATTTGATTGATGTCGGCTGTTAATGATGCTATCAAAATTAACTGCACCTAGTTATCGCAATCAATATCTACGGTGGTGAAATTCAATAAAGTATCGCATGTTGGCAGGCGTGAGGATGGTTCTGATAATTACATTATTCCCCTTTTCAAAAAAGGAAATGTTTTTTCCGCATATTTTTTGATTATTTTTTTTTGTCTTCTTTCATGTACTTTTTTGTACTTGATTTATTTGCATATTCCACATATAATTATAACTTGCAATTAGTATGGTTAATTCCGATCGAAGTGTACCTCTTCTATCTCACTTACTTCTACAGCATTACAATACTTTGGATGATACAATTAAAAAAACAAGGTAATTGTCCGTAATAAACATTTCATAAATGTCGTATTAAAGAATTGATATTTTAATAAACAATCAAGTAATGATTATAACATTCTAAATTTTATTATTTATTTATAATTATAATATCATAATTATATGTGGAAGGTGCAAATAAATTAAGTACAAAAAGGTACGTGAAAAAGACAAAAAAAATAATCACAAAAAATTGAGGAAAAAAACAAAAATACAAAAAAGACATAATAATAATACAATTTTACTAGTTAAAATATATGTACAGACCACTTCTGAAAGAAAAAAATGCTGGCTGCTGGGAGCGAACCCCAGCCCATCCGATACTAGACATTCATTCTACCCATTCAGCTATCGCTGCTTCTGTTTGTAACCTTAAGGTTAATGGTATATGTTGCATCCGTGCTTACACCTGAATTTAAATTGTTAAGATCTTTTAAACAAGGGCCCATTGGCAAAAACGCAGAGAGATATAGGTGATGTTTTAGTTCTAGTTTCACCTCCTAAAAGGGTATTACGAATTTCAATATTAATGTTATGGCCTCCCCTTGTTGGTAAATATCGATGTTATTCATCTGTAATTTAAGGTTCACAATTTTATATTTGTCGTATAAGTCGACTTTAAGTTTTAGGAAAATTTTTTTAAGCTTCAAAGGTCGACTTATACGCCGTGATATACGTTAGTTATAATGTTGCGATGTATTCATTAGGCCTTCCAAATAACGCACATGTGATAGGTCCGCATGAGACACAATGTAGTAGTGGCGTCATTTAACTGTTTTGCATCGCCGGACATTCTGTCCATTATATCCTAAGTACGTTCCATCAAGGTCCAGTATGCAGAGGGTTCAATGTACTGTGGATTTCTTCCTTTTCATTGGCTTCGTGGTACTTTTGTTTCGGATGATACACTTCCTCATGGCTAATCTCATCACAATTTACCGAAAGAAGTGAATAATATCAGTCAGTCTCTCTTTTACAGTAAGCACCGCCTCGAAATATTCCAATTCATTTGCATCGGAATCAAACCATTATCAGTTTTGTCTTTTCATTGGGAATCAGTGGTCTAATGAAGTTTATTCTAATGAGTACTTGAAGTTGTTTTATTTATTTAACTAGTTTATAATTTTTACTTTGCAAAAGCCATAAATAATGACTTGAAACGCTTACAGAATGCAAGTACCTTCTACTTGTATATTGAACAAATAAGTAACATATCATTCTTGTCATTAAAGACAATTTTTGTAATGTATGTGTATCTGTAAATGTAATTACATGCAAGGTTATTTGTCAGGTGCGTTTCGCTTCCAGCATAAGCGCCTATTAGTATTAGTCTCCATCTGGTCTGTCCGCATGTTCGTTATCTGCTTCTACCAAGCAGATTTTCATGAAATTTGATATTAAGGACTTACGGTCAAAGATAATAAGAAAATCACATAAATGAGTCACGTAAGACAATCAGGGGTACCACTTTACTGGTGATAAAATATGAACTTTCCCTCATATCTCGTAAAGTATCAGTCATATCAAAATATTTATCAAGTAAAACTTGTGCAACTAATAAAGCAGGGTATTTCTTTTCCTCTACATTTTTATCGTAGGAGTCGCCGTTTGCGAGAAAATCGAACAAGAGTCGTAATTTGAGTTGAACTTTGAAATTTTCTAGCATGGTTACTTCTTCATTGTTGCTAACGTAAACAATCTCACGGAAATATGTTTAATTTCCTTACATATGCATGTAATATTTTTAAATGGGAAGAAAATGGATTATTTATGATGAAGAAAAGAACTTTATAATGCTATTTCCCTTCCAAACACGTAAATAATTTCTTTCAAATACTCCAATGCACAAAACGCACCCATTTGTGTTACGTTGTACACTTTCCTAACTTGTTTATATCTTAAAATCTCATTATAAATATTAGTGTTATTTTAAACTCTTGTACTAATTTTTAAACGAAGTAATCAACTGATATTTTATAATTATACAGTTTGCGTAAGCACAACATTAAATTACCATAACTTTAATGTATGTTAACAACAAATTGTTGACAGCATATTTGTAGTGATTCTGAGATAAATACAGAGTTCATAAAATTATTTCTAACGAAGAATGTAAATTAAACTACAAAATATCCTTCTAAGATTTAGTCACATTAAACGTTTATTAGGAAAATTACACTGTAATCGTTTTTGTGCATCAAATCTTGGAGTAATTATTGGAATTTATTTTACAATGCTACACAAACATCTTTATATAGTTCTCTGGTGAATAAATTAAATTAAAATGGTATTGCAAAGTTCTTTGCTTATAAATAACTAGCAAATTTACCCAGCGTTGCTCAGGTTATGTTTTAAATCATCGTGACTTCAAATTATGGCAATAATTATGAACAAAAAATTATATCTATGCTTGAATTAAGTTTTATTTGGGAAATTTTTTCATATTTTAATTGATATAAATGAAAGAGTTGGAAAATATTTTGAGGATTCGTAATTAAAATTGACAATCAACGCAGTCGATTCATTTTGTGAGGTGATGCTTTTTGCCAGGTGGAGTTCGTTCTCCAAGCTTCCGGTAGAGAACGTGCATGTAGAGTACAGGTAGTTCCGCCTAATGTAGCAATTGAAAATTACTAGAAGTTACCTTACGCCTCAGTGATCGGAGGTAATATGTAGAGTGGAGGGGAACGAATTCCATTAGAATAGAGGGGCATTGAAGGTGAGCGCGCTTCCTAGAAGGGAAATCCCCTTGCACGCAGAGTAGAGAGGTGACTTCTTAAGTCAGTTACCATACGGTAGCTTTGCTTTATGCATGGACAGTTATATGCGGGATGCTCAGGAGTTCAAAATAAACATTCTTTAAAAATTCAGATAATACCAGGTTCCTAGAAAGGAGCATCTGTCTCACACAACATTGTACGAGGGTTTCCCAGAAAGTAATGCACCACATGTTTTGAAATTACTCACATTTAACGAATATGTGACAGATTTTGACTTTTATCGATAAGTTTCCTGGACAACGAATGTCATTGTTGAGACTCGAGATTCATATTATTGCCTAGCGAGGGATAAGGGGGGGAACAGCAGAGGGAGGGAGGGGGATAAGGCATTGTCGAGTACAATTTGTAACGTGTTAACAAAGGTATTGCCCACTTATTGTAACAAAGTATTATTCACTTGACATAAATTTATTTTAACAAAACTCTTTGCTTAGAGAATCGTTCTAAGAGTCAGAGCATTGAATTCCTGTGTGATTTTAATTCTCTTTTCTATTGTTTTTGTTTTTCGTTGCATTAATTCTTTTTGTTTGTTCATCTGTTGTTTGTCGTGTTGTATTAACCAAACCACATCCAACACAGTGTAATGTGAGCAAATAAAGTAAGTGGTAAATGTTTTCACTTGTATAAATTGTGTAGTATCGAAAGTAAGATTGCGTAACCCGGCCGCTGTATGGGTTTGTTGTCTTAACTAAGTAGGCTGTTATGAAGGTTGGCGTTGTAATAGTGTCTCATCGCACCGTCAAATGTCATGGATGTCTGTGTTGACCAGCATCATAGCTAATCCTAATATACAATAAACTTTGAAGCTTCTTTGTTTATTGTAAAAAATTCTGTCAACATTTCAAATTTGAAATGCAGGCATCTCTAGTGGAATTGTAAAATGTTATATTCCCCTATATTATTATTATTATAGCACTGACTATAATTAACCAATTGACCAAACCTTTTATACATTCATCAAGTTAAGATGTTAATAATAATTGTACCAAATTTTAGTTATTCGTGTCTTATAGTTTATGGCATGCATAATGAGACACGCAAACAAACTTTTGCAAATATATATAGATTGTGGGAAGCTCATTCAGTTCTATTTGGTATAATAATTATAGGATATTTATTTTGTTTCTCAATTTTGTAGTTATTCTTTTGATTCTCAGGTTGGTCTCTATGTAAATATTAACGTTGTCTCTTGTTGGTTGAGTTATATTTTAGATTACTTAACAATTTCATGGCTGTTGTTTAAAATATCTTCATTAAGTTATCGTAACGATAATTTTGGTAAACTCCATATGAGATTTTGACTTATTCTAACATAAGCGTTACTGAAAAGGAATTCTTTAAATTTATTAACATAAATAACTCAATTGTATACAAATATTTAATGAAATACTTTAGTTTTTCGTGCACTCAATACTTTCATAAATTACAATCTGAAAATTCTTCAAATATAAGTTTTTAAATAAATGTTTTGTAATGATAATGTATTGCTACTTACAATTTGCACATTTATAATGTTAAAAAATATAATTATTGATAAATTTTTAATGATTTGATTTGCTGATTTTCCTTTTAAATTTGACAAATTGGCCATGAAAGTGTTAAGCTATCGATAAGGAGCACTGTGATTTGTTAACGATAGTGAGTTGAGTCACGCAATGCAATTACTACTTAAATTTAAAGTAAATTAATCTCAAGTCGTTAAATTTTACGCACTTACTGTACATAACCTGGAAATATAAGACAAACTTTGAGAATATGCTATATTTTTTCATAAATAGGGTGTTTGCTTCGATTAAATCAGTTATATTTTGCATAATAGCTTTGAATCTGAACTTTACATTAGAACAAATATGTTTTTGATGTTGTAAATATAATCTCACCTTGATTAATCAGTTATATTTTTAAATGCAAGATAATTTTTAAAGACAAAATGTATTTAGTTCAATCTTTGCTGTTATAAAAATTAAATTGCTATCAGAAGTAAATCTTTGTTTATATTATGCTATTAATCTTTTTCAAAAAACAGTAATACGTCTAATTGAGGTAATATAATTTGTGCATTTATACAATAATTAATTTGGCAAATAATTTTATTAACATTTGAAATAGGTATGACATGAAATTTTAATATTGCATTTTTGAAGTTTATTTCTGACTTGGAATAGTTTATAAAAATGTTATCCTGGCATTTAAGTAATTCCAATTAAGCATTGCTTTGCGAGATTCATTATTTTTTCTTCATTTATGCAAACATTGCTCCCATTTGGAATCAGTTGCGTGTATTCAATTTTACGTATTTCTTGACCAATAAGAGACATTGTTAATTGTAATTAAGGTCATTGATAATGTGAAATGTTTCTTTTTTAAGTGTTTCCAGAACAAGTACTTTGAAAGATTGCTTGCCTCAGATAAAAATAGCTGCGACAGAGTAGTGAAAAAATTAATACATGCATTTCGACTTCAGAGCAGTTGTCGTCAGTGGCATTTTGCCACTGATGACGGCTGTTCTGTAGTCTAAATGCTTGTATTAATTTTTCCACAGCTCAGTCGCAGTTATTTTTATCAGAGGCAAGTAACTTCTTCAAGTGCTTGTTCAATAATTTATTTCAGCTGCAAAATGTGTTTGATGGTTTATTTTTTCATGTTATATATGTATTTATGTCAGCTGTTGAACAACAGTTGAAAATATTGTGTTATATGTAATATGTCAGTTGTTGAATAGTTGAAATGCAGATAAATTGTCATAATGTTGAATAATTTGTTCAATAATCAGCAAAATTTGGCTGAATTGGTGGTCAAAAATGTCATTTTTAGGTTAAAAATGTCATTTTTAGGTTAAAAATGTGCTAAATTTAGCAAAAATATACCTAAAAAAAACCCCTTAAGTCCAACGATACCTAAAAGAGGCTCCGAGAAAAAGAAATTATTTCTATCTAAAAGGAGTCAACAGGTTTTGATCATAATAAAATGTCTTTATTGCAATGAAAATAATGTACAATGTATACATACAAGTTCAATAAAAATTTTACAATCTGAAATAATACATTTTGTCTACTTATTTTATCCTGCACCTGAAAATAAAAATTATACTGGACTTAAAAGAATTTTTGACTTGAGAAAAAAAATTGATTTGTTTACAATTTGTACTTAGAAAAACTTTTGAAAAAGTCCCAATTCCAGAAATCTTTCAAGTCTAAGAGTTAAAAACTATTGTCCAATTTGTAAAGTAATTTGTTTACAATCTGGACAATAATTTTTAACGCTAGACTTGAAAGATTTCTGAAATTAGAACTTGAAAAAAATTAATGTGTTTACATTTTGGACTTGGAATAATATCTGACTTAAAAAATTTCTGGACTTAAAAAGATCTGAATATTAGCACAAATCAAAATTGCCATTTAAAAATATTCATGAACTGCAGAAATTTTTTTAAATATAACAAGCACTAGAATAAAAGTTGGACATTTTTACAAAGTACTTTGGCAAGGATAATATTTCTTTAATCATTTCTATTGGTGAGAAAGTAGAGAGGAAAAATAGCATGGCTTAGAAAAAAATATGAAATGAGAGACGATAAATATATACCCAAAAGCGCTGCTAATTCTGGTTTGTTCAGATTTAAAAAAATGGCAATAATTATACAGAATGGAAAAGCAATAGCTTATATACATTTAGACAAAAGAATTTGCAATTGTTCTGAATAATATATAAATAACACCACTTTGGAAACGTATTTACAAATAAATAACATCTAGCAAATTGGGTATTGATGGAATTATTAAAAGAACTTTTTTCTGGACATTGACTTTAATTAAGAATAAAATAACCTGCACAATTTTTCTTAATTAAGAAATTTAACTCTCCACAAAGTTAAATCTTTTTCTAAATATCGTCTAGAATCAAGAACAATTAAACTACCATTTCCGATGCATGGCTTAATAATTGGAGAATATAAACTTTTCACAATGAAAATACTTTACATAGTATGGATTTTCAATCAAAACTCTCAAAACTAACTGAAATTTCATTTGCATTTTATCTCTTTATCTGATTTTGATAACTTGAATAATGAACTGAATTTGTATTGCCTCAGAATTTTTTCTGCCTTGAATAAACAACAATAAAAACCCCAAAGAATATTTTCTGAATTAATTCAAGCAGATCCTACATCTCCAAATTTCTTTAAATTATTAAATTAAATCTGGAATTATTTAACCACGACAAACCCTCTTGGTAAAATATTAAATGTAGAACACCAAAAATCCCGATACAAATAATCTTTTTTAATGGCTGCTCCTATTTTAAGATTAAATTTAATTAATTACTTTCCAACATCCAATTTGCGGAACGATATTCACATGACAAGTCTGCAAACATGAGCAAATACAGTGCTGTCTCAGAAGTCAATACGAAAACTTGGCATTTTATAAGTTTTCTAAAGTTTTTAAATTCAACATCTTCGGAAATTCGTAAATAACTTGTTACTACATTTGATTCTTATTAACGGAAGTGAATTTAACAAAAATTTAAAATTTATAGAAGTACGCTAATAAACCTTTACAAACAAAATGGAATATTCAAATCAAATTAAAGAAAGTTTTCAGAGTTCAAACTGAAAACCAACACCTTATATTCTTGTAAATTTATAATAAAAAATTAAATGCATTTTATAAAAAAGTTGAGTTATCAGAAAGTTTTTAAGTTCAAACAGAAAATTGAAACCCTACATTCTCAGAAATAAAATACTCTTACGGACGATATCAGATAAAACTTTTTTTTCAGACGTAGCACTATATTTTCCATTTACTTACTTTTAGTGTAAGTTGATTAAACAATATTTTTAAAAGAAATCAAATTCTTGGGGAATCGTTTAATCCTATCGTAAATTTCTGCTCATTCTGAATGACAGGAGAAAAACCTCCTAAAAATTGGAATTCTTATTGTATTGTATTTATTTTCATTGGTTGTGAGCATAAAGCTATAATAATGCCAAATTTGAAGCGTTTAGCTCATCTGAAAGGGACTTATAATTTACAATCTCTCCTACATCCTCCGTAAGATGCAGCTACATATTATACAAGATATTTATCGCCTGACATATTGAACAAACCAGAATATAGCAACATATAGGTATAAAAACCTCTCATCCCATATGTATAGCCTCCAGCTCAGATTCCTCTATACTCTCGCACCCAGGTGTATCAATTGTCGTCTCAGCAAAGCAGTACTCTTCGATTCATGGTTCCTCGATGCCTCAAACCATCGCATTTTCACTCAGCATCAACTGTGAATGCCTACAATGAAGAGGAAAAATGGTTGTGGTGAATTCAATAAAGAAATATTAACTAAAAAATCTAAATATAAAAGATTAATTTGCTTAAACAACATGAAAGAGCACATTCACTTATCAAGGTCTATTTAGAATCTTAAAATTTTAAATTCTTTACGAGTTTATTCAAATTATTATGTGAAAGATTCGTTTGACAATTAGTTTTAAAATTTTAACCTTCCATAAGGTGTAGTGCTTAGCGTGTCAGCTTCCCATTACAAAGCTGCGGGGTGCGATCCCCGCAAATGGAGGTTTTTTTCACAAAAAAATTAATTACTTAATTAATAATAAAAAACTATCATTGGTGTCTGGCAGTAGGCAGCAGTACTGTCGGTACGGTATAGAGATGAAAACAAATGATGTTGGTTGGGTATATATTCAATAGAACAGTAGGCATGATTTGATCGGCTACAGTACTGCGATGTGGAAAGCAAGAGGGAAACTACCACATTACATTTCCCTAATAATGATTATATTATATAATATTCCGGAGGTAAAATAGTCCCCCAATCAGATATCCGGGCATGGACTGCCTTGAGGAAAGCAACTGTCGAAGGTAACTTATGCAAAGATACTTGGAATTTAAAAACCACGAGGAAGGCAGAAAAGCTAGAGAACCTGAAAAATGAAATAGGATTGACGTCATAGGGCTGAGCGAAGTCAGATGGGAAGGAGAAGGACAGATCCGCTCGGAAGAATTCACGGTAGTTTACACCGGAGGAAATAGTGAGGCAAGGGGAGTAGCTCTGGTACTTAAAAGATATGATGAATAGCGTGACAAAAATAACAGCAACGAACGATAGGTTGATGGCAATAAAGCTAAAAGTTGTCCCAGTTAACATGTTGATAATCCAGGTATATATGCCAACAACCGCTATTGAAGAAGAATAAATCAGGGAGATGTATGAGCAAAAGAATGACATTTATGAAGTAGAACTGCACAATAATGGGAGATTGGAACAACACAGTTGGAAAAGCCCAGGAGATAAAATGAGATGTCAAATAGATTACATCCTAGTAAAACAAAGAATCAGGAACAGCATAAAAAATACTAAGACATTACCAGGAGCAAACATTGATTCAGATCACATCCTTCTAATACTCGATGTAACCACAAAGCTGAAACAAATAAGGAAAACGAGAAGAGAAAGACAGACTTGGGACCTAAAAAAACTGAAAAGGCAGAATGCTTTCAGCATGAAGTCGGAAGGTCGCCTTAGAAATTTGGAAAACAAACCAGAGACCGTGAATACAGAATGGGAAGAAATTAAAGCCAGCATCAAAGACACCTTGAATAAAGAGATTGGGAAACAAGAGAAGAAAATCAGAAACCCATGGATCACTAAGGAAATGCTGGAGATAATGGATGAGAGAAAAAAATGGAAAAAAATGTTAACAGTGAAGAAGGTAGAGCCAACTATAGATGCACAAACAATGAGTCGAGAAGGGTAACAGATAAAGCTAGGGAAATTTGAATAAAAGGAAAATGTGAGGAAATACAACTGAGAAGTTAGGACGGTATGATATGATGTATGCTAGGGCACTGGAGTTAGAAGATTAGAAGTCTAATGGGATTTGTGGTAAAGCAATTATGAACGCAGATGGAAAAATAGTCGCAGAACCAAAGGATGTAGCACAGGTATGAGAAGTATACATTAAGGAACTATACAGCAAGCAGGCAGGATCAGCACAAATAGAACGGAAGAAGAGGATAACATTGAAGAAGACAAACTTGGGAACAAGTAATATGGAAAGCGAAGTACAAAAGGCAATTCTGGAACTGGATAAAGGGAAAGCTACAGGCAGCGATGGAATACAGCCAGAGGTACTTAAAGTCATGGGATCGGAAGGACTAAAAGTGATTACGAAACTAATTAACAAGCTTTACAACTCGGGAAAGAGGCCTCAGGATTTCTTAGATGTGACAATGATCCCTCTAAAGAAGAAGCCAAAGGCAATGCAGTGTAAGGACTACAGAACGATATCCCTACTGTCACACACTTCGAAGATCATCACGAGGATTCTTAATAAAAGACTAGAGAAAAATGCCGAAGAAATGCTAGAGGAAGATCAATTCGGCTTCAGAAAAGGACGAGGAACCAGAGATGCTATCGGTGTAGTGAGAATCATATCAGAAAGGGCAATAGAATACAGTCAAGATTGCTGTGTATGTTTCCTCGACTGGCAGAAGGCCTTTGATAAGAGTAAATTGGGTACTGCTGATGAGGATATTAAAGGATATAGGTGTAGACTGGAAAGACAGGAGACTGATCGGTAATCTATACGTAAATCAACTGGTAAAAGTCAGGTTGGAGAATGCGGATACCAGCGGAGTACATATCGGTAGAGAAGTAAGACAGGGCTGCTGTCTATCGCCGATTCTATTCAATATATATGGAGAGAGGCTAATGCAGGAACCGTTAGAAGGCATGGGAGATTTCTAAATCAGAGGAAGGATTATAAGAACAGTGAAATACGAGGACGATCAAGTACTCCAGAAAATGATAAATAGACTAGTGATAACAGGTAGGAAATATGGGAATTAATACAGAGGTTTAACTACTGACAAGTATTAAATATTATCTGTTAATAATTTCAAGTAGTAACAGCAATATTCATTTTAATTTATGCTATAAAATCAACTAAATTGATCAATTAACTTTATAAAAATCATTCCATGTACTCTTAATTGGAAATTATCGACAAATCACAGCATTTATTATAATGTCTATATCTATAATACAACCTAAAACCATTGTCATATTGGATAAAATTACAGTTTGTTTTTACCTTTAAAAACGATCAAAGAACATGAATTCAGAATTGAATTTTAAGCCAAAGAATAGTAAGAAAATATTTCTAATCTTCCTAAAGCTTGCATTGTGACAAGACTGCACTTAAAGAGGTAAAAACTGACATTATCGCTTCTGACTTGATCTCACTTCTTTATTCATTGTCTTTAATACTTTGTAAATAACAGGCTAATAAGATAAAAATCGTTATGTTAATGCTATGAAATATGTTTCACATTTTAAAAAGCATTGGACCTCTTGTCGCACACCAGTTCCACCAAAAATAAAATCCTCTGTCATAGTAATAAATGGCATAACACATGACATACACCCCGCAAACATCAGCCTTCTATCTCTTACAGTTAAATTTCTGTTTTGATTTGATTGATTGAACATTTATAAAATAAAATGCACTAAAATAGTATTTGAATAAATTTTCTACAATTTTTTGATGCTCAACTGATGATTAGCCAACCACCGATGGAAATAAGCATAATAAAAACCAACTGTCACGATAAACTTCCATTAGCATAGAAACTTTCCAAAAATTTTCATGTACTCCAAGAATTCGACTAACTTTGACTAATAAATCTTTTTCCTTAAAATATTTCCTTGATTGTGTCAACAATTTCCGTTCAGACACCTTTTCCAAAGTATTTTAATCACTTTCAACTGTCTGAAAATGTCTCCATAATTTCAACATTAAATAGTTTACACATCACCAAAGAGTAAATCCAATAAACATTTCACATTACACTGTCGCTACAAAACTAATATTTTTGTTTCTATGAAATTATCTCATATTTTTAATTGATTTACGTTGAATTGGAAGTCAGTAGACTGAAAAGTAAAAGTTCTCCAGCTCAAAGTATTTCATAAAATATGCCAAAAATTGAAGCGTTGATAACACTTATGTTAACGATAATTAGCAAATCTTTGAAGGTCTAAATTATAAAATCGATTTTATTCTATCAACAAAATATCCACTTAAAAGATGTTGAGATTTATCACTTTCCGATATACGCTGAAGTTACTACATTTTCACCGTTAATAGATGAATAACTAGCACAATAAGTATTGAACATATAGTAAAAAAACAAATGCATGGTTACACGACTAAATTCCTCCTAGCTATTCATTCAAATAGGTCGATAATTCTCACTGGGAACTTCTTGAGGTAACAGCCAACAAAAGTATCACAAAACAACCAATATGTCAAATGCAATAGGCAAACTACTTAAAAGAAACACACGGAATATACTCACTGTTATTATTTCTTGTTATCACACACAGGAGAATATAACAGCTCAGTCCTGTGATGTCTGCTGCAAACATTCCTATGAAACGAGAATAAAATCTTAAAATATATACCGTAATTTCATGCTGAATAATATTCCAGATTACATTATGTAATGTCTCTCGTGCTAAATCACTGAGGTAACATTGGAATCTTTTCTATTGTAACTCAAATTCAAAGATTTGTAATGAAATTAAAGACTTATATTACTTAAGTGGCTTGGTTAAGCTCAATACTTATTTCAAAACCACCTGACTACCATATATTGATTACGGAAATGAATATCAACTAAATAAATCATTGATTTGAATGAATTTTTCGGTAAAGGGTTTCCAACATTTAATAAGTCTAGACAGGAGTTTGCCCGAAAATTGAATACATACTTGGGAAGAAACCTTGTCAATATACTTTCAATTATTCATTAAAATAAAATCCTTCGTCATAGTAATAAATGGCATAACCACATTTCAGCCTTCTATCTCTTACAGTTTAATTGCTATTTTGATTTGATTGACTGAATATTTATAAAATAAAATGCACTAAAATAGTATCTGAATAAATCCTGTACAATTTTTGCATGATCAACTGATGATTAGCCAACCACCGGTGGAAATAAACAGAATAAAAACCAATTGTCACGATAAACTTTCATTAGCATAGCAAACTTTTCAAAAATTTGTATGTATTCCAAGAATTCGACTAACTTTGACTAAGAAATCCCTTTCCTCAAAATATTTCATTGATTGCTTTAGCAATTTCCATATAGATAGCATTTTCCAAGCAAAATATTTTAATTACTTTCCTCAAAATGTCTCCATAATTTCAACATTAGTTTACACCTCACCAATGAGTTAAAAGTCAATGAACATTTCACGTTACACTGTCACTACAAAGTAATAATTTTGTTTCTATGAAATCATCTCGTGTTTATAGAGCATACTTAATTGATTTATGCTGAAATGGATGTCAGTAGATTGAAAAGTAAAATTTCCCAGGTACAAAGTATTTCATAAAATATGCCAAAAATTGAAGCATTGATAACACTTATGTTAACGATAATTAACAAACCTTTCAAAGTCGAAATTATAAAGTCAATTTTATTCTCTCAATGAAATATTCACTTAAAATAAATTGAGATTTATCACTTTCCAATGTAAGCTTAAGTTACTACACTTTCACCATTAATAGATGGAAAAATTAGTACAATAAGTAGGTACTGCACATATATAGACGCAATTAAAACACATGCGTGGTTACACGACTAAATTTATCCTATCTATTCAGTAAAATACGTCGATAATTCTCACTGGAAACTTCAAGTAACAACCAATACAAATGCAATTGGCAAACTACTTAAAAGATTGTACTCACCGTTAATATGTATTTCTTGATATCACACAAGGGAACATGACAGCTGTTCTGTGACGTCTTCTGCAAACATTCCTCTGAAACAAGAGAATGAAATCTTAAAATATGTACCTACTGTATTTTAATTCTGAATATTATTTCTGATAACCTGATTACATTATGTAGTGTCTCTCGTGCTAAATCACTCCGATAATATTCGAAAATATTGTATTGTAACTCAAATTCCAAGATTTGTAAAATATAAGACTTATATTCCTTAAGTTGCTAAGTTAAGCTTAACACTTATTTCAAAACCATGACACTAGTATGTATTGATTACGTATTAATATCATTTCAATAAACGAAATACAGCATTGCTTTGAATGAATTTCTCGATAATGGTTGCCAAAATCAAATACAGCTGCACACGGAGAATTCTGTCTGAAAACTGAATAATTAGGAGAAAACCTTATCAATATATTTTCAGTTGCGCATTAAAATATTATTATTTTATCAAACATACGCTTTAACGAGATTAAAATACACGAAAATGAGATGGATTACCTCAGAAACTCATATCAAACTCCCACCGTTGGCCAATCTGATCATAGGCTATCACCGTATACATATATCATTTCTAAAAATCAAAGTTGATAGAAAACGAACCTTTACCTTCAAACTATACGCTTACACAACCACTCGACAAATTAATAACCATATTCATGTCTCAACTTGACTCAGTTCACCCAAAATACACGTGATTAACTTTCACCAAGGAAAATAATTGCATAGATCCACATATATCTTATGTAAAGGTCTCTCCTAATTAATGTAAAGATTATGCCGACATAAAATTCAGTGAAGAGATCAACCATTTCGTTTAATTAAGAAATAATTTCACAAAAGCTATGAACTAAGGATCAGAAGAAATAATGACCTTGAGACAAAATTGAACGGTAATATTAATGCGATGATGCTACCCCGATGCGGCGTTCCGACAATTAAATTTTCGCTTAATTCTAACTAAAGCATTTAAAACCGACAATCAATCACAGTAACACGAGGTCGACGTAAATCTCTTGCGAATTACGAACGGAAAGTTACTTACCCGTTCACGACCCTACTCTTCCTGGACGTAGAATTACACCCAGACCCATCCCCTCCCCCACTTTCATTTTGAAGCGCACCCAGTGACACCTATGAACAAAGATGAGCGTAACTTGAAACTCTGAAAACCGTTGAGTTGCCAGGGGCTGATCCTCTGTATCACCGGTTCCCAGATGATATGTCCACAGTCTTTATGTCCACTGCCTTTATGTCCACTCTTTTATGTCCACAGCCTTTATGTCCACTGCCCTTATGTCCAGAGTCTTTACGTCCACCTTAATATATGTCCACAGTCTTTATGTCCACTGCCTTTATGTCCACTCTTATATGTCCACAGCCTTTTCGTCCACTGCCTTAATGTCCACTTTTGTTTATGTCCACAGCCTTTTTGTCCACTGCCTTAATGTCCACTATTATATATGTACACAGCCTTTTCGTCCACTGTTTTTTTTGTCCACTTTTGTATATGTCCACAGCCTTTTCGTCCACTGTTTTCTTTGTCCACTTTTGCATATGTCCACAGAGACTTTATTTCGAAGTATGAAAAATATGAAGGGCAAACCTGAAGATGGAGGAGAGTTTGAAGGAGAGGGAGTAATCCGAAGGAAACACTGCGGACATTGGTGTCTATCGACTAGGAATTTTATAACAATTACGAATATAAGGCGAAAAAATTAAAAATGGAGGGGGTGCAGAAGGAGTGGGAGGGAAAAGGAGGTGCGGAAGCAATCCGAAGGAAATACTGCGGAAATTGGTGTCTATCGACTAGGAATTTTATAACAATTACGAATATGAAGCTAAAAAATGAAAATGGAGGGGGTGCAGAAGGAGTGGGTGGGAAAAGGAGGTGCGGAAGGAATCCGAAGGAAATACTGCGGACATTGGTATCGATCGACTAGGAATTTTATAACAATTACGAATATGAAGCTAAAAAATGAAAATGGAGGGGGTGCAGAAGGAGTGGGAGGGAAATGAGGTACGGAAGGAATCCGAAGGAAACACTGCGGACATTGGTGTCTATCGACTAGGAATTTTATAACAATTACGAATATGAAGCTAAAAATTAAAAATGGAGGGGGTGCAGAAGGAGTGGGAGGGAAAAGGAGTTTCAGAAGGAATCCAAAGGAAATACTGCGGACATTGGTATCGATCGACTAGGAATTTTATAACAATTACGAATATGAAGCTAAAAAATGAAAATGGAGGGGGTGCAGAAGGAGTGGGAGGGAAATGAGGTACGGAAGGAATCCGAAGGAAACACTGCGGACATTGGTGTCGATCGACTAGGAATTTTGTGACAGTTACGAATAGGAAGCGAGAAATTAAAAATGGAGGGAGTGTAATAGGAGGAGGAAGGAAAACGGGGTGAGGAAGGAATCCGAGTGAATAACGGCGGACATTGGTATCGATGGACTAGGAATTTTATAACAATTACGAATAAGAAGCGGAAAGTTTAAAATGGAGGGGGTGGAATAGGAGGGGGAGGGAAAATGGGGTACGAGAGGAAACCGAAGGAAATACTGCGGACATTGGTATCGATCGACTAGGAATTTTATAAAAATTACGAATATGGAGCGAGAAATTGAAAATGGAGGGGGTGTAGTATGAGGAGGAGAGAAAGGGGGGTGCGGAAAGAATCTGAAGGAAACCCCTTCTATAGGACAATCGGGGAACATAATAGGAGAGTTTCAGTCAGAACAGAGGAAAATTTTTGATACTTTGGTACCTCGCACCCCCACCCACAAAGAAACTTGTATAGCATATTTTGCCTTGCATTTTTCGTTGCTTTTAAAATTACTTACAATTACGCGTAGTAATTCGCTACTTTGTACCAAACGTCTAAAAGAATGAAAATTCATTTTCTTATACAGTGGAAACCACTTAATATGAAATCGCTTAAAACGAAATATCGGTTCACATGAAACGCGTGCTCGGTCCGTTCCAGCGCCTATACTTTGCAGTAGGTATATATTCATTCGCTAACGCGAAACGGTTTACACGAAATACTGCTTAATACGAAAATATGTTTCGGTCCCACGAAAATAAATGCATGCAAAATTCTTTGGATTATGCGAAATGGCATTTGAGATAGGGTTTTCCCATGTTTGCGATAATATCTTCTGCTGTGTATTACATCCTATTATAGATATCTATTATGGATTTGCCAACGAGCCTAATTCCATATTTGAAAAATGAAAATGTTACCATTAAATCAGTGAACATGAAAGTCGGTTAACTCGAAATTCGGATAACACGAAATAAGTATGTCGGTCCCTAGCAATTCGTGTTAACCGGTTTTCACTGTAGTCGGTTTTTAAATAATCTTCAAATTAGTCTACAAATTTGATACACAACTTTTTCTTAATGTTAATATCTTCATAGGATTTACTTATGAATGAAGAAACGGAATTCGGGGCTGAAATGGCAATAAATGTTTAAACTTCCTCTGCGATTCATTTAAGGTAATCTTTGTTTTATCTATATTCTCAGAACATTTTTCAACGCTTGTGAGGATTAGTTCATTTCATATTTGAACTAATTCGCGCATCGCTGAATATACAGATAGTAACTCGATTATTTTAATATATTTCATAAAATTACCTTTCCGGTGTTAGAAACATTCCGTATGTGTACTGACTTTCGAAATATTCGTTCGAGTAACGCCGAGTTGAGAACGAAATTAAAAATTTTTCGTTCTCGCAGGAACGGCAAAAGGAGCTAACTAGATTTCCCCAGCATTCAAAGACCTTAGATTTCAAATTCCTCCGTACCCCTCGCACTTGTGTCGTGCTGTGACGCCGTCCCACCCAAAACTCAGGTACAAGAGGAAAGGTTTACCTCCCCCACTACGACCCACCATTCACTGGGACATCTGGTCTTGCATGCCGTCCATTTACACCCTTTGTCTTTTGAGCGAAATGGCCAAAAGAAGCTTTCATAAATGTTGCCGCTGTCCGTGGAGTCGTTTCATCTTCCTATCTATACCAACCGAAGTGCACGCCATTGTGTGTAACCTCGGGAAAGAGTATTTTTGGGATTCTGCCAAAAGGGTTTTTCCCAAATACGAAGTATAGAATGGAATAGCCTTTCACTAGAGGGCTATGTTCCTATAACATCCACCCCTTCTTCAGATTATTGGTAAGAATATTGTCACTCTTGCTTTAACAGTTGTATGAGAAACATTCTGATTTGGTAATTTTGGACGCTTACGAATACCTCACATTTAAGCAAAATTTCATCGATATAGCGCCTCTAGTAGTGCATTTATATGAATTTCATTGTTTAACATTTATGAATTTTTAACAGACACAATATAAAACTTTTATGTAATTTTCAATGGAACATTATTTCCTAACTTTGTTAACATTTTCAGCTTCCTAGATCTTCATAATATACATAAACATTAGTCAGTTTGTTTAACATTTAGGAATTTATTACGGCCGAACGAATAAAAATTTTCATATTTCTATAATCCCGTATTCATTATTTGGCAAATTCTAACATTAGAAAAAATTTCTGCTTCATAGCACATTTAGAAGTACCTAAACCATGAAATATTTGTAAAATTGTTTATAATTTTCAACGGCCAAGAAAATAAACGTTGCAATTTTTCCTGATTATTTTTTTCGATTCACCTATGTATTAAATTTCAGCTCTCCAACTATTGTAGTTTGGGCCAGACATTAGTATCCTCCTATATCCTATATCCTCCTCTGTAAGAAGAGTGCTTATAGAATGGCATCCCCCACTTGTAAATTTACGAATGAGTTCCTATGGGGATGTTAAGACATTTATTTCCATTTATGCCAAGTGTATTTGTTTGTTAAATAACTTCCCATGGAGAAATTAAAATTACGAAAAAGTTGAATCTCCTGAAAATTCCGATCTATGGAAAATACTTCAAACGGTGTTTCAAGGGAATAACTTGCTTTATTACCTCGCTGGAATTCAAAATTAAACATAATAAAGATTTTCATATAAACTGCTTGGAAAGAAAAAATATCCCAAAGTAAATTTAGACATCCCATTGCAGGTATTTCACGAAATCTAGGGAGTATTTGCGACTTCAATCAAATCAATGAATATAGATTGAGGATTTCGGATAAATGACGTTAAATATAGAAGGTCAAAAATCTGCCTCTCTCATACGGCGACAAATACCCACACACAAAAGAATAATTCCGAAAAATTGGTTAATTATATTTAGTGAGGCATAAAGGATTCCTTTCATTAATTCAAATTGCTTTGTTCATAAAAAATACCAGTCGTAGAATATCTTTGTAGAATGAAAAATCGATTCTCCTTCAATATCCGTTTAAAGAAAAATACTCGAAACGAAAGATGCAGGAATAACATCCTCTATGACATATGTCCAACTGGTGGATGGTGCGTAAGAATCATTCTTTGGAAGCGTGAGTGCCACCCTTCTACGGCGTTGTTGGTCCGCTGTTGTCTGTTTACAGTTTGCTCATATACCTCCATACACTCCATAATTCCAGACCAAACCTAGGAGGAATGGCTCCTCTCATCCCACTGCCTTCCCTTCCTCGTATATAAGTTATTTCCACATACGTTGCTAGATCCCCTAGTGTAGGGCCGAGGATTGCAAGCAAGTGGTCAAAAATATCAAGCACGTCCTCAACAGGGATAAACGGTAATGCCATCAGCATCCGTATACCATTCCTAATAACGTCGTTATTATTAAATTGAGCTTTTAGACCTGATGCCATTACATGTTCCATATGGATTGACAAAAATGGAGGAGGCATTCCTTAATGGTAGAATTGGGGAATGTTTTCCGCACTGCATTTATAGCACTTAATTCAAAATCAAGCATGACCAGTTCTGGATTAAAATTATAAGTTAAAAAGTCACAGTGTTGTTTGAGTTGTTAAAATATTGATGCATTAGAACCTTCGTCTGTTCTTCTCGTTAAGCAATATACAAATGGAAATACACGCCCCTGCACCACATCATGTATTGTATATAGCTGGAAAAATAGCTTAGGCGTTGTTTTGAAAGTGGCATCCACATAGATCTGAGTGCCCCTGCACAACTGCTTGGGTCCCCATGCAACTCAAGTTTTTGGAGCACCTATTTATATAATGAGAAAACGTTTTTAAAAAATTCAAAAATAAAATTTTTTGCCTAATAAGATAGTGAAATACTAACGAAAGAATTGGATCCCTAAGATATAGAAGCTACTTCTGCTTTGCCCAGCTATGAGAACGTACTTTCAATGCTTCATAGAGCTGCTGCTTACTCTTGTCCTTGTCTATCAGATTCATTATCAGAATTGATCATCCTGGATGAATAAAATATAAAATTCCTAGTCGATAGACACCAATGTCCGCAATGTTTCCTTCGGATTTCTTCCACACCAACTTTTCCCTACCCCTCGTATCCCCCCCCCCCTCTATTTTTAATTTTTCGCTTCATATTTATAAATCTTATAAAATTCCTAGTCGATCGACACAAATGTCCGCAGTGTTTCCTTCAGATTCTTCTCGTACCACGTTTTTCCTCCCCCTCCTACTACATCCCCTCCATTTTACATCCTTCGCTTGTTATTCGTAAAGGTTATAAAATTCCTAGTCGATCGATACCAATGTCCGCAGTGTTTCCTTCGGATTCCTTCCGCACCCTGTTTTCCCTCCCCCTCCATTTTCAACTTCTCGCTACTTATTCGTAATTGTTACAAAATTCCTAGTCGACCGATACGAATGTCCTCCGCGTTTCCTTCGGATTCCTCTCGTACCACCTTTTCCCTCCCCCTCATACTACACCACTCCATTTCCAATTTTTCGCTTCATATTCGTAATTGCTATAAAATTCCTAGTTGATCGATACCAATGTCCGCAGTGTTTCCTTCGGATTCCTTCCGCACCTCCTTTTCCCTCCCCCTCCTACTACACCCCCTCCATTTTCAATTTTTCGCTTCACATTCGTAATTGTTATAAAATTCCTAGTCGATCGATACCAATTTCCGCAGTATTTCCTTCGGATTGCTTCCGCACCTCCTTTTCCCTCCCACTCCTTCTGCACCCCCTCCATTTTCATTTTTTAGCTTCATATTCGTAATTGTTATAAAATTCCTAGTCGATCGATACCAATGTCCGCAGTATTTCCTTCGGATTGCTTCCGCACCTCCTTTTCCCTCCCACTCCTTCTGCACCCCCTCCATTTTCATTTTTTAGCTTCATATTCGTAATTGTTATAAAATTCCTAGTCGATCGATACCAATGTCCGCAGTATTTCCTTCGGATTGCTTCCGCACCTCCTTTTCCCTCCCACTCCTTCTGCACCCCCTCCATTTTCATTTTTTAGCTTCATATTCGTAATTGTTATAAAATTCCTAGTCGATAGACACCAATGTCCGCAGTGTTTCCTTCGGATTCCTTCCGCACCTCCTTTTCCCTCCCACTCCTTCTGCACCACCTCCATTTTCAATTTTTTCGCCTTATATTCGTAATTGTTATAAAATTCCTAGTCGATCGATACCAATGTCCGCAGTATTTCCTTTGGATTGCTTCCGCACCTCCTTTTCCCACCCACTCCTTCTGCACCCCCTCCATTTTCATTTTTTAGCTTCATATTCGTAATTGTTATAAAATTCCTAGTCGATAGACACCAATTTCCGCAGTATTTCCTTCGGATTGCTTCCGCACCTCCTTTTCCTTCCCACTCCTTCTGCACCCCCTCCATTTTTAATTTTTTCGCCTTATATTCGTAATTGTTATAAAATTCCTAGTCGATAGACACCAATGTCCGCAGTGTTTCCTTCGTATTACTCCCTCTCCTTCAAACTCTCCTCCATCTTCAGGTTTGCCCTTCATATTTTTCATACTTCGAAATAAAGTCTCTGTGGACATATGCAAAAGTGGACAAAGAAAACAGTGGACGAAAAGGCTGTGGACATATACAAAAGTGGACAAAAAAAACAGTGGACGAAAAGACTGTGGACATATATAATAGTGGACATTAAGGCAGTGGACGAAAAGGCTGTGGACATAAACAAAAGTGGACATTAAGGCAGTGGACGAAAAGGCTGTGGACATATAAGAGTGGACATAAAGGCAGTGGACATAAAGACTGTGGACATATATTACGGTGGACGTAAAGACTCTGGACATAAGGGCAGTGGACATAAAGGCAGTGGACATAAAGACTGTGGACATATCATCTGTGGATCGTATCACCTTTTAAAGCGCAAATCTTGTGAGAATTTGTGGGCTGGTTCTGTTTTAGCTGTGGTTTAAATTTTTACGGAAAAATGCCGATTATTATAAGGTGTTCAGTCGTTGGTTGCGGGAATACACGGGAAAGCCCTGGCATCAAGTTTTTTACTTTCCCGATTGACATGAAGTTGTAAGTAATTTCTGTTTTTCGATTTTGACGATTACGATAAACCTCGTAGTCAAACTCCCTTCTTTGGTATCTAAAATATTTCAATTTGCTATTTTTATGAAGATAGGTATTAATTACACGTTATGTATGTGATTTAGAGGCCACCGTCATAGAAGCTTCTAACAAATTTGGCTCATCTACAAAAAAATTGTTGCATTAAAATTTTTCAAGGGGTCAGAAAATGGTCTGAAATGTTTTAACCAGCCTAGACATACTCCAGTCCATAGATGTCTTACCTGCAATTATCATTTCCTTTGTTGGTAACTTGGTGCGCAGAATTATTTCTATAGGGCAGCGTTTCCCAATTTAATTTTGCTACGGAACCCTTGCAACTCGAAAGAGAAGTAGCGGAACCCCAAACAGTTATTTTGTTTATAAGGTGAAAATCAAAGCACAAGTAAGTACAGATAATAATAAAGATAGGTCATGTGATCAACATTTCGTCTATTTTCATATATTTAAAGATAAAAATCGTTTATATGAACGGCATCTAGTCGATTTCTGTATTTTGTTTTTGTTGTTGTTGTGTATTTCGAGAACCCAGTTTCGCGTAAGTACGTGCTCGCAAATAGTAATAACTATAATTGCCCGTCTTCATAAGTCTGAATATTCATGATATAAGCTGCCACAAAATGTAATCAGAGAAACTTCTTTAAATGTTCGTATTAAATGGACATCTGAAGTGATTTCGATTAAATTTTCATAATCTACTGCAGATAATCCTTCTGGTTTCTCGGTTATACAGAATGGATTTCGAATCCAGTTATTGTTGTCATTGATCTTTGGAAAATACTTCCTGATGTTGGTGTATAAATTGTGAAGATGATCTACAATGTTGCTCTGAATTTCTTCTTCAAGTTTGCATTTGTTTTCTTCGAGGAAATCATTGAATGTTACGATGCTTTATTTGATGAGTAAGGTAAGCAAAATTTATATTTTTCTTGTGTAACTTTACATTTCTAATGTGTTATGATCGGAATACAGTGAAGTAGTTGTCAAGCATCTTCCTATCAAGGTGGCAGTTGGAGAAGATGTCGCCTATGCTGCTCCAGGGAAGCAGAAAAAAGAACAAAATATACTTGTTCTTCAAGTGTAGTACCACTTTGTCCCCACCCATGATTTCTTAAATTTCATGGAAAGTAAACTGCATTTTGTAAATGTAAAATTTTGTCTGTTTTTGTGTTTTGTATTGTGCACTGCATGCACAAAGTGTGCTGCTGTATCTTCGTGCATAAATTAAGAGGACTCTTCCTGGTACCATGTTTGTTAAAATATTTTGCTATGTAAATGTGTAATTTAGATGTGTTCCAAGTTTAGGTAACTTTTAGATAAAATAATTACTTTTTCAATTTCATTACTTTTGTAAAATATGTGCGGGATAGAGTTTTAGTATCATTGTGTGAAAAAATAAGAGGAACTCTCTTCCTGGTACCATGTTTGTACTTTGTACCCATATTTAGCTATGTAAATAAGGTGTGTTTCCAAGTTTAGGGAAACTTTAGATGAAATAAGTTTTTTCAATTATATTACTTTTGTAAAAAGGTGTGTTTGTTTATTGGGAAATATAGTTCCTGCATATTTTTCTTTTAAGTTAGGCAAATAAAAAATATTTTTGATGTAAATATCCCTTCCTTCATCAGTGTTACAGACAAAAATCACCACTTTATTTAAAAAATTGTAGTGTTCAAGCTCGCAAAGTAAATTTTTATTAAAGTTTTTGAAAACTAATGAATGTAATCTAATAATGCGTTGTATATTAAAAGTTATAAAATTTTTGCTTGGTATTAATAAAAATTCTAGATTTTGTAAATGTTATGAGTTTTACCTTCTGTGAACCTAAAAGAATACCTTGCTCCATCCGCATTAACGTGATAAAATATTATATGTTTAAAATATAATGTCTGTTTCTGCGAACGTTTAATAAATATCTAGAATTTGGAGTATAGGCAACCCGCATAGCAGTCGCCACTAACCTGCGATATGGGACAGTGCGTGGAATTTTCCGATTTTGAGACCTCAGACGCTGTAAACTTATCTTTTTTTAATGGAAATGTCTTCGTAAAGGTTCCAACCCTTCTTCCGCAAGAAAAAGGCATAATTGCGACCCGATAAATTAAATATTTCTTAAAATTACGAGTTCTTTTCAAGAATTCTTTCAGCCCTCCGCAGATTTACCGCATTTTAATGAAAAATACGCGAAGGAGAAACTTAAGTATATTTATTCCACAATTTTGATATACAAGAAACGGGAAAGGGAGGAGAGACATCGATTAAGAGAATCATTTATGTTTACTGAGCAGCAAGGCACAGAAGAGGAAGTACGCAGAGAAGGGAGTGATCAGGACTCGGGTGAGGAATCAGATGCCGCCATTGATGACGACTTCATAAAAAAAATGGAGTGGCAGCCCCGGAATACATAAAATCTACCGAGATTCGCATCTGCGTGCGAGAGATTATGCATTTCCAATCGAGCTGCTGCTGCGATGGCATCTGCCCTCTTGGTTGACCTTGGGATAGTCACCGACACAGATAAGTTACTTATAGTAGACAAAAATAAAGTGAGGAGGGAAAGAGAAAAGGTACGATCCTCAAATCAGAAGATCCTTAATGATTACTAGCTCCAAGCTCTGTATTTTGACGGCCGAAAAATTATGACATATTTTTATGAAAATTCAAGACAAAAAAGACAGTGGAAGAGCACATAACTCTCCTTGAAGAACCTGGTTTTCAGTATTTAGCTCATGAACTCCTATCTTAAGTAAAGGAATTGGACTGAAGGATGCAATCATGACTTTTATCACCGAGAAAAAAATTGACAGAAATACCCTTCGGGCTATAGGATGTGATGAGACTGCAGTAAATACTGGTAGGAATACAGGAGCCATCAGGTGTGTCGAAATGGCACTTGGAAGACCATTGCATTGATTTATTTGCCATTTACATGGAAATGAACTTCCACTGAGGAAGTTGGTGTTGATGGTCGACGGCCCTACTGTTGGTCCGAAAGCCCAGTTCAGGCCCAATTGGTCGCGCGCTGAGTTCCTGTAGTGGAATTTGATGAAATTGCTGTCTGCATTCCGTGCATCGATAAAGAAGATCTGAGCAGCGATCAGAAGTATCTGTACGAAATTGCTTAGCCGATCACAAAAGGAAAGTGTCCAGAAAGCCTTGCCACGAGAAGCCCGGGAAAGATGGTGCATTCTAGGTGGACGACGACTGCAAATCGCATCCTCCGACTGTATATTTCTACGAGGAATCATTCAGAAAATCTTAAGACGCTGGTCAAGTTTGTCATGAAGGTGTATGTGCCAATGTGGTTTAAAATAAAGTCAAGACCGCTATGCACGGAAGGCCCAAAGCACATCATGGAGATGATACAGTCCATGATATATCTGGAGGCCAACTTCAGATCTCTCCTCTATGATGTTATTCAAAGAAATGCATATTTTTCCCCACCCGGAAAATATTCTCCTAACAATGTTAAACGATGAACGGAGATCGGTCCGTGCCATTGCCGTGGACCTAATAATTAGAGCTAGAGAGAGACAGAGGTTAGAAAATTCGAAGTTCCATCATTAAATTTCAACGCAGAGGACTACGTGAATTTAATTGATTGGCATAACATCGACGTTACCGAGCCACCTCTCACAGTAGGCATCACAGAAGAAGATATGCGTGCTCTAGTAGAGGAGGGGCGAGTGTTTGAAGTTCCGCTGTTCACTTGCCACACACAAGCTATGGAGAGGATAGTGCAATTAGTATCGGTGGCTTGTAAATGCGTATGCAGCCCTGAAAGAAGAGATGGATGGGTGAATTCATGCTTAAGTGACCGCCAGATTCAACCCAAATTTGAATTTAAAAGACAATACAAAGTTCTGTAAAACATCTTCATCTCAACTATTTCGTGTCCTATGGTAGGGTGGTTGTGGGGGCTAGGGACTAGCAGCCACCTCCTTGTGGTGAGTTCTCGGTAGTTTCTCATAGAAACTAGCGAACAGCTGCTCAAGGGAGAACTCTACATCAAAATTGTGGAAAAAATATTCTTAAGTTTCTCCTTCGCGTATTTTTCATTAAAATGCGGTAAATCTGCGGAGGGCTGAAAGTATTCTTGAAAAGAACTCGTAATTTTAAGAAATATTTAATTTATCGGGTCGTAATTATGCCCTTTTCTTGCAAAAGAAGGGTTGGAACCTTTACGAAGACATTTCCATTAAAAAAAAGATAAGTTTACAGCGTCTGAGGTCTCAAAATCGGAAAATTCCGCGCACTGCCCCATATCGCAGGTTAGTGGCGACTGCAATGCGGGTTGCCTATACTCCAAATTCTAGATATTTATTAAACGTTCTCAGAAACAGACATTATATTTTAAACATATAATATTTTATCACGTTAATGCGGATGGAGCAAGGTATTCTTCGCACATAGTAGTATATCTGTGCTTTGGGTTTCCACATGCATTTCTTTCTAGATTCAGCCTGAATTTTCGTAAAATTTTAAAATTTAGTGCTCTGGCGGCAGGGTTAAATATTATCCGATTTCAAAAAATTTTTGCATGGATAATACTCATATCAATATGCAACATTTGCGTATACGCCAAATTCCGTCCGGTGAAAATCGATTTTTTCGGCCCACCCTAATGTACATCCATAAAAATCGGCCCTCATTCTCCGGAGGCTGGATTGCCTCTGACCGTGGCAGTGGTCAGGAACAAGGCATGAAGGCAGAGGGTGCTAGGAATCCCTGGAGGTTAAACGCCCACTGCCACCCTTTCTCATCCTTGCCCAATTCCTTTAACCTCAACCTAACTACCTTTAACTGCCGGACTTTGTCCAGTGAAGACAAACTTCAAGAGCTCCAAGAACAACTGGAGAAGATCATGTGGGACATTTTAGGGCTTAGTGAGGTGAGAAGAAAAGGTGAAGGCCTATTGGAGTTGAAGAGTGGACATATTTTTTATTACAGGGGAACTGACACAGGAAGAACAGGAGGAGTTGGATTCATCATCCACAAAAAATTGAAGAATAATATCGTGGAAGTGGAAAGTTCATCCGAGCGGGCAGCTACACTAGTGCTTCAAATAAATAAAATATATCAACATCAAATAGTCCAAGTTTATGCGCCAACGTCATCATACTCGGATGAGGAAGTGGAAGATTTCTACCAAGAAGTTGGAGAACTGCACGACAAAGGAAGCTGCCATCTAAAAGTGGTCATGGGTGATTTCAATACCAAGGTAGGAGAACAAAAGGAAGACGACAGTGCAGTTGGAAAATGGGGCTATGGAGACAGAAATGAACAAGGGGACCGACTTGTAGACTTTGCTGAATGTACTAGTCTATATATAATGAACACTTTCTTCAAAAAGAGTCCCAATAGAAAATGGACCTGGAAAGGTCCCAATGGTACCAAAAACGAAATTGACTACATACTAGTCAATAAGAAGCAATTGGCTGAAGACTGTTCCGTCCTCAACCAGTTTAAAACTGGAAGCGACCATCGCTTGGTAAGATGCAGAATAAAATTCAACTCAAAGTTAGAAAGACAGAAGCTTTTAAAGAAGCCTAAGTCTATTATCAACACGCAGGTGCTAAAAGAACGAAAAGAAGAATTTCAGCTCCAACTGAAAAATCGATTCAGTGCACTGGAAGACCATGAAGTTGAATCCCAATTTATAGAGATACTCAAGGAAACCGCTGAATAAATAGGCGCGAACAGTTAAAACAAAGCCAGAGAAAAAGTTGACCGGAAAAACAAGACTGCTGATGGAAAAAAGAAGGAAAATAATAATTACTAATTATCCTAAAGAAATGATCCATTTTGCAGAACTAAACAAAACTATAAGGAAGTGCATCAAGGAAGATGTGAAGAAATATAACTATGAGCTAATCGAGAAAACCATAGAAAACAATAGAAGTTACAAGAAAATGAAGCAAAATCTCTCGATCGGAAAGAGACAGCTGGTGGCCTTGATGCTAGAAGACGGCTCCATAACCCATAATAGGAAACTAATCCTGAAACAGGTACAAGAATTTTACACCAAGCTGTATGAGGATCCTCTAGGAAATGATGAAGTAAATGATGATGGAAACATGCCCACCGAAGAGGTCCCAGATATCCTTCCGGAAGAGGTGAGACACGCAATCAGAAGTATGAAGAATGAAAAAGCATCTGGAATGGATGGTATCACAGCGGAAGTATTCAAAGCAATGGGTAATCACACGGAAACAATTCTCGCTAAGATTTTTAATTCCTGTCTGAGGAAGAAAAAGATACCAGAAACATGGAACCACGCATGTATTATCCTTCTGCACAAGAAAGGTTCCAAAGAAGATTTGAATAACTACAGACTGATCAGCCTACTCCCAACAGTCTACGAAATATTCACCAAAATACTCACTATGCGCCTTCAAAACCATCTTGATTCTGCCCAACCCAGAGAGCAAGCAGGATTTCGCAGTGGGTATAGCACGATGGACCACATCCAAGTCCTGAGAGAGGTAATCAGTCGGACTAACGAGTATGAATTACCTCTATGTATGTGTTTTATCGACTACAAGAAAGCATTCGACTCTGTCCGAACTTTGTCGGTGTTACGTGCGCTAAAGAAACAAGGAGTAAAACATAACCTAGATCAAGAATATCTACGAAAATGCGACAACATCTGTCCAGCTGCAAGAAGAGACGAGTGCCTTTAAGGTCGAAAAGGGAGTGAGACAAGGAGATACTATGTCCCCTAAGTTATTTACAGCAGCTCTAGAGCAAGTATTCAAAACGCTAGACTGGGAGGAAAAAGGCATAAAGTTAAATGGAGAATATCTGAGTCACCTGCGCTTTGCAGATGATATCATACTGTTCGCAGGGAGCCCAGAAGAGCTCCTTAGAAGAACCAAGAGCTTGAGCAAGCAAGCCGCGAAGCTGGACTTAAGATGAATCTTAATAAAACAAAGGTTATGTACAACTCCTTCACAAATTCTGAGAAGATATATATCAACCAGGGCATCGAACCGGAACCGAACCGAAAACCGAAACCGTAAAAAACCATTATTTTTCCTGGAGTGAAACCAAACCTGAACCGAAAAAAATATTTTCCTGAACCCGAACCGAAGCCGAAAACCGTTATTTATATCCTTCCATATTTTTCGGTTCGCATAAAAAGTGGGAGTGAAAGAAGGGTTTTTCCTTTTGCTTTAGTACGAGTCTTTCTGAAAGCCTCACGGTTAGAAACCGAATAAGAAAAGGGTTGGGTTTTTCTTGAGAACACATTCTCCTCAGTCTTGGGAAGGATGTGTCTTTGCGATAACATTAGAGACTCCACCTGAAGAAAGTTCACGACAGGCCGAATAGGTGTGTCTTATTTTCTTTTTGTTTGCATGTTTAATTGCAGGGTAATATGTAGATGTACGTAGATGTTTTTTATTTGCTGCCGGGTGAAAATCAAATGCTTTCGCTTAATAATAATTTTTCGAAACGGTACTTATCATTTCAATTTCATGAAAAAATGAAGTTTAACATTCTCACACTACGTAAGTGATTAAAAATATTCAGTCATCGTAAATTTGTATCAAGTTAATAAACATTTCTCAGTCTTTCTGAATTCTCGGACCCTCAATTTCTGCGGGCTTCTTCCTCATAGATATTTTATAGATTTTTTCATCCATTTAAGTAATCTCTGAATGAAAAAAATTAAGCCGTGCATTTACAGTTTTTACTATAATACGAGCAGTGGACGTGATTTACAAATTGTTAATGAAAATAACGTAATATCTTACTCAACTTACTGGCACTATTGAGATAAAGCGATCTCTTATTTTACTGCACGATTTGTAAATAAAAATATTAATAGTTAATTATTAGGCATTCCAGCTTTAGCGCATATTAGCTTCGGTCTGTCCGTCCTTCTATCAGGATGCAATTTTTTTCCGTAGCTATTCAGCGGATTTTGATAAAATTTAGTACTAAGGACGAAGCACAGTAAATTAGAAAATGAGATGAATGCTTTGCATAACTTAATAAGTTTAGATTACTCTATCGCAGAAAACGTGCTCATTTATAATTTACTTTATACTTTCCTAATATGTCGAAATCATTTGCGGGGCATGTATGGTTTGTAAATATTCAATTCAAAATATAATCTTAAATAAATAAGATACATACTAAATATTCACATTTAAATAATTTATTTTCGTGTTTTGATTATGTTTTTTAAATATCACTATTTTTATTGTGAAGATGTATTTGATTTAATAAGAAAATTACTTAATTAATAAATCAATTCTAGAAAGTTTCCTAAAAATATTTTAAAGTTGGAGCGAAAAAAACCAGTTCGAACCGGTTCACTGACGCTTGCCGGAGCGAAACCAGAACCGAAATTTTGTTTTTTGAGTGAACCGGAGCGAAAACCGGAGCGAAGAAAATTACGGTTCGATGCCCTGATATCAACGGAGCAGAACTCGAAGAAGTAACCAGCTATGTTTACTTAGGTCAACTCATCACTACTGATGGTTCGCTTCTTGGAGAAATCAACCGTAGAGTGAAGATGGCATGGAGTGCTTTTGGCAAGAATGCAAACATCTTTAAATCAAATATTCCAGTCTTCCTAAAAAGGAAACTGTATGACCAATGTGTTCTGCCTGTTCTTACATATGGTTGTGAAACATGGACCATGAATGCCAGAATGATACAGCGCCTGCAAACAACACAGAGGGGCATGGAGAGATGCATGTTAGGGATCACCCGAAGAGACCGCAAGAGGAACGACTGGGTAAGAAAAGACGGGAGTCTGTGACGTGATTAGAAGAGCGAAGGTGCTAAAATGGCAGTGGGCGGGCCACATTGCTAGAAGAAATGACCAGCGTTGGACGTCCAGTGTCATCGAATGGATCCCAAGAAACATCAAGAGACCGAAAAGAAGACCGAAAGACAGGTAGGACAGAGAGCTTGTTAAGTTCTTGGGGCAAACTTGGAGGAGGGAGGCAGTTGACAGGGAAAACTGGAAGAGTCTGGGGGAGGCCTTCATCTGTCAGTGGACTGAAAAAGGCTGATGATGATGATGATGATGATATATATATATATATAATATTTATAATTATAATATGCACTTATAGTATAAAAAATACAAGCTCTTCAAAATTAAAATTTTACAAACAAAGAAAGTTTCACTCAAATTCGTATGAAAATGTCTCTTTCTTCAGTATCGTCTTCGCTTGTTAATATAGTAACAATTTTCTTCTTATTCCTCGGTTGAAATTCTTCACTACTGCCACTAACTTCCTCGGCACTAGAATTTTCCATGTGAGACATTATGGGCCTCATTTCAATAAACTCCGTTATCAAGGTTTGTTTTTTATTTTTTTCCAATTCCTTATAAATTTCCTAGTACGGAGCTAAACAGTATTTTAATTCCCTTTGAAATTTTAAGCTGCAATTCATGCTTGGATCATTATCGAGGAAATAATTTTCCAATTTTCTAGCCATTTCTAGGCCTTTACTTATTGTGTTGATATTGAGTGTTGGAACTGGGTCATCACAATCGCTTTCAGGATCACTGGAAGTGGAATTGATAGCCATATATACCAATTCATCTTCGTTCAAATCTCTTTCCACCAACAATCCTTCAATTTCCCCAACAGCCAAATCATCTCCCACTAGATGTGCCAGATCAGTAATCTGAGAATATGCATTCTCTGCTGGTGGGATACTAGCACCACTCAAAACTACTTCGGGCGATATAGATTTCCAAAAGGCATTTAAAATTGATGTTTTTATTACACGAACTGCCAACGCCGTTATTTTTGCACAATCTAAAATTGTAAAGTTTTTCCAAACTTGGCTGACAGTAAGCGTATTGTCAGCATCCAATACACACAGAATTTTTTGAAATGTACGTTTTATGTAATACGCCTTGAAAGTAAAAATAATACCCTGGTCTAGGGGCAGGATCAATGGTGTCGTTTGGGTGGTAAGAATACTACCTTAACATTTTCGTGATCTAAATCTTGAGGATGTCCTGGAGCATTATCTATCAGTAAAAGGACTTTAAAGCTCAGGTTCTTTTTCTTCATATAGATTTCAGCTTCAGGAACAAAACATTGGTAGAACCAGGGGCGGATTGGGAGCAAAAATCGGCCCGGGCAAATACTCGGACAAGGACCCACCTAACAACTAACATACTGTTGTGGCCCCCTAGGAGGTCGCGGCCTATAGTTTGAGAAACACTACTTTAGAATATGGAAAAGCAACAGCTCCTGGCCGAGGCAGCAGCCACTCAGGCAACCCCGGCCCAGGAGCAGCATCGGCCCACCGGGACTTTGCCCGGTGTCCCGGCGGCCCAATCCGCCCCTGGGTAGAACCATTCCTTCGTTACTGCAAAAGAGTAATGTTATCCGATCTTTGGATGCTTTAAATCCCCTAGCCATTTTTACAGTTCGTGACAAATAAGTTCTACTTGGCATTCTCTTCCAAAAGAGACCTGATTCATCGGCGTTAAACACTTGATCCGGGGTATAAGAACCATCTTCAATTATTTTAGCCAGCTTCCGCGGAAATTCTTTAGTAGCATTCTCATTACCTGATGCAGTTTCTCCTTTGATTTTAACATTATGTACCTTTTCTTAAAATTCTCGAACCATCTTTTGCTTCCCGAAAACTTAGATTGCTCATTTGTAGATGACTGATTTGTATCCTTGATGTAGTTAAAAATTCTTACATCTTTATGTTTTATTGCATTGCTGTCTATGGTCATTCTCTTTTGAATGTTATCCTCTATCCAAATCATTTGTGCTTTTTCCATAGTCTCCATGTTTTCAGGCATGAAAATGGGAACGTATAAACGGGGACTTAGGAAAATAAAAATATCATTTTCTTTCATATTTTTATAAAATTTGTATAAATTAATTTGCATCCATCAATATTTCACGGCACACTCGTGGCCCTTTCACGGCACACCACTGTGCCGCGACACAGCGGTTGGGAAGCACTGCGCTAGATAAATAGACTTCTGTAATAGATAAATAGACCTCTGATTGTGAGTATAAGATAAGACATATGCAAGTAACGTAAGATTGAAAGAGATGAAAGAGCTACTCGATACAAATTTTACTTGCTCCCACCACCAGTACCGTGTAAAACCGAGTTTCTTATCATGTAAAACAAATCTGGTTACATTTTCTTGACCATGTTAAACCAAAACCGTGTAAATCAAGTACCGTGTAAATCAAGGGATAGGTGTATAGCCAAAAGGAAAAATCAATAACTGATAAAATAAATGATAAGATTTGTTATACTATCATCTCTTTCTATTCCTACTGCTTCATTTTTTTATTCCAATAATCTTCTATATTATTTTTTAATGATCATTCAATAATAATTATTTGGAACAGATTTGATATAGGTCACCCACGACCGCAGCACCACCTGATTTAGGAAAAATGAACTACCGAAGTATGCGTACAAGTAAATGATGCCCTTAGATAGGGTTGGATAGGGTCAGGGCCGGCGGAGCTGAGTTAGCGCCATGTGCAAACCAATATTTGGCAACCATATATATGAATTTTAACCATGCGAACTTATAAATATAAACTTAAGACTTCGGCTAATTCTCTCTCTCTCTCTCTGTTTGATTTCCATGCACACATTTGTAATTCTAGTTGTTTTATTGAATTTAAGGAAACATTACAAACACCTACGAACGTCGTATACAAAAACCCAAAATAGAACCAAAAAATAACGAACCATTAGCGATCTAGAAAAAGCAAAACTCCACAAAAACAAATATATAATAGACAGAAAAACAAAAATGACAAACTATCAAGAATACAGAAACACAAAAAGTCATAAAGATGAAAAACAGATGCAGCAAGAAAAGATCAAACAAACCGAGAGAATGTACAGATATCTCTAGGATATCTGTTAAATGGAATCGTTGAAAAGGTCTTGAAATCAAAGTACTTCTCAATAATTTGTGATGCTACATCCGACGTTAGTCAACAAGAGCAGTTGTCATTTACAGTCAGGATTGTTGATATACCAGAGGATAATAAAACACCCATAACTATTATAGAACATTTCATAGGTTTTGATGCTCTCGCATCAACAACTTTAAAAATAGAAGAATTTATAGAAAATTTTCAACTAGATTTAAACAACTGCCGGGGTCAAGGCAATGATAACGGTGCAAACATGATCGGAAAAAAGAACCGTGTACAGAAAAGAATTCTTGATAAATATAAGCGGGCATTCTTTATTAACTGTGGATGCCACTAATTAAAGTTGGTCATTGGAGATGCAGTCAGTTGCGTGAACGAATCAGTAAACTTCTTTGGTGTGTTGCAATCTCTATACAATATTTTTTCGCCACCAGCTCGATGGAAAATTAAAAAAAAAACATTGATGTTTACTCATTAAACTCACTTTGTACAACCAGATGGGAATGTCGTATTGATGCGGTAAAAGCTTTTAAATTTGAGTTGAAAGGAGTTTTATCCACTCTTGAACATCTGTCTGGAAATACAAATTTAGAATCTTCTGTTCGAGTTTTGGCAAAATCATTGGCAGATCAAATTTGTAAATTGGAATTCATTTTTTTGCTAGGATTTTGGTATGGTTTACTCTTCCAAATCAATATTTTTTGTAGCATGATGCTTCAAAAAGAAAATATGCATATAACAAGTGCAAAGGAAACTTTAGCCAACTGTAAATATTTTGTTGAATCTATTAAGAATGAAGAAAGTTATGAAAAATATTTTAACTTAGCAAAAACTGTTGCCAATGATATAGGTGGAGAAACTGAGTTTAAAAAAACGAGAGGGAGAAAGAGAAACAGGAACCATCAAGATCTGAATGTTGAACTACATGAGTACCAAAATGATGACCCCATAGGATATTTTAAAGAGCAAGTATTTGACAAAATTTTATCAGTTGTTCTAGACACTCTTAATGAGTGCTTTTTGCAAATGCAAAACTTTTATGGAAAATTTTCATTTCTCATTGATTTGAAAAAAGTACCAAATGATGAAGAGTTAATGGAAAAATGGAAAAATTTGGAAAATGATTTGACTGATAAATCAGACTCAGATATCAACGGAGAACAATTCTTTTATGAAATAAAAAATATAAAAAATCTCATTCCCCTAAATGAAAAATTAACTTTGAGTTCTCAATTTTATTAGAGATAACCATCTACAATGTATGTACCTTAACAAACGTGTGGAATGCACTCAGAATCTTTTTAACCACACCTGTTACTGTTGCTAGTGGCAAAAGACCATTTCCTAAACAAAGTGATCAAAACAATTTTAAGGTCTACAATGCTTCCGCAATAGATGAACTCATTGGTGCTGATTTCAATAGAACAGGGATTCCTTGATAACTACAAAATAATAAAACATGCCATAGATAAATTCACTGATAAAAATCTGGAAAAAATTTTATTAACTGTAATATGCTTGACAGCTATAAGATGTTTTGAAAGTTTGGATTTCATAAATAGGTTATTTTTTGTATTAATCATTTTCTTTTCTTGATATTCAAGTGTTAAGCTTATTGAAGGTCTCGCTCTACTGACTGCCTCAAGACAACATATCTGCAGCTAAGTGCGCTGAGCTGTGCCAGCTACGAAACATGTCATCCGCTAGATGTTATTTCGCAGGTCTTCTTCTACTAAAAGATGGTTTATTACTTTCTCCATACGTAGTAATGGGAAAGTATAGTGTTCTTGAAAAAAATGGGCCCCTGAGTAACTTATTGTGGCCCCCTAATGCTCCGTTTTTTCCATGTGGCCGCCTAGAAGTATGGCATGGCCCCCTGGTGGGCCATATGGCCCAGGTTGAGAATAACTGGTATATACAATAATGATGTTTTAACACATAATTTTGGCAAAAACTGAATCGGGTTTCAAATAAACTTTGACTTCCGGTTAACCGATATTGTCCAAAAACTAATCAGTCCTTTGTGCTCATGCTAAAGTGTTATATGAGAAGTTTGGTAACGATATGGCAAGTACTTTTTGAGTTAGAGTTCCCACAATCACATACACACACACACAAACACACACACACACATACACACAAACATCATTCCGAAAATAGTCTAAACGAGTTCTAGGGACCTCTAAACGTGTATTTCCATTAAAATCTCGAAGTCGATTTTTTTCACGATCACAATACTTTCCCATTACTACGTATGGAGAAAGTGACAAGGGGGAAACAGGACATTTATCAGAATTTATTAGAAAAAATCTGAAGTGATTCTCCATATTTGGGGCATAGATATTTAAATTATTATGAATAGCATTATGAGGCAAAGTTATCATTTCGTATCGTATAAGAATACAGTCGTCCTTATTGCCGTAAATTATATTTTGAATATGTTTACAGAATTCACAGCTACATGGTGGTGACGCTGTATACTGAAAATTAGGAAAAAGTTGAATATCTCGGAAATGGATGGTTCTACGAAAATTTGTTTCAAACAAAATCTGGAAGAAATATTATTCTCTACAACTTTGGTCCTTACTAAGATTACCAATAACGACGTTTTTAAGGAGATATTTGACGGAAACCAAAAAAACCGATTATTTATAAATAATTCCTTAACAATAACTGCTATGGAAAATTGTTTCAAATAAAAGTTGTAGTAAATTACATTCTCTGTAACCTTTGTATAGAATTGTATATAAAATAATGATGTTTTAACGGAGAAATATCGCAGAAACCGAATCGGGTTTCGAATAAACCTCGACTTCCGGTTAACCGATATTGTCCAAAAACTAATCAGTTCTTGAGATATTTAACGGAAACCGAAAAACCGGTTATTTATAAATAACTCTTAAACAATAACTCCTATAGAAAATTGTTTCAAATGAAAGTTGTAGGAAATTACATTCTCTATAACTTTTGTATAGAATTGTAAATACAAAAATGATATTTTAACCAAGAAATATCGCAAAAACCGAATCGGGTTTCGAATAAACCTCGACTTTCGGTTATCCGTTATTGTCCAAAAACTAATCAGTTCTTTGTGCTCATGTAAGAGTGTTAGATATGAAGTTTTGTAACGATATGGCACGTACTTTTTGAGTTAGAGCGCCCACATTAACATACACACACACACGTACACACACACAGACATCATTCCGAAAATAGTCTAAACGTGTTCTAGGGACCTCAGAACATGTATTTCCGTTGAAATCTCGAAGTCGATTTTTTTCATGAATACAATACTTTCCCATTACTACGTATGGAGAAAGTAAAAAGCGACTTCGAGATTTCAAGGGAAATACACGTTTTGAGACCCCTAGATCACGTTTAGACTATTTTCGGAATGATGACTGTGTGTGTGCGCGCACGTGTGTGTGCGCGTGTGTGTATGTGATTGTGGGTGCTCTAACTAAAAAAGTAGTTGCCATATCGTTACTAAACTTCATAAACAACACTTTACCATGAGCACAAAGAACTGATTAGTTTTTGGACAATAACGGTTTACGGAAAGTCGAGGTTTATTCGAAACCAGGGCATCGAACCGTAATTTTTTTCGCTCCGGTTTTCGTTCCGGTTCACTCAAAACACAATATTTCGGTTCGGTTCCGGTTTCGCTCCGGCAAGCGTCAGTAAACCCTTTTCGAACCGGTTTTTTTCGCTCCGACCTTAAAATATTTTTAGGAAACTTTCTAGAATTGATTTATTAATTAAGTAATTTTCTTATTAAATCAAATACATCTTCACAATAAAAATAGTGATATTTAAAAAACATAATCAAAACACGAAAATAAATTATTTAAATGTGAATATTTAGTATGTATCTTATTTCTTTAAGATTATATTTTGAATTGAATATTTACAAACCATACATGCGCCTCAAATGATTTCAACATATTAGGAAAGTATAAAGTAAATTATAAATGAGTACGTTTTCTGCGATAGAGTATTCTAAACATATTATGTTATGCAAAGCATTCATCTCATTTTCTAATTTACTGTGCTTAGTTCTTAGTACTAAATTTTATCAAAATCCGCTGAATAGCTACGGAAAAAAATTGCATCCTGATAGAAGAACGGACAGACCGAAGCTAATATGCGCTAAAGCTGGAATGCCTAATAATGAATTATTAATATTTTTATTTACAAATCGTGCGGTAAAATAAGAGATCGCGTTATCTCAATAGTGCCAGTAAGTTGAGTAAGATATTACGTTATTTTCATTAACAATTTGTAGATCACGTCCACTGCTCGTATTATAGTAAAAACTGTAAATGCACGGCTTAATTTTTTCATTCAGAGATTACTTAAATGGGTGAAAAAATCAATAAAATATCTATGAGGAAGAAGCCCGCAGAAATTGAGGGTCCGAAAATTCAGAAAGGCTGAGAAATGTTTATTAAAATGATACAAATTTACGATGACTGAATATTTTTAATCACTTAAGTAGTGTGAGAATCATTATTTCATGAAATTGAAATGATAAGTACCGTTTCGAAAAATTATTACTAAGCGAAAGCATGTGATTTTCACCCGGTAGCAAATAAAAATGATCTACGTACATCTACATATTACCATATTTCCAACTTTAAGGAAAATCCAAGTTAAGAATCGGGAAATATTTTTGCCGTGAACACACTCTACGGGGTATGCTCGGGGGGAGGGTAGCAAGACAATTAGAGGCTGTCTTCAAAGTACCGCCCAAGTTCCTTTCCATTAGCCTCGTTTAACAGGTAATCTCAGCAGGATGTATTGTAGACCCTCTCTCTGTGTATTGAGATGCACATGGAAAATCCCACTATTGAGCCAACAGATACTATTATCACAAAGACACATCCTTCCCAAGGCTGAGGAGAATGTGTTCTCAAGAAAAACCCAACCCTTTTCTTATTCGGTTTCTAAACGTGAGGCTTTCAGAAAGACTCAAACTAAAGCAAAAGGAAAAACCCTTCTTTCGCTCCCACTTTTTATGCGAACCGAAAAATATGGAACGAAATAAATAACGGTTTTCGGTTTCGGTTCGGGTTCAGGAAAATATTTTTTTTCGGTTCGGGTTCGGTTTCACTCCAGGAAAAATAACGGTTTTTTCCGGTTTCGGTTTTCGGTTTGGTTCCGGTTCGATGCCCTGTTCGAAACCCTATTCGGTTTTTACGATATTTCTCCATTAAAACCTCATTATTATATATACAATTCCATACAAAGGTTACAGAGAATGTAATTTACTACAACTTTTATTAGAAACAATTTCCATAGCAGTTATTGTTTAGGAATTATTTATAAATAATCGGTTTTTTCGGTTTCCGTCAAATAACTCCTTAAAAACATCGTAATTGGTAATCTTAGTAAGGACCAAAGTTGTAGAGAATAATATTTCTTCCAGATTTTGTTTGAAACAAATTTTCGTAGAACCATCCATTTCCGAGATATTCAACTTTTTCCTAATTTTCAGTATACAGCGTCACCACCATGTAGCTGTGAATTCTGTAAACATATTCAAAATATAATTTACGGCAATAAGGACGACTGTATTCTTTTGCGATACGAAATAATAATTTCGCCTCATAATGCTATTCATAATAATTTAAATATCTATACACAAAATATGGAGAAAGTCATGTGTTTGCCATATCAGATTTTTTTGTTCCACCTGGTATACATACATACATAAATAGGCCCTGCTCCGACTCACTATCGAATTAGGCACCGCAAATGTCCATGCCGGCCCTGCATAATAGGCAATTCATTTAGAAGTGCAACATGATAGTAAAGGTGACAAGATTTTCTTCAGGTAAAAGTAGGACAAAACTAAAGTTCACATTGTCCTTGTATAGATAATTTATACACAAATAAAAAAATCTTATGTGGCCAATACATGACTTTCTCCATATCTGGGGTATAGATATTTAAATTATTATGATTAGCATTATAAGGAAAAATTATTATTTAGTATCGTATAAAGAATACAGTAGTCCTTATTGCCGTAAATTAGGTGTATATTGAATATGTTTACAGAATTCTCCGCTACATGGTGGTGGCGCAGTATAATGGAAATCAGGAAAAAGTTAAATATCTGCGAAATGGACGGTTCTACGAAAATTTCTTTCAAACAAAACTTGGAACAAATATTATTCTCTACAACTTTGGTCCTCACGAAGATTACGAATAACGACGTTTTTAAGGAGATATTTGACGGACACCAAGAAAACCGATAAATAAAGGAAGAACTCTAAACACGGTGAAAGCAATGAACAGAATAGGAAAAATTAAAAAAAACTCCAATTCACCGTAAAGGCGGTACTTACGTGTCAAGACTCGCAAGACCACTTAGAGGACGCGCGTTTCGACAGCTACGCTGTCATCTTCAGCAATGTCCATTGCTGAAGATGACAGCGTAGCTGTCGAAACGCGCGTCCTCTAAGTGGTCTTGCGAGTCTTGACACGTAAGTACCGCCTTTACGGTGAATTGGAGTTTTTTTTAATTTTTCCTATTCTGACCAAGAAAACCGATTATTTATAAATAATTCCTAAACAATAACTGCTATGGAAAATTCTTTCAAGTGAAAGTTGTAGGAAGTTACATTCTCTATAACAATTCTATAGAATTGTACATACAGTAATGATGTTTTAACGGAGAAATATCGCAAAAACCGAATCGGGTATCGAATAAACCTCGACTTTCGGTTAACCGTTATTGACCAAAAACTAATCAGTTCTTTGTGCTCATGCTAAAGTGTTATATACGAAGTTTGGTAACGATATGGCAAGTACGTCTTGAGTTAGAGCGCCCACAATCACATACATACACTCACACACATAGACATTCCGAAAATAGTCTAAACGTGTTCTAGGGACATCAAAACGTGTATTTCCGTTGAAATCTCGAAGTCGGTTTTTTTCGTGATCACAATACTTTCCCATACTATGTATGGAGAAAGTAACAAGTTAGGAAAGTGTACAACGTATCACAGATGGACTCGTTTCGTGCAATGGAGTATTAGAAAGAAATTAGTATATATCTTCGTTTGGAGGTTTTCGCAGCGTTTGATGATGTGGGTTGATGCTTTCGGGAGGCACTGCGTGGACGGCATTACTGCTCTCGACGTTTCGCCTTCGCTGCGGAAGGCTTCTTCAGGAGTGAAGTACAGGGAGGAGTGCTCCTTATAGTCTTTAACATGAATAGGTGAATTGGATGATATTTACAAGAGTGATATATACAATGAGTCTGATTGGTCTTTTCTTTTTCTTGAATTCCTGCTTGCAGGTTCCTCCTTGTCGGTCCTTTTATCCTCTGTCGCTGTTTTTGGTTCCTCTCGGTTGCCGCAGTCATGGTGTTGTGTTCCGCTGCCGCAGCTGCTCTGTTTTTGGTGCGCTCGTGTTGGTCTCGGCTGCCGTAGCTGTAGCGTTGCTCCAAGGTTAGTCTCAGCTGCCGCGGCTATACTGTTGTTGATGTCGTTTCTGACCGTGACTCAGCTTCCGCAGTTTTTCGGTTGCAATTGCTGTCTCCGTCGTGCTGTCTTATTCTTCTTCCCGCAGAACTCTCCTTGTTCTCTCCCTATTTTTACTTTCTCATACGTAGTAATGGGAAAGTATTTTATTCATGAAAAAATCGACTTCCAGATTTCAACGGAAATACATGTTTTGAGGTCCCTAGAACACGTTTAGACTATTTTCGGAATGATGTCTGTGTGTGTGTGTGTATGTTAGTGTGGGCGCTCTAATTCAAAAAGTACAAGCCATATCGTTACCAAACATCATATATAACACTTTAACATGAGCACAAAGAACTGATTAGTTTTTGGACAATAACGGATAAACGGAAGTCGCGGTTTATTCGAAACCCGATTCGGTTTTTGCGATATTTCTCCGTTAAAACATCATTATTGTATATACAATTCTATACAAAAGTTATAGAGAATGTAATTTCCTACAGTTTTAATTTGAAACAATTTTCTATAGGAGTTATTGTTTAAGAGTTATTTATAAATAACCGGTTTTTCGGTTTCCGTTAAATATCTCCTTAAAAACATCGTTATTGGTAATCTTCGTAAGGACCAAAGTTGTAGAGAATAATATATCTTCCAAGATTTGTTTGAAACTAATTTTCGTAGAACCATCCATTTCGGATATATTTCGCTTTTTCTTAATACCAGCCTACAGCGCCAACACCATGTAGCGGTGAATTCCGTAAACATTCAAAATATACGTAATTTACGGCAAGGACGTGTCTTCTTTTACGGTACGAAATAATAATTTTGCGTTATAATGCTACTCATAATAATTTAAATATCTATACCCCAAATATGGAGAAAGTCATGTGTTGGCCACATCAGATTTTTTATTTGGTGATGGAAGGTGGTCTTGTATTTGTAGCTGAAGGGGAGGTCTTGTGTGTCTAGTGGTAGTGTGTGCTGTAGCAGTGTGTTTCCGGTGGTGTTGTCTAGTAGCTTGTTGTAGAATTTTTCTGTAATTTTCTTTGTAAATTGAACGATTGTGTCCAATCCCGCGTCTTTTCTTATCATTTTATTATTTTTTAAATAATTGTATTTGTTTTGTATTGTTTGTAGTTTTTTGTAGTTTGTTTGGCATGTGCTGTTCCAGATGGGAGCAGCATAGGTCATTATGGGCCTTATGATTGTTTTATATATTAATATTTTGTTTTTTAGTGTTGTTTTGCTGTGTCTGTGCGTTATTGGCCTGAGTAGTGCAGTTGCTGTTTTTGCTTTCTTGATGGCTGAATTTAAATGTTGTGTCCAATTTCATTTTTGGTCGATTGTCACTCCCAGATATTTGACTGTGTTTTTCCATGGTATGTTCTCATTCTCCCATTCTAGTTGCTGTGTCTGTAGTTGTTTTTGTGTTTTTCTCTTATTTGTTATCATTATTGACTCTGTTTTATCTTTGTTAATTTTTATGCCCCATGCGTTTGCGTATTCCGTTATGTGTTTAAGTGCCGTTTCTAGTTTGTGTTTGATGGGTTGTAGTTGCCAAGACGACGTATAGATGGCTGTGTCGTCCACCTACATTGCTAGATTTGTGTCTTGCGTGGTTGGCATGTCGTTTATATATATGTTGAATAGTGCCGGTCCCAAGATTGAGCCTTGTGGTACGCCTGCCTGAATTGGTCTTTTACTGGATACTTGTTGCTCTATTTTGGTTTGGAAAGTCCGTCCTTGTAGATAATTTTGTATGAGGTTAATTAGGTTTGTTGGGAAGTTGTGTGTGTGCATTTTGTATATTAGTCCTTTTATCCAGACTTTGTCAAATGCTTTCTCGATGTCTAGTAATACTATTCCTGTGTCTTTGTTTATATTTTTGGCTTTCGCACAGTGTTCTGTTAATCGGTAAATTTGGTGTGTTGTTGCGTGAGTGTGTCTAAATCCAAACTGTTCTTGTCTTAGTATATTGTGTTCTGTCATGTGCTGTTTAATTTTTTCATGTATGGTTTGTTCTATTATTTTGCTAAGTGTGGTGAGTAAGCTAATTGGTCTGTAATTTTGCGGGAATTTGGCGTCCTTCCCGGGCTTGTGGAACGATAAGATTATTGCATTTTTCCATTGTTTGGGAAAGTATGCTAATTTGTGTATGGCTGTGGCGAGTTTGGCTATGTATGTGAGGGTGTTTTTAGGTAAGAATTTTAGCTGTATGTTGCGTATGTCGTCTTCTCCTGGTGCTTTGAGTGCTTTTGTTTTACGAGTGTATGCCTTGATTGTTTTGCGTGTTGTGTCTGGGATGGCGTTTGGGTTGTTTGTCGATGTAATGTTTCCCAAATATTGTCTGACTGTTTTCCTTGTTTCCGTATTATTGGTATCGTTTTCCTGAAACTGCTTTTCGTAGTTATCTGCCATGGCTTCCGCTTTCTCCTTCGCCGTGCAGGTTAGCCCCCTCTCGCCATGTATTGGTGGTATTCTTGGTCTCCTTTTGGTTAGGCGTTTGGTCTCTTTCCATAGAGAGCCATCTCCAGGATTTAGTGCTCTTAGACGCTTGTCCAATTCCTCGTTATAGTTGTCTTGTAGTTTATCAGTTAGACTTTTTTTGAGTTTATTCAGCGCAGTTTTGGCGCTTTTGGTCCTTAGTTTGCAATACAGGTTTTTGGCAGCTTTTTTATCATGTATCAGTGTTTTGATCTCCTCGGTTATTTTTAAGGAGGTTTTATGTGTTGTGGTTGGTACTGCTTTTTTCGTTGCGTGTTTGATAGCGTTGGTTAGGGCTGTAGCTGCCTCTTCTATCGATTTTTTGGTGTTCTGAGTTGTTGGTAGTGTGTTTTGTTTTAGGGCGTGTTTGTATGTATATTTGTATATTTGTGTAAAGTTGAATGTTTTGGCCGGTGTGGCCATTATTGGTTTGGTTGTTTGAACCGTGTATGTGATGGGGTTATGATCTGAGTGTAATTCCGTGTGTGCCTTTGGTTCCTCTGCTATGTGAAGGTTATGTATTAGGGCCAAGTCTATTATGCTGGGTGAGTACTTGCTGTGTGTGGATAATATGTAGGGTCCTCCGTGTGCAGTAGCTTAATTGCTGTGTTGTTTTCTAGATATCGTTTCAGCGCCTTCCCGTTTTGATTGGTGGTGTTGCAGTGCCATTCCGTGTGCTTGGCGTTGTAGTCGCCTGCTAGTATCATCCTGCCTCCGCCTGCTAGGATTTGCTTAATGCTTTGTTCATCGAATGTGTTTCCCGGTTTAATGTAAATTGCGTGTATTTGTATGTTAGTTTTGTGGAGCTGGCAGCTTGTTGTTTCATGTTTTGAGTGTGTAATTTGTGTTTGGTGGTGTAGGATCTTAGTTTTAATGATGATTGCCGTTCCTCCTCGTTTTCTTGTGTTGTCCGTTCTGAGTATGTTGTATCCTTTAATGTATAGTTTATCTGCAGGTGCGAGATGTGTTTCTGTTGCCGTCATTATGTCAACGTTGTGTGTGTGTAAGAATATTTCTAGTTCTTTTTCCTGCGTTGTGATGCCATTGGCATTCCAGTTTGCCATTTTTAATGTTTTTACAGCCATTTTGTCAATGCTGTGATTATTACCTCTATTTTTTGGCCTGTCGTCTCACTTTGCTGTAGCTGTTGTAGTAGTGTTGTCAGTGGGGTGAGTATATCTTTGATGTTAAAGACAATAAATATCTGTTTAATTGCTGCTATTGTCTGGTCTGTTTGGAGTGTTGTTAGGGGCTGTAGTTGATGCATATGTTTGGGTGTTCTTGGTTGTCCTCTTGGTAGTTGACTGTATGTACGGGCAGTTTCGGTTTGACGCGACGTGGTCGCCCTGGCAGTTGGTGCATTTTTGTGCCGTTTGTTTCTTTCCGCATGTCCTCGAGTCGTGTGGTTCCGCGCAATATTGGCAGTTGTAACACTGCGTATACTTGATTTTAGGGCGATATTGTTCCCATGTAACTTTTGCGTAGCCGATGTATGGTCTGCTCGTAATGTTTCTGGTTTGGGTTCCTGGCGGGAAGATGATTACATATATTGGAATGAATTTTCATCGGTGCGTCATCTGGATTACTCTCGTTGGTGCGTGCCCTTCACTCTCTAGCATTTCGGCAATTTCCCGAGCTGTGTAATCCTCGTGTAGATGTTTGAGGACTAATTTTATTGCTTTGTCCTTTTTAAATCCATGTGTATAGTATTGTACCTCTTTTAGATTTTCCTGCACTGTTCGTGGTGTTTATCATGATGACTTCTTTTTTGAAAGTTGCCCTGATACCTTTGTTTGTTATTTTGTGTATGGCGTCTAGTTTGTGTTTGATGTTGGCTGTTTGTTTTACCGGTATATGAATTGGGGGTGGGTGTTCTTCTTCCTCTCCGTCGCTTTCTGTTTCCGTTAGTGTTTGGTATCGATTTTGTGTACCTGTATTTGTCCGCAGATGATTGGTGTCTTTTTTTATACGGCTCTTGCCCTTTTCATGTTCTGTTACGTTTTCGTTTTCTGCTTCTGTTTCGGTGTCTGAGTCCTGTCTGTTTTTGCCGTATCTGTTTCCCGTTCTTGTCCTGCTTGGGGATGGATCTACGGCGTCTTTTTCCTGCGTGTTGGTTATGTTTGTTTGTGTTATTGTTGTTGTGTTCTGTTGTGTCGTCGTGTTCTCCATCTTGGCATAGTTTGCTACCTTTTGAGCTCCGCGGTCGGTCCCTTGCGGTCGCTATGCTCGGCTCTGCAGGATAGTAGTTTCGGGTTCGGATGGTTGTCTTGGTGCTGTTATTGTGTGCGTGCGTGCTGTTGTCGTTCCGTGTGTGGTGTCGTTATTATGTGCGTGTGTTTTAGTTGTCCCCGATATTTGTTTTTGAACTTTGGCCATACCGAGATGCGCTCCGCTTTCGCTAGAGAGCTCCCCGTCGAGCAGCCGGTTTGAAAGGAGGATTGCCGTTGGTCGGGTCCTGCGATTCACCTTGCTGCTCTGTTCCCTAGACCCGTTATTTGTGCCCCGTTGGATACTTTACCACTTTTCTCAGCCTCCCTCCATCGTTGAGCCTTTGCGGGCTATGGGAGTGGCCCTGCTAGGCAGAGCCGTCCCGATATAGGGTGCGATGTGTGCACCGCACACGGGCGCCGACCTTCAAGGGCGCCGCTCACAGTAGGATGAAATCCGAAAAAAGCGGAAAAAAATAATTTTCTGAAATGAAGCATTTGTTGATGGGGGCATTGCATTTCAATACTAGACAGACCGTGCTTTCATTTGCACCATATTTGAACCTTCTGCGGCGACTCCATTCCTTCCATTTGATGCGTCAAAGTCGGGGTACGCTGAACTGTTCTCACTTCACGCGTAGCGTTTGCAAGCGCTCCCCAATTTCATCGCAAGAAACATTTGCATACATGCGATGGTGCGAACTTGAATTATACGTCAACAGATGCTACAATGTGTCCTCTTTTCGAAAAACACGGGATACTGGTATTTGTTAAGAATAAAACACGTTTTGTCTGTATTTACAGAGATCCGTATTATGAAGAAAATTAAACACATTCGCTAAATTCGACGAGTCGTTTTGTAAAGTTTTCCGAGGTGTTCCGGGTCGAGATTTGCATCAGTGTATTCCGCAATACTTTACACATGAGAATGTGAAAGAATTAGCTGCTCATATCTGCTCCTTTTGCTGCCATGATTGTTTTTGTTCACGGGTTGCAACGCGTCGCCGCGGCATCACGTAGCGTCGTCCTTTTGTTCCGTATTTGTGTAGGTGATAGTGTTATAAAGTATCACTGTCTATAATGTGCATGATACCTCTACGATCTGCATTGCCAAGTCCGCCGTTGCACTAAAATCTATGTGACACTGGTGTAGTGACGGCTGCGAATGGAATAAATGCTGATGGTACTGCTGTGAATAAGAAGTTTTATATTCTGGACATCGAGCATCCGAGAGGAAAATCTGTGTAAGTGTATTCGTTGTTTAGTCTGTGATGTTAGCGTTTTAACTGCTTATGTTACGTTATGTATTCTTCTCCCTGATGGGAGATCTTGATCACCACATAGAGATCTATCCCACATAGAGAATTTTTAAAAATGGTGAGCTTTGATAATATCTTTTAAAACGGGGAAAACTATTGATAGTTCTCAACAAAGATTAATTGAACAAGAAGAACAACGATGGTACAATGTTGTCACGAGAATAATTTATATCATTCAATATTTAGCTCAGCAAAATTTGACATTTAGAGGATCAAGTAGTAAGATTTATGAAAAAAACAATGGGAACTTTATAAAATTAGTTGAAAGCATTGGAAAATTCGATCATGTAATTGCAGAACATTTAAGAATTGTTCAATCGTCCGATAAAGCAATGCCTCATTATTTAGGACCACAAATCCAAAATGAAATCATACATATCATGGCAACAGAAATTAGAGATCAAATATTAAATATGATAAAATCTTCAAAATATTATTCCATTATCCTGGATTGTACAACAGATATTAATCATCAGGAACAGATTACTATGATGTTCTTTAATTATAAACGAGAAAAGATAGAGATTCGAGAACATTTTTTGGATTTTTGTAGGACTACCGATACTACAGGTTCAGGGATGAAAGATTTCTTATTAGAGTATTTAGAAAAAAATAATATCAATATTCAAAACATGCGCGGACAAGCATACGACAACGGAGCTAATATGAAGGGTCAGAATAAGGGATTGCATAAAAAATTTTTGGAGATAAATCCCCGAGCCTTTTTTGTTCCTTGTTCAGCACATAGTCTGAATTTAATTGTATGTGGTGCAGCAAAAAAAAACAAATATGTATAAGGCCGACGTACAAGATTTTTTAAAAATCCTTGGGGCGCCACATGTGTTTCGCACACGGGCGCCGATACACCACGCGACGGCTCTGCTGCTAGGGCCGTTTATTATGGTGTTATAACTTTCTCGTTCTTTTTTGCTTTCTTTGTCCCTTGTCGCAGTTTTATTTCTGCTTCTTTTAGTTTGTCACTTTGTCTCTTTTTCTTGGCCCTTAAGAGGGCCGTTTGTTTCTCGTCGGTGGTCATTCCTTGCGGTTCTTAGCTCTCGCTTAGATCTTTTCCTGCTCCTCGAGCCCCGATTCCTGTTTCGTCTATTCTGGTTCCGTCGATCGAGTTTTTACCGATCTTCCGTCAGATTCCGTCCTTTTTCGCAGGGTTTCCTTTTCTTGCGGAGCAGATTCCGTCGATCGAGGTCTGGGAGTTGTCTCCCGTCGATTCCGCTCTCCAACCGTTCCTTCCGTCGCTCTCTCCTCCTACTGCTCGCGTTTCGAGATTCCGATTCAGTTCGGATTCCTTCCAGCTTCCGATGTCTTTACCTTCCGTCTTTCCTTTTTCTGAGTCTTTCTTGTGAAGTCAGATTCCCTTCTGATTCCAGCTCTTCCTTCTGCTCTTCACTGATTCCTCCTTCCCGGAAGTCTTCCTGATTCCTTCCTTCCAGCTCAGATCGCTCTCCTTTCCTGATTCTCCCTTCCTTCCAGCTGTCCTCTTCAGATTCCTCCTTCCAGCTGTCCGCTGTCTTTCTTCCAGCTCAGCTCCTCAGTCTTCCTTCCTGCTCTTCCAGCTGTCTTTTCAGCTGTATTCCTTCCTTCCAGATTCCTTCTTCTTTCCTGCTATCTTTCTTCCTCCTTCCAGCTCGTGAAGTACAGGGGCAGGCCTGGGTCGTCTTATATATACTGGAGTCGCCTATCTCTATTGACGGTTGGAGTCGTCGCGGCCAATGGCCGTCTGTCTGAGAGTTTCCTTTCTCTTTTTAGCCGTTGTTGTCATTGCGGCCATTGGGAGAGTGGTCGTTGCAGCATTCATGTTACGGTCCGTGTGCGTCTGTCCCACCATCATCCGCAGCAGAAGTCAGCACTCATCAAAACATTATTCCATCGGGCCAAGATCGTTTCGGATGCGAATTCACTGGAAGCCGAAAAGAGACACCTACTAAAAGCCCTCGAGAGTAATGGCTACAAAAAGAAATACATCGAACGTGTTACGAAATGCAAAAGAGTGGAAGAAGACAAAAACCGCCCAAAACCAAGAGCCTTCGCCCTGCTCCCTTATATTAACGGCACCACGGAACGAATCGCAAGGACCCTCCGCAAATCCGATATCATCGTCCGCCACAACACGGTGCGAAAAATCAGAGAAGAATTACCGTCGGCAAAAGACCGCGTCTCCCCTCTACTAAGCGAGGGTGTCTATGAAGTCGCTTGCAGTTGCGGCAGAAGCTACATAGGACAAAGCGGTCGATCCATCGCATGGCGACTAAAGGAACATAAGAGAGCCATAGACAACAGACAGTGGAAGGACTCCGCCATAGCAGAACACTCCACAAACCCCGGCCATAAAATAAAAATTGAAGACGCCAAGATACTAGAGAAGAAGGAGTACTACTACCAACGTTTAATCCGCGAAACCATCGAAATCGCGAAACGCCCTGACAATTTCAACCGAGACGACGGCTACCAACTAAGCCACACGTGGAGAGACTTCTTCGATCCGCGGGTGAAGGGCGCCAGACGAACGGACGATAGAGAAAGGAACGACCACTCTCCCAATGGCCGCAATGACAACAACGGCTAAAAAGAGAAAGGAAACTCTCAGACAGACGGCCATTGGCAGCGACGACTCCAACCGTCAATAGAGATAGGCGACTCCAGTATATATAAGAGGACGCAGGACTGCCCTCCTCTACGCTCCATCTGACCAGGCTGACGCCTTGGCTGCTCACTTTGCGTCGGTCACTTCGCCGAATGCCACTCCATCGGCTTATGAAGCAAGGGCTGAGCAGGCCTGTAAAGTCTTGTTGACCATCCCCACGCCTCCTCCAGATTCCACCACTCCTGCGGAGATCTCCTCTCTGATTTCTAAACTTAAAGTGCAGAAAGCCCCAGGACTTGATAATGTTACGAATTTGATGTTAAAGCGCCTCCCTCCTGTTACTATTCTTGTCCTTTGTGATCTGTTTAATTCTTGCCTCGATCCTCTTATTTTCCCCAGGCATGGAAAGAGGGTAAAGTTATCTTCTTTCCTAAACCGGGGAAACCCTCTACCCTCTTGGATAGCATGAGGCCAATTACGCTGCTATCAAACCTTTCTAAACTTCTCGAAAAACTTATTATGGTCAGACTCCAAAATTTTCTTTTTCAAACAAACTTAATTCGTCCTGAACAATTAGGCTTCCGCACCCGCACTTCGGCTATACACCAAGTCCTCCGCCTCACGGAGTTCATCACCCATGGCTTCCTCTTCTGCAAATGCACGGAGTTAGTCTTCCTGGACGTTGCCGAGGCCTTTGACACCGTCTGGCATCAGGGCCTGCTCCTTAAGCTGTTTAGCCAAGGCATTCCCGTCTACCTCCTTAAACTGATCCAGTCCTTTTTGACTGGTCGCTCCTTCATAGCGGCTGTCAAAGGCACACTTTCCTGTGCCAAGCCCCTACTTGCAGGTGTTCCCCAAGGTTCCGTGCTGAGCCCCACCCTCTATAACCTTTATGTTAACGACATTCCCGACACTAAACTAGTTCACACACATGTTTGCAGACGACACGGCGTTCGTTACACAGGCATACAAACACACTTACACTAACACTAGGCTCCACAAACACTTTCAACTCTTCCACAGGTGGCTGAGACTGTGGAAGATTAAGATTAATCCCCAGAAATGTAAAACTGTCCTCTACACGAACCGTCCACGCACACACTTCCCACACCTTCCTCTTCGCGTTATGGGCACAGAGATTCCCACTGCCCAGTTTTACAAATTCTTGGGTGTCCAGATGGACTCCCGCCTCTCATGGACCCTGCACGCTAAAATGGCGCTTTCGAGAGCAACGGCGGTCAAAAACCTTTTGCTGCCCCCCCTTACCCGCAAATCCCCGCTTACTCGGCACGATAAACTCCGTCTTTATCTCTCCGTTATCCGCCCCACCCTAACCTATGCCGCTGAGCTGTACGGCAACTGTCCTGTCTCTCTTCGGCGCAAGCTCGAAACCTTCCAAAACAAAACCCTCCGCTACCTAACTTCTTCTTCCCGTTTAATTCCTATCCAGGAAATTCGTGCCGCTCATTCCATCCCCACTGTTCTTTCCTTCATTCATAACCTTTCTCTGAACCTTTTGAAAAATCTTCCCTTTACACTAAACCCTCTTCTGTCCGAGCTGTGGTCTTATGACCACACTCAGCCAACCAAACACCGGACCCCCAAGCAGATCCTGTTCCGCCCTACTTAATTCCCTCCGGCCCGCCACTTCTATTCCTCTAGTACCGCCAATGCTCTCCGACTGCCATGTACCATTCTCTTTTCCCTCAAACCTGCTGTCGAGGTGCGCGTACTCGCACCGGCACTGCAAACTAATGGGGGCGGAGCCTCCGCTAAAATGCAGAAGAAGAAGAAGCCCTGCACTTCACTCCTGAAGAAGCCTTCCGCAGCGAAGGCGAAACGTCGAGAGCAGTATTGCCGTCCACGCAGTGCCTCCCGAAAGCATCAACCCAAATTAGTATATACCTGTACGTAAGGGAAATTGCGTTTTAAAATTCTTCTTCATCACAAATAACCCATTTTCTTCCTATTTAATAATATTACATGCACACGTAAGGAAATTAAACGTTTGTTTGCGAGATTATTTATGTTAGCAGCAATGAAGAAGTAACCAAGCAAGAAATTTTCTAAGTTCAACTCGATTAAAGACGTTATCGTTTGATTTTCTCGATAACGGCTACTTCTCTGATATAAATGTGTAGAAAAGGAATACTCTTCTTTATCAGTTCTACAACTTTTATTTGAAGAATATTTTGATATGAGCAATACTTTACGAGATATGACGAAAATTTAATTTTTTGTCATCAGTAAAGTGGTACCCCTGATTGGTGTATGAGAGTCATTTTTCCGATTTTCTTCTTATATTTGATTATAAGTCCTTAATATCAAATTTCATGAAAATCCGTTAGGTAGAAGCCGAGAACGAACATGCGGACGGACGGACCGACCGACGATAATAGGCGCTCACGCTGTAAGCGAAACGCGCCTAAAAATGAATAACGTCGATATTTAGGAGGTGGAGATGATCGCTATTTTGAATCAGCTGTTCCATTATTTACATTTTATGACATGTAACATATTTACTCATGTACTCCGTGCACATTTTTTACCGAAACGCCGGAGAAAAAATCTGATGTGGCCGACACATGACTTGCTCCATATGTGGGGTATAAATATTTAAATTATTATGAATAGCATTATAATTGTAATTATTCTTCTTGTATGACCCTTGTGATTGTACAATTTTATTTTTTGTATTTCAATTTTTGTAATTTATTATTTTTGTAATATTTTGTAATTTCGTAATTGTAATATTTGTAATAATAAGGCAAAAATTATTATTATTAAAAAAAATAAGGCAACATTATTATTTCGTATCGCAAAAGAATACAGTCGTACTTATTGCCGTCAATTAGGTATATTTTGAATATTTTTACAGAATTCACCGCTACAAGGTGGTGGCGCTGTATACTGGAAATTAAAAAAAAAGTTGAATATATCCTAAATGAATGGTTCTACGAAAATTTGTTTCAAACAAAACTTGGAAGAAATATTATGCTCTACAACTTTGGTCCTCACGAACATGGCCAATTACGACGTTTATAAGGAGATATTTGACGGTAACCGAAAACACCGATTATACAAATGTATATAAATAATTCCTAAAAAATATCTGCTATGGAAATTCTTTCTAATTAAAGTTGTAGGAAATTACATTCTCTATAACCTTTGTATTGGAATTGTATATACAATAATGATGTTTTAACGGAGAAATATCGAAAAAACAGAATCAGGTTTCGAATAAACCTCGACTTTCGATTAACCGTTATTGACCAAAAACTAATCAGTTCTTTGTGCTCATGCTAAAGTGTTATATATGAAGTTTGGTAACGATATGGTAAGTACTTTTTGAGTTAGAGCTCCCACAATCACGTACACATACACACGCACACACACAGACAACATTCCAAAAATACTCTAAACGTGTTCTAGGGACATCAAAACTTGTATTTCCGTTGAAATCTCGAAGTCGAAGTTTTCGTGATCACAATACTTTCCCCATACTATGTATGGAGAATGTGAAAATCTGATGTGTCCAACACACGACTTTCTCCATATTTGGGGTATAGATATTTAAATATTAAGAATATCATTATAAGACAAAATTATTATTTCGTATCGTAAAAGAATACAGTAGTCCTTATCGCCGTCAATTATTACTTTCTCCATATGTAGTATGGGAAAGTATTGTGATCACGAAGAAAATCGACTTCGAGATTTTAACGGAAATACACGCTTTGAGGTCCTTAGAAAACGTTTAGACAATTTTCGGAGTACTTGCCATATCGTTACTTTAGTATGAGCACAAAGAACTGGTTAATTTTTGGACAATAACGGTTAATCGGAAGTCGAGGTTTATTCGAAACCCGATTCGGTTTTTGCGATATTTTTCCGATAATACTTCATCATTGTATACATTAACCATTACAAAAATATAGAAAATATAATTTCTTACATCTTTTAATTCAAACAATTTTCCATAGCAGTTATTGTTTAGAAATTATTTATAATTAATCGGTTTTTCTGTTTCCGTCTAATATCTCCTTAATAACATCGTTATTGGTAATCTTGGTAAGGACCAAAGTTGTAGAGAATAATATTTATTCCAAGTTTTGTTTGAAACAAGTCTTCGTAGAACCATCCATTTCAGAGGTATTTAACTTTTTTGCGTCAGTAAGTGTTAATGAATAGCTGCCATCGGCATTTAACAAGGTGTCATTAATGTTAGAAACTAGTAAAAATAATAAACATTGAACTATATGAGGTGACAGTTGGGAAATCTGTGCTTTTACCAAGGGGTTAAGATCCAAATATAGAACACATTAAAACATTTTACGTTGGTCTCCTTGGTGATTCTCGTTAAGAGCAGGCTAATGACGGCACCTGGTTTCTCTCCTCGCTTTGTTTGTGATTTAGACTGAGAAGACTTCTGGGGCTGGAGTCGTTTAAAGTAACAAGGTCCACCAATTGGTAGTTGACATATTCGAGTGAACAGTGAACTTAAACGTTCACATATCCATATATGAAGAAGTCACCTTTCTTCCTAAACTTTTGAAACTGACCAGCTATTCATTGCACTATCTCTTATTGCTAGATACCCATTGTGCGAAGGCAAGAGAGAATCAGCAGGTCGTAAAAGGAAAAGAATTGGTACAGCATACATTGTACAAACTTTCTCATATACTAATCCGTCGTTTAGTTATCTTTAGAAAATAAAAATCGTATAAAGCACGGCGCGCACTTGTTCGGATCGGGACCGAACGTGCCGGCTCGGATCGGAACCGCCCGACGTCCGCGCACTTCATCGTCCGGCTCTCTACCGCCTCAGCTAAGCGGCTACTTCATCCCACGCGTTGTCTTTGGCCACGCTGCCGTGGTAATATCTGTGTTCTGGGTCGTACAAATGATAATGGTTTCGCACTGCTTCAATTAACTGTTCGTCAAAAGATGACATACTGTTATATTAATTAATCTATCCAAATTCAAATAAACGTAAAGGAATGCGAAGTGATCTAGCTGACGCAATAGCTAAAGACGCTACAGACAAACTGAAAGTCAAGCGGAAATATGGCCCCTGCACACAAACAAGAATTCTGCGTGGAAGAGCTGCGGGAGGGGGGTAGGGTAGTAGAGCTCCCTTCAATTAATTAAAGAAGGTCGGAGACTACGGCGAGATGAATTAATTAAATAAAAACATACTTTGTACGGTATTTATGTTTTAATTTAATTAAGTCCCTTCGATTGTTTCACTTCCCCTTAAGCTTTCCCCTTCCACAGCCGCCTTCCCCTACATCACGCGACTATCCCCTTCGGACTTTCGAAACCTTTTGCCTTCCCAGCACTTTGAACCGGTGCCGCTCCCATCCGATCCGGCCGAGCCGAGCCGAAGGAGTGTGCGGGATTCCATTTGGTTCCGTGTTTTTATTTTTGCCGATAAGTTCGTTCCGTGCCGAGCCGATCTAGTGCGCGCCGTCCTTAAAGCTGCGTTTTCATGAACGCGTTAGAAGCGTACAGAGGCGAAGGTCGTATGGGCAGCCAATCAGGAGCCGGGAAACCTTCGCTCGAACAATTATTTTTTCCTTATTATCAACGCTTGTTACAAATGTTACAATTGCATCATAAAAATCCAATTGATTCAAGTTTAGTTTAAATTAAAACAATATTTTAAGAAAATACTTTGCCATGTGTGTGCATGTGTTGTTAGTTTTACCAATGGAGTTCATTGTGCTGAGGTTAGTATATTAAAGTTCCTAAAATGTAAGGTAAGCGTTTTTGTTTTTACACACTCATGCATTATCTTTACATCGTATATATTCACAATTTCTTTTTTATTTCACTTACTACATAAAGAATGCAATGTATAAATAAATAATATTAGCAGAAATAAATACTTTGTTTTTTTGCATCTGAAGTTATGTTCTTAATTTGTATGTATAATCGTAAGAAAGCCAATCCCCGGATTGGAAAATCCGAATCCCGGGAATGAAAAATTCCGCCGCGATTGCAATCCCTAATTACAACCGATGGAAAAAAACAATATTATAAAACTACCAACTTTTACGGGCTGTTTTGGTCCATATTTGCTCCAAACTGGGTTAATAATTATAAGGCATTACCAAATGAGCTAGAGACTTGAAATTTGGCAGCTCTATAGATTTTTTGTTACAGTAAAGTGGTACCGCTGATTGTCTTACGCCATTAATTTTTGCGATTTTCTTATCATCTTTGATTTTAAGCCCTTAATATAAAATTTCATGAAAATCCGTTGGGTAGAAGCCGAGAACGAACATGCGGACGCATGGGCAGACAGACGGACAGACAGACGGACGGACAGACCGACGACAATAGGCACTCACGCTGGAGGCGAAACGCGTCTAAAAATTAAAATATCATAATTAGTCACCGAAATTCTTACACTATCAAATGGCTGCAGAAAAGAAGTAAATATATTATGGGCACATTCTAGCTAACTGAATACTTACGCTCTTGTCCCCTTCCACGCCTCTCCTCTTTCCAACTAGTCTCCTTCCCCTCCTCTTTCCACCGTGAAACAGGACAAGAAAGAACTCATGGGCCGCACGCATTCCGTCTGCTTCATCCTCGAAACCTTGAGAAGCGTACCTTATGGACGCATATAGTGACTATATTTCGCCAGCTTGTTTATCCTCTCTTCTTGCAGTTTACCCCGCCATTCTCTCCAGCGCATGCTCGCAATGAATGCGTTAAGATAAAAAGCTTGCCTCCTCTCTCGTCGCCTTCCTATTCTCTCTTCTTCTCGCACTTCACCAATGGCGATGAAGCACTCCCAATTTCTACTTTCTCATATGAAGTATCGAGAAAGAATTGTTATCGCGAAAAAATTCGACCTCGAGATTTTTATGGAAATATACGTTTTAGGTGTCGCTGAATCCGAAAAAGTGGTTTTTGCAATGCCGCCTGTCTGTCTGCCGTCTGTCTGTTACTGGCTCTGTAGCCTAAACGGTAAAGCAAAAATGAATGAAATCTCGTACTTAGGCATTTTATCATACTGAGCAGAGTATACGTAGAAATGGTTGACATTGCTCAATAATTAAGAGTAGTTTATTCTACACATTTTTAACAATAATTCGATTTTCTCAAAAACGGCTGAAACGATTTTGATCAAATTTCGTACAGTTACTTGAGTTTATAATAATGTATTGTTCATATTTCTCAACAAGTAGGGAAAGTGGACAACGTATCACAAATGGGCGCGTTTCGTGCAATGGAGTGTTACAAAGAAATCATATACCTGTACCATAGGCAAATAGCGTTTTAAAGTTCTTTTCTTCATCATAAATAATCCATTTTCTTCCTATTTAAAATAGTGCATGCACACGTAAGGAAATTATACGTTTGTTTGTGAGATTGTTTATGATAGCAACAATGAAGAAGTAACCATGCTAGAAATTTTCAACTCGATTTAACACTTTCTTGTTCGATTTTCTTTATAACAGCTACTTCTACAATAAAATGTATAGGAAAAGAAATACCCTACTTTACCAGTTCTACAAGTTTTTTTTGAAAAATATTTTGATATGTGCAATACTTTACGAGAAATGACGGAAAGTTCATTTTTTGTTACCAGTAAAGTGGTACCCCTGATTGGCGTGCGTGATTCATTTTTGCGATTTTCGTATTATATTTTATTGTAAGTCCTTAATGTCAAATTTCATGAAAAACCGTTCATTAGAAGCCGAGAACGAACATGCGGACGGACGGACAGACGGACGGACGGACGATAATAGACGCTCACGATGTAAGCGAAACGCGCCTAAAAATGAATCGTACCAGCAAAATTATGGGTATATCGTACTATAGAAAGGAAATGAATCTAAATTATCACCTATGGAGGATAACCAAAGCCTATGTCACAACAAAGTAACACTTAGCAGTATATAATTAAATTAAGAAAAATTGTGGATTGTGTTATATTATAACCTCGTTTTCAGCTTCAGAGCCACAATTATTTAAATTTCATTATGCTTATAAAAGCCATGAATTGTATTACAAGCATTAAACCTCAAAAAAGCCACAAATTTATTTTATAAAGAATTTTTCATTTTACGCTTTTTAGTGAGCAAAACATTTCTATTTCAAATTATTACTTTTGAGAAATATCGTTTAACTCACCGCATTGAAATAGTTTACGACAGCTTATACGTTAACAACGTAGAGAATCCTTACTTACATTGTCAAATACGAAGATTTATTTCGTGAACAACAATTAAAAATCCATATTTCCTCTTCCTAGCTCTTATATGATCGGTGAAATACCGATTTAAAAAATTATTCGGAGAGAACAACATTTGCCACAAAAAAGTATGCGAGAGCACATATTTATATGAAATATAAAATAAAAATGAGAAAGTCCAGCTATTTTTATTATTTAAATAAAGCAGAGCTGCAAACCGAACCGAACCAAACCGCTGAACCGAACCGCAGCCATTTTGCTGAACCGATGAACCGAAAACGGAACCGTAATTTTTTGCAAAAGTAGTTCGGTTTCGGTTCGATCTCAATCCACAAAGTTTGGACCAACGAAAAGACGAGGAATTTCCATTGGAAAAATCAGCGGGTTTGCTTCAAAGGAAAGAGTGCCTAACTCTTTCCTCTCAGATACTATTGTTATCCACATAAAAATCATGTTAGGATCAAAAATAGAATTTTTAAATATGAATAAATGAAGATGATGATGAGTTTGCAATATATTTAGAATATAAATTTTTCCTTTCTTTACATAAATTCTTCTTTCATTTAAAGTAATAATGACTGCTGATTGATTTACTTACAGATTGATACTGAATGTGTAATGTTTATATTGGATAAATTATTTCTGGATAGTATTTCAAATGATTAATTTAGTTGAACCGAACCGCAAACCGAACCGAACCACTTGTCAAAATTACGTGTCATTGTTGCCAACATTACGTTTACATTACTTCCGCTTTTCCCCATCTTCATAAGGTGAATTGGAATTTCGATGAATACTACATTCGATCAATTGTGGGTCGGTGAATTTACCTTTCGGTGAATTTACCTTTCGGTGAATTGTGATTCGGTGAATTGCGATTCGGTGAATTGTGGTTTCGGTGAACTGTGAATCGGTGAATTGTGGTCGGTGAATTGTCTTTCGGTGAATTGTGGTCGATGAATTGTCCTAGATCCGTCAAAATTTCCGTCTGAACCGAACCACTTCCAAAAATTTAGAACCGAACCGCGAACCGAACCACCTCCAAATTTGGAAGTGGTTTGCAGCTCTGAAATATAGCAAAAAGAAGATTTCGACAAACAAAAAAGAAGCGTTGAGTGAAAGAAAAATACTCTACCGTTTTCAAATACGAGTGCACAAATATGGAGTTTTGAAATGATAAAAACTATGAGTTGTTTTCATGCATGCTTTTTTACTTTCTCATATACGAAGTATATTGAGAAAGTATTGTTATCGCGAAAAAATTCGACCTCGATATTTTTACGGAAATATACGTTTTAGGTGTTGCTGAATCCGAATAAGTGGTTTTCGCAATGCCGTCTGTCTATCTGTCTGTTACTGGCTCTGGAGCCTAAACGGTAAAGCGAAAATGAATGGAATCTCGTACTTAAGCATTTTATCATACTGAGCAGAGGCTATGATGAAATGGTTGACATTGATCAGTAATTAACACAAGAACGTCTGAACATGGCGTACCCCCTAGAACGGCGACGGGACAAAAATGTCCCATACGACAAAGTCGTACAGTCGCAGTACTAGGTTCAATTTTTATGAACGTTGTAGTCTCTACATTACTAACTGCATACTTTAGAATGCTGTAGAATGTAGCGTTGCACCGTACTCTACTGAAACGCTCTAGTAAATTAGCCCGCAAACTGCGCTGCAGGAACACGTTCTAACCTGCATCACACTGCGGGAGCAAGTGGAAGGTGGGAGCGGGGAAGGGTGGGGCTAGAAGTTGGACTGGCGAAATATGAGAGGGGAGGAGGGGAAGGGCATCCCATAGTCTACAACAATGTTACAAAGCCGCCTGCATAAGAATAATATCACAGAGTATGTGAAACAAAGTAGTAACTCATTTTGGGACAAAATTGTCCCATCCGCCTTTCTAGGGTAAAATTGTTTTATAATCCTTAATATTGAGGAGGGGATGTTCAAAAGTGTAGAGTGGAACGCACCCCTCAAATGATTAAAAGTCACCAAATCTCGACTAAATTAAACCGGAATCACAGAAACTGGGATCTAGGACAATTCATCGACCACAATTCACCGGTGAATTGTGAATCGGTGAATTGTGGTCGGTGAATTGTCTTTCGGTGAATTGTGGTCGATGAATTGTCCTAGATCCCAGAAACTGTAGGGGACGTAACATCAGAATGGGACAAAATTGTCCCGTCCGACGTTCTAGTGTTAAGGGAAGTTTATTCTACGCATTTTTAAGAACAATTTGATTTTCTCAAAAACGGAATACCGATTTTGATAAAATGTCGTATCGTTACTTGAGTATACGTCTGGAATAATACTACATATTAAATTTTTCTCAATGAATGAATATAAGGCTAGTTTATTCTAGGCAACTTTAACAAAAATTGAATTTTCACAAAACCGGCTGATACGATTTTCATTCTCTAAAGATAACTAAACGACGCATTAGTATATGATAATGTTTGTACAATGTATGTTGTACCGATTTTTTACTTTCTCATATACGGGTATATTGAGCAAGTATTGTTATAGCGAAAAAATTCGACCTCGAATTTTTGCGGAAATATACGTTTTAGGTGTTGCTGAATCCGAAAAAGTGGTTTTCGCAATGCCGTCTGTCTGTCTGTTACTGGCTCTAGAGCAGTGTTTCCCAACCTGGGTGCCGTGAAGTGTTCTGAAGGGTGCCGCAAAAAATGCATTGTTTTCACATTTTTAGCCTCATTTTGCATAGTCGACTTTCAAAATTGCAAACCAGCGTTAAGTCGACCGTCATTTCTTCGCAAAGGCACTTCGAAATGAAAGGAGATATGGAGAAGGGGGTTAGGGGTTCAACTTCACCACGATTATTACTGAGGGTGGATAGGGAGGGGTGCCGCCATATTCTGAAAAGTCACCTAAGGGTGCCGCGACTCTAAAAAGGTTGGGAAACACTAAACGGTAGAGCGAAAATCAATGAAATATCGTACTTTTATCATACTGATCAGAAGCAGGGGCGCGCCTACCCTGGGAGCAGTGGGTGCAATGCACCCGGGCGCCAACTTGCCGGGGCGCTTCTCGTCCAAGTATTTATATATATATAAATACTTAAGGAAAAGGAAAGGTAATAATAAAGGTAGCAACAAGGTGTTGGAGGAAGCCCAGTGGACACTTACCTAGAATGAAGAGCCGCTGGGGGTGCTGACACCTTGTTGCTACCTTTATATATATATATATATATATATAATAGGAATTCGACTTGTGAATGTTTCCTCCTTTGTCCGAGTGAAAAGGGAAAGTTAGAGATTCTAAAATGACACAAAATCTTCCAGACAAAATTTTTCCGATCCCTTGCGATACGCGGTTGCATGACTCAGGATCGCTAGAACACGCATCAGTGGCGACCGAAAATGGGTTCACCGTAGGAGTCGCCAACAGGTGGGGGTGCTCCTCTGCTAATTTCTATCCTGATCCTAGCGGGGAGCTCCAGCTGAGGCGGCAATCCTTTCGTAAAGTAACATCGACCTTTACCACAAATCTTTTCGTTGGAAGAATACCAGGTGCCTAACCTTTTTCTCCCACTTAACGAGTCTTGGAAATCCCAAATCTGTTTTGAATCGGCTTGGTATAGCTTTTCCAAAAACTAGCTTTCCTTACTCCTTCACGATCTCCCACCTATGTTAACGTTCATATTCGTTTCTAAATAGTACCAAATTCAAATACTGAAACAATTTCTCTAAATAATGAGAGAATTATTGACATCTACTCTTCATTGGATTTTAAAATATCTTAAAATGAAAATACGAATTTGGGACTTTGACGTAGGAATGCATAAATAACTGAAGTTCGTTATGGGATACATCGACAGAAATGCATTAGCTTGTCTCCACACTCTATCGATGAAAAAAGCCGTGTATGATCATACCACGAAATTTCGCTATAGCTTGACCGCGTAGAAAAGGTCCTACGCGGAAATTGCCGCGCATCCCCTCCGAGGAGGGGTATACCCATATTTCAGCTATAACTCCCTCCCTCGTGAACGTCCCTCGCGGTTGCCAGCTTTTGCTGTTTGATATTTTTCCGAAAAATTAAAATTTTCACAAGTGGAAAACAGACCTACGGCCCACATTTGAGGGAAACTGACAAAACTGAGCTGCTTACAAGGGACTCTCCGCTCGAGAGTGAGGGGAAGGGATAGCAGAGGTGGGAAGGTGTGGAGGTGGGGTAGGTAGCCTTAGCTCCGCCCACTGGTCGCCAAGAAGGTCGTTTTCTACGCGGTCAAGGTATAGTAGGGGGGCGCCACAGAGCTATCTTGCACCCGGGCGCGAAACACCCTAGGCGCGGCCCTGATCAGAAGCTATGAAGAAATGGTTGGCATTGCTTAATAATTAAGGGAAGTTTATTCTAAGTATTTTTAACATCAATTTGATGTTCTCAAAAACGGCTCTAACGATTTTGATCAAATTTCGTACAGTTACTTGAGTTTACGTCTTCAATAATACTACATAGTTCATATTTCTCAAAAAATGAATACGTTTTAGGTGTCGCTGAATCCGAAAAAGTGGTTTTCGCAATGAATATAAAGCAACTTTAACAATAATTTGATTTTCTCAAAATCGACTGGAACGATTTTTATAAAATTTCGTAACATTACTTGAGTATAGGTCTGCAATAATACTACACATTTCATTTTTCTTAATGAATGTATATAAGGCTAGTTTATTCTTGGGCAACATTAACAAAAATTGGATTTTCTAAAAACCGGCTCATACGACGCATTATTATATGAGAAAGTTTGTACAATGTATGTTGTACCGATTTTTTATCTTCGTAGGAAGGTTGCCAGAATTTATTTCATAAGAGCCGAGATATATTGCGTCTTTATTTTTGTAACAAAGTCGTTCACTCAACCATGCATGGTTAGGCTGAGGGTTTCTTCTACGAATATGCTATTGTCCAACTCATGGTCAACTCAATATAAAAACGAGTTTTTTCAAAATTGTTTAAAACGGAATAAATGATATCGAAAAAATCATGAATATACATTGTCAGCCCGAGGTATCATATTTTGACGCCCGGCCAATCGAATAAACAGCGTCCCCTTTTGCATATAAAAATTTCACAAACATACGTTAATTTTTGTTGAACTATACGCTTTGTTGTAATAAATACGAAGTTGCCACTTCGTTAATATGTGATTCACTTTGAATACAAAAGAGAAATTTGCAATAATGGATAGATATATAAAAGTCGTTTAAACTCTCTAACTATATTTACGCCTCGGGCGCGGGCTGGCCTTATGAATTTATTTTGATAGGTATTCATTTTTGTCAAATTTTGGCTTCCCCCTTCGAGAGGCGCCTGAGGCACGGCCCTGTGTATATATATATTTATATATATATATATCCCCCCTCTCCATCTAGTTCCCTTTCTCTCCCTCCCCTCCCCTCTCTCTCTCTCCCTCTCTATATGGTATCTCTATCCAACCACGCCATTGGCCCTTCCTAACAATCCCTTCTCGGCGCCTGCGCCAGGAGACACCTTTCTTCTCTCTCTCTCTCTCTCTCCCCCTCTCTCTCTCTCCTCTCACATCCATGCATCATCACTCTTTATTATTATTCTTCCTTCCTTCAAATGGACTCCTTTGGTCGCAATAGGCCCTCTTCTCCGCGAAAGTTCTTCGCCCGCCTTTACGAGGGCGAAGGGCCTGCCGACGGAGGCCATCTTCGGCCGCCCCGTGGTCCTCAGGGAGTGGTGCACCGTGCATCGTGGCCCTCGCCTCCGCTGCTCTTTCCCTCCTGGTGCACATTCCGTAAGGAATCCACTCTTTACGGTGAGTGTCGTCCTTTACATTTTTTCCCGCAAGACGATCATTTTAAAGCTTTTAAAAAACGCGACATTTATAACCAAGTTTTGATCCCGTGGTCCACGTGGTGCCGTTCGTGGAATGTCTATCTCATCGGAATCAAGTTTTGCTTTCTTCATTTCTCATCGCAAATTGTCTCAAATGACAAATTCATAACGCTGTGCAAAGTGTTACTGTCTGTAATCGTGAGCACCGAAGTAAGAAATCTCTTAAAACTGGCCTAAAAGTGCGTTTTATGTATGTCATTGTGGCACATTTCCGCATTAATAAAGTGATTTTTTTGGTGATTTGTTTCAAAATGCGTACTAAATGTGCGGACGATTGCGACAAGAAGGAGAATTCTATTAGGACGCAGGATTATCGCAAGATATCGATCGATTCATATAAAAATCTGATGTGGCCAATACATGACTTTCTTCATATTTGGGGTATAGATATTTAAATTATTATGAATAGCATTATAAGGCAAAATTATTATTTCGTATCGTAAAAGAATACAGTCGTCCTTATTGCCGTAAATTATATTTTGAATATGTTTAAAGAATTCACCGCTACATGGCGGTGGCGCTGTATACTGGAAATTACGAAAAAGTTAAATATCTCCGAAAATTTGTTTTAAACAAAACTTGGAAGAAATATTATTCTCTACAACTTTGGACCTCACGAAGACTACCAATAAAGACGTCTTTAAGGAGATATTTGACGGAAACCGAAACAAGTTAGGAAAGTCTACAACATATCACAAATGGGCGCGTTTCGTGCAATGGAGTATTAGAAAGAAATTATATACCTGTACGTAGGGGAAATAGCGTTTTAAAGTTCTTTTCTTCATCATAAATAATCCATTTTCTTCATATTTAAAAATATTGCATGCACACGTAAGTAAATTAAACGTTTGTTTGTGAGATTGTTTATGTTAGCAACAATAAAGAAATAACCAAGCAAGACATTTTCTAAGTTCAACTAGATTTAAGACGTTATCGTTTGATTTTCTCGATAACGGCTACTTCTCTGATATAAATGTGTAGAAAAGGAAATACTCTTCTTTATCAGTTCTACAACTTTTATTTGAAAAATATTTTTATATGAGCAATACTTTACGAGATATGACGAAAATTTAATTTTTTGTCATCAGTAAAGTGGTACCCCTGATTGGTGTACGAGAGTCATTTTTGCGATTTTCTTCTTATATTTGATTATAAGTCCTTAATATCAAATTTCATGAAAATCCGTTAGGTAGAAGCCGAGAACGAACATGCGGACGGACGGACCGACCGACGATAATAGGCGCTCACGCTGTAAGCGAAACGCGCCTAAAAACCGATTATTTATAAATAATTCCGAAACAATAACTGCTCTGGAAAATTGTTTGAAATAAAATATGGTGTTAATATGACAAGTACTTTTTGAGTTAGAGCGCCCACAATCACATACATCCACATAGACATCATTCCGAAAATAGTCTAAAGGTGTTCTAGGGACCTAAAACGTGTATTTCCGTTTCAATCTCGAAGTCGGTTTTTTTCGTGATCACAATACTTTCCCATACTACGTATGGAGAAAATAAAAATATCAACTGGAAAACTACAAACATAAAGAGACGAAAAAAGTTTTTGCATAAGTTGTTTATATTTGGCTCTACCGTATATTCAGGAAAGAGCAAAATACTCCGTTGGTAGTAGTAGTAGTCACGGGCGCCCACAGAAATTTTTCAGGGGGGGGAGGGCAAAATGCCTCCCATTAGCATTGGTTGCTCACCTCGTAGGGGCTACTTACACAAATATAACAAAAAACACGTTTTTAAATTGATTTTTTAAGAATGGCCTGCTTTTCGTTTTAGGGGAGTAGTATTGCACACCGCAGATAAAATGATTGGTTCTAAAATTCTCCATAAAGTATCACATCTAATCTTATTAGCAACGCGAGTTAGTTGCCGCGATAGATATCGAAAGATTCCAAATTACTCAGCGATGTAGGTTTTTTCGTTATAGATAAAAGTAGGGCTTGTGTCGACTAACTGGGACCACATTTTAAACTGACCGCGAAGCTGACTCCTCGACCTTCATTAACTCGGGTTAGACGCCCACACCTCGAGACCCATCCTCAAATCCGAGCTCAGGTGTCTTCACCCTCTCACCAGGGGGACACTAGCCGACCACGTCTTTTGCAATAAAATTTAACCTATTTTATGTTGTTAACTTAGTGCGATTGTGACTCAAGGAACATGTTCGGGTGAATTCGCTGATCAAGAGCGTCTTTTTAACGGAATTCTACGATATATAATAACATATTTACGCTCACATCTAATCTTGACGCCAAGGAATACCAACCTCTTAAGAGTTTTCGGACGGGATTGTAATGAAAGCAGACATTCGCGAGACGGTGCGGAGGGTGTAACGCTTTTATCTAGTTAATCGCATTTTTCTATGATCACCAACCAACCAACAAAAAATTGTCTATTATTATAAGTGACTAGCGTAATTTCCCGTGAAATATGACGGGTAGGTGTGAATTGAGTATTACGTTAGAATAAAATCCTATATATTATTACAGTAATGTCTGTTTGCACCATCATGATCTGCTGAACTACCGAATGGATTTTTTCAAAAAAGGCAGTTTCAGAAAGCTTATGCTTTGGCATTGACGCGAATGTCCATTTTTTTTACTTAACCCGTCTCAAAGGATTGTTTTTTACATTTTTAGTACCCGAAATTTTACATTTTTTGTGTATTATTTATGCGTCGCTAACATCAAACGCTGGTATTGTTGAGCTCTTGAGATTTGGTTGATTTGGTGGAAATAAATGATCGGCATTGATGCGAATGCCTTTTTCTCTAATTTAACCCGTTTCAAATGATTGTTTTAACATTTTAATTACCCCGAACTTTCAAATGTTTTGTTTGTTAACAACTAACTCAGATTCTGTTGAGCTCTGAGATTCTGCTGATTAACATGCTATGAATATCATTTATTATTAATTTAACTAATTGCTTTTTATTAATTAATTCTTTAAGATAACAATGCCACCCAAGAGAGAGAAGAAAGAATAAAAAAAGAAAAACGATTGGAAAAGATTAGAAGAGATCGCGAACGCAGAAAAAGGGAATCGAAAGAACAGAAATAAATGATCCTATGGTGAATACTTTAATCCAAGACGACTCCAAAACTTACTTAATGTGGACACTGTAGATTGTGAAGATCAGTCGGACGAACAGCTATACCCTATCGAGTTTTTGAACAGTTTATCACCATCCGGTTTACCACCGCATTAGACTACATCTGAAAATTAACACTATTGTAATGTTGATCAGAAATTTAAACTCCAGTAAAGGATTAGTTAACGGAACGCGAATGATCGTAAAAGGTTTGCACGAGCACTGTATAGCAGCGGAAGTTATTGGCAATGGAAAGACTATTATCATACCCAGGATTCAGTTATGTCCATCAGATCCTACCATTCCCTTCAAACTGTGTAGAAGACAATTTCCGATCAAAATCGCATTTGCTATGACAATCAATAAGGCTCAAGGACAGACGCTTAAACGTGTTGGAATATACCTAAAACTGCCGTTTTTTCCCATGGTCAGCTTTACGTAGCCTTTTCCCGAGTTTCGTCATTTAAGAACGTCGCTATTACCATTATTGAAGGACCTCAACAACTTATAGAGAATGATAAATTGATAACATCAAATATTGTATTTAAAGAAGTAATCTAAAAAATAACAAAAATATCTAAATAAAGTTTTGTTTCTTAAACATTTTGTCTCTCTTTATGTGCGAATTATTCGCACGGGTACAGCTAGTAAAAATAAATGACACCAAATTTTATGTACACGGCGAGCAGTTTCAAATTGAAAAGTTGAATAGTCAAGTGATTCCTGAAAGTTTGATCGAAAAATGTTGTAAAGCTTTTTAGTTATGAGCGGTTTCCCTTTTCTCCCATCTAACACCACATAACAACCAAGCGTTACACCCTCCGCATCGTCTCGCGAATGCCTGCTTTCATTACAATCCCGTCCGAAAACTCTTAAGAGGTTGGTATTCCTTGGCGTCAAGATTAGATGTGAGCGTAAATATGTTATTATATATCGTAGAATTCCGTTAAAAAGACGCTCTTGATCAGCGCATTCACCCGAAAATTTTGCTTGAGTCACAATCGTACTAAGTTAACAACATAAAATAGGTTAAATTTTATTGCAAAAGACGTGGTCGGCTAATGCCCCCCTGGTGAGAGGGTGAAGACACCTGAGCTCGGATTTGAGGATGGGACTCGAGGTGTGGGCGTCTAACCCGAGTTAATGACGGTCGAGGAGTCAGCTTCGCGGTCAGTTTAAAATGTGGTCCCAGTTAGTCGACATAAGCCTATAAGTAGATTGCCTACATTGGATCAGAACTATTCATTTTCCTTTATATTCAAAATATTCGTTTATTTGCTATTCGCAGTCACACAGTAGAAGTAAAACTCCCCCCCTCCTGGCTGTGTGCCTGCTTGCAGTACCGCCCTGATAAAGTTTCAAAGATTGATATCTCTGCTACTTCATATTCAAGCGTAGGGCACTTGGAATAATGCCGGAGAGCAAATAATTACTTTAACGTGTTCCGTCTTTTCTTATTCCGTTTTGCGAATGGGTTTCCTGGAAGCCTCTCAGCAAGTGCTCCGATTACTTGTTCCTTTACTATTGATTATACGTAACCCAAATGGCAACAAAAATGTCGGGAAAATTACATCCAGTCATCTGCATTCCTTATATTTCTTACAATCAACATTCGGAAATACACTTTCAACAGGTGTGGGAGTTTTAATGCACTCAAAACATCTACTTGCAGCCACACTTCAGCAGATTTTCGCCCAGCCGCAAATAAAACAAATATTTAAATATTTTTTGAAGACGCAGGGCCCGGTGCAGTCACACTGTTGACACCGCGATCTGTCAGCTCTGCTTGTGCCAGCGTAAACTTTAAAATCCCATAATATGTTTTAAAAATTTGGTAAACGTAGGGGGGTGGGAGGGGGGGGGGGGGGGCAAGTGCCCCCTCTTGCCCCTTACTGCGGGCGCCCATGGTAGTAGTGTAAAATTGTATGGTGCATCGACAGCCAGGGCCGGCTTCAGACGGTAAGCAAGAGAGGCAGCCGCCTACATTTACATTTACATTTACATAAATACCCTGCAAGCCGCTAAAAGCGTTTGGCAGGGCGCAGGGCGCACAGTCAAGAGGGCGGCGCACAGTGGTCTGGGGAACCCAAACTTTTGATCGGAAAATCGGGTTCCCCAGACCACTGTGCGGCGGCGCCAAGACCCTACCGGGAAATTCAACTCGTGTAGGATTCTGCATTTATGCTTATAAGCAGAGTCGCCTCAAGGAGGCGGCCGAAGAAGAGGGCGGCATACGACCGCTATTAACTTTTTATCTGCTGAACGGCCCACCGGCGCGCCAGTATGCCAGCAAATATGTGGGGCTATCTGCCGAACGGGCCACCGGTGGTACGCTTATTTACGACGCCGCTCACCTACGTCGTTTTTTCATAGAATCGAGATGGATAGATGAGACGAAAGACCAGACAACCCTCTTATCCTCCTCCTCTCCTAAAGCCGTTATTTTTAGATCACGTAACTACCATCGTGGGGTCTAACATGACCCAATTTTTCAAAATTGCAAAAAATTTAAAATTTTAATTTTTGGGTTTCAATTTTTGTTCATTCATTAGAACAGACACTCGAAAATGTGAGAAAGTTTCATTTATAGAAAAACGAATACAATTGTATACTGCAAAAAAAGAAAAACTGAAATAACTCAAAAGTGACTAAGAGTTTAGAATATTTTCTTTCAAACCCTGAAAATTCTTGTTTTTTTATGAAAATGAAAAATTTCCAATTTTTTTTTCAATTGTTGTTTGGTATGATATTTCATTGAAAATAAATGGAACTAGCAAAATGTTGGCAAGTCCGACAGTGGATACAAAGTCTTCCGTAAATTCTCTAGAGCAGATTCAGGCGTATTTTGAAGAATGTAGGTCAGGACTCGGATTGAACAACATTTTAACAGATACTCGAGAACTAGCAAGCGAATTAAAGATAAAACCGACTTTTACAGAAGAGACCAAAATTTTCCCAGGAAGAAAGAAAACCCATTTTGAATATGAGCATGTCGATTAAAGTTCGCAAGATCCTGAGAATAACTTCAGGATAATTTTTTTAAAATTCTGTATTGGACCAAACAATTGCTTCTATAAAGGAGAGGTTTGAATTACTTAAAAATCACAGTGAGTCTTTTAATTTCTTATATAAATTGTGAGAAATGAAGAAGATGGACAAAAAAACAATATTTAATCATTGCAAGAATTTACAAACTGTATTCTGTTGGTGAAGAAAGTGATATAGATGTTCAGGATATGACTGAAGGGTTAACTGTTTTGATAAAACAAGTAACCATAAAATTGTTACCAATAGATGTACTAAATTATATACATAAAAATCACTTCGCTGCTGTTTATCTTATTACATTTATAGTCTTATGGATTTTGTTAACCTTGCCTGTAACAGTAGCATATGCAGAAAGATCAGTTTCCAAGTTAAAAATCATAAAAAATTACCTACGTACAAAAATGACAGATGATCGTTTAAGTGGTTCATCAATAATGTCCACAGAGAGTGATATTATGGAATCCTTGAAATCTCTCACTAAATTTTTTGTTAATAAAGAGATTTTAAAATTACTTTTACTTTTATTTACGGTTAATGTAAATGGAACAACTTTCTTCAATAAACAACCCCTTCTAACAAAAAATTGTGGGATAACTGCATTACCCCACTTGGGAAGAGTAAGTTGTAAAATACCTTGGTAGAGGAAGTGCTAAGCACTTCACAACAGAGCACACACTGTGGTTTGACTACTCCACGTTCGGTAATGTACGCATTTGAAACCTAGCAGCGGCGTATCCAGGAGAGTGTTTTGGTGGGCATAACTTCCCCCTCGATTCAAAAACTTCCTTCACACTCGCGAATCACTAAAAAAAAAAGTATCAAGGGGTTAAGCTTCAAACCCCCCCCCCCCCCCCTCCCCCCCCCTCCCTGACAAATTCCTGGATACGCCACTGAAACCAAGGTCTAAAAACTGTTCTTTGTATTGACGTTTTGCCATTTTTGGGGTTATATTTAAGTTTCCTGTATAAAAATAATGTTAACACGTGTAACGTATAAATATTGTTCATTCACAAGACAAATATTACAAAAACGTATCCGAAACTTACGCACTGCCTGCCGTAAAGTCGAAAAGACAGTGGTACTGATAATTGCGTGACGATTCATCACTTTTTTTATACCATGACGACTAGCCAAATATGGATGCTACAATGTAGTCACTACAATATAGTGACTACATTTACAAAAAAATCTTTTTCCCACCCTTTCATTTATTTTCCCATACAGCCAAAAAAGAATTTAGGGCGACGACGGCAGTCTTCTTTGGGCGGCATATTCCTCTGTCTCCATAGACCCCATGGTTCAGGCTAATTTTCCCTCTCTCCGTAGTATAGGGTATGTACGGAAGCGTGGCAAGGGCGGCATTGGAAGGCAAATTTTTAAGACATGCCACTCCTTTTCAATGGAAGCCGCCACGTGGGTTTTCTTTGGCTGTTCGTTTATGATACTCGTCCTTTCCTAGCCTCCACTTGGGGATTTGCAATATGGCGGTTCTAAGTGAAATCATTGATTAACTTCCATAATCAGTATATCTGAAAGAATATACAGCAAATTATAATATAATCAGCATTACTGTTAAAATTACCTTACCTGTCTGACGATAAATCGGCCGCCCCCGGTGTTTGGCCGCCCGTGTGCGTCGCACACATCGTACATACATTGGACCTTGTGCCCAAGAATAAACTAGCCTTATTATTCATTCATCGAGAAAAATGAAATATGTAGTATCATTGCAGACGTATACTCAAGTAACTGTACGAAATTTGATCAAAATCGTTAGAGCCATTTTTGAGAAAATCAAATTATTGTTAAAGTTGCCTGGAATAAACAAGCTTTATATTCATTGTGAAAACCACTTTTTCGGATTCAGCGACACCTAAAACGTATATTTCCGTAAAAATCTCGAGGTCGAATTTTTTTGCGATTACAATACTTTTTAGGCGCGTTTCGCTTCCAGCGTGAGCGACTATTATCGTCGGTCTGTCCGTCCGTCCGCATGTTCGTTCTCGGCTTCTACCGAACGAATTTTCATGAAATTTGATATTAAGGACTTACAATAAAATATAATAAGAAAATCTCAAAAATGAATCACGTAAGCCAATCAGGGGTACCACTTTACTGGTGATAAAAAGATATACTTTCCGTCATATCTCGTAAAAAAATTGCTCATATCAAAATATTTTTCAAATAAAACTCGTAGAACTAATAAATTAGAGTATTTCTTTTTCTATGCATTTTTAACGTAGGAGTAGCCGTTATCCATAAAATCAAACAAGAAATTCTTAAATCGAGTTCTTAGAAAATTTCTTGCATGGTTACTTCTTCATTGTTGCTAACATAAACAATCTCACAAACAAACGTTTAATATATTCACGTGTGCATGCACTATTTTTAAATAGGAAGAAAATGGATTATTAATGATGAGGAAAAGAACTTTAAAACGCTATTTCCCTTACGTACAGGTATATAATTTCTTTCTAATACTCCATTGCACGAATCGCGCCCATTTGTGATAAGTTGTACACTAGGGTGACCATATGTCCCGTTTTTAATGGGATCGTCTCGTTATTTATTTAGTTGTCCCGTTGTCCCGATAAAGTTAAAACGGGACGCCAATTGTCCCGTTTTTTGCGGAAGTGCCAATTCATATACAAAGTTACACACAAAATTAAGCCTAAAAACGAATTCTGAATGTAGTAGCTTTTTCATTTATTTTATGTTGGCATCGCAACAGAATATATTCATTTTCGTAGGTTGGTAACTCAGAACAGCAGCTAGTTCAGTTTGGTTTTTGTTTGTGCGGACACATGGTTTTGGACGAACCTGAACGGTTATACATGTGCTGTTGGATTCAGAAAAGTAAATAAAACCCGAGAATAAGGGCACCGAAGGATGTAGGGGCGCTACCCTGCTAATTGCCATTCGTCCTCCATTCGGTCCTTGCATTCATTTCATATCAATTTATTGATATAGAGAAGATAATTTTTAGAATAACATGTGAAAGATTTATTTCACAATAAAGAGGTCCGCCGGAGGGCAGGGCGGGCGAAGACCTAAACCTAAGCCGTAGCAATGGATAAACAATCGAAGTTTTGTTTTCTTTCAAAAACCGTATCTGACAGTGTTAGTAAATCTAAAGAAATACGCAAAATCCGATGGGAATCTTCGAATGATGCATTGTGGACTTTTAATCCCATATGTAGCGAGTTTCATGTTTCCTATGCGCAAATATGATACAGGTTATACAATAACCCTATAACTGCTAGCCGACCGATCTGTCGGCCCACGCTGCATCTAAGACAACTGTCACCGGCAGATCTATCGATTAAGCTTCTTAATAAAGATCAGATGGGTTGGTCAACCAGTTTTACCTTATCTATGATGCTTGTACTTTTGAATCAAAATGAAATCATTAAGGAAAGCTTGACTTGCGATTTTTTTCGACTTTAACAATAAGATCCTAGTCTGTATTTAGCTTGTCGGGTGTATTGGAGTGCACATTGAAGCGGTGATTTATAGTTCCTTTTTTGCGATTGATCTGTAATGTTGGGATAAAAAAATCAGTCTTATCATCTATCATATTAGGTATTGTAAAACTTTATTTTTCATAAAATTTATGATAAGTTCCTCTAAGAAAATAATAGTAGTTGGAATATATTGACTACACAAACCGAAATGCTCATTATGGTTTCGGATTAATGTTGAGTTGATGTTAAAAATTTGTGGTTTCCTTTTTGTTGCAGATTTTAGAAGTTTTACTTTAAAACCCAGCATTTATCATTGTTAGCATCAATGGACAAGAAAAATAAATTGTCCGGTTTTAAAATAAGAAAATAAAATCTGTGGAAGAGTTAGAAATAGAAAAACAGAAAGGCGGATCATTATCCTGAAAATATGAATTTCTTCCCTTATTTGGGAAAAAAATGGGGTTGGGGGGGCTTCCAAATGACTTTGCATCGGGGCGCCAATGTAACTAGAGCCGGCCCTGCGTACAGCTGTCTATGACTGAACACTGACTGGTAAATGTACACCAGATATACGAGCTTATTTAGCTTAATAAACATTATAATGTAGAATATAGTGATTTTACTTACAAAAAATGTAAGATTCCAGTATTCAATAGAGGAAAGAAGATTCTATTACTTTCATCAATCGTTATAAAAGTTAGTGATGTGCGCGAATGAACACTGGAGTCGCGAGAATCGACTCCACGCCATGGAGTCGCTTCGCGTGCGGGGAGTCGACTCTCTGATGACGTCACCGGGAAAGAGTAGCAAAATCGTCTCTCGCGCGCTTCGTTGAAGAGACAAGTTTTCGTTATGGTGCGGATTTTATTTTGAACCTAATTTTAAATTGCCGAAGATTATGAAGCGGCTTGTTGAAAAAAATCAGCAACATACGGCGAGGGTAGATTCTACTGTTGAAGTCCAGCGATATCTGGGCGAACCTTAGGAAGCGAGGTCACAGAACCCTCTTACCTATTGGCGGCAAAAGGAGACAAAGATCCCGACGCTTGCTAAACTAGCAAGGAAATATTTGTGCAACCCCGCAACATCAGTACCAAGCGAAAGACTGTTTTCTAAATCAGGACAAATACTGTCGAAACAGCGAGCACGGCTAAAAGGTGAAGCAGTAAACATGATCATATTTTAAAATAAAAACTGGATATAATATTGCCTTTGTAATTACAAATCCTTTATTGTTCTTTAGTTTCTAGTTTTTAAATTCGTATGTTAGTATTATTAGTACTAATTTCGTAGAACTGACAAGTATTTAAAATGAAATACTGTATTTTCCCATATTAGGTACTCTGTTACAAAATAAAGTCTTCGTTGCAATGTTTCGTGCTTCTCTGATCTTTCCCATCATTAGATTATGCCACCTTTCGAAAACCCGCGCCGTGGAATCAGTAGATACCACAGATACGACCTATGTTTCTTATAAACTAGTGTAATGCCCGTTGAAATATCAACGGAAGAATTATAGATAGATTGATTATTAATATTTGCATTTAAAATAATTATTAGCACACTTTTACATATTAAATATTTCGATATTTCGTCATATATTACATTTCTAGTGAATATTCTGTTGTCGTTAAGTAAATGCATTTGATTTTTATTTTCGGCTATAAAATTCTGATCTTCTTCTCCCACCTTGTTCTCCTCAATGCTGCATATAAATGTCGGTGTGCAAAGACCGGGAAATAATTATATATATACATATATAACGTAGGGAAAATAATTAACTTTCGTTCACTTAACATTTTGATTGTTTTAAAATTGTACTCTGTACTTACGAAGAAAGACAGCTTACTCGAATCCTCAATAATGTTCTCCGTCGTTATGTATTAAATATTTAAAATAAAACTCTTTAAAATATTTAAATTAAAAACTAATTAATCAATCAGCGGAATAATTTATTTGAATACTATCTGAACAAAAACAAATCAATTTATTTCAACATTGTAAACTGTTCCCTTGACGGTTGAATGGATTGTTTTTTTTTTATTCCATTTCTCTTATACATCCTTTTAAACAAAAATTTACAGCAGATATAATAACAGAGAATATGGAATATAGGTACCCCAGAGGAATCCTGTTTTGGGGTTACCATCACATGCATAAAACAAATTTTCGGCAAATGACATACTTCATTGTACATAATAAATTAAAATCAAGATTAGGCACAAAAAACCAAAAACAACAAAAGTGTGTTCATACATATTTAAACAACAGTTTTCATTAATCCTTCAACATCGGGAGTAGAAAATAACCAAATTTTACATTATTTAAGAATTTACCCAACGGATTCAGAGTAGCCAAATCAGATGGAATAGAGGAAAATAACTTAGGTGCCATGTATATAAAAGATTGTTTAAAAGTAGTATTATTAGGTTTAGGAATTTTTATTCCATAATTAAATCGTAGTTTACTGGCATATTCATTTGGTTGTTGTCTATTACCTCCCCGATTATAGAACGTTCTCAGTACCTTATATACATAAAGATGTCTTAAGGGAAGAATCTGCAGTTTTTGAAATAATGGGAAGGAGTGTTCAGTTTTACGTACACGTGATATCACCCTTACCACTTTTTTTTGAGCAATTACAATAGGCTTAATGTTTGTAAAGTACGTCCCACCCCAACAAGTTATTCCATACTGAAGTTTTGAATTGACCAAGGAAAAATAGACAGCTCGCATCACTGAGAAAGGACAAATAGATCGTAAGAGGTAGAATTTCCTTAACACCGAAATCAGTTCCATCTGCAATTTGTTGATATGGAGTTTCCAGTTACAATTCTGATCAATTAGTATTCCAAGATACTTGATGCTACTGACTTACTCAATTTTTATACAGTTGTTACATGTTGTAGCCTGTTTATTTATACATAAGGAACATTTGTAATAGACATCATTTTGCACTTCAGAGGAACTTTTCAAGCTAAATGTAACATATTTTGTCTTCGCACTTAATGCCATACTATTTGCACAAAACCAGTACTTTAACCTGTCTAGGTCACTTTGCATCTTAAATTGTAAGTACTCATTATTAGTTATAGAGTAGCATAACGCTGTGTCATCAGCAAATGAGGTCAGATTACCATTAAACATAACATTACATAAAGTATTTACATATATTAGAAATAATATGGGGCCCAAGACTGAGCCCTGGGGAATACCATACATAAGTGGTACATTTTGACTAAAGCTATTATTAATCCTTACACACTGAGTTCTACCAGTGAGATAACTTCTAAACCAATCATTTGAAACTCCTCTAATGCCAGATTGCATTAGTCTTCTTAACAATATAGTGTGGTCCACCGAATCAAAAGCTTTAGTTATATCTATGAACAGGCCTGCTACTTTGCTCTGGGAATTGATTCCTTCATAAATCGAGGAGCAGAACTGTATAAGAGCATCTTCAGTACTTTTCCCCTTAAGAAAACCAAATTGGCGTTTACTGAAGAAAGATTGGCTGTTAAGGAATTTTAGTAAGCGAGTTTTTTTGATTTTTTCTAGTATTTTTGAGAAAATAGGCAGTAGAGATATAGGTCGGTAATTACTAACGTCTAACTTATCGCCTTTTTTAAAAATTGGTATAACAACAGCGTTTTTTAATTTATCTGGAAATTCACCAGTTTGCATGCTCATATTCACTATATAAGCAAATACAGATGCAATATTTTCATTTACAGCTTTACCTTTGCAGAAATATCATCAGCGCCAGTCGATTTTTTGGACTCTAATCCTTTTATAATATTACTGACTTCCTCTGAGTCTGTGGGAACCATAAATATTGAGCGCTCTTTTATGTTTGTGGGAAACAATCCCTCATACCAAACACACGCTTCAAAATATATTATAGTAGATAGATTTAAAAAATGTAGTTATCACTATCGACCATTAAAAGAGTTTTATTGGGTGCAGCTTAAGAGTCCTCCTGTTTGGGAACAAATTCAGGATACACTGAAATACATGGCTGATGTCGACATAAACATGACGGAAATAATAGACGAAGATGAGTTTTCCGATTAATACCACCATGTCAGGAACATCGGTAAAAACAAAATTGCCGAATGGAACACGAATTTAACTGAAACTCTGGAACGATGGTTCGGAATTTTCAAGTTCGTGCAAGGTGAAGGAAAATCGTTAACAAATATTAAAATGATTTTGGAATTTGCTTTAGCCATACTCGGAACCAGTGGAGCTATAGAAAGTGTTTTCTATTACAAATTCTTTGTGGACAGATGAAAAGAATCGTTCCCTCGTTGAAAACATCAAAGCAATGATAGTGACAAAAACTCATTTTCGGGAACTTTCGTGCAACGACTTTTACAATTTGCTTTTAAACAATGCCCAAATTACTGCAAGAAATATCTTCGACCGCAAAGTACAAAATGTCTCAGGAAGAGCATGAATCATAAACACTCATACCAGCTTCAGAATCGACTTCTTCAATATCAACTGCAAATTAATTGCAAACAAAGGTAAATAAACCGAATTAAATATTTAATAAATAAATTAATTTGTTCATCCACCAATATTTTAGAATTATTACGCTAAATTTATATTTTGCCCAACTTGGAACAATGCTTTTGAACGACTCTTTTCATTGAATTAAAATTTACGTTGGCTCTTTTTTTTAATTTATAAAATACGATCTCCATATTGCATAACAAAGTAACGATATAACATCAATGTGTCGGAAATGAGAGAATGAATTTTTTCCCAATATTTCATATTTCATTTTACTTCTTTAGAAGAAGTCCAGAAAAACTCGCTGACCCGAAGAAATTATACCCTGACATCGGATTGAGATCCATAGGGCCTAGGTCCGGTGTCTGCAGTTCAAGCGATATTGTTGATAATCCTACTTATATTCGTATTTGCTAATAATCTAATATAATTGATTGTGTTCAACAAGTTCATTTAATTCTTTTTACTCCACACATCATTATCTAAATTTTCTTGTTAGTGAGTTTGTATTTCCTGTCTACGTACATAAATGTTCAAATTCTTGTATTGATCGAAATAAACCAAGCTTCCGTTTTAAAATGTCAAACGAAAATTTTGTCCTGTTTTGTCCCGTTTTTTCTTGAGAATTACAGAAAATGTCCCGTTTTAGCCTCGTGAAAATATCGTCATCCTATTGTACACATTCCTAACTTGTTACTTTATCATATACGAAGTATATTGGGAAAATACATATTGTTATCGCGAAAGAATTCGACTTCGAGATTTTTACGGAAATATACGTTTTAGGTGTCGCTGAATCCGAAAAAGTGCTTTTCGCAATGCCGTCTGTCTGTCTGTCTGTTACTGGCTCTAGAGCCTAAACGGTAGAGCGAAAATGAGTGAAATCTCGTCCTTAGGCATTTTATCATACTGAGCAGGCTATGAAAAAATGGTTGACATTGCTCGATAATTAAGGAACGTTTATTCTACGCATTTTTACCGGTTAACCGGAAATCGATGTTTATTTGAAACCCGATTCGGTTTTGGCAAAATATCTCCGTTAACACATCATTATTGTATATACAATTCGATACAAAGTTTATAGAGAATGTAATTTCCTACAACTTTCATTTGAGAGAATTTTCCATGGCCGTTATTGCTTAGGAATTATTTATAAATAATAGGTTTTTCCGATTTCCGTCAAATATCTTCTTAAAAATGTCGTAATTGGTAATCTTCGTAAGGACCAAAGTTGTAGGGAATAATATTTGTTCTAACTTTTGTTTGAAACAAATTTTCGTAGAACCATCGATTTCGGAGATATTTTGCTTATTCCTAAATTTCCATGGAACAGGTCTGTTATTAGTCTTCCAAGAAAAAAATACATCGTCGCTATTAGAAACGTGTTGTTATTCAATGTTATATCCTCTTGACTGTTGCGCCGCAAATTGAGAGGATATATTGACGAGCCTTCGGCTCGCATTGTTTTAATGGGTAGTCGTCTCCGGGTGCTACCGCGCCCTTCGCCACCCTTTGCCTCGCCCGGAACCAAAGAAACCCTCCACGTTTCCGGAGATTGAGTTTATAAATGCAGAGACCGGCCAATCAGTCATGGGTTAGCAACAGTCAAACGAGATATAATAAATGTAATATTGTTGTTGTTTTAATTGTTAAATCATTTAAAATGGCGCATCTTGGACGACTAATAACAGACCTAAAGGCCACCGCACACCGGGCGCTATACTATGAAGATATAATATAAAGATATATCGCTAACTTTTGTGCAACATGTAATTCAATGTAATATAGCGCGCTATAAGCTATAAAACCCCGCTATATAGCACGCGTTGTGGTCTGGGTTATTTTAACAAAATATAGCAGAAATGGCGCATGCGCAGAATGCACGGGCAACCACGTGTACAGTGCTCCTAGCGTCATATAGTTGAAGTCTTTACTTGAGCAAGTGTCGTGCTGCTTGTTTTATTCTTATACAGTGTTTGACATGGAAAAATTAATTGAAGAGGTGAAATTACATCCCTGCTTGTGGCAGACAAGTAGCAGTGACTACAAGGAGTTTAATAGGAAGAACAGGAGTTGGGTTGGTGTGTTGCAGAAAAACGACGAAAGCCAGGAACCACAAGACGATTTAGATTTGTATTAATTTCATGAATCCACTTCCTTTTCTTTGGCTTTAAAGCCAATGTTAACAACAGCAATGTCTCGGCGTTTATTCTCTTGGTTTCCCGGGAAAAAATAAAACATATTATAGTATCTGGTGTGCGCATATTTATATCTTATCGCTAGCTATAACATCGCAAAAAAATATAGCGCTATATAGTATAGCGCCCGGTGTGTCGTGGCCTTAAGCCATTTCCAGTATACAGCGCCAACATCTACCTGTGAATTCTGTAAACATATTCAAAATATAATTTACGGCAATAAGAACGTCTGTATTCTTTTACGGCACGATATAATAATTTTGCCTTATAATGCTATTCGTAATAAATTAAATATATATACCCCAAATATGGAGAAAGTCATGTGTAGGGCACATCAGATTTTTACTTTCTCATATACGAAGTATATTGAAAAAATCGGTACAACATACATTGTGCAAACTTTCTCATATACTAATCCGTCGTTAATTATCTTTAGAAAATGAAAATCGTACAAGCCGGCTTTTAGAAAATCCAGTTTTTGTTAAACTTGCCCAAGAATAAACTAGCCTTATATACATTCATTGAGAAAAATGAAATATGTTGTATGATGCAGACGTGTACTCAAGTAACTGTACGAAATTTGATCAAAATCGTTAGAGCAGTTTTTAGAAAATCATATTGCTGTTAAAAATGCGTAGAATAAACTTCCCTTAATTATTGAGCAATGTCAACCATTTCTTCATAACTTCTCCTCACAATCAGTATGATAAAATGCCTAAGTACGAGATTTCACTCGTTTTCGCTCTACCGTTTAGGCTCTAGAGTAGTAGTTCCCAACTTTTTTCGGTCCTCACGTACCCTTTTTAATTGTTTTAGAGGGTGTAAATTTTACTATTTACCATGTATACTTATACAGGAAAATAGATAAAAGAATTTTCACATGGAAATTTTTCGATTTCCTCTTGCAAAAATAAGGCAAGTAATGGTTGACAAATGTTACCAATAAATTCAGTTTATGAATTTAAACTCCTATATTTCAAAAACTGTATTATCGTTAATATTAAGTGTATCTTAAGGGTAAGTGAATTCGAACTGTATTGTATTTTTTGATTGAACCTTTATAGATTACTTGAAAATTAAAATATGCAATGATCGCTAATTTTTTTCTCGTATTGTATTGACATATTAGTTACATAACTTTAAATCCAACAAGATATACTTCATATTTCGATTATCTTTATAGGTATCAACAATGGGCTGATGGTGCTCAAAACGCAAATTTGAATGTGGAAAAAATGACGACTGCTTACCCCTGTGCCCGTTATTTCAATAAAAATCAGTTTAGACTGTTTAGAACTATAACGTGTTTTAAAAAGCAAAAAACAAATCCAAATACCTGAAAGAAAAATAATATTGAATTTAATAAGTTTTGGTGAGGAACAGAGGTAGTAAACAGAGGCTTAGCGATTTTCAAAGACATCGTGTAAACTCTTTTGAGTTTTTGAAAATGTAAATTTTTCTACTTATCAAATATCTCACGTAACCCTTATTTGGCTTCACGTACCCCTTGGCGGTACATGTACCCCAGGTTGGGAACCCCTGCTCTAGAGACAGTAACAGACAGACAGGCATTGCGAAAAGCACTTTTTCGGATTCAGCGACACCTAAAACGCGTATTTCCATAAAATATCTCGAGGTCGAATTTTTTCGCGATAACAATATGTATTTATTCAATATACTTCGTATATGAGAAAGTAAAAAGTATTGTAATCCCCAAAAAATTCGACCTCGAGATTTTTACGGAAATATGTTTTATGTGTCGCTGAATCGGAAGAAGTGGTTTTCGCAATGAATATAAACCTAGTTTATTCTAGGCAACTTTAACAACACAGTGAAATCTCGTTACAACGTACTTCACAATTACGTATATTTCAAATTAACGTACTTTTTTTTAATCCCCGTAAAATTTCCCGTATAAATACTGTATAAATATTTCAAAATAACGTACTTCAACTTAACGTAATCTTCAATACTACGTATGAAATTCAGAGGTTCCGAAAAAAGATTTTTGTAGTTTTAACATATGCTTTCATCCGTAAAGGACTCAACTATAACAAATTCCTGCTCATTCATGGCGTTTACAACAATTTTGAAGGAATCATTTGTCTTTAGTACGAAAAGATCTGCGGAATTCCGCCAAAATCCCAGTGTGTGTGTGTTTCCAGGCCTACACGCATGTCTCCTTCTGTCACTATTTGTGAGGAGTGATCGGATCAAACCCAATATTTTCCTTATTTTTAATCTATCCCAATATCTCCCTTATCCGTGAGATCTACAGAAAAATAGCCTGAGGTTTGGGTGTACCATCAGTCGTGTTGGTATCAGTGGGAAAATTAATGTTTTCATGTTCGACTATAGAAGAACAGAATTTCGGAAGTTGATATCCATAAATATTACTTTTTGATAATATTTACTGGAATTTTTAACAAAACATATGAATATTTTAATTAGAGTTACTTGAGTTTACTTCTTCAATAATACTACATGGTTCACATTTCTCAAAAAATGAATATAAGGTTAGTTTATCCTAGGCAACTTTAACAATAATCTGATTTTCTCAAAAACGGCTATAACGATTTTGATAAAATTTCTTACCGTTACTTGAGTATACGTTTGCAATATTACTACATATTTCAATTTTCTCAATGAATGAATATAAGGTTAGTTTATTCTTGGGCAACATTAACAAAAATTGGATTTTCTAAAAACCGGTGTAGGAGGTAGGGTGGACTCTACCGGCATATTGTACTCTTAGAGTCCACGGTACCTGCAGGCAGGGTGGACTCTAGAGTCCACCGAGCCTAAACAATACGCCAGGTAAAACGTACTCTGCCAGGTAAGATGGACTCTATCACTTTAAATCAGTATTTTCACATAGCTTTACATAAATATTTTGAAGAGTGTGTTTGTTCCGTATAAAGTCATACTTCGCGATAACCTACAGTTTTGCATAAACTATCCTGCTGCTTAAACTACTCGAATGCGCTATTTTTCACACCGAAATATGCTGGGTGAAAGGATGAAATAATTATTTTTGTTTTCCACTTGAATATCATGTGAATGCCTCGAATTCACAGTGCAGGACTTTTTATTAGCTTTTTTGAAGGTGACAGAATTAAGAATTAAGCTATCTACGCGAAGTGTATACCATCCTACGAAGAAATGAGTACAGTTTTTTATCCATGTGAAAGGACTTCGCATTTAATTCTACGTCGCTCGAAAATTCTTTAATTTCGGAGTTGCGAAATGAAAATTGATTTTCGCATATACATATCTTATTTGAAACGGAATTATTTCACGGAATCGAACTTGGGATACTTTCTCGAAAATTTAGATTTTTCCCGACCCTGGTGGAAATTTGGGAGAAAGTAGCAGTTGGAAAATCTATCCGTTATATCCGAAGTCCGTTCTATGGAGGTCCGATATACAGATGGTTCACTGTACATTCATTCTCTTTGTAGAAAAATATACTCAACTATTTAAGTTTAAGATATATTTGTTTCACTTTGTAAATTTCGGTATGATAACATAATTTTGAAGTTTCTTTATTCCCTTCATTTCTTGCTAATGAGATTGTAAACATTCTCGAAGAGTTAGATGATCGAAATGATGAAGTTATTACAAGTTCTCATAGTGTGGACATTTTTGTTGCTCCTTCTGAAGCAAGAAGTGATACCGATGAAGATAGTGCTGAGGAAGATGAGGGTGGGACCATTGCTAACCTAACAGGCCGGCAGCTTAGGTCAGAAACCCATTTTGCTCTGAGAAAAAATGATGCAGATATCCACATAGGCGATGGGGAAACAGACGAGTTGGTTCAAGCAGAACCAAAATATCCGCAAGGGATGAGGCACAAAGCAAAGAAAACTTACAGAGCCAGGATATATTCCGATTTACCCTTACAATCAGAACTGAAAGAAAAATTATCTTTAAAAGGTGATTCAATCTTCTATTATCCTAATCATGTTAACAGACCTCTGACCCCCCTTGAATGTTTCGAGTTTTTCTTCGATGATGATTTAGTGCATCATACTCGTATAGTGAAGCAGAGTGTTATTTATTCTGTTCAAAAGGGTAAAAATAACTTTACACTCTCTCCTGAAGAACTTAAATCCTTCATTGGAATACTCATTCTCAGTGGATATGCAGCAGTGCCACGTCGGCGTATGTACTGGGAAGAAATCTATGACACAAGAAATGTAGCAGCTGTTCAAGCGATGAGAAGAAACAGGTTTGAAGAAGTAATGAGATATACACATCTCAATGACAACAGCAGTCTTGACAAAACAGACAAGTTATCGAAAGTCAGGCCTTATTTAAATAAACTAAAAAAACGTTTCTTTGAATATGCTGTATGGGAAAAGGAATCCAGCATTGATTGATTACTACGGTCGCCATGGTCTAAAGCAGGGGTCGCCAAAGGTACCGACCCCCTGTGGTCGGTACCGACTCTCAGGGGGTCGATGAGAGTTAAAGGGTCGTTATGGGGTCGGTGAGAAATAAATTGGTCTTTAGGAGGTTTTTTAGAAATTTTAATATTCAATAGAAAATAACAGAATCTAAAATTTCGCCAATAATTGTGGTTAAAAAACATATTTCTTGCTTTTTCTTTGATATATTTCAATTAAGAATTATCTCGGATGACCGTTGAAAACAGTTAAGACACGTGAAGTTGTTTGTCGAAACATAAGTTTACTAAAGTTTTGTATAACAGATTTTTTGATTAATTACATTTTATGATAAAACGTAACTCAAATTCTAATAACAAGTTTTACGTTTGTACGTATGTGCAAAATTAACTCAACCTTAAAGATTTTTAGGATTTAAGTTTTGACATTAATTCATATTCCGTGCGAAATATGAAAGTATGAAATCGTAAAGGTCATGGAAACCGATTACATTGAAAAGATAGGAAGTGTCCAAAGCCTGCCACTACACAGCAACAATATGCATGCACCAACACTGTCATTGGCAGTTAGGATGGAGTTCTCCCGAGACAGACGTGTCAGTAACGGTTTACTCTACCAGTTTGTTATAGTTGATTGATACAGTGTGATTTTCATGCTTGATCGTCGGCCTAATAGGCGTTGGACGCACTGACGCAGGTGCGGTAACAATAAAGTTCAATTTCTTTCATACTTGTTGTATTCTGTACTGTCAAGCCTACTGTTCGCAGTAACGGCAAAGTACCGAACACTAAAAGTATTTTTGTTATTATGGTAAAAGTATTTTTATTATTTTCAGATATCGTATTCTTATTAAACATAACGTCTACATTTTACCCTAATGGCAACTGCAAAGATAAATGTCGACAATATTCACTGGAATACTTAAAATTTGGTTTCATTCCTTCCATAAGCAATGAAACGCAACCAATGTGTCTCATGTGTGAGAGAGTATTCGCCAACGACGCCATGAAGCCATCGAAAATGAAAGAACATCTAGAAAAAATGCATACAGAAAAGAAGGATAAAAAACCTTGACTACTTTAAGAAGCTCAAAGAAAAACTAAAGAATCGTACAAAACTAACTTCCTTCTTTAAATCTCCTGCTCAAGCTGATGTTGAAAGTGGATTAAAAGCTTCTTATAATATATCGATGCTCATTGCAAAAGCAGGAAAATCTCATTCAATTGGCGAAGAAATCATTATTCCAGCTACAAAGGAAGTCATAGAGACGATAATGCAAAAAGACTCCAGTGCTATTCTTAAGTCTTTACCACTAAGTTATAATACAGTGAAAAGGCAAATAGCGAGTTATCTGAAAACATTGAAGAAACCGTTACCAATGAACTTAAACAATGCAAATTTTCAATTCAACTCGATGAATCAATTCTTGGAAGTAAAAATGTTCTTATGGCTTACGTAAGATATTTCAGCCAGCCAAAAAAGTGTTTTATAGATGAATTTCTTTTTGCAAAATATCTTAAAACAGACTCAAAAGGGGAGACTATACTACGCTGTTTAGAAGAATACATGGAAAAACATAATATTCCAATGGAAAATATTTGTGCAGTTGCTACCGATGGAGCACCTGCCATGACAGGTCGGTATCGAGGATTTGCTTCCCTTCTGAAACAAAAAATTCCTAATATACGCACTATTCATTGTTTCATTCATAGACAACATCTTGTGGCAAAACAATTGAGTCCTGAATTGCATAATTCCTTAACAGTATGTGTAAAAGCAATTAATAAAATCAAAGCAAATCCATTACATTCACGTTTGTTTGCCAGGTTATGCGAAGAAAATGACGAGACAGCTAATCAACTACTATTGCACACTGAAGTCAGGTGGCTCTCAAGGGGTCACTGTCTTCAAAGACTTGTAGATTTGTACAGATCAACCATAGAGTTTTTGAAAGATATGGATCATTCTCTGTGTGGTGAGCTGCAGAAGTGTAAAGTTCATTTGTTTTATTTGGCTGACCTATATTCATAATTTAATGAGTCCCAAAATCGTTTGCAAGGTAAAGATGTCAGTCTCATTCAAGCTCGAACAGTCTTGCTTGGTTTTCAAAATAAACTTGAGCTATTTAAATCGTCCTTATCAATGAGAGACTTCAAATATTTTGCAAATCTTCAACAATTGGAAAATGAAGAAAATGAAAGTATTACTGAAGATGTTTTGGATATTTGTTAATCATCTTAAAGAGCTAATCCATGATTTCAGCATTAGATTTGCAGACCTGCAAAATATGCAAATTCCTGATTGGATTGTATCTCCTTTTGACTCCTATTTAAACCAAAACAGCATAGAAAACCAAGAAATTTTTGATGAACTTATAGACATGTCTGTTGATCTCAAAGCAAAAGCATTGTTCAAAAATAAGACTACAGAATTATTTTGGGGAAATGAAATAATTAATACTAGATATCCTAAAATTTGTGCAACAGTACTACCTTTTATTTTAGCATTCCCCACTTCATATATGGTTGAAGCTGGATTTAGCCATGCTAACGCACTTATAATTAAGCAGCGAAACATGTTGAACTTGGAAGAAAGAGGAGACTTAAGATTAAAGCTTACAAATCATGAGCCCAATGTAAATGGTCTAGTAAAAAAACACCAAGCCCACCCTTCACATTAAAAATAAATTTTAGTTCAGTATAAAAATGTCATGTTGCTTGATTAATTGTAAATGTTTTTTAAAATACAGTTTATTATACACTACGTAATTATTACTATTCAAAAACCTTTCATAAATAGATTTAAAAAGTATTTAATATCAAAATTTTCACTGGGGGTCTCCGGATTTTTATGACATCATCAAAGGGGTCGTTGAGATAAAAAGTTTGGCAACCCCTGGTCTAAAGCAATTCATAAGGGGGAAGCCCATATGCTTTGGCTATAAGGCTTGGTGCCATAACTTCAGGTTGGGCTATTTAGTGAATTTTGATATCTATCAAAGTGCAAACGGATCTGTCAATGCGTACAGGTCTGAATTTGGATTAGGGGCAAGTATATTATTGATGTTCACCGATGAAATCCCTCGTGGAAGTGATGGCAATGTGATCCCCCAACATATTTTTGCAGACAATTACTGTACTTCTCTCAATGTCATCGACAAGTTTACACATTTGGGAATTGGACTGACTGGAACTATTCGATCAAACAGAATTGAAAAATGTCCTCTCATGGATGTATCAATTATGAAGCGAACTGTTCGAGGGACACATGATGTATGGTCTAGTGGAGTCAATACTGTTGTTTGCAGATGGAATGATAATTCAGTAGTAACTGTAGCATCAAATTGCCTATCAGTTGCTCCTACCACTCAAACACAAAGATATTCTTCTGGAGAGAAAAGGAAAATTACGATAAGCCAACCCCAAATAATAAAGGCTTATAACACAAATATGGGAGGAACGGACCGTATGGACCAAAATGTTGGATGTTATAGAACCAACATTCGCTCAAAAAAGTGGTGGTGGCGGATTTTTATTTGGGGCATTGATGTTGCTATCCAAAACGCTTATTTGATTTACAGGCAGTTCCTGAAAAGCACAGGAAAAGAAGAGATAGATTTACTGAGATTTCGTCGAATTGTCTGTCAGACTCTCTTGTCAAAATATGGAAAAGCAAGGGCAAGACCAGGAAGGATGGTGACTCCAGTTTCCAGCAGGGTTTCTTCTGATGTGCGATTTGATGAAAGAGGTCACATTCCTATTGCACAAGGAAAGAGATTACGATGTGCTCTATGCAAGTCACACACAAACAGAAGATGTGCTAATGTAAGTGTGATGTGTCTTGACATGATAAGGGCTTTGTTCAGTTCCATGAAAAAAAATAACAATTTTGTTTAACGACTGAAATAGAGCGCAACGAGTATCTGACTTCGTAAAAATTACATATACTTTACAATTATTATATTTTAATTGTTTGTAAAATAGTAACCGTTTTCTACCAATCGTTATAATAAAAAGCAATTCTCTGTCTATAACGCTAACTTTTCTGTCTATAACGCTAACTTAAACGCTAACAACTCGAAAAGTAATGAAGATAGAAACTCGAAATTTCGCAGGGATGCTTGGTTAACACTTTTTCATGTGATGACGAATTTAAATCGCGAAAAAATTCATTGGTTCGACTCCAATGGAGGCATTTCCATTTCCCATTACTTAACATGTAAAACGCGATTTTTCGACGTGCAGGTTTTTATTCATTTGGAAATTAAAATTAGAAGGAATTAACCTACGTCCTTCGGATTTGAACCATTTTCAAGAAAAAATTATAAAGTTTCTTATTCCGTTCGTCTTTTTTCGTCCACTTTTCGAAATATTCCATGTTAAACGTTTAATTTGCATATTTTGTGGAAATCTCGCCATTTTAACGTGATGTTGCTATGTCGACCATTATCATTGTTACACCTCAAATTACCATTATTGTATACATCCTTCTGGAATAAGCGTGCCTTGAGTGCTTCAATACGAGAGAGAGAGGAAGGAAGGGGAGAGATTGGCATGTTTTGTGGAAAATAAGTATATTAACGTAAATAGAAAAAAATTCAACAGTGTCATTTTAGAAAAATTGGAAATAGAAAGCAGGTTTTTATTCATTTGGAAATTAAAATTAGAAGGAATTAACCTACGTCCTTCGGATTTGAACCATTTTGAAGAAAAAATTATATAGTTTCTTATTCTGTTCATCTTTTTTCGCCCACAGTTCGAAATATCCAATGACAAACGTTTAATTTACATATTTTATGGAAATTTTGCCATTTTAACGGAATGTTGCCATGGTGACTAATTATATTGTTAGACCTCAAAATCCTATTATTAAATCAATCCTTTTGGTGTAAGCGTGCTTTGAATGTTTTTAATACTAGATAGGGAGGGAGGGGGAGAGGGTGGAAGGGAGGGGGAGGGAGGGAGGAAAGAGGGAATGAGGGGGAAGGGGTGGAGGGAGGGAGGGGGAGTGAGGGTAAGAAGGGAGGGAGAGAGAGGGAGACAGACAGACAAATGACTTTATTGAGGGTGAAATTGAGGCTATATAGTCCCTTCTTACATTTAAGAGAGAGAGAGGGAGTGAGGGGGAGAAGGGAAGGAGAGTGGAAGGGAGGAGGAGGAGAGAGAGGGAGAGAGAAAGAGGGGGAGGGAGGCAACTATTTTAAGGTTAACTAAAGATATCCCGTCATATTATATAATAATTTATATAAAGAATTCGCTATATTTTGAATTATTATTTATATATTCTTATGTACATGTTATGGAAATCTATTCTTATTCTGGCCTGTAAATTTAAAATAAATCCCTTAATTTCAAGAATAAAACGTTTTTACATAATTTCTCAGAAGATAACGGAAATAAATAGTTAATATAGTTAATATTAGAAAAAAGAAGAAAAAATGTTGAATGTGCCCCGTGGTGCGTTTTCGCAACACGCATTATTAAATATTTAAGACGATAAATATACAAATAAATGCTATTTTTGTTTAAAACATATGATGAGGAAGCGATTTTATCGGTTTCATCAATTTTCATCATACTAAATAATTCTGGGCATCTATGGGTTAAGACTATTTTCGGAATGATGATTGCATGGTAATGTTCGTAAGGACCAAAGATGTAGAGAATAATATTTCTTCCAAGTTTTGTTTGAAACAGATTTTCGTAGAACGATCCATTTTGCAGATATTTAACTTTTTCGAAATTTTCAGAAATTTCAGTATACAGCGCCACCACCATGTAGCGGTGAATTCTGTAAACATATTCAAAATATACCTAATTTACGGCAATAAGGACTACTGTATTCTTTTACTATACGAAATGATAATTTTGCCTCATAATGCTATTCATAATAATTTCAATATCTATACCCCAAATACGGAGAAAGTCATGTGTTGGCCACATTAGATTCTTTTATTTTGCTATTCAGAGATTACGCACCTCAGATATTGACGTGGAATACGCAAAAACTTTAACAAAAAGTACATTTCTCACAGTAGGCGTTACTTGGTTAGATGACATAATAGCACTAAGATTTATCCTGTTTCAATCAATTTACAGTAAGTGCAGAGGAGTTGTGATTATGTAGCGAATTAAATACAAAGTAGTTATTATTTCAGCCGTTTTCATCTGGCGTTGGTTGCTTGTCTGAGTTTGATACACTCACGTGTACTGTATTTCAAATTTTAAAAACTATTAACATTTCCAGGGGAGAGGGAAGCATTGTTTCGTCGCAAGTGTGGAGCGGCGCTTTATGTCAGGAACATGTTCCTTTATTAGAAAATATCATAGGTCCGGAACGCCGTAGTCGAAGCGTCGTAAGTCGAGGACTGTATTGATGCGGCGCATGAGAAATTTAAGCGGAAATGAATTGAATAAATAGGATAAATTATTTAAGCAACGAAGAGATGCCGTAAACTAATTTACGGACGATCGATAACCGATCAGGTTAATTCCATAACGAATGTAAATGACAGAGCTCAAGTTAGAGCAAAATAGGAGATCAAGAGGAATCCAGAGATATGTATTCTATCTACAAAGTGGCAGTAGCAGACACCAACGATTTCATAGTGCTTTATTTAACGTTTACGCGAGTTATCGAGATAATCCATCGAACAAAACACTCAATGATAACGATAAACTTCATTGGCGGCAAATTTTAATATAAACTTGCAGCTTACACCGGTAGCGATACTCATCTGACGACTCAACATGGGAAACTTAAGTGCTTTTATTTGCGGTTAAAACACGTTGTCATTCAATATAGACGATGAAAATTCGACAAAAGAAACATTCGAATTAAGAGTCTATTCAGATTTACCGAGGTAGGCGAGAGAAAATGGCGATTGGTCCCACGACTCATCCCATCGACACAAAAGATCGAATCAGTTTATGAATCAGAGCATGCGCGGAATAGGCAGAGGATTATCAGAAGGAAGGAGTGGAGGGGGAAAGTGCTGGACCAATGGGATGGAGGCGGGAAGAGAGAGGGGAGGGGGGAGAGAGAGAGAGCAGCGAGGTAGAAAGAAAGAGAGGGAGAGAGAGAATTCGCGGCTGAGCAGACAGCGTGCGAATGAAGGGGGGAGGGGGGAGAATAAGCCGCGTATTGTTGGGTGAGAGGGGATTATTATAGTATAGTCGAAGGGTAAGGGAGGGGAAGGACATTCTCAACCGGTTATGGAAGCCATACGTCGTTTCCCAAGGCAAGCAGGAGAGCGTGTGAAGGGGTCTTTATAGTTACCTCAAAAGAGAATCGACGAGAAGCGAAGCTAGATACTACAGCTAACAAATTTTAATAAAGACACTGTGCGTGAATAATAAATCGGATATCAACCAAACTATTCGCTCCTCGGATATTCTTTTCCGTTTCACAAGATATGTACGTCTGTTCTGCGAAGAATTAAGCCTCGTATTTCTCCCTCTCTCTCTCCCTCTTCCCCCCCCTCTCTCTCCTCCCCTCTCTCTCTCCTTACTCTCTTTCTCTCTCACTCCTTCTCTTATATGCAGGCGATTTGTAAATATATATACTAAGTTCTGCAGTAATTGATCTCGCGGAAAATCTAAAATCTAGAGCGACCCAAAATCTGGAGTGATAAAAATTTCTTTAGTATAAATCCAACAAAATCACAGACCATCCTAGTTGGTTAGTCTAAGATTTTAGCTACGATTAATCAAGCCCAAAAAATCCACATCATCATCATAGGTATGTCAAAAATACCCTAAAGCAAAGTGATGAAAAACCTAGGTTTACTTATAGACGAAACGCTTCCTGATCACCACATACATAGTCTGAACGCGTGTAGAACAGTAAATTCATCTCTCCGTTCCCTGAGAAAGTTAAGTACCAGCACTTCCGTTTCCCTCAAAAAAACACCTGGTGTATGCATTAATTATTCCTCACTTCGACTATGTTGACGTAGCATAGCAGAACCTATCGCAGGAGCTCTCGATAAAAATTCAGAGAACACATAATGCATGCATTAGGTATATTATTAATTTGAAGAAATCAGACCGCATTTCGGAGTCTCTTTCTTATAAACTTAACTGACTAAATCTTGAGTCCCGGAGGCGCCTCCACTTGCTTTCCTCGCTTTACGAATTGCTTTCCTCCAACAATCGTAGCCACTGAATTCAAAAGTATTGACACGGTACATATCAGGGTTGTGGAGTCGGTGAAAAATGTTTCCGACTCCGACTCCAACTTTAGTATATACTAACCTTAGCTTTTATGGGAGACGTGTAAATAGGACCGACATTCCGAGAAAACGCGCTCAGTTTCACGCCTAAAAAATTACGAGAAAACGCAATTGAAAATTTCAGAGAAATCGTGTAGTTTTAAACAGAATTGTGGAGTCAGAGTTGGAGTCCGGAGTCCAAGTTGTGGAGTCGGTAGTTTTTTGCAGAGTTGGAGTTGGAGACAGAGTCGGTTACAAGCCTAGAGACTCTGACTCCATTTTCGTATCTCTAAATTTTTCAATTGCATATGGCTTGTCAGAATACTTTAATTAAAATAGTTATTCCTCACTTTAATATTTTTTTGATAATTATTGTTATTATATACTGTCGATTTGCCTTGAAAATAATACTGAATTATTTTATGGTATAATATTTTATTTTTAAGCATTCACTTTAAATTATACTTTATTTAGGTAAATCCGCCTATCCCACGATATAACTGAAGTGTACCTGAATTTAATAGAACACTTTATTACTTACAGGTGAGTTGTTAAACTTAAGTATTGCTTATAGTTTGGACTTAAGGGACTGAATACGGCATTACTGCTCTGTAGTAAGGTTTGCCATTATCAACCTGAGTACAGAGCAACAAAGTTATCTTCCTAGTCCGTTGGGAGATCCTTCTTATCCTATCTGTCTCGAGAGGCACGAGGAAAACCAACTACCTACGTTCTTCTATTACGAGTAACACTTGTATCTGACTGAATGTGACGAGCTTAAAAAAAGACGACGGTCATTCTACATCCAGAAGTATGAAATCACAATAGGTCTCGATTACTCATAGTGACACTAATAGCTACGTAGCTACCAGTCATTACTGTCTTGTGAAACGGTACTTATTGCAAACTGAAGGTTACGACGTAGCCAGAGGTTAAGTAACTGCAGCTAGTAACCGTATATGGTGCAACCGGCCCTAAATACGGCATTTCTGTTATACTGTAAGGTAATCAATTATTAATAGGACTTAGATATAAGGTAATCAATTATTAATAGGACTTAGATATATCTTGCCGCTAGCTTAACCAAAAACTTATATCTTTTAAATTATTGAAGTTTTTTAACGTGTTTATTATAAATTTTTGAAAGAATGAGAGTTAGCAATACATTACAATTATAATAAGAATGATTTTTGCATACATTAATTTAAACAATCATTTAATTATAATACTGTATATTCTTTATATTTTTATATTATTTTTTTACTGTGTCCATGACGGCAGATAAATATAAAAGCTGCATTATTGAAATGGTGGTTAAGAATGCAGTTCCTCTAAGTTTGTTCTCGGCTCCAGATTTTGTTGCTTTGAACGGGGAAATGGCCCAAAAACTTGGTATCTCTTTAGAAAGGAACAGTATTAGAACTCTGGTACTGGATGATGCAAAAAAGCAAAAGAATGCTCTCAAGGAACTTCTTCATGGACGATTCGTTCATCTGAAGATGGATGCTTGCACACGTCAGAGAGTTAATTATTTCACAATAAACGTTCAATTCGTGGATGATAGAAAAGAAGTTGTCATGCGCACATTGGCAGTAAGAGAAACTAGAGCTCAACATACAAGTGAATATCTTCAAAAGCTTGTGATAAACGTATTTGAAGAGTTTCACATTACAAAAAAACTAGTTTTATCAATTGTGAGCAACAATGCCACCAACATGAGGAGCACCATTGAGAAACTGAACAAAGACGAAGTGGTAGAGAATTTTGATGATGATAAAATTCTGGAAAATGATGATGATGATGTAGACGAATTTGTGGATTCTGCTGCAAGGCTCTTCAAGATCCATCATATGTGCTGTCCATACGCTACAACTTGCAATTCTTCACGGTTTGAGAGAAACGCATGTGGCAAATCTCATAGGTAAATTGCGAAATATCTCTTATAAGAAAACGCTTGTGGTCTTTGTCGGTGTGTGGCTGGACGGTCTCATCGGTTAGTTATGCAAACTGGCCGGTAGATGACAGCACTTGCCAGTACAATTAGTGCTGCCCCTCCTGCCACTTACTATAACTAATTGCGGTCGCACCTATATTCATTTACGTAAATTGGATGGATGGTACTTACGTACATATTAACGGGGATCCCAACTTAAAAATATATCTACGAAACAAATACCATTTAAAGCATGTTTTAATTTTAAGAACATTAAAAGAAACCAATTAACATTTAAATGATTTGTTATGGATAACAATAAAAAAACAATCACATTTTAATTTCTGGTGGCCAATATTTAGTAATTTCTTCTAAAATGGTATGAAAAGCGTATCGATTGATCGCTTTGTTATAGATAACAATAGAAAAAACAGTCACATTTTAATTTCTGGTGGCCAATATTTAGCAATTTCTTCTAAAATGCTATCAAAAGCATCTCGACTAATCGGCCTGTCGCGACATTTACAAACCCGATCACCGGACAACGGGGAGGGAAAGTTTGGTTCCAGCGAGGCGAAGGCCGCGGTAGCGCCCAGAGACGACAACTAAAATAAAAAGAAAGCGACCCGAAGGCTCGCCAATATCCTCTCTATTTACGGCGCAACAGTCAAGCGAGATATAATTCCTTTGTAGACTACAGATATCTTGGTAGAAATCATTCGGTACTTACGTATTAAGTTGGGCTCCCCGTTAATACGTAAGTAGCGGATGGATAAATGCGGTAAATTACGTCTTTTAAAACATGCTAATGTTTGAAATAATTCGACGATGTTTTAACGTGCCTTCGTTGTCTTATTGAAGTCTTTCTGCATATTAAAGGCAGTTGCTTGCGCTGTGCCTTCGCGTTATATGAATATAACAGATATTATGAAAATAATTGTTTTCGTGCTGTTTATTTTTAATTCGCGTCAATCCAATTATAGGGTAACCAACCAAACAATGATTACATAAATAAATAAGGTATGTGCGCTGATTGCGTGTGTATTGAGATATCTATTGAGATTGTTCTCAACTGCTGTTTAGTGGAATTGAACGATTGATTGTGATTACTTACTAAATATTGCTTTTCACATGGACAGCTGTATGTAGCCATAACTAGAACACGTGACAAACATAATTTGAAATTTTGGGTTAAGGATAAAGATAATCAAGGGCAATTTCTGTTAAACGAAAGAGTATTTACAAGGAACGTCGTTACAAGAGAGCTACTGAATAGCTAAAATAATATTATTGAGGTATAAGACTGTTTTCCTCTTAATTTTTTAAAAGTATTCCTTTGTTTTCATTTGCAGCCCTTTCCAATCTTATTCAAATATTATAATTTTATCATTTGTTTGTTGGTTTTATTTTTATATTGTTTGTTTTCAAAGGCCGTTTTAAACGGGCTCATTCACCTAGTCGTAAAATAAAAGTATATATCGCCAACATTCATGTAAAGGAATTAAGTTAAAACCAAATGACATTTGGGGTTGCAGTATCGGTGCGATTTTTTTAGTTAGCCACTTTGCGCGTACATCAAAGATACGATCATATGCGATGCTATTAATTATTAATAAAGTCGGAGTTGTAATCGTACTTATTAAAGTACTTGAGTCGGAGTCTGAAAATAATTTTTTGACTCCGACTCCACCCAAAAATAACCGACTCCACAACCCTGGTACATACATAACCGCATTACTAGAGGGAACCATAAACTCCATATTCCTCATCGAATAACTGTAATATTCATCAAATCCTTCACTGTCTCAGCATGTAGGCTATGGAATGAAATACCAAAAACCATAAAAAGTCCACACTCACTCACCCCTTTCGAACGACACTGCTACCAATATCTGTTATCACTTCAAAGGAATCACACTTAATGCTTCAATTTCTCTTAATTTATCGTAGATGTAATGCTTGACAAAACAATACCTATTGTGCTTAAATTATGTTTAATGTGTTCTGATATTATCATTATGTTCGATGTTATTTTCTCTTATAGTTTTAACTTCATTTATTGATTGATTTAATGCATCTTTGTAGGTTTCATAGATTTATACACCTCCCTTCTTCTGAGGGTGTTTTCCTGTTAACTGTTTTATCTTTTCTCTATTCCTTTCCTCTATTTTGTTTTCCTTCTTTTTCCTTTTTCTTTTACTGCGTTGCGTTCTCCCCAACCATATCTTGTGATTTTTCTGCTATTCTTCTTTCCGAACCAAGTATTTCCTCGCAATCAGTCCATTCCTCTCACAGAATTCTACCAATGCCTCTCCTTCTTTATTTGTTTGTCCATACCCAAACGGCCTGACTATTTCCTCTCTCCCTTGTCTGTCCTTTCCCACCTGTGCATTTAAGTCGCCCATAATTATCACTTCCTCATCCGTTATTTCCCTTTCTAATTTCTCCAGGAATTCTTCTTGCCTGTTTCCCGTCTGGGGTACATACACTTGTATAAAGTTCTTCACTCCACTTTCCATCCTCAACCTAGCCTTCATCATTCTATCTCCTATATAATCAACTTGTTCCACATATTCCCCAGGTCTTTCCTTATAATGGTACCCACTCCATTTCTTGCTTCCTGTCCACCACTCCAGTATAGTGTGTAGCCCTTTCTCATTTTCTTCACTCCCTTCCCTTTCAATTTTTTCTCACTCAAACCCATCATCATTATGTCTCTCTCTCTATCATAAAATCTACAAACTCCTCCATCTCTCCCGTCATAGTCATTATATTGGCAATGCCTACTTTAAGAATTTTGTTTACTGGTCGCCCATTTCTCACAATTCCCTTGAGAGCTGCGCTTCGCTTGTGGGGTACGCCCTAACCTTTTCCGAGGCTGATGTATCTGTACCATCATTATTGTTGTTATAGGCTGTTATTACAATAGGGTAGTGAATTAAGTATTAAGTTAAAATAAAAATTAACGAAACCAAATTTTATGTGCACTGAAACGTAAAAAATTATTATAAAATCCACATTACCGAATGTTTCAGAAAGTAATAATAGTCATGGGCTGGGCTCCAGAAATACAACTTCAATCTACTCGCCACAAAAAAATTTACTCGCCCATAGTATTGCGGCCTGTTTTTATATAAGTATTTTTAACAAAATCAATGGAGAAATACTTTTCACAAAGTAATTGATTTTGGTTTGAAGGCTTTCATTCTTTTACTCTTTAATATATATTGAGGTTAAGTTATCGACACGAAATTTGCGCTAAAACACGCCAAAATGAATGAAGATTCTTATTCTTAGCGTCGAATACTCAATCTCCTTCGAATCTGCTCATATTTTGAATTTATACTCGAGTTTTGGTAATTTTCTTAACATTGCAATAATAAGATTCCATGGTTACCGGTATTGCTGTCCTCGGTAATTTCCGTTCATATGCACTTAAATAAAGGCCTAAAGATCGAAAATAAGAATAAAAATTGCTCTAAATGACCAAATATATGAATTTAATGCAAATAAAACGGAGTATTCTTGTTATTTATATTTTTTCTATTTATATTACTGAAATCCTATTTCTGGATGTCTCTCTCTCACTCTCCCCCTCTCTAGCTACTAGCGAAGCACAATACTCCCGAAGGCCGGAATATCTCTTCGTAGAAATAGTCGTAAACTCCAAAAAACTCCTGTTAGGAATCGTGTATCGTCCACCAAAAATAGGCCATCTATCTGACATCGACGAGATTATTTCAAACCTCAGACACGATTACGAACACATAATCATATCAGGTGATTTTAATGCCAATTTCGATTCTAACTGCCCAGATACCGTCTTTCTTAATAACTCCTTTACATCGCACAATCTCAACTTACTACCACTAAAACCGACGAATAACACTAAAAGCTCATCCACATGGATTGATTTATTAGTAACTGCCAATCCCGATAAAGTGTGCACCCATGGTCAATTGCCAGCCCCGGGAATCTCATCACACGACTTAATTTTTCTAGCCTACTCCCTAAACTTCCCGAAATTTAAACAAAAACTCATCTCTCAACGTAATCTTAAAAACATTGACTACGAAAGCCTAACTGTTGAAGCGGCGCATCTTCTGTGGCACACCATAGAATACGAAGAAGATATAGACTCAAAAATTAAATCCCTTAACGCTTTCCTCTTATATTTACTTGATAAGTATGCGCCCATTAAAACCATTCGTGTCTCTAAACCTCGCGCCCCATGGCTAACGGCCGACTTAAAGCTAATGATGGCTCGACGCGATTCAGTTTTCCGTCTCTTTAAATCAACTAAATGCCCAAATACGTTCAACGCTTACAAAAACATTAGAAACAAATGTAAACAGAAGATTAGGAATGCCAAAATAAAATTTGCACATTCTATCTCCGGCCCAAATGAAACACCGTCTGCGTTATGGCGCAATCTGCGACACCTAGGGATTGGTAAGCCCAAGGATTCCATCTTACCACCAAACATCTCTCTAGACTCTCTTAACAAGAAATTTTCGACAAATCCAACAGTCATTGATGCAGAACGAAAACGCAAAGTGATTCAAAACCTGGTTACGAAAGCTAACGATTCCACCGGCTATCCATCATTCCAATTTAAAACCGTCTCACAAATTAGCGTACTTTCAGCAATACGCAGAATCAAAACTCAAGCGCAGGGTGCTGACGGAATTCCTATCATCATAATTAACAAATTAATACATCTTATCTTGCCAGTACTAACTAATATTTTTAACCTCTCTCTACTCGAGGGAAAATTTCCATCACAATGGAAACGTGCGCTAATACGTCCAATCCCTAAGAAATCTCTCTCCGATAATAATGATTATAGACCTATTAGCTTTCTACCCACCCTATCTAAAGCTTTAGAGAGACTTGCCCATGAACAAGTAACAGATTTTCTCAACACAAATCAACTTCTCGACTCCTTTCAATCAGGCTTTCGGAAGTCACATAGCACCACCACCGCGCTAATTAAAATTACAGACGACGTACGCAGACACATGGATGACAGAAAACTGACTGCACTAGTGTTGCTAGATTTTAGCAAAGCTTTTGACACAGTAGAAAAAGACATACTCTTAGCGAAACTCCGCTGTATGCGATTCTCCACACCAGCAATAAAATGGTTCTCCTCATACCTTAGCGACCGTTACCAACAAGTAATCTCAAATGAATCCTCATCTTCCTGGCTGAGAACCAACCAAGGTGTTCCACAGGGCTCAATTTTAGGACCTCTCCTTTTCTCCATATTCATTAATGACTGCTCCCAAAGGTTAATTCACTGCAAACATCATTTGTACGCGGACGACCTCCAAATCTTCTTAGACACCAAACCACACCAAACCACATAATTTGTCTCTTGCTTTAACGAATATAAATAGCGATCTCGATCACCTACAAGAGTGGAGTGATGACAACTTTCTCAGCATAAACCCACTGAAATCTCAAGCCATTTTAATCGGTTATCCAAAGCTACTAGCCGCGATAAATCCCGAGGAATTAGCTCCACTTTCACTGAATGGCAAAGTCTTACCCTACTGCAAATTCGTAAAAAATCTTGGTATTTTAATAAATGAAACGCTCACCTGGAGCAATCATATTATAAAAGTATGCAAGACGGTAAACTCTTCCTTGCACACTTTAAGGCCTCTCATAAACATGATTCCCTCTTCAATAAAAAGACAGCTTGTGACATCATTAATTCTTCCTCACTTTGACTATTGCGATATAGTCTACCAGGACTTATCAAAGGAACTCGCCATTAAACTACAGCGCTCTCATAATGCCTGCGTCAGATTTATCTTTAATCTTAAAAAATCTGATCATGTTACAGAATACTTCCGCAGACTCTCATGGCTCAAACTTGAATCCCGAAGAAACCTTCACCTCCTTTCCCTATTGTATCAAATCCTTAAAAATAAAATCCCTCTTTATCTATCTACTGAGTTCGTTACCATTAATACAGTTCATCAACGCAACACCAGAGGATGTGATAAACTTCTGACCCCACTACATAGAACAGAAACATACAACAAATCCTTTACCGTCAATGCATGCAAACTCTGGAATGGCCTTCCATTGGGAATAAAAAACTCCTTATCTTTATACACATTCAAACGTCTATACTAAAAATATCTCCTATCCCACCCCACACCTTGAACCACTCTTCCTTTCCAGGTCGCCAAAATCTTAGATTAAAAAAAAAAATTAGTTGTACTTAGACAGGTGAAAATCTCACTGCCATATCAGCAGATTATGTCACCTTAATTTAAATTTTTATTTTTATATGCAATACTGTTTCCATGCACCCCTTTCCCACCCCCTCCCCTCCTCACTCTCCCTTCCCTCTCTCTCCCTTCACTCTCTCTCTCCCTCCCCTCTTTCCCTCCCGTCTCTCCCTCCCTCTCTCTCTCCCTCCCTTTCACTCTCCATCTCTCACTCCATTCTCCCACCACTTCTGCTAAATATGCATGTTTTCATCCCTTGTTTTTTATATTTTCTTTAATTATTTAGTTCATTTCACATACAATTATTTTTTTGTTAATCTTATCTTGTTAAACTTGTATGTATCATTGTAATTCAACTATTGTTCTTTCATGTATCTAGGGTTTTCGCAGGTTTTTTTCCACCCCCCTTCCCTTCGTGGGTGTTTTCCTGCGTGGTCTTTTACTAGGATGGCCAAGTCTGGTCTTTCCTAGGTTTTTACCACAATTACTGTCTTTATATAGAAACTTTCCAAATTTGTAATCTGGTGTTTTACTTGTGTTTTTCCATTTTCTTTTTTTTTTATGGATCTCATTCTATCATTATCATTTGTAACTGTTGATGAAGGGTTAAATGTAAGAAGGGACTTCACAGTCTCAATTTCGCCCTGAATAAAGTCGTTTGTCTGTCTGTCTGTCTGTCTCTCCCCTCTCTCTCCCTCTCTCCCCCTCTCTCTCCCCTCTCTCTCCCCCTCTCCCTCCCCTCTCCCCTCCTTCTCCCTCTCTCTCTCTCTCTCTTTTTAACGCTCTATACCTCAACCATTTTTAATCTCCGCGAATTCAGCCCTCTAAGTTTATTTTTTTCTTAATTTGTTATTAAAAACCAAACATACATCCCTTACAAAATATATTCATTAAACTCATATTCCAACAACACACTTTCCAGTTTCTCGTTTTTTTCAGATTTCATCTTCTTTCGACTTGGTTGCTGAACAAAGGAATCGTTCAGTATTTTTCCCGATTAGCCATGATGTTATTGAGCGTAGATACGGTAATATTAAATAATTTTGCCATCTTTACACGCATAGAGTTTCGATTGGCATCCACTTTACTTATAATCTCCAGTTTTTCACTTAGTGAAACTGGTTTTCTTTTAATTCCCTTTTTAGATGACATCCCTATTCAAAAATAATATGCTTGGGTTAATAAACTGAATTTAAAAAAGGAAATCTACGACACAGACATAAACACACAGAACACTATGAATAGTTCGAACACGCTATCATAACCGAATGGTCAAAGCCGAAAACTACAATAACATAGGGAATTACAATACTGTCCGGAATATAAGGCGATGGTTTTTTTGGTAATTATTCGGAACGTCGCGTCCAGCGATTTCCCTCTTTAAAATTTTACGTACGTAAGTTATCCTCTTGCGCTTCGAGTTGGTCAGCTGTTTCGTCTGTTCTGCGCTGTCACTTGGCATAATGTGTTCATTGTAATGTTATTTCATAGAAACAATATTAGGTGGCAAGATGTTCCATTACAAAATGAATGAATGACTGGGATATTAGGTTTATTTTTATAGAAAAGTTTTAAAAATATTTAGAGTAAAATTACGTTTGGACTAATATGGAAAATGCACACGGGAATGTGCAAATCGCAATCATTTTTTGATGTAAGAAATGAAATTAAATATAAAACGGGTACATTTCCATTTCTTAAGGTTCGTTATGACCATCTTAGGTGGGAAAACATTTTACACAGAAACATATTAAACGGGAAAAAATTACATTGTTCTTATGAGGAAATTTTCGGGACCGAAAGATTTGAACATCTTAGGCAGGAAAACATCTTAAGCGAGAACATCTTAAACGGGTTCCACTTTAATATTGAACCTACTAGCCACAATAGTAACTAGACAGTGAATGAGACTGTGTTTAAGATGGAAAAAGTTATGTGAATTATGTAAAGAAATAACGTAATACATTTAAAATGCATCTTGAAAGAGGATGAAAATTTACTCGCCACCGGTCTCCATTAACACGCCCGTGGCGAGCGGGCGAGCGGATTTCTGGAGCCGTGGTCATGGGCATATAAAAGTTGTTTGACAAAGATTTATGTTAAAGAAGATTTATTGGTTAAACATACTAAAATAATTCTACAAGAATTTTGTTACATAAATATAAATGACCTAATCCACAATAATCGCTATTCAGATTGTAATGAACTTTCATTTGCTCGTTTTCTTGCATCTAAAAATGTGTTGCTTTTCAATCATTTTACTGTTGCTTCTGGTGACTCATTAGCTCTAAGCCTCGCTTTTCGTTTGTTCTTATCGTTCAATCTTTTTTGTCTATCCTTTTCCGTTTCTCTTCTCCTAGCTTCAGCAATATTTCTATTTGGTGAGATCTCCAGGGAGTTTGTGCCCTCTGTTAAGTATTCTTTTACTTTCGTCTTGAGTTTCATTACTTTCCATGATTTTGAACTCTATTAATTAAAGGATAACAGCAAAAATATGTTATTTATGGCCAGGGGCCTGAGGTATTTTGGCGCCCAGGGCAGTAATTCGCTCAGCGCCCCCTCTGTAAATTTTCGTTAAGATAGCTTAAAAAGAGTTTGTTAATTTATTCATTGTCTCGTAAAATGATTGCTAATGAAAATTAAAAGGAATTTTATATAGATTCCCGCCTATCCCGCGATATAAATTGGTATCTAGTATTTATCCATTTGCAAGTAAATAGGGTTAGCACCCCCAATACCTGATTGCCCTGGGCAGCTGCCCGGCTCGCCGGTACCTCGGGCCGGCCCTGTTTATGGCTATCGTTGTTCATAATTTGTTTTATATAATAGAATATCTGTGATTATGCATGATTAGCATTTAAAATTGTTAAGTCCATATATTGGCAGCACTGATGGAAGTATGCTTTTGGAATTGTAGATTTCTCGGGGATAGTTTCTTTTTTCCATAAAATAAAGCGTATAAATCGACTTTTCTTGACATGCAGACATTATTTCGTTAGCATTTTAAAATATCTAAAAAATACGATTTTGACGTGAAACTGGCCCAGTCATGCGGGAAAAACTATAAAGATTAATTTCCATTTCGTACCAATTGAAATATGAACCGTAAATCTCCAGAAATTATGTTTTAATATGGATTTTTCGCAATTGTTATACATTTCTCATGCATTAGGATCGAACCAACAATAAGCTTTAACCAGTGCTTCATTTCTGGTGGAACGCAAGGGAACGCCGCGGCGTTCCCTCACTTATTTGGAAGGAAGTTTCTAAAATGTTAAGAATAAAAAATGTTTAAGTTACAAGAATGTAAAGGCTGATGAATGTCTATACATTTAAACTTCTCTCATGCTGGAGAACATCTGATTTGTACAAGATTGTTTCTTTAAGTTTTACACTTTCCAAGTTACTATATATTTATTAAAGACCATAGATGTCATTATGTATTCAGTTTTGTTTTGAGTGGTTAGGTAAGGTTAGGCAAGGTTCCCTTTCGTATTTGGCTACAAATTAAGCACTGACTTGAACAATTACAGTTGCTATGGTGATGAATTGAATAAATGCGTAAAAATCATGAAAAAATAACCGTTAAAAATAATTTTTGGCCTTTTTAGAATGAGATTTGAATGTATACGCTACGTAAATTCATTTCCATAGTTTTCTCAGCATAACTGCGAAAATCCCTCGTAGATATCTCTCTTTTAAGATATTTTAAAATGCTAAAGAAGAAAGGCTTGCTTGCTTCGTTTCAACTCTGCCCATGTTATTCAACTGGAGGTAAGATATGCTCTTAGAGTCAAACCCAGGCATACTATGTACACGGAGAGCAGTTACAAATGAAAATGTTGATGAGCCAAGTGATTCCTGAAAGATTGATCGAAAAAGATTGAAAAGCTTTTGAGTTATGGGCGGTTTTCCTTATTATCCCATCTAATAACTCCATAGAGCGTTACTGACGTACTTACAGACAAACTTGGGCTTTTATTCTTAGAGGACTAGAATGAGCTACATTTTTCAGTACGTTTTCTTTAAAATAAGAGAACGTGCTTGTATGATCACTCTGCCCGTGTGGGCAATCAATGTTTTAAGAGGTATTTTCAAATATATTTTAATTAGATAGTCCTTATGTAGGTCTATGAATTTTACACCGATAGGATTTCCCATGTACTTCATAGATTTTCCGCTAGATGCCTCCTAATTCGGAATATTTAAAATTTTGAAATGGTATGCCAAAATCAGTGGCGCACACATTAAAGGGGGTCCACCGGGTACCGGACCTCCCCCCCCCCCCCCTCCCCTTGGAAAATTGCGACTTTTTCTAAACTGTGGAAACCTACATAGTTATTTTAAATTAGGGTTCATGGGCGCCGTCAGAGAGGAATAGGAGACGGTTTGCTGCCTTTGTTTTTTAACATAAATATATAGGTAATCAATAATGCAATGCTCGACATGTCGGTATTGATATGACTTGCGTACAACTTTTGTGCTTGCCAAATACTTCGGGTCCCTCCCCCCCCCCCCTTTGAGAGAGTCCTGTGTGCTCCATTGGCCAAAATATATAAGATATTTGGAAAATTCTTTTTAAAATAGATAGCTATCATTAATCTATGAATTTCCCAGTCATCAGATTTTTTAACTAATTCGTAGATTTTTCACTAACAAGTGGCTTCAATTGCCGAATTATTTTGTAACAGTATTGTAGTAATCCAGCATTACTCATACTACTGTAGCTACAGGATTGAAATCTTCACGCATGGGAATGTCTAGCGAGGATTTACATTCTATTGGTGAGAGGGTTGTCCCCTCCCAAAAGTGAAATGCAAACCAGAACACTGAAAATAATTTACAGATTTTTATTTTAGTAAGGCTCTCTTACTTGATCAATATTTATTAAGTCATTCAAATAATTTTGATATCCTCCGTACAAGTAAGTATAGCCCCGATTTGTTGAAGTGAATATTTGGGAAATTCATAATTAGAAGAATTTTCTCCTAACGTTTCATCCCATACTGGATGGCCAATAACGACTTTATTTAAAGGTTTAGTATTTCCACAAAATGAAAGTGTTTGAATAACTTCGTAAGGAATCTGCCAAGGCAGTCTTCAAAATTTCAAATAAATATATGCGTTTATGTTTTGATGTTTTTTTTTCAGGATAAAGCAAAATAATCTAGATAGATAAATTCCTTGGTTTTCACTCCCGTGGGCCAAAGTTAAAATATCCTTCGGCAAAAAAGTCGGAATCGAAATGAAAAATCGAAATTTCATACTGCGTAACCTTCGACGTCGTGAAGACGTTATTCCTCTTGCTATGAACACTTCGTTTTCCTTAATTAATGAAATATCCGTCATAACACGTACAAGATTAGTCGTACCAAAAAAATTTCAAATAAATTTCGTAGGATTAGTTAAATAGCAATATATATTTTTCTCCGAGTACCCGAATTAATTGAAATCCAAAAAGAATAAGAATTTTCTTGGGTGTTTTTTTATTTTTGTCAACGAATACAACAGTCGTAGTAAGTTAAGTAAACGAGATTTGCCGTAATTAAGTATTAGACTCTTGACATAGGTGTTACGGTGGCAGATTGGCTTCCACGCAGCGGTCCCGAGTTCAAATCTGGCAGAGGTCCGATTTTTCAACCTGAGATGTGTGATTTGAGGATACTGCTCTCCGTAAGAGACGTTAGCGGGAAAAATAAAGAGTTTTTATATTGTCCTATAAAATATTAATCCGAGAGAATATCTTTCAGAAGCTATATAAAAGTGCAAAATAAAAATTTCCTGTTCTATTATAATTTAAGGATTTATAATCGAGACTATTATTGTAATATCAATACTATGAGTTTAAGTATTTTTAAGAGGCTACGACAAATATAGATAAAAAGTAAGACTTTTAAATGGGGATATCTGAAATAGCCTATAAAAACAATGGTAGAATCACAATCATGTCTCATTAAAGTATTTACTTTACATAATGAAGACACAGATTTACTTTTGATTGTGTGCGATTTTCTTTTTATTAATTGCAGTGAACCGTCCCCGACGAAAAGAAGGCCGGCCGAGGAGGCAGAGGACTACTTTTACAATGGAACAAACTGCTGACTTGGAATCCGAATTTCAACGAAGCGAATATGTTTCGAGAGCACTAAGAAAAGACCTTGCTCAAAGACTGTCTCTTTCCGAGACACAGGTGAAGATTTGGTTCCAAAATAGGCGTGCCAAAGATAAGCGCATTGAGAAAGCATTGGTTGACAACCAGTACAGGTGAACACGGTTATTCTATAAATAATTGGTCGAAAACTGTTCCATTCAATATGTGGTAGTTAAAAAAATTCCATATCCTACTCACACGTACCCTTTGTTTATATATGAACACATAAAACAACTTGTGGTTTTATTTACTATTTATGCCAGCGGTTCTAAATTATCCGGAGTCTTCCCTTCCAAATGAGATTCCCCCAATTCTCAGCTCCATATCTTCATTCTCTCTCCCTCCCCCCTCTTCCTCCCTCCTCTCCTCCCCCTTCTCTTTCCCCTCCCTCCCCTCTCCTCTCCCCTCCATTCTCCCTCTTCTCTCCCCTCCCTTCTCTCTCCACTCTCTCCTCTCCTCCAATCCGAAAATTCTATACAAAAAACGAAAAGGATTTTTGGGAATAGTTAAAGCACCAACGTATACATACATATGTAGACAGGATCGTAATGATAAAATGCGTGAGAGCGATTGCAGGAGGGAGAGAGAGAGAGAGAGAGGGAAGGAGAGGGTGGAAGGGAGGGATGGAGAGAGAGAGGGAGGGAGAAAGAGAGAGAGAGGGAGGGAAAAAGAGAGAGAAAGGGACGAAGAGATGGAGTGAGAGAGACAGACAGAGAGACAAACGACTTTATTTAGGGCGGAATTGAGACTGTGAAGTCCCTTCTTACATTTAATCCTACGTTATGAATTAAAAATGACCATACAAACAGAAAGCAAATATCTAAAACTAAACAAATGGAAAAAGAATAATACCAAAAAAACAATTAAGAGATTGAATTACAAATTCGGAAACTTCTAAAAAGAGAACACTAAGTATTTGTGGTAAAAACCTAGGAAGGACCTGACATGGCCAACCTAGTAAAAAATCGGTACAACATACATTGTACAAACTTTCTCATATGCTAATGCGTCGTTTAGTTATCTTTAGAAAATGAAAACCGCATCAGCCGGTTTTTAGAAAATCCTATTTTTTGTTGAAGTTGCCCAAGAATAAACTAGCCTTATAATCATTCATTGAGAAAAATTAAATACGTAGTATTATTGCAGACGTATACTCAAGTAATTGTACGAAATTTGATCAAAATCGTTATAGCCGTTATTGAGAAAATCCAATTATTGTTAAAGTTTCCTAGAATAAACTAGCCTTATATTCATTTTTTGAGAAATATGAACTATACAGTATTATTGAAGACGTAAACTCAAGCAACTTTACGAAATTTGATCAAAATCGTTACAACCGTTTTTGAGAAAATCGGTTTGTTGTTAAAAATGCGTAGAATAAACTACTCTCAATTATTGATCAACGTCAACCATTTCTATGTATACTCTGCTCAGTATGATAAAATGCCTAAGTAGGAGATTTCATTCATATTCGCTCTACCGTCTAGGCTCCAGAACCAGTAACAGACAGACAGAAGGCATTGCGAAAACCACTTTTTCGGATTCAGCGACACCTAAAACGTATATTTCCGTAAAAATCTCGAGGTCGAATTTTTTCGCGAAAACAATACTTTCTCGATACTTCGTATGAGAAAGTAATAATTTTTTACTTATAAAGCAAGGAAAGTAAAGTCTCTTAAATAACATGTAATTTATTTGTTAATGAGTGTTCATTTAATATTATAATCGTTAATTCTGTTTAGACAATTTTAGTATAACGAATATTAGTGTAGATTATTTTTAATTTCTTCTAACAATAAAAAGTTTTTCATCCTTGTGAACCGTTTAAACTATGTAAATGCAATTTTTGGTGATAAACTATATTGTTCTTTTCTCTTTCTCATGTTTAGAAAGACTGTAATAATAGGAAAATTCACCTTTGCAGAGCTGTAATAAATAATTTTCGCTGTCTTATACAGTTTTTTTACTTATAAAAGTATCCTGCAGTATATGCTACCATGTTGAGTTGGAGAGAGAGCGGCAAATTTTGTTTTGCACACCGGCGGCCATATGGGTTGCGGCGGCCCTGGAGCAGAGTATACATAGAAATGGTTGACATTGCTCAATAATTAATAGTAGTTTATTCTTCGCATTTTTAACAACAATCCGATTTTCTCAAAAATGGTATGAGATTTTCAGAAATTTTAGTCCTATATGATATACCACCAGAACAATTGTCATATTTCTCCTAAGTTTGACTCCAGAAATTCCTAAATATGCCTATTTTTCCATAAGAATAACATTACGGATGAGAACCATTTTAAAAGAAAATATCAAAGGATATTTACCGTCGAATATAACTTTAGATTCGAAATCACCCAAAGTTTGCTTAATTCGGTATTTAATCAAAAAACCACTTTTTTATTTAAACGTTCGATTTACTACCAATAGCATTGTCGTACTCGGGATCCTCATTATTATCTCGCCTAGACTGACGAATAGCATACTGATAGCAAGATCAGATACGGTGCCTTTCATATACTACGGTGAATCAAAAAGTTCTCAGAAAGATTAAGTAAAAAATGTCACAAATACAAGCTTATTTTTTGAAATAATTATTATATGTGATGCTCAATCTTAAGTAAATCAATGTGTATTAATATTTGGTAAGCTTCAAGAAGAGATATCTACATTGTGACGAAGATAGTGAGTACTATGTGCTCTAAAGCGTGATTTAAAAAGTTGCATATGGGTATTCTATTTGCGAGGACCGTATCCATTGAATTTCATTAGTGGAAACGTATATAAGCACCGACACCAAACCTTACAAATGTACTAGATGAAGTGCCTGTATGTATGTGACCCACAATGCAGAGTGCGGCCTGATTAAACCTCCCAAGGATGAATTTTGGCCTTCCGATTGAAAAAGGTTCCCCACCACTGGTTTAGGCTTTCATGTATCTCAGCAATTTCAAATCTTAACGGTTTTATTGCATCTATCCTACTCTTCCGTCTGGTTTCTGCAATAGGTTTCAATGTTAGTCTTTTAATGTTTTTTAGGCGCGTTTCGCTTCCAGCGTGAGCGCCTATTATCGTCGGTCTGTCCGTCCGTCCGTCCGCATGTTCGTTCTCGGCTTCTACCTAACGGATTTTCATGAAATTTGATATTAAGGACTTTCAGTCAAATATAAGAAGAAAATCGCATAAATGAATTACGTAAGCCAATCAGGGGTACCACTTTACTGGTGATAAAAAATCAACTTTCCGTCATATCACGTAAAATATTGATCATATCAAAATATTTTTCAAATAAAACTTGTAGAACTAATAAACTAGAGTATTTCCTTTCCTATACATTTTTATCGTAGGAGTAGCCGTTATCCATAAAATCGAAGAAGAATGTCTTAAATCGAGTTGAACTAGAAAATTTCTAGCATGGTTACTTCTTCATTGTTGCTAACATAAACAGTCTCACAAACAAACGTTTAATTTACTTACGTGTGCATGTACTATTTTGTAATAGGAAGAAAATGGATTATTTATGAAGAAGAAAAGAACTTTAAAACGCTATTTCCCTTACGTACAGGTAGGTATATCATTTCTTTCTAATGCTCCATTGCACGAAACGCGCCCATTTGTGATACGTTGTACACTTTCCTAACTTGTTTTAATATGTTCCACCTTTGAGTAAAGCTTGAAACAAGTTAGGAAAGTGTACAACGTATCACAAATGGGCGCGTTTCGTGCAATTGAGTATTAGAAAGAAATTATATACCTGTACGTGAGAGAAATAGCGTTTTAAAGTTCTTGTATTCTTCAAAAATAATCCATTTTCTTCCTATTTAATAATATTGCATGCACGCGTATGGAAATTAAACGTTTGTTTGTGAGATTGTTTATGATAGCAACAATGAAGAAGTAACCATGCTAGAAATTTTCTAACTCGATTTAAGATTTTCTTGTTCGATTTTATGGATAACGGTTACTCTTACGATAAAAATGTATAGGAAAGGAAATACTATAATTTATTAGTTCTACAAGTTTTATTTGAAAAATATTTTGATATAAACAATACTTTAGGAGATATGACGAAAATTTAATTTTTTGTCACCAGTAAAGTGGTACCCCTGATTGGCGTACGTAATTCATTTTTACGATTTTCTTCTTATATTTGATTGTAACTCCTTAATATCAAATTTCATGAAAATCCGTTACGTAGAAGCCGAGAACAAACATGCGGACGGACAGACCGACGATAATAGGCGCTCACGCTGGAAGCGAAACGCGCCTAAAATATACATACAACTCATTTACAACATTGAAGAACTCCGCAGTATCAAGGGTGACCTTCGCTGCATCACTGATGACAAGATTTAAACTGTGAGAAGCACAGGGCACAAAAAAAGCCCGTGGGTTAATATATAAAATTATTTTTTGTAATCCATTATGCTTACCGCGCATGTTGGAAGCATTGTCATAACCCTGGCCTCTGACATCCGGAATGTTTAAATGAAAATCTTTCAGCACTTGCAATACAAATATAGATAATGCTTAGCCAGTTGTTTCTTTAATGTGATGAAACCCGAGGAAGTGCATGTGAATGTCAGCTTTTTTGTGTTCGGTGTTTATTTCCACAAAGCGTATAACTACGGTTATTTGTTCCATATGGCTTACATCCTGAGTAGAGTTTAAATTATAGAAAAATACTTTGCCTTTCTACACTTACTTAAAATTAATTCTGTAATCTTCTATGAAATTAGATTAATAATTTCATTTTGAATTTGATGTCTTAATATGAGCAAACTAACTTCTTTACTGCAGAATTAGCGCTAGGTTAAGGCTTCTGGAGAAATTTATGTCGGAAGTTCTCTTAGAGGAGGTCTCAGAAATATTAGAGGCACCTACTTACATGGGTAGGCACGTTCACGAGGATAAAATACGAGAGATCGACTGTGGGGCCGAGCGATATCAGGGCTCCTTTTTCCAAGGACCATACTCAGTACCGTCTTAATGCATGGGCACACTGGGCAGTTGCCCAGGGGCCCCACGATTCTAGGAGCCCCGTGATGAACGAAGTAGTTAAATTAAAAAATATCCCGCATTCAAACGATACAATAAGAAGACGAATTCACGAGATGGCTGAAAATATAATAGGAGTAACAGAAAAAATTTTCAAGAAAAAACATTCGCGTTACAACGTGACGAATATACAGATATTCTGTAAAGAATTTGATACGAAAATAACAGGCGAAGCCATTTTCAGCTAGCTAAATGAAGTAATTCGTATGCGCGGATTATCATGGAAGTGGTGCGTCTCTGTGTGTACAGAAGGAGCAGCTGAAATCGTAGGTCGACAACGTGCTCTTAATGCTCGATTAAAAACTGTAAACTCTTCTATAAAGTGGACTCATTGTATAATCTACACAGAGGCATTGGCTGCAAAAGAGCTCGATGCAGATTTAAACTCTGTGCTAGAGGTTGCAGTGAAGATAGTTAACCTCATAAAGTCTCGGGCTCTGAATTTGTCTTTTTCGATCGCTATCTTGTTATCTGACCATATTACTGTATTATTTCACTCCAATCTTCGATGGCTGTCACATGGAAGATTGTTTCAGCCGTCTATTTGAGCTAAAGGCTGAAGTTACCGTTTGTCTCACAGAAATCAAATCCGAATTTGTATACTATTTTCATGAAGATATATGGTTGTGCAGAGTAGTCTACCTTTGTGACATCTTTGGAAAAATCAATAACTTAAATCAGTGGCGTATCCAGGGGGGGCGGTTAACACCCCCCCTCAATGAGTAAGGGGCCCCGCGGCAACCCTCTCGCCCGGGGCCCAGCAGATCCTAGAGAAGGCTCTGACCATAGGGGATCATAATAGCAGAGTGATTCCCACGAGGGACGTTATTAGGTAGTTTTTGGTGCGTTGCACTCCCTGCCACCCACCAGTCTGGTGATTTGCAGGGTATTATGAAGATATAACATAATCCTGATATATTAGGACTATGTAAGTATACGTGATTTTTAAATCATGATGATTAGAATTAATTATAATACTTACTAATAAATAAAATTTACTTCAATATACTCTGTAGCTAGATTTATAACCTAAAACATTCTTTTATTTCCTTAAATATTACGACGTACGAATTTTGTTTTCTACTTAATTGAAGGTTTAAAACGATTAAATCAAGGATTTTGCTTTGACAGTCTTTCCAATACTTAACTGTTAACGAAGCGAGTAATAAAATTTATTAATTATCACCAGCTAGATTGTTGTTAGTTACCACGACAAAACAGATAGAAAACATATGTGAGGCTATTATATAAAGAGATTTCGTATATGTCAATTAGGAAAACGTATTTTGCTTTCCCTGTGATCTGCAAGGTACCGACTAAAATTTTATCCTATAGTGTAGTGGTTCTTAAACTTTCAACAAAACTCCGATTAATATCTGGACTTCAGGGAACGTAATATTACTAGATCCACGGGCTAAATTAATTACGAGCATTTAGGAGACGATAAAAGCAAAAAACACATTATCCTTCACTAAAATTTCTGCTTTGAAATGTGTATTGTACTCATCAAGTTCGATCTTGAAAAAAATAAAGACGATCTTAAAAAATTTCACAAAAATGTGATTGTTCTGCGGACAATGTTTACAATCGAAACTGTTTACAATGAATTGTCTTAACACAGTTTTTAACGCGAATACCTTTCCTTCGAGGTTTTAATAACTTTTCATACGAGTTATGGGCCTTGGAGCAAAATGTGCAGTGTGAGAAAATTCAAAAAGGAAGTTTGCTATGAAGAAAAATTTTACAGGTGTTTGCGATGGATAAATTTATTTCGCGACAATTAATTATTCGTCAATTCATTTCTGATTGCCTATTATATTTATTTTATTATTTATTGCAACTAATAACTTTAGTTTGCTTATGGTATCCACTCGGATGGGATATACCTAGTTGAAGAAGAGAGAAAAAGGGAGAATAGAGGTTTCTCTCGAGATACGTATGTACCTACATGGAAGATGCGTTCCTAGAAAACAGCGTATCTCGAAAAAGTGTATCTCGGGAGAAATATTCCCATATAACATCAAAATGATTAATGTCCCCCCAGCTCTCAAAAATGTTAAACTTAGTCGTTACCTAAATATCGATGTGACTGGCCATAGTTCGCTAAAGGGTTGATGCAATTATAGGTACTTTGCATTTTATTTAATTAAATAGTATACATTTGAATTTGAACCTGCTCTTCAACCTTGATATTAACTTTTTAATCTTCACCAAAATAGGATTATTCTGTTTCAAAAGAGTAATCCGAGAAGCAAATAAAGGCGTAATAATGTTTGTAAATTCTTTTGTCTTTTCAATAGACTTAAATATTGGGCGTACATTTATAATGTAATCTTGTGAAAAAGTACTAATTGTAAGTGTATTTCGCTATGAATATTATCAAAAACTTCAATGATCTCACACCTGAGAAAGTTTCACTGGGCGCAGATTTGTTCGTAAAAGGTTTTAAACCGTAGTAATTTCCGTTCTGCGCTGTCTTTTTTCAAAGTGATTCACAACTTCTAGTTTCATTTCAATAGAAACAGTCCGTTTTCTCTTACAATTAATTAGTTGCAACTTTAATCTTCTTTTCCAACATGAGTTCTTCTTTAATTCACAAAAATAGCGATCACAAATAATGATTACATTATTAACCACCATGGATCCGAACAACAAAGGAGAAAAGGTCCGAGTAGGCTTCAGCAGTGTAAGTATAACCCAGGAGTAGGTACGCAACTCAAAAGTTGACACGGGTCAAAATCGACCTTGCTTCATCTCTTTGTAAGTCAGAGAATCTTCCGTTGACTTCCACCTGCAGTTTCTCTAGATGGGATACATATTGGCTACTCTTTAATATTTTTTCAGCCTCATTTTTTGGAAGCAATGAGTTGCGCGTTGGGAAATGTGACAAATCCTCTTGATTCACTTATGAATTAAAGAGTTGTATTTTGTCTGAAACTTTTTAAGGCGGAAAACATATTTGTAACAAGGTGGCCCTTACCGTGCAGATTTTTGTTGAGGCAATTCAGATGGAATGTAATATCTGCAAAAAATACCAAGTCACTCACGACATATTCAACGTACTTCCGTATGATAGAGAACACCAACATATTCAACATCGACCTCTCTCATATATTCCTGAAATTTTCGATGGTTCAGGCTGATGCTTCGAATGGAGTTCATCACAGAAACCACTGACATGACATGATCAAACTTCTTCACTTTACCACACAGATTCTCTTAGTGGTTAATAAAATGATATTGTTTTATTTCGCATTCGTTAAAAAATTTATTTTTCAGCAGCGTTATTGCACCCTTATTTTTAGGCGCGTTTCGCTTCCAGCGTGAGCGCCTATTATCGTCGGTCTGTCCGTCCGTTCGTCCGCACGTTCGTTCTCGGCTTCTACCGAACGGATTCTCATGATATTTGATATTAAAGACTTACTATCAGAGATAATAAGAAAATCGCAAAAATGAATCACGTAATCCAATCTGGGGTACCACTTTACTGGTGATAAAAAATGAACTTTCCGTCATATCTCGTAAGTATTGCTCATATCAACATATTTTTCAAATAAAAATTATAGAACTAGTAAATTAGAGAATTTCTTTTGCTATACATTTTTATAGTAGGAGTTATTGAGAAAATCGAACAAGAAAGTCTTAAATCGAGTTGAACTAGAAAATTTCTTGCATGGTTACTTCTTCATTGTTGCTAACATAAACAGTCTCACAAACAAACGTTTAATTTCTTTACGTGTGCATGCAATATTTTTAAAATAGGAAGAAAATGCATTATTTATGACGAATAAAAGGACTTTAAAACGCTATTTCTCTTACGTACTGGTATATAATTTCTTTCTAATACTCCACTGCACGAAACGCGCCCATTTGTGATACGTTGTACACTTTCCTAACTTGTTTCCTACAATGCATGGGGCCCCATCTGTACATACACCAGCAAGTTTATCTCCAGGTAGCTTCAAATCCTCCATAACTTCAACCGCTTCTTCGCATATAGTTAACAGTCTCAGGCGTAACTTGATGGAATTTCTTCATATTGTCGAAATAAAAACGATTTAATTGGTAATTCCACAATTTTTTTAAAAAAACAACCTAAGTTTCGTTTTCTTAAAAATATTTTTGTGGAATTACCAAGTAAATCTTTTTTATTTCGACAATAGTTATTTGCAAATTTCTTCCCCAGTAATATTTCCATGTAATGAACGCATGTCTGCAAGCTTCTGAGTAATTTCAATGTCACTACGAACTTTTACAAAATATACCTACTTTATTATTGTGATAATTATTAAAATTAATTATTGCAGGTTACCTTAACAAAAGATACCATTTATTCATTTAGATAACTTTTACTTCAACTTCATATCACCTCCTTTTGTTTGTTTTCGACACATAAATCCCTTATATCTCGAGTTCTGTAGTCGATGGGATCTTCAAATTTGTTGTGTATGTCTATCTTGTGATCTTCTACAGAGCTATTGCATGTAAACGTACAATATTACAATCTGCGTTCAATATCAGGACAGGTTCATTTATGTACACCCTTTCCCCGCCAACCGCGGGGGTTACGTTCCTGAAAAGTACCGCGGCTGGTAAATACTTAAGTATATTGGAAATTGGGGGTTAGGTTCCACGGTTCGTATTACTATACCATATATTATTGATCACTTACATTACTCGCTTATCTCTCACTTAAATATATTATATAAATATTACGAATACAATAACATGCTGTTCTTTCCTTACGATCTCTCTGGTTTGGCATAGTCGAAACTCCCGTAGATGAAAAATGTGTGACGAAAAACAATCACCGTCGAGAAATAGCTTTCCGCTGCATTCCGCTGTTCGTAACTACATGTTCTACCCCAGAATGAATTCTTTTTTTAATGTTTAAATCGACCGCCATTTTGAATGAAGTGGGCATAGAAGTACTAATAAACCAAATTTGGTTGGAATCGGTTGATTGTGGGCGTGCAGAAAGGAGCAGACAGATAATGGGTTGCCATTAACATTAGCATACAAAGTTATTTTGATTTTTGTACAATTACCTATATAAAACATTTGGGATTAAAAAGCAGCGTACGGCCTTTCTATTTGTGAAGAAAGTATCTGTTGAAAGTTTGATTACTCTAACTTTAACGGTGTGGAAATGTATAGAGGCACAAATAAACAAACAAACTTTTATAAATCTATAGGAGATAGGTATTAAATCCAGAAATGCTAAATGTAAATGATGCCTTGAAGCAATATTGCATAATTTTCAGGATAGCTCAGCAATTACAATAATTGAGGGGTGTGAGGCAAAAAGATGGCAATCCACAAACTTATCTATTTGTAGTTAGGTTGCGCACAGAAAAGAAAAAACTTCTATTAATATTTTGGAAATTTGTTTATCATTTGTTGTAGTTTATATTTTGTAACTTACGTTTATTTATGATTTCTCTTACGGGTGCCCCCTCCCCCACAACCCACTCCCCTTAGTCTGATTTTGCTCATCTACAAACTTGATCTTATGCTTGTATTGGAAGTGACAAATATCAAATTTGAACTTCCTAAGTTAATTTACTCGAGAGTTACCGTCGAAAAACCAAACCGATACCCCCCCCCCACAAATCCCCACTTAAAATTATTTTTCAGACACACCACATAGCCTATATTTAAAGCTGGACCAGTATAAATATACGCTGCAAGTTTGATAAAAATTCGAACAGCCGTTTTTGCGTGATGCGGTAACAAACAAACAGACAGACAGACAGACAACAATTGTGCAAACAGGTTCAAACGTATTCTTGTGTTGCAAAACACACAATAAAAGTAAAAACCCGACAAAAACACAAATGTACAGAGGTTACAATTTTATTTCTATAGATATCTTTACAGAAGTCACCGCTACATGGTGGTGGCGCTGTATACTGGAAATTACGAAAAAGTTAAATATCTCCGAAATGGATGGTCCTACGAAAATTTGTTTAAAACAAAACTTGGAAGAAATATTATTCTCTACAACTTTGGTCCTCATGAAGATCACCAATAACGACGTTTTAAAGGAGATAGTTGACGGAAACCGAAAAAACCGACTATTTATAAATAATTCCTAACCAATAACTGCTATGGAAAATTGTTTCAAATGAAAGTTGTAGGAAATTACATTCTCTATAAAGTTTGTTCAGAATTGTATATAAAATAATGATGTTTTAACAAAGAAATATCGCAAAAACCGAATCGGGTTTCGAATAAACCTCGACTTCCGGTTAACCGTTATTGTCCAAAAACTAATCAGTTATTTCTGCTTATGCTAAAGTGTTATATATGAAATTTGGCATTGATATGACAAGTACGTTTTGAGTTAGAGCTCCCACAATCACATACAAACATCCATCCGTCCATCCACACACACATCATTCCGAAAATAGTCTAAACGTGTTTTAGGGACCTCAAAACGTGTATTTACGTTGATATCTCGAAGTCGATTTTTTTCGTGATCACAATACTTTCCCATTACTACGTATGGAGAAAGTAAAAATAAAACTAAATCCAAAATCTAAGAAATCGGAATGACAAGGTGGTCATAGGATAAATATGTATTATACTTCGATTTTCAAAGACGCAAAGATAAATGAACAGAAAATTAAACCTACGCTTAGTAATTTCCTTCCTTTCTGTGGAGACGACGACGATGGGATAAAGCAACTGATTTAAGTTCGAAATCCTCAGGGATCAGTTAGGCAACTCTCAGGCTAATATACTTTCATAAATTTCGAGATAATTTGTATGAAAAAGTTAAAATGTTACGCATAGTTAAAAATCTGATGTGGCTAACACGACTTTCTCCATATTTGGGGTATCGATAATTAAATTATTATGAATAGCATTATGAGGCAAAATTATCATTTCGTATGGTAAAAGAATACCGTCCTTATTGCAGTAAATTATATTTTGAATATGTTTACAGGATTCACCGCTACTTGGTGGCGCTGTATACTAGAAAAAGCAAAATATCTCCGAAATGGATGGTTTTACGAAAATTTGTTTCAAACCAAACTTGGAAGAAATATTATTCTCTACAACTTTGGTCCTTACAAAGATGACCAATTACGACGTTTTTAAGGAGATATTTGACGAAAACCGAATACTAAGTATCGAGAAAGTAATGTTTTCGCGAAAAAATTCGACCTCGAGATTTTTACGGAAATATCATACCGAAATTTACAAAGTGAAACAAATATATCTTAAACTTAAATAGTTGAGTATATTTTTCTACAAAGAGAATGAATGTACAGTGAACCATCTGTATATCGGACCTCCATAGAACGGACTTCGGATATAACGGATAGATTTTCCAACTGCTACTTTCTCCCAAATTTCCACCAGGGTCGGGAAAAATCTAAATTTTCGAGAAAGTATCCCAAGTTCGATTCCGTGAAATAATTCCGTTTCAAATAAGATATGTATATGCGAAAATCAATTTTCATTTCGCAACTCCGAAATTAAAGAATTTTCGAGCGATGTAGAATTAAATGCGAAGTCCTTTCACATGGATAAAAAACTGTACTCATTTCTTCGTAGGATGGTATACACTTCGCGTAGATAGCTTAATTCTTAATTCTGTCACCTTCAAAAAAGCTAATAAAAAGTCCTGCACTGTGAATTCGAGGCATTCACATGATGTTCAAGTGGAAAACAAAAATAATTATTTCAACCTTTCACCCAGCATATTTCGGTGTGAAAAATAGCGCATTCGAGTAGTTTAAGCAGCAGGATAGTTTATGCAAAACTGTAGGTTATCGCGAAGTATGACTTTATACGGAACAAACACACTCTTCAAAATATTTATGTAAAGCTATGTGAAAATACTGATTTAAAGTGATAGAGTCCACGTTACCTGGCAGAGTACGTTTTGCCTGGCGTATTGTTTAGGCTCGGTGGACTCTAGAGTCCACCCTGCCTGCAGGTACCGTGGACTCTAAGAGTACAATATGCCGGTAGAGTCCACCCTACCTCCTACACCGGCGCGTCAAAAATTGCCGCCTGAGGCGAGTGTACTTTATGCTGCCCTTTTGCACAGTAACAGCATTTATATATTTTAGAGCGAATGAATTTTCTTAATTCCGAAAAATCTTGATATATTTCAAAAGAGGAACCTTTGGCCTTTACTATTCCAGCTCCATTCCACAATTTAGTCCATATAATGTACATTAATTTTTGCGTTTTTATTTTCATGCAAGTAGCGAAATGTGGAACTCGTCTGCGTAAAAACCCTATATAATTCTGAGACGAATCTTATCTCAGCACAAAAGGAAGAAGCCATCGTCTACACGTATCTTATGTCAGTTACAATGAAACCCCTCAAAGAAATTTACGATGTTTATCTCTTGACCGAGAGTGAGTCCGAGATGCGAGGGAAAGATTCTCGCATTCCAGTTGCATAGAAAACGCTCTCCCGTCGCCATATCTCCGGTTCTAATGAACAAAATGCAACAATTTTTTGTGCATGACTTCTGTAATGTTTATGAATAATGATTTTGTAACTATAACTTCTATATGAATACAATGTATGCATTCAGTGGTTTTGGTTCGGAAAGACCCAGTTTGACTCCCGGTCTTAGCAGTTCTATTCTTCTGTTTCCTCATTTCACATCACTACAGTTTATGCCTGTCGCGTAAGAATCTTCCGATCAATAATCATTTCAATTTAATTACTGTGCCGCATCAATTTACTCTCTACCATAACTTATAAAATACAGATTTCTGATTACCTACGGATAACATTTTTTTAAATATGCGCACACTGCCTTTCCCTCAGTGAGATTCTAACACGCAAACTTTACATTGGGAGTCAAATATCTAAGCATCCTATACAGTGTAAATTCATTGCTAGAGTAAAATATGAAGTATTAACATCAACTTATTTTACAAACATTAATTCTTTTATGAATCCATTTAAATTAAACGCGAAAATTTTGCGTGGGCTCAGCTAGTAATAATTTAAATATCTATATCCCAAATATGGAGAAAGTCGTGTTGGCAACATCAGATTTTTTTATAAATAATTCCTAAACAATAACTGCTATGGAAAATTGTTCCAAATGAAAGGTGTAGGAAATTACATTCTCCATAACATTTGTATAGAATTGTATATATAGTAATGATGTTTTAACGGTGAAATATCGCAAAAACCGAATCGGGTTTCGAATAAACCTCGACTTCCGGTTAACCGGTATTGTCCAAAACTAATCAGTTCTTTGTCCTCATGCTAAAGTGTTATATATCAAATTTGGTATTAATATGACAAGTACTTTTTGAGTTAGAGTGCCCACAATCACATACACACACAGACATCATTCCAAAAATAGTCTAAACGTTTTCTAGGGACCTCAAAACGTGTATTTCCGTTGAAATCTCGAAGTCGATTTTTTTCGTGATCACAATACTTATCCATTACTACGTATGGAGAAAGTAAGAAAGGCAGAGACACCAGATAGTAGCACAAACTACACTTTGGCCTCTTCTCAAATGTTATTGTTTACAGAGCAATATGAGAGCCAATCAGGATCAAGTAGAGTTCGTTCAGTGGTTACTAGACAGAGTACGGTAAAATCGAAGAATTTCATGTACCACCAGATATGCTATGTCCACCCAGTGTAGACATTGTTGACGCAATATTCGAAAAAGGAATTGATGAAGATGCGATCCGTTTAAGTGTTGTTCTTGCTCCGAGGAATGATGAGGTGAGATATCTTAATGATAGAGCATTACAGAAATTACCTACACCTGAAATAATTTGTGACGGTTTTCATGTCGCGACTTCTGCAGATAGTGACAGTACGGACAATAGAATGATTCAATACCAGTCTGAGTATTTAGCAACTTTAATTCCAACTGGATTTCTCCTCAACAGCTGAAAATAGAGATTGGTGTAGTAGTTATATTACTTAGAAATATTTGTATTAAGGATGGACTTTGTAATGGCAGCCGATTTATTGTTCGTAGAATAGAGAAACGTATTCTTTACTGTGAGATATTAACAGGAGACCACAAAGGAGAAATAGTTTCTATTCCTCGAATAAAATTATCTACAAAATACGATACAGAACTACCATTCATTTTGGACAGAACTCAGTTCCCTGTTCGTTTAGAATTTCCTATGACAATTAATAAAGCCCAGAGACAAAGTTTCGAAAAAGTCGGTTTATATATATACCAAAATAGACCAATTTTTGGACATGGTCAACTTTATGTAGCTATATCCAGAGCAAAGTCACGTCAAGGTGTGAAAATACAATTTACTCGAAGTGATAATAGAGCGGAGAATCAAATAATTAAAAATTTAGTTTATAATGAAGTGTTAAAATAAATACCATTTAAATAAATTATTATTGTTAATTTATTACTAGAGAGCAATTGTATATTCCGTATAAAATACTTGTATTCATTTAAACCTATATCTCCTGGAATTAATGTAAATCCTATATGTACCTCATAGTAAAAACGAAGAAACAGCACGCAAAGGAGAGGGGGTTGGCGAGCGACATCTGAGAAAGGTGGGGCAAAAATGAGCACCTAACTTTAAAATATAGGTGGCCGCCTGAATTTTAATGTTTTTAGTCGTTTTTTTTGGGGAGTAAGCTAATTTAACCCCTCTACGACGGAGGAGTTTCTAAGAATTCCCTCCTCAGCGAACGAAGGAGTTTTTTGAAAAACCACGAAAAAGTTGCGAAAAACTTTAATGTTTTTTGATGATATTTTTTACGTAGTTAGATAAAAGATGAAATTTTTAAACAGTATCATTTAAAATAACATACGTCACACATAAACATTGCTACATAGAGGCGAATGAACAGTAATCGCTTATTGTTACGGTGCGCATTCGCGGTTTATATAACTTTTAGCATAGCGTGAACTATGAAAGGTATCGACATGAAATCTTATTCAAAGAAACATTTAAACATTACTAAACATCATTTGCTGAATGTACCTATCTAAACCAATTAGGTAAAAAGTTTGTCGCATGTCAACTTTTCCAAGTCATGGCTAAATATTTTTAACTAAGTGTTGTATTTATGATTTTTAAAGGCGTTTCATTAATAATATAAACGTTTTAGTTAGGCAGTCATCATTCTTAATCATTACATAAGTCAAATAGAGAAAATCGTTACATTTCGTTTATTAGAAGCGGAGATATGGAGTTGTATTTATCATGAGATTTCAGACACAGAATACGGAAAACTTTTAAAAGTTATATATTAGCTCACAAGTCCTTTCCCGATTGTTTTAGAAAATGTACACATGCGTAATTGGATTCAGCATGAAATTTACATTATAGCATCATAAACATATCTCTTGTAAGCGAAGTTTTAGAAAAGATACCGTGAATCATATCTGAGCGTAACCGTTTCCTCGTCTACACGCACTATATGGGTCAACTTGAGAAATCGAAACTGCGTAGGGCCGTTGAATACGAAAGACAAAAACTGTGTATTATTATTATTATAGATTGTCCATAAATTTCATTTATTATTATCGTAATCAATAAAAAATGTATATTTATGTCAAAAATTGATTTTAATGCGATGTTTTATTTAGTTTTCCCTAATGTTAAATATCGATAAAACATACTCATGGTTTAACTAAAATATCAGTCATGTTACGGTTTTGAGTTAGCCTTTCATTTTAACGCGCCGTTTTGTGTGCCTTGGCGACGGAAGGACTTATTAGGTAAACACTGCAGACAATACAAATACTGAAACAAGCCGGTCATTGAAGGATCGCCGAAGAGGAAAGCAATCTTGATGAATTGAAAAGTGATTTTTAGAAGCATCTGAAGTGGGCTGTGTGTATTTAGTATACTAGTGAATGCAGGCTTGCATTCTGCAAGTATTTTCTCTCACCTCAAAGTAAAAATAAAAGCAGAAAAATAATTTTCAAACTCATGTTTGCATCTCTGCGCCGAATTCCTGTTTTTCTGTTTTGAAATTAATGGGATAAAAACAACCCCTAAATTGTATAATTATAATTTTTTTAGGTTTTCATCATTCGTTTGATAGAACATATAGAAGTACCTAAACCATGAAATGTTAGTAAAAGAGTTTATAATATATAGCGGAAAAAAAAAATCTTGCAATTTTTCAGTTTTTACTCTGATTACTTCTTTCGATTCACCTATGTATAAAATTTCAGCTCTCCAACTATTGTAGTTTAGGCCAGACCTTAGTATGTTCCTATATCCCATATCCTATATAGTATATCCTCCTCTGTAAGATGAGTGCTTATAGAATGACTAGTTAATTGTGCTTGCATTCTGCAAGCATTTTCTCTCACCATAAAGTAAAAATAAAAGCCGAAAAATAATCTTTAAGGCATAAGATAGCATCTTGGCTCCGAATTACATTTTTCTATTTTGAAAATATTGGGGTAAAAACAACCGTAACATTAATAAGTATAAAAATTTTATAGTTCTTCATTATCTGTTAAGAACATCTCATATTTATGCAAATTTTCTTCGATGTGGCACCTCTAGAAGTGCATTTATATGAATTTCATTGTCTAAATTTTAAGATTTTTTAACAGCCACAACAAGAAATATTTCTAAAATTTTCAATGTTATTTATCACTGGAATATTATTTCCTAACTTTGTTAAAAATTTCAGCTTCCTGGCTCTAACGTAAGTACATAAACATTAGTCAATTTGTTTAACATTATAGAATTTCATTCTATATCGACTCTCCTTACAGAGGATATTTATCCTCCTCTGTAAGAAGAGTGCTTATAGAATGATATATATAGGAGGATACTAATGTCTGGCCCAAACTACAATAGCTGGAGAGCTGAAATTTAATACATTGGTGAACCGAAAAAAATAATCGGAGGAATAATTGGAAAATTGCAACAATGTGTTTTTCATGGCCGGTAAAAATTACAAACTATTTTAACAACATTTCATGGTTTAGGTAATTCTAAATAAGCTGTGAAGCTGAAATTCTTTCCACATGTAGAATGTGCCAAATAATGAAAACAGGAATATAGAAATTTGAAAATTTTCATTCGTTTGGACGTAATAAATTCTCAAATGTTAAACAAATTCACTAAGGTTTATGTACCTTAGTTAGAGCCAGGTAGTTGAAATTTTTAATCAAGCTAGGAAATAATGTTCCGGTGGAAAACAACATTTGAAATTTCATGAAAGTTTTATATTGTGGGTGGTAAAAATTCATAAATTTTAAACAATGAAATTCTTATACATGCACTTCCACAGGTGCCATATGCATGAAATTTTGCATAAATGTTAGGTATTCCTAAGAAATGCTAAAAACCCCTAAATGTATTATAATTATAAATTTTTGAGGTTGTTTATACCCCAATATTAACAATAAGGAAAAACACGGAATCCGGCAAGAAGATGCAAATTGTTGTGTTTAAAAATAATCTGACAGCTCATACTCTTTACCTTAGGGTGAGGGAAAATGCTGGCAGATAGCAAGCACACCTTCACTAGTAACCTATATCCTCTGTAAGAAGAGTCGATATAGAATGATAGATAGGATATAGGAAGATACAAAACAGCAAAACATGTAATTCGGATCCTAGATGCAAACTTATGCCTTGAAATTATATTCTCGCTTTCATTTTTACTTTAAGCTGAAAGAAAATGCTTGCAAAATACAAGCACACATTCACTAGTATAATATATCCTCCTCTGTAAGAAGAGAGCTTATAGAATGATAGGATATATATAGGATATAGGAAGATACTAATGTCTGGCCCAAACTACTATAGTTGGAGAGATGAAACTTAATACACAGGTGAATCAAAAAAAATTACTGTGGGAATATGTGCTAAAGGGCAACTATGTTTATTTTCCTGGCCATAAAAAATTAGAAACAATTTTATTAACATTTCATGGTTTAGGTACTTCTAAATGCGCTATGAAGCTGAAATTTTTTCAAGAGGTAGAATTTGCCAATTATGAAAACGGGAATATAGAAATTTGAAAATATTTATTCGTTCGGCCATAATAAATACTCAAATGTTTAACAAATTGACTAACGTTTATGTACTTTCTTAAGATCCAGGAAGCTGCAAATTTTAACAGAGTTAGGAAATAATGTTCCGGTGGTAAATAACATTGAAAATTTTAGAAATATTTATTGTTGTGGCTGTTAGAAATTTAAAAAATTAAAAAAATGGAATTCATATAAATGCACTTCTACAGGTGCTACATTGATGAAATTATTAATAAATTTGAGGTATTCGAAAGAAATGCTGAAAAATATAAACGTTTTATAATTATACATTTTTGGGGTTGTTCAAACCCCACTGTTGTGTTTACATATTATATGTCGGCTCATACTCTTTACTTTAGGGTGAGAGAAAATGCATGAAGAATGCAAGCACACCTTCAATAGTATCCTATATATAACCTATCAATCTATAAGCACTCTTCTTACAGAGGAGGATATACGATACTAGAGAAGGTGTGCTTGCATTATGCAAGCAATTTCACGCACTGTAAAGTAATGAGTATGAGCTCACTAATAATTTTCAAATGCAACATTTGGCACCTTCTTGCCTGTTTACGTGTATATCCTTATTGGTAATATTGGGGTAAAAACAACCCCTAAAATTTATAATAATAATATTTTTTTAGGTTTTCATTATTCATTCTGAATACCTCACATTTGTGCAAAATATCATTGGTGTAGCAACTCTAGAAGTGCATTTATATAAATTGAACTGTTTAAATTTGATGAATTTTTAACAGCTTGAATAATAAATATTTATAAAATTTGCAATATTATTTACTAACGGAGCATCATTCCCAACCGTGTTTAAAATTTTCAGTTTCCTGTTATTGTTAAATATTTGTTAAATATGTGTAATTTATTACGGCCGAACGAATAAAATTTTTCAAATTTCTATATTCCCTTTTTCATTATTTGACGAATTCTACAGGTAGAAAAAATTTCAGTTTGATCGAACATTTAGAAATACCTAAACCATGAATTGTTAGTAAAATGGTTTATAATTTTTAGCGGCCAAAATAATGCACATTGTTGCAATTTTGCAATTTTTTCTCTGATTATTCTTTTTTATTCCCGTCGGTATTAAATTCCAGCACTCCAACTATTATAGTTTGGGCCAGACATTAGTATCTTCCTATATCCTATATATATCCTATATATATCGTATCATTCTATAAGCACTCTTTTTACAGAGGAGCATATACAAGACTAGTAAATTGTGCTTGCATTCTGCAAGCATTTTCTCTCACTTTAAAGTAAAAATGAAAGCTAAAAAATAATTTTAAACGCTTAAGATTGCATCTTGGCTCCGAAATATGTGCTTTTCTGTTTTGAAAATTATGTGGTAAAAACAACCCCTAAAATTTATAATTATAAAACGTTTATAGGTTTTTATCATTTGTTACGAATACCTCACATTTATGCGAAATTTCATCAATGTAGCACCTCTAGAAGTGCATTTATATGAATTTCATTGATTAAAATTTATGAATTTTTAACGACCACAATACGAAACGTTTATGAAATTTTCAATGTTATTTACCACCGGGACGTTATTTCCTAACTCTGTTAAAATTTTCAGCTTCTTGGATCTTTAGAAAGTACATAAATATTAGTCAATTTTTTAAACATTTAGGAATTTATGACGTTCGAAGGAACAAAAATTTTTTAATTTCTATATTCCGGTTTTCATTATTTGGCAAATTCTACCCCCTGAAAAAATTTCAGCATCATAGCTCATGTAGAAGTACCTTAACCATGAAATGTTACTGAAATAGTTTATAATTTTTAGCGTTCAGGAAAATAAACATTGTTGCAATTTTGCAACTTTCCATCCTATAGTTTTTTACTCTTCACCCGTGTATTAAATTTCAGATCTCCAACTATAGTAGTTTGGGCCAGACATTAGTATCCTCCTATATCCTATATATATCCTATATCGTATATCCTCCTCTGTAAGAAGAGTGCTTATGGAATGATAGGATACTAGAGAATGTGCTTGCATTCTGCAAGTAATTTTTCTCACATAAATGGAAAGAATAAAAAAATGTAAGTAATAGCTAAACCAAAGATTTTGCACATCAGTGCCACATTATGTGTTTTTTTGGAAAATTATGAGGTAAAAACAACGCCTAAAATGTATTATTGTAAATATTGTAGAGGTTTTCATCCTTCCTTTAGAATACCTCACATTTTTGCTAAATTTCATCAATGTAGCACCTCTAGAAGGGTATTTCTGTAAATTAAATTGTTTAAAATCTTTGAATTTTTAACAGCCACAATAATAAATATTTCTAAAATTTTCAAAATTATTTACAACCAAAGCATCATTCCCTACCTTGTTTCAAATTTTCAACTTCGTGTATCTTCAGAAGGTACATAAGCATTAGTCAATTTTTAAACATTTGAGAATTTATTACGGCCGAACAAATAAAAATTTTAAAATTTCTATCTTCCCGTTTTCATTATTAGGCAAATTATCCATGGAGAAAAAATTTCAGCTTGATAGCGCATTTAGAAATACCTAAACCATGAAATGTTAGTAAAATTGTTTATAGTTTTTACCGGCCAAGAAACTAAACATTGTTGCAATTTTCAAATTATTCCTCCAAATAACTCAATGTTATTTACCACCGGGACACTATTTCCTAACTCATTGTCAGTTACAATTTTCAGCTTCCTGGATCTAAAGAAAGTACATAAACATTAGTCAATTTTTTAAACATTTGAGAATTTATTACGGCCGAACGAATAAAAATTTTCAAATTTCTATATTCTCGTTTTCATTATTTGCAATATACAAAATGGTTAATAATTTTTAGCGGCCAAAATAATTCACATTGTTGAAATTTTGCAATTTTTCCTCCGATTATTTTCTTTTATTCACCTATGTATTAAATTCCAGCTCTCCAACTATTATAGTTTGGGCCAGACATTAGTATCCTCCTATATCCTATATATATCCTATCATTCTATAAGCACTCTTCTTACAGAGGAGGATATACGATATGAACGTGTGCTTGCATTCTGCAAGCATTTTCTCTCACCTGGAAGTAAAAATAAAAGCCGAAAAATTACTTTTAATGCATAAGTTCGCATCTCGGTTCCGAATTACGTGTTTTTCTGTTTCGAAAATATTGGGGTAAAAACAACCCCTAAAATTTATAATTATAATACATTTATGGATTTTTACCATTTGTTACGAATACCCCACATTTATGTGAAATTTCATCCATGCAGCACCTCTAAGAGTGCATTTATATGAATTTCATTGTTTAAATTTTATTAATTTTTAACAGCCACAGCAACAAATATTTCCAAAATTTTCGATGTTATTTACCACCGGGACATTATTTCCAAACTCTCAGCTTCCTGGATCTACAGAAAGTACATAAACGGAAGAATAATTGGAAAATTGAGACAATGTTTAATTTCTTGGCCGCTAAAAATTATAAACTAATTTACTAACATTTCATGGTTTAGGCATTTCTAAATGAGTTATCCAGCTGAAATTTTTTCTACATGTAAAATTCGCCAAATCATGAAAACGGGAATATAGAAATTTGAAAATATTTATTCGTTCGGCCGTAATACATTCTCAAATGTTTAACAAATTGACTAATGTTTATGTACTTTCTCTTGATCCAGGAAGATAAAAATTTTAACAGAGTTTGGAAATAATGTCCCGGTGGTAAATAACATTGAATATTTTGGAAATATTTGTTGCTGTGGCTGTTAATAATTAACAAAATTTAAACAATGAAATTCATATAAATGCACTTCTAGATGTGCAACATTGACGAAATTTCACATAAATGTGAGGTATTCGTAACAAATGATAAAACCTATAAATGTTTTATAATTATATATTTTATGGGTTGTTTTTACCCCAATATTTTCAAAACAGAAAAACACGTAATTCGGAGCCGAGATGCAACTTTAAGCATTGAAAATTATTTTTCGGCTTTTAATTTCACTTTGAGGTGAGAGAAAATGCTTGCAGAATGCAAGCACACATTTACTTGTCATTCTATAAGCACTCTTCTTACAGAGGAGGATATACGATATAGGATATACGATATAGGATACATATAGGATATAGGAGGATACTAATGTCTGGCCCAACTACAACAGCTGGAGAGCTGGAATTTAATACTTAGGTGAACCGCGAAAAATAATCGGAGGAATAATTGGAAAATTGCGACAATATTTATTTTCTTGGCCGGTAAAAATTCTAAACTATTTTACTAACATTTCATGGTTTAGGTATTTATAAATGCGCTATCAAGCTGAAATTTTTTATACCTCTAGAATTCACCAAATAATGAAAACGGGAATATAGAAATTTTAAAATTTTTATTCGTTCGGCCGTAATAAATTCTCAAATGTTTAACAAATTGACTAATGTTGATGTACTTTCTCTTGATCTAGGATGCTGAAAATTTTAACAGAGTTAGGAAATAATGTTCCGATGATGAATAACATTGAAAATTCTAGAAATACTTATTGATGAGGCTGTTAAAAATTCATAAAATCTAAACAATGAAATTCATATAAATGCACTTCTAGAGGTGCTACATTGATGAAATTTCGCATAAATGTGAGGTATTCGTAACAAAAGCTAAAAACCTATAAATGTTTTATAATTATAAATATTAGGGTTTGTTTATACCCCAATATTTTCAAAACAGAAAAACGTAATTCGGAGCCGAGTTTCGAACTTACGCATTGAAAATTATTTTTGGCTTTTATTTTTACTTTAAGGTTAGAGAAAATGCTTGCAGAATACAAGCACACATTTACTTGTATCGTATATCCTCCTCTGTAAGAAGAGTGCTTATAGAATGATACGATATAGGATATATATAGGATATAGGAGGATACTAATGTCTGGCCCAAACTACAATAGCTGGAGAGCTGGAATTTAATACATAGGTGAACCGAGAATAATAATCGGAGGAATAATTGGAAAATTGCAACAATGTTTAATTTCTTGGCCGGTAAAAATTATAAACAATTTTTCTAACATTTCATGGTTTAGGTATTTCTAAATGCGCTATCAACCTGAAATTTTTTCTACCTGTGGAATTCGCCAAATATAGAAAACGGGTATATAGAAATTTGAAAATTTTTATTCGTTCGGCCGTAATTAATTCTCAAATGCTTAACAAATTGACTAATGTTTATGTACTTTCTCTAGATCCAGGAGGCTGAAAAATATAACAGGGTTAGGAAATAATGTCCCGGTGGTAAATAACATTGAAAATTTTAGAAATATTTATTGCTGTGGCTGTTAAAAATTAATAAAGTTTAAACAATGAAATTCATATAAATGCACTCTTAGAGGTGTTGCATTGATGAAATTTCGCATAAATGTGAGGTATTCGTAACAAATGATAAAAACATATAAATGTATAATAATTATTAATTTTAAGGGTTGTTTTTACCCCAATATTTTCGAACAGAAAAACACGTAATTCGGAACCGAGATGCGAACTTATGCATTAAAAGTAATTTTTCGGCTTTTATTTTTACTTTCAGGTGAGAGAAAATGCTTGCAGAATGCAAGCACACATTTACTTGTCATTCTATAAGCACTCTTCTTACAGAGGAGGATATAGGAGGATACTAATGTCTGGCCCAAACTACAATAGATGGAGAGCTGCAATTTTCAGAAATTGTAGATGGCATGGAGAAACCGCCAGAAAAATTGAGATCTCATACCTAGGTGTCATGGGTTCGACTCCAGAAATTCCTAAATTTCCATTTTACCCATAAGAAAAGCATTGCGACATATTTGAAAATTAATTTATGGCACTTTCCGATAAGGTAGAGAATTCAAACTTGGAGGGTTGATAGATACCCAGGAGATCTATAGGGAATCGTTATCGCTTTAACCGCAAGTGTCCTGGGTTCGACTCCGGATGACCCGGTATATCTCCCATAAGAAAGCATGGAAAAAATGAATTCCTTCATATACCCAAACAAAGAGGAATAAATAAATGATATTTTCAGGGTTTGTAGATGTCATGAGTATATACCCATAGTATTTGACAACTCCTGCGTAGGTGTCATCGGTTCGATTCCAGGTAGCCTTAAGTTTGAGATTATTTCCCATAAGAAAACCATTGAAATAGGTCCAAGGCGCTTTTGCATTTACAACTTTTTTGTCGGCTTTTAGTCTTTCTTATTAAATGAGAGAAAATGCTTGCAGAATGCAAGCACACATTCACTAGTATCCTATATCCTCTGTAAGAAGAGTCGATATAGAATGATATATAGGAAAATACTAATGTCAGGCCCAAACTATAATAGTTGGAGAGCTGGAATTTAATACAGAGGTGAATAAAAAAAAATAATCGGAGGAAAAATTGCAAAATTGCAACAATGTGCATTATTTTGGCCGCTAAAAATTATAAACTATTTTACTAACATTTCATGGTTTAGGTATTTCTAAATGCGCTATCAAGCTGAAATTTTTTCTACCTGTAGAATTCGCCAAATAATTAAAACGGGAACATAGAAATTTGAAATTTTTTATTCGTTCGGCCGTAATAAATTCTCAAATGTTTAACAAACTGACTAATGTTTATGTACTTTCTGTAGATCCAGGAAGCTGAAAATTTTAACAGAGTTAGGAAATAATATCCCGGTGGTAAATAACATTGAGGATTTTAGAAATATTTATTGCTGTGACTGTTAAAAATTAATAAATTTTAAACGATGAAATTCATAAAAATACACTTCTAGAGGTGCTACATTGATGAAATTTCGCATAAATGTGAGGTATTCGTAACAAATGATAAAAACCTATAAATGATTTATAATTATAAATTTTAGGGGTTGTTTATACCCCAATATTGACAATAAGGAAAAACACGTAAACCGGCAAGAAGATGCAAACTGTTGCGTTTGAAAATAGTATGTCGGCTCATACACTTTACTTTCGGGTGAGAGAAAATGCATGCAGAATGCAAGCACATCTTCACAAGTATCCTATCATACTATATCGACTCTTCTTACAGAGGATGTAGGATATATATATATATATATATAGGAGGATACTAATGTCTGCAGCTTTTACTGTATGTGTGTACGTGTTATATGAGATGTATAGGCCGAAAACCATGTTTCTCGTATATAATGTAGTCACGCTTATAACGAAGCAAAGAGTTGGTCCCCTCAAATACGTATTAAGCGAGTTTTACTGTAGCTTTAAACTCAAAAGTCTTTCTCCTGAAAAATTAAGGAAATCTGACTTATACCACTTTGCTTCTAAGTGGCTCATATCTCGAAAAATGTTGCAAGATCGACCACTAGGAATTATTTTAATTTCTTGTAAGATATTATGTAATATTTAAAATTCCACTCAGCAGCCCTAGTTCCTATTGCAAATGAATATTGGAAAATTTGACATGCGTTCCATGGACCAAGAATATTTTAAAGAAAAAGGAACTTTTCTTATTTTTAAAGTCAATTTATCGTTCGATTCGGATTCGCTCGAATTTGGGCAAAATTCACGTTTTTAACAAACCATGTCAATTGTTGTATCAATTCACATGTGCAATGCAAAAGTGTCAATGCAGTGCCTGTATGCGCTTGAAAGAGATGTAGAGGGAAGAAGGCGAGAGGGTTGTAGAGGAAGGAGTTAAATATTGGTATTCAACCGGAAATACAGGAGGTTTTTTCAGGATACGCAGAAGATGCATTTTTCATAACCTTTACGATTAGTCGACCAAAATTAGTTCTAATCATTTAAGGATTTTCGGTGGATTTGTTCGTATTATGTGATCATTCCAGTGGGTATGTACATCTTCAAAGGGGCATGCAGATCAAAAAGGTTGAATATCACCGAGATGTACATGGAAAGAGGAAAGTGAGGGGTAGAAAGATCGGGTGTAGGGAGATAGGCTATTTGTGTCAAAGTATTTAACAGGTTGGAGTGGAATTTAACCAGTGCTCGAAATGGAAAAAGTTACAAAACAGAATGCTTGTATTGGTAGTAGAACGGAAATTTTTACTAAACGGAACGCGTGTGAGTTGCAGGAGTGACCTGCCGATGTGTTCCGACTCATTCCGAGCACTGATTTTAACCTGCTTTAAGGGAAATAAATTTGTCATTTAAAATATACTTTAAGTTAATTTCAAGAGGATATTCAGTACAGTGATAATATATTCCATAGTGATTCATTTGTGTGGATTTGTGGTTAGTTGGGGGCCGGTTAAGTAAAATTCTCCCCAGTTGGGAAAAACTGCATCCGCCCCTGGGTAATAGGCATTTTTGTGTTTTTCCCACCTCTGCAAAATTTTCTGCCGACACCCATGGTTGTACCAAAGCAAAAACATACTGATTCAACTGGTACAAATTGTTGCTCTATCATTATAATTGAAACTGAATTAGTTTGTTCACCCAGTACCAAAAGTGAATGAATCAATTTTATTATTGTTTTCAAATTATCGTCAAAGGAAAACTTTATGCTCCATCAAACATTCACTGTAGTACAGACACAAACTAAGAAAAATTCTCTGGAAAAACCCTAAATGTCTGACATGAGAAGATGGAATATTGAGGAATTAAGTTGTTATGCATGAGTGCATAAAGCTTATCAGAAATTTGAAGAGAGGAAAAATTGTGTAATTGAGTGGGAATCAAACTCAGGCCTCCCACTTGCTGGGTAGGTGCTTTAACCAACTAAGCTACCGAGAAAGCATGTTTCCATTCTGGAATCGAGACGTTTAAGGTGAGGTGTTTGCTGCATGCAAATGACATAAATCTATATAGTTTAATATTAATCTTATATTCATAATCTACCAAGGCAGTGGTTCCTAAACTTTTTCAGGCATGGCACCCTTTCAAAAAATTTCATGGTACCCCTACATTGAAACAAGGGTGTTATATTTTTACATACAGACATTACAACCTTTGGACAAATCCATTTCTTGGTACTACACCATAATCAATTTATTAGAGGGAGAAATTATTGCCCCTATTACCAATAAACATCCAAATTATTGTTTTATTTACTAAAAGTTTTTCAGAGCACCCCAATGTGCCGCAAAACCCAGTTTGAGAACCATTTCCATGGCTTTAATGGCATAATAAGTTATTCCATAGCTGCAGAGACTTTTGGGATGGAATTGAAAATGGCTACATGACCATAGATTTTAGATGATTGAAATTGTAAAAGCCTTAAGTATGAACTATATAGAGTTATAAAACTACTGATTCAATCAAATGTTTAGAGTACTTCAAAATTTGGCTATACTAATGCCACAATGAAATGATTTATTCTATCTAAAACTTCTAGATAAAATGAAAGGAAAAGTAAAATTTTAAAAATACCAATTTGCTAAGCAATTGCTATTGGTAAATTAATTCTTGTTTTGTTCTAACAACAAATGTAAGCTGATGGTTGACCAGAATTAAACATCACATAATAGTTTAACTAAACAGAATCAAGAGAAATTGAGAGCTTTTCGACCACAGGCAATGCATAACCAATCATACATTACCTCTATCTTATTCTTTTTCAGCAGGAATCTAGCTATGATCAATACATCTGCCGTTTCCATTGGCTTCTCATCAACAACACAACAGCTTCCTTGTCCCCTCTGCTGTGCCATGCATCAAGATAAAAACATCATCTTTTCCTCATCTTCAATTGTACCAAAACTTCATCTTAGCATTAGCTGCCAGCCTCCTTGCTGTCTCTTGGAGATCCCTAAAATTACTACAATGGAAGTGGAGAAATTTTTAACTTGAGTTTTTATTGAACTGCTGATTGAAACAAATTCTTGTTGGTTTCATATCAATTATTGCTAGATGTTCAGCATAACAAAATAATTTGTATGCATTTGAAGTTAACAAACAAATGACATGAAAATAACAGCAAAAAGCAAATTTGAAAATACAGTACAGCACCGATTATCCATGGTAATTGGGGAAAGCAGGGACCCGGATAATCGAAAAACACAGTTAATGCAAATTATATTTCATTAGAATTATCTTCATCCATGTAAGCAAAATAGGGACTTACACGTATTTGTACATATAAACATATGTATTCACATTGCAAAACATATACATATTTAAAAAATACTAAACATTCTTTCTTAAAGTCATTTTACAGAATGTCCATAATTCTTGTTTGTTTTTGCTGTTGGGCTGTTTTGTTTTTTTACTTTTTCCATACGTAGTAATGGGAAAGTATTGTGATCACGAAAAAAATCGACTTCGAGATTTTAATGGAAATACACGTTTTGAGGTTCCTAGAACACGTTTACACTATTTTTGGAATGATGTCTGTGTCTGTGTGGATGTATGTGATTGTGGGCACTCTAACTCAAAATGAACTTGTCATATTAATACCAAATTTCATATATAACACTAACATGAGCACAAAGAACTGATTAGTTTTTGGACAATAACGGTTAACCGGAAGTCGAGGTTTATTCGAAACCCGATTCGGTTTTAGCGATATTTCTCCATTAAAACATCATTATTGTATATACAATGCTACACAAATGTTATAGAGAATATAATTTCCAACAACTTTCATTTGAAACAATTTTCCATAGCAGTTATTTGTTAGGAATTATTTATAAATAATCGGTTTTTCGGTTTCCATCATATATCTCCTTAAAAACATCGTTATTGTTAATCTTCGTGAGGACCAAAGTTGCGGAGAATAATATTTCTTCCAAGTTTTGTTTTAAACAAATTTTCGTAGGACCATCCATTTCGGAGATATTTAACTTTTTCGCAATTTCCAGTATACAGTGCCACCACCATGTAGCGGTGAATTCTGTAAACACATTCAAAATATAATTTACGGCAATAATATGACTGTATTCTTTTACGATACGAAATAATAATTTTGCCTTATAATGCTATTCATAATAATTTAAATATCTATACCCCAAATATGGAGCAAGTAATGTTTTGGCCACATCAGATTTTATTATTTTTCTTATGTACTTACGAATTTGTAAAAGGTCAACATAATCAATGTCATCTTGATTTTCCATGAAGTAGGTAATGTCTCTGCAGCTGTGAGAGTTTCTTCGCAACTAACTTTACAAGATGGCTGTAGTTTGTCTTCAACCTCAGCTTCTGGAGAAATGCTTGGGCCTGCCGTCATCTTTGGCATCACTAGCAAACTTTGACTAATTCATCGTTTATTTAAAGTATAAAAGGTGTAAAGTTTAGTAAGAACCATGACCTTTTCACTTAGACTGTTATTCCTATAGAATGTCTTCAAGGTCTGAAATGAGTAAACAATCTGGTGGTATGCTTTGATTACTGACACGGACCTCATGCAACACAGATCATTGTTCCACTGATTTACTCACTGCACACCCCACTCTCGCAGCTTGTACTCCCCCTCCCCCTTTGTGTTAGTATTCTTTATATATAACCAAACTATAGAGTGAGTTGCGTAGATCATTATTCCGTCAAAAACGAAAATTGGAAAAATGTTACAAAGACCGTTATTCAGTTGAACGCTTCCATTACATACTATAGACAATCTGAGACTACGGATAATCCACTCCACGGATAATTGGGCCCTGGATAATCGGTGCTCTGCTGTATATTTTAATGCATGATATTTAAATAAAGCTTTCCTAGATGAAGAGAGATTAGACAACCAGTTCAATATGTTAAAGAAAACTTATACAGAGAATTTAAAAACTGCCTTCTAAGAATTCTAAAGATAAGTTTTGTTGAATGAAATCAGTTATAACTCATGCTACAAAATTCTAGAATTTGTATTAGTGAAAAGAATGAAATCTCTCTTTAACATAAGCTTCTTTTAACTAAAGAAGACTTCCAAGAAGACAGTCAACTATTGACATTTTCTCATGATTGAATGTGATATTTAAAGCAAATTGTTGATGATTTCAACATATTAGTAGACATGGAATGTAAGGCTCTTCACATTAAACACACTTTTTCTGCAAACCCTATAAAAGTATCTGGAATAAATGTTTAAGATTTCTTAATTATGTTAATTTTTGTTACTTATGATAAATGTATAGAATATTTTGAGCATTACTTATTTTTCAGAATTTTAAATAAATTGTGACAATTAATGCACAATTACTTCGAGATATATCACAATGTAAAAAATACTTTCCCATTATTACGTATGGAGAAAGTAATAATCACAACTCCTGAATGTTTGATGAAAGAATTTTTTTTACTGCCTGAGTAATTTATTCAATTTTTTTCCATTTATATATGTTTGTTGTGTTATGTGTTGGCAATAAATACTGCATTTCAAAAGAAGCATTATGTTTCCTTTATCCCTAAAGCAGAGGCAGATTTAGGCCTTCCAGGGCATGTGGTGCTAAAAATTTCGGGGCCCTCAATATTATAGTACAGTAAAACTCGTTTAATACGTATTTGAGGGGACCAACTCATTGCTTCGTTATAAGCATGACTACGTTATATACGAGAAACATGGTTTTTGGCCTATACATCCCATATAACACGTATACACATACAGTAAAAGCTGTGCTGTCTGGCTATTTAGAACCGGCCACCCTTAGACGCCTGTAATTACACAAATAAAATTCATTTTGTATTTCTTTTTTATGAATTTTTGTGTGAATAGTATATGTGTAATACCACAACTTCCACTTTAAAATTTCTTAAAATATAAGATGTATATATTACGTATTTACTCCGTATACTTCTGTGGCTGCCGAGTAAGCATGGCGTTTTTGGTTACGTAATTTGCATTGTCTAGATGTTTTGGTGTACTTATACAATTTCCAGTTTTATCGCTTTTTATTGTTTAAAAATTACCCATCCATTGAATATGGCATCAAAATAATTACCTAAAAGCGAGGGACAGAAGAGAAAAAGTTGTTTTAACTCTAACACAAAAGCTGGAGCTGTTCAAACGAATGGAAAAGGAGAAAGTAGGCAGTCGTAGCAAAAGAATTCAACACCGGATCTTTCATGCTCTACGATATCAAGGCTCATAAGCCTAAATTAATGAAATTTGTGCCATCTTCTGAGACGAGTAAATCAATTAATAAACATCATACCCTTCATAAGCCAAAAATTGAGGAACTGAATAAAATATTATATGACTGGTTTTCACAGAAATGTTCAGAAGAATTAAATAATTTCATCATTTCTAATAGAGTAAATAAAGATAAATAAGAAAGATATAATCCAATAAATTCAATTTTGGGAACAGGTTCACTGCCGTAATACCCAAACTTCCCAGACACCCTAAATTTTCAATAGTCTTTTTGTTTTGCATGTAAGCGTAGCAACGTATTAAATAAGAATGGGTAAATAGTGTCTATATCTAACTACGTGTGGATGTATTAAAATGGAAAATGCAAACCCCATGCATAGTTATGTTTGGGGAGTACGATAGTGAACCTAAGCCCAATTTTGTTTGGTTATTGCTAAAGTTGCGATCTCAAAATCGAAAATCGCTCCCCTAACCGGATATTTCTCCTAATCGGCTTTCCACAATCCCCAAGATAGCCGAATAACACAGCTTTTACTGTATTTGCAGTGAGTCGACTTCAATGCCGTAATTACATATGCAAAGAGATGCTTATCAACTTCGCGGCATGTAAAATGTTCCACTGCTATTACATACGATTTTTTAAATGGTCAATTAATATTATTATTATGGTCATTAATTTACATAAAAATTTCACATTTATAATACGTATCAATTTCAAAACAAAGGGAGCGTGGAAATTCATATGGAAGGGGTAGATGGAGGAGGGGGACCTCTACGAACAAGTGCGCGGTAAACGGGCGGAAACCATTCATTATTTATCGCCCTGCTCACCAAAATTCGTTATATATGGGGCATTTTTTGCCACGGGACCAAACATTTGTTCGTTACAGCCAAGAATTCATAAAATGCATGTTCGTTACATCCGAGAAATTTAACCAATGCCCTTATGGAGAAGTTCAAGGGACCGAGACATTTCTTCGTTATAGCCAAGATTTCGTTTTAGGCGTGAACGTTATAAACGAGTTTTACTGTACTCATATAACTAGGGTATGGATTTTTCGGGTTTAAAAAAAATCCATTCGGGGGTAAATATAGCGTTTTATTATTTTTCTTTGCGTTCGGGTAAAAATCGGGTGTAAATATGTCAAAAATTTATCGTGGTCTATAAATAATTTCAATCTGGGTAAATATCGGGGGTTAACATAAGAGTAATTCAGATGATTTAAAAAATATTTAAAATTTTAAATGTTTATTTAACAATTATTTTTATGGTTTACATACAATAACATTTGCATGGCGAGTTTTTCTTCTGTAACATTACTCCTTTCTGGAGTTTGCAAATGACGTAAATGAGAAAATGAACACTCAACATCACAGCTACCCGTGGGCATACATAGTAATGTTATGGCAAACTTGCTTAATTTAGGGTATTGGGTACCACAATCAACCCAAAACTTAATAATATCCAAATCTTTGTTCAGAGATGTTGCCTCTAATAAATAGGCAGTAAGTTCCGATTTAATCTGCTCATCCAGACTATCATATATGCCCAAAAATTGTACGAGAGCGTGGTTATCATGGTCATGCAAAGATTTCTTAAAAGGATCTAATACGGATGCCATTTTCCAAAACGATTTAACAGACGTATCAAGATTTCTGTTTATTGTAGCATTCCATTTTGAAGAAAGAACTTCTGAAAATTCCGTAATGGCTGCAATTACATTTATTGTACTAGGTACTGTTCTCAGGACAGCTGCAAATGAACCTGTTTCTGGCAATTTCCAAGGGAGTTCCATTTGATACTTAAGCTGAATGTTGATAATATGATCAATTTGATGTAGTATTGGAGTTCCACTTTCAAATTTTTTTGTATATCAATAATAGGCTTCAATCGTTCTTCTAAATATAAGAGTAAAGTGTATAATTCATTTTTTCCAAAATATTCAATTATTTTCCTGATTTCTAATATTTTCTTACTATTTTCCTTTTCTGAATTCTTCAAAAAATGTTGTATACCAGACCACATTGCTATAGTTATTTTTAAACTTTCACAAAAACTAGTCCATCAAACCGGTACTACAGCGGGAGGTTTTACTCCAACAATACCTGCACTTTCGCATGCCTCTAAGTATTGACCAAATCGTTTTGGCGAATGTTTAAAAATAGCTCCTAACTTAACAATTATTTTTCTTGCCGGAGTCATTCCCTGGCAATTGATTTCTTTGTCCACAGCAACATGAATTAAATGAGAAATATCCGTAATATGTAGTAGACGAGGTATATTTTCTCCAACTTTAAGATTTGAAACCATTAATTTCATATATTCGGCACTGTCAGTTGCTATACAAAGAACATCTACCCACCTTTTAGAAATTTTTTCCAATGTTTTTCCTAAAACTGTGGCAATAGTAACACTACTTGTCTTGGTCACCAAAGAAACGTCAACCAATAACAATGATTTTCTTTGTTGAATTTCATCATAATGTTAACAATGTATTCACAGTCGGTCATCCTTTCATCAATAATAAAGCTTATTTTTGAGTACTTTATCAATTCCTTTATTTTGGAAAATTCTTGGTTGTGTACTTCAGGCAAATACTTTTTGTGTAACATTTCATATTTTGGCATAGTTTTCATAGCAGGACAATATTCTTTTAAAAAATTACCTATTGGACCATCACAAGTTTTAAGACTCAATCCAGCTTGACAAACGGTATAAACAAAATCATGAATTGCACCTTCTTGCCTTTTTTCCTTCTCTCTTTGTCTTACCAGTATATCATTAAGTGTAACTTGTTGCTGTGATGTTGAGGGAAGAGGATTTAAAAATTCAGAACGTAATTTTTTGTGTCTTAAACTAGCAATATGGTCGTTCACTCTATCAAAGGGCTTTTTACTAGGATCAACCACAATTTTTAGGCAACAGTATTTGCATACTATGGCATTTTCTCCATTACTATTGTCTGTAGTTTGGAAAACCTTAAAGTCGGGGTATTCCAAATCCAATCTGATGGTGTTTTTCTTTTTCTACCCATAATGAAGGAATCAATTATATTTTTTTGATATTTTTCACTAAAATCACAAAAGCAATTAAAAACTAAATAAAAAACAGTCACTAGAGCATTTAGCAAAAATATCACAAATTCATCCACATCAGATGATCACGATGTCTCGTAACTAAATCAGACGAATGGACGGCGTAAACATCTGCAATGTTGACTTGATTTCCTTGTTAATGAATCATTGGCAGATGTTTTATTTCAAAGCTGCAATGTACACAGAATATTCATCTTAAAAGAGATACTTAACAATTCTACTGGACTGTTCAGAGGGTAACTAGTATTTAATCTAAGTATTTTCTTATTCATGTATAAAACAATCAGCAACACCGTCGAAATGAATAATCAAACCCTTTTACTAACCTTAGGTTTTGCTGAAAGTATCATATCTTTTGTTTTACACCTCCAAGGGGAGAGGAACGCTCTTTGCCTCCTATTCAACTTCTTTTGAAAACAATATATTTGTAAAATAATTTTTCTTCGTGGCATTACCAACTAATAGTCACTCAGGCCATTTCTCAATATCTCATTCTTCTCCTATCAAAGATCTAATGGCGACCAGCTAATTGTAAGACTCGTCCTTGCCTATTCAAGGTGCTACCAAACCAAGAAGATTCAGTTTATGTTAGAAAGTAAGTTTACGAATGTACTAGTAATGGACTAATAAATATTTCTCATACTCATCTGAACATCTACTAATATCCTCATCAAAATAAGACTTTAAATCTCTTAACTATTTGTCCGCAAAAGTATTTTTGCCAATAGCGTTCTCACCGTGTCGATGTATGATAATAAACTAAATGGCTTACTGTAGATTCGAGTGCTATCGAGTGTATTGGTATCTTCGGTCGAGTGTGCATTTTCTTTAATTTGATACTTTGTGCTACTCTGACAGATACACAATGCACTACTTGTTATTTTCCGACATTTGTTACACTGTATAGCTATGTTACAAACCTAAGGTCCCCAAATGCGCAAGCGGGGAGGTAGCTGCGAAAAGGGGTAGTCTTAACCACTCGAGAGTTAACCTCCGACGAAGGGATATGGCTCAACACGAGTACAGAATGAGTGGACAAATGTAGAAATAAATTCTAAAATCTAGTAAAATGGATATTCAATTTGCTAATGAATAATTATTAGTATATGTAATATGTAATATATAATACTATATATATATTTCAGTTCAACGAACATCACAGAGCTCATCCAAGTTCTTAGATACATAAAAGCATTAAAATAAAATTTTTAATCTAAAAAGTTTTGTGTGATAAAATTAATGATTTTGGGGTTTTCTGGGTTTTACCCGAATTTCAAAAAAGCCGTTCGGAGGGTAAAAATCTGGTAAAAATCGGGTAAAACCCAAAAAATCTATGTCCTACACATAACCTACCCACATTTCATCTATTGCCACAAACCCTGACATTCATTTTTGGTTTTTCTATGGAAATACAGATTTGCTCTTTAAGAAGAAAGAAGAATCACTAACAAATAAGATGGAATGTTTATAAAGAGTTGAAAATTTATAGAAAACCATATTTTGCAAAATTTATTACATTAGTAGAAATTCTACATACAAATGAAAAAATCTGTGAAAAATGCAATTCATTTCATGTAGAAAATAACATTTCTCAAAATGAAGTAGTAGATTTTTAAAAATATCATCCAAAATTGTCATTGCATAACTGATAAAAATAAAGCATATAATTACAACGGGTAAAATTACTATATGAAAGGTATTAGCAATTCATAAATTTCTTCTTCTAGATTTATCTTTTGCAAAAATATCTATTATTACGCTTGGATGAATATTATTTTAAAAATCATTCTCAATGTCAAGTAAAGCTAAGCAATTCAGACGATGGTCACTCATTGTGTTCCTCTGCATGGGCGTCGGCAGGGGAGGAGGAGAAGGAGGGAGGGGACTGTTGCCCCCCATGGAAATGTGTAAAAACGTAAATATTATATACGATATTATTTTAAAACGTGAAAAACTGGACATGCGAAAAAACAACATGTTACGTACGGATGGCGAGAATTCTCACCATTCAAACATGCCACTTTATTGTAACAAATATTTTATTGATAACACCAGGGCCGTCTATAGGCGGTAAGGCACCGCCTTAGGGAGGCACCTCACTGGGGGCAGCAAATGAGTTGGTCTCGTATGTGACCAAATTGCATTAGTCATAACTCATTGTCCTTGAAAAAAAGACGACATATTCATATCCATCGAATACGGAAAAATATGCAGAGGCTAAAGTTTAGATGCGAACACGAAAATCGGTATCAGTGCAAGCCTCCAGTTTCTACCTACCCCAGCGACCGATAATAAAAGGCGGCACTTGTGTTTTCTTATTTCCACCACATTGGGCTTTGTTACACTTCCCAGGGGGCCTTTCCCCACCCCTCTTACATCATTCGCCTTCCTCCTCCATCCCTGTCTTTTGTTTTCCCATGTGGTCACAAGGTCTGTAAATTCGACCGCCCATGAGCTTGAGAAGAAAATAATGTTATCGGAGATAAAGTTTTGTCCCTAGCGGATTCTTAGGAACTTGAAAAGCAATTACAAACTCTGTTTTTAATAGCGAAATGAAAGTGACCAGATTTCCAAGAGTTCAATGCTGTACAAAATGAAAAAATCGGTATAATGTACATTGTACAAACTTTCTCATATACAAATCAGTTGCAGATCCAAGGGGGGGCGAAGCAAAACCAAAAAAATCTGATGTGGCCAACACATGACTTTCTCCATATTTGGGGTATAGATATTTAAATTATTATGAGTAGCATTATAAGGCAAAATTATTATTTCGTATCGTAAAAGAAGACACGTCGTTGCCGTAAATTACGTATATTTTGAATGTTTACAGAATTCACCGCTACATGGTGTTGGCGCTGTAGGCTGGTATTAAGAAAAAGCGAAATATATCCGAAATGGATGGTTCTACGAAAATTAGTTTCAAACAAAACTTGGAAGAAATATTATTCTCTACAACTTTGGTCCTTACGAAGATTACCAATAACGATGTTTTTAAGGAGATATTTAACGGAAACCGAAAACCGGTTATTTATAAATACCTCCTAAACAATAACTCCTATAGAAAATTGTTTCAAATGAAAACTGTAGGAAATTACATTCTCTATAACCTTTGTATAGAATTGTATATACAATAATGATGTTTTAACGGAGAAATATCGCAAAAACCGAATCGGGTTTCGAATAAACCTCGACTTACGGTTATCCGTTATTGTCCAAAAACTAATCAGTTCTTTGTGCTCATGTTAAAGTGTTATATATGAAGTTTGGTAACAATATGGCACGTACTTTTTGAGTTAGAGCGCCCACACTAACATACACACACAGACATCATTCCGAAAATAGTCTAAACGTGTTCTAGGGACCTCAAAACATGTATTTCCGTTGAAATCTCTTAAGTCGATTTTTTTCATGAATACAATACTTTCCCATTACTACGTATGGAGAAAGTAAAAAAATCATTCACATTCACGAATCGACCCAGTGCGTTATGTATGAGCTCATATGCTTGTAGAGCAAATTGCAAAAAATAACATTATACATAACGTAATGAAATTATGAATTGATTTCTTACTTTCTTATTACATTCTCCTTACGTAGTAATGGGAAAGTATTGTGATAAAAAAAATCGTCTTCGAGATTTCAACGGAAATACATGTTTTGAGGTCCCTAGAACATGTTTAGACTATTTTCGGAATGATGTCTCTGTGTGTGTGCGTGTGTGCGCGCGCATGTGCATGTGACTGTGGCCGCTCTAACTCAAATAGTACTGAGCACAAAGAACTGATTAGTTTTTGGACAATAACATTTAACCGGAAGTCGAGGTTTAATCGGAACCCGATTCGGTTTTTGCGATATTTCTCCGTTAAGACATCATGATTGTATATACAATTCTATACAATTGTTATAGGGAATGTAATTTCCTACAACTTTCATTTGAAACAATTTTCCATAGCAGTTATTTTTTTAGGTACAATTTATAAATAATCGGTTTTTTCGGTTTCCGTCAAATATCTCCTTAAAAACGTCGTTACTGGTAATCTTCGTCACGACCAAAGTTGTAGAGAATAATATTTCTTCCAAGTTTTGTTTGAAACAAATTTTCGTAGAATGATCCATTTCGGAGATATTTTGCTTTTTCTTAATACCAGCATACAGCGCCAGCACCACGTAAGGGTGAATTCTGTAAACATATTCAAAATATACGTAATTTACGGCAATAAGGACGACTGTATTCTTTTACGATACGAAATGATAATTTTGCCTTATAATGCTATTCAACACAATTTAAATATCTATACCCCAAATATGGAGAAATTCATGTGTTGGCCACATCAGATTTTGGTACTTTCCTGTTAACGGGAATACCACTTTCCTGTTAACGGGGATACCTCCAGGACCCTTCGCAGGACCTGGTACTTACGTATTATCCCCATGCCATACTTACGTACAACATTAACAGAAACTGATTGGCCTTTCTCGATATTTACAAACCCAATCTCCGGACAACGTGGAGGGTTTCTTTGGTTCCGGGGGAGGCGAAGGGCGCGGTAGCGCTTTGTTGTAATGGGTAGTCGTCACCGGACGCTACCGCGCCCTTCGCCTCGCCCGGAACCAAAGAAACCCTCCACGTTGTCCGAAGATTGGGTTTGTAAATGTCGAGACCGGCCAATCAGTTTCTGTTAATGTCGTTTTTAAAATAAAATATCGTAAATCCAACAATACGTCAATATATCCTTTCAATGTTATATCTTCTCAAACAATCATAACAATATATGTTCATTTTTTAAGATATTCCCGTTAACAGGAAAGTACCCAGATTTTATATGTATGTAGTATACGGGCCGCCAAAATTCCTCGGGCCGCCCCTGGTAGTATATAGAGAAGGTATTGTAATAGTGAAAAAAATCCGAGTTGGAGATTTGACGGATTTACACGTTTTACGGATTCCGTGGGAGCTTTTCTGATGAGTTATTTTTGTTATATGTAGTAAGACATGGGTTTCAAACATAAGGCAAGAGGGCATTGTTTCCCAATGAGCACTCACCCTCCTATTCGATAGAAATATTTATAGTATTTGAACTTCTCGTAAGGTTTTTGGGTTGAGCAGGGTCGGATCCAAAGGGAGAGAAATACTGGCGATCGCATAGCCTTTTGGAAGTCCCAGTCTTCCACTCCAAGATGCACTCTTTGACCCATTCGGTACACTTTTTCGAATTTGCACCACAGATTAGTTCTTCCTGAGAAAGGCAAACAAATCTTGCAGAGCTAGAGGTACTCAAATCGTGGCCGTCGCAAGTTGCGTATCTGAGAGAAGGATCACTCCTATTGAAAAATACCTATCGCCTTTCTCTTGAGAATTTTCTGTTCCCGGAGGTGAGTTACTCTTGAGTTCTATAAATATATTGTAGAAACAGACAACTGAAGTAAATTCCTACTCAAGAATGGGGAACACTACAAATGCGGCCGCCACGTAATTGATTGGTTTAATCACAAACACAGAGCTTAAACTCGCGCTCAACAATATAAAATTTCGCCGAAACGCAAACTATGGAAGAACGAATAGCAACACGGAACGAGGCCGCGTAACTTACAATTAGACCAGTGGAGTCAGTGGTTGAACGAATACTAAAACAGATCACTCAAAACTCCTCCTAAACTCAACGTGATGATGAAATCATCTCAGTTGTATGCTTTAATTTGCTGTTAACCACAGTCTTGAGGGGTAGACAGACATCCTAAGTGATGTTTTCATTTCTCGATCATAAGGTTATAAGTTTATGCCGCTGAGAACGATAAATCCTTCGCGTCTCATCGTTCGATGAATAATCGTCTGAGAGTCCCTCTTCGTAGATCCCAACTATTTAGAATAAGCGAGGGAATGAATGGGGTTTTTTTATAATAGGTTATGGACGAATAAGCGAAAACACGAAAATCGGGGAGATGAATAGGGAGAGACGCCTGTACAATTAACAATGTAAGTAATTTAAAACCCGTAGAATGACATGTATGAACTTAATCGTAACTGTCTCGTTTCCTGTTTCCAGATTTGTTTGTAACATTAAAGAATTTTAGAATGAGATAGGAAAGAGAACCAAAATCCACTATGAAGCAAAACTCTATCCATTTTATAGATCCCTTTTTGTCTGATTTAAAATGATTGGCAGCAGTTTTCTACGCGGCGTCAGTTTGGCCAACTTAATGTATGAAGTTGCTGCCATCTCAACTCATTCACTTTCATTACTGATGATGTCTCTCTAAGAAGTAATGTGGAGCTTATTGAACGTAATACTTTTGGGTAAGTCCAAGCGTTTTAAAATTGTTAACTGGCGATAATTTGATTTTTTAACGCATTTATTTACGGTACTCTAGTTAATATTTAACATGACAATATAATTCTAAAATTTTGTTCTTACATCCCATAAAAATCAAGGGTGCACGTTATTCACGGGATTTAATAAAAAGCCGGGATTTTTTGGCAAAAAGTACGGGTGCGCGCTATACACGAGTATATACAGTAATTGTTGCTGTCTAAACAAAAGATTATGCAGTGATTGAAGACAATCGCTAGAATTTACAGTGCAAACAAAATATTAAGTTAGTCACAATTGAATTAAGAAATTAAAAGTTAACAGTTTGATAATATTTAATAAAATTTTATGTAAAAATGATTGGTCACATAATTAAATGTATTACGGCCCTCCTGGAGTGGGTCATCTGAGGTGCTTAGTCTCTGCTTCTCATGAGATGCCGAGTTTGCTATCCTATCTTGGCTTGGGTCGAATCTGTTCTCCTTTGCCACCGTCCATTTTCCTTCTAATACCACTATGAACAGAACCAATTGATAATGCTGCTCGCTTGAGGAAGATCCGTTTGGGCCAGTGGCGCACACAGGATTTTCTCAATGAGGGGGTCGAAAGTATTTAGCAAGTTATATCTATACCTACAAGTCGGGTATTGCATATTAATTATATATTTATGTTACAAAACAAAGGAAGCTATGGTTTTGGGTCCCTCACGCAAGTCAAGTTTTTGGGGGGCCCATATCTATAAAAATATATGAAATTATTATACCGTTTTGATTTTTATCGATATTTTTTACGTTTTAATTCCAAAAATACATTGATACTTCTATAATTCTAACATTATAAGGATAGGACAAAACAACTCCAAACACTTGAAATGGGTATTTTCGTCTTCATTTCGAGCGATGAAATCTTTCATTCCCATAAGGATATTACCACTTCGAACACCTTACTGCAGATTACGGGAAAAATTGTAAGTATTTTTGTGGGGCCCCAAATGCCTCTGGGCTCACACGCATTGCGTGGGCCTGCGCCCCCCAAGTTGCGCGCCTGGTAGCAAACCTCCTATTCCTCTCTGACGGTGTCCATGAACCCAAATTTAAAATAACTATGTAGGTTTCCACAGTTTAGAAAAAGTCACAATTTTCCAGGGGGTGGGGGAAGTTCGGACCATCCCCCTTCCTCCCGTGTGCGCACCATTAGTTTGGGCTGTAATTACGGCGACAAATAAACATAGACGTACCCACGCCTGCGGTCAGTTTACAAAATATGTACTATAAGTAGAGCAGAACCGTTTGTATAAAGCATTTCTATGTTACACTCAGTTTTTAAGAAACGTACATATATTCCACGTAATTAAAGTGTCTGGTGTATTTACAAACAACATTCCCAAAGGTATTAACGATCTTGACCAATGTTATGAGAGCGGACTTGGAGTGAATAGGAACTCCACTAGCGTCCCTGCATTCAGTCCAAGCAAAAAATTTGTATGTTATGGACCTAGCTGCCCTTTTGTTCCAGTAGTTGCATTTATGTGAATTAGAGCGTTACCAACAAAAAGAAAAAGTTAGTGCCTGCATTGATTTGTGATTTTGTCATTTTGGCTCGTAAGTAAAAAACTGTAATTGTGTATCGTGAATTAATGAAAGTGTGCTTTAGGGAAAAGTTTTCCCTTTTATATTCAAATATAAAATTTGATGACCTTTATATTTTAAGAGGTCTAATTCAATTCAGGTAAGCACTGCTCAAAAACAATTTAAAACGAGAACGTGAACGTTCCCTTCAAAATAATGCGAAATTATTGACAAGTTTTTTCAAACAAAGACAGACAGACAGACAAACGACTTTATTTAGGGAGAAATTGAGACTACATAGTCCCTTCTTACATTTAACCCTAGAAGAGTAGTTCGTCAGCGACCAGATCTAGCTTGTCTTCACTACCATTGAAATCGTAAATTACAGAAAAACCAAACCATATATTTTCGAAGTAGATAAAGGTTTTCGCAGGGCCGGAATGATTATTTGCGGGGCCTAGTTCGAGAGTGAGCGGGAGCGGGGCCTATTCATGTATACGTATTCATATATATCCGGTGGCGCAAAAAAATGACGCAAGTAGTGCCCCTCTTCCTTCCTCTGGTGATCAACTCTTTTTGTTGTGGAATTTTTGTTAAAGATAGTCGGACTCTCCGTCCGGAATGTACTAATCTATATCTATAGATATCTATAAAGTTTTTGTATGTATGTATGTTTTTTAATAATTCAGCAATTATAGCACGTAGGAAAAAGAGAAAGGTGTCATTTTAATCAGAACAAAGAGTTAAGTGGTGTAGTCAGGTTTTTAAACCAATTTCATCGATCTTTATAATTTTAAAATATATTTTCTTTTTTCATATTCTCCATTTGAATAACATAGGGATGAGTGCAGTTTATTTTTCATTTGAATTTTAAAATTACATAGAAACATGGTACAAATTTGATACTTGGATGTTTCTATGACGGAAAGAACAAAGATTACATTTATTGAAGACAGAATCCGAGTCCTGATCGAATTAGCGTAAAAATACGTTTAGAATCAGAAAAACGTGATTTTATAAGTATTATGACAATACCAATTATAAACTACCATAACAACTCCCATTGTCGTCGAAGTTGAGAGTCCAATGCTTTTATATGGGAAAAAATTAACGTAAAATCGTTTTTCAATTAATGTGTGTTTACATGACAATAAAATCTTTATTGATTTTTATTGAAATATTACTGACTAGGGGCTCCGCCCCTGACGCCTGCGGTTAAATACCGATTTAAAAAATTATTCGGGGAGAACAATATTTGCCACAAAAAAGTATGCGAGAGCACATATTTACATAAAATATAAAATAAAAATGAGAAAGTCGTTATTTTTATTATTTAAATAAAGCAAAAAGAAGATTTCGACAAACCAAAAAGAAGCGTTGAGTGAAAGAAAAATACACTACCATTTTCGAATACGAGTGCCCAAATTTGGAGTTTTGAAGTGATAAAAACCATGAATTGTTTTCATGGATGCTTTTTTACTTTCTCATATATCTACGAAGTATATTGAGAAAGTATTGTTATCGCGAAAAAATTCGACCTCGATATTTTTACGGAAATATACGTTTTAGGTGTTGCTGAATCCGTGCAAATTAGAAGTGTACAACGTATCACAAATGGGCGCGTTTCGTGCAATGGAGTACCTATTAGAAAGAAATTATATACCTGTACGTAAGGAAAATTGCGTTTTAAAGTTCTTTTCTTCATCATAAATAATCCACTTTCTTCCTATTTAAAAATAGTGCATGCACACGTAAATTAAACGTTTGTTTGTGAGATTGCTTATGTTAGCAACAATGAAGAAGTAACCATGCAAGAAATTTTCTAGTTCAACTCGATTTAAGACATTCTTCTTCGATTTTATGGATAACGGCTACTCCTACGATAAAATTGTATAGGAAAAGAAATATTCTAATTTATTAGTTCTACAAGTTTTATTTAAAAAATATTTTGATATGAGCAATACTTTACGAGATATGACGGAAAGTTGATTTTTTATCACCAGTAAAGTGGTACCACTGATTGGCTTACGTGATTCATTTATGCGATTTTCTTATTATTTTTTATTGTAAGTCCTTAATAACAAATTTCATGAAAATCCGTTGGGTAGAAGCCGAGAACGAATTTGCGGACGGACGAACGGACGGACAGACGGACGGACGGACCGACCGCCGATAATAGGCGCTCACGATGTAAGCGAAACGCGCCTAAAAAGTGGTTTTCGCAATGCCGTCTGACTGTATGTCTGTCTGTCTGTTACTGGCTCTGGAACCTGGACGATAGAACGAAAATGAATGAAATCTCGTACTTAGGCATTTTATTATACTGAGCAGAGTATACATAGAAATGGTTAACATTGCTCAATAATTAAGAGTAGTTTATTCTACGCATTTTTAACAACAATCCGATTTTCTCGAAAACGGCTCTAACGATTTTGATCAAATTTCGTACTGTTACTTGAGTTTACTTCTTCAATAATACTGTAAAGTTCATATTTCTCAAAAAATGAATATAAGGCTAGTTTATTCTAGGCAACTTTAACAATAATTCGATTTTCTCAAAAACGGCTCTAACAATTTTGATCAAATTTCCTACAGTTACTTGAGTATACATCTACAATAATACTACGTATTTTATTTTTCTCAATGAATGAATATAAGGCTAGTTTATTCTTGGGCAACTTTAACAAAAATTGGATTTTCTAAAAACAGGCTTGTACGATTTTCATTTTCTAAAGATTACCAAAAGGCCCATTAGTTCGTATATGAGAAAGTTTGTACAATGTATGTTGTACCGATTTTTTATCTTCGTAGGAAGGTTGCCAGAATTTATTTCATAAGAGCCGAGATATATTCCGCCTTTACTTTTGTAACAAAGTCGTTCACTCAACCATGCATGGTTAGGCTGAGGGTTTCTTCTACGAATATGCTATTGTCCAACTCATGGTCAACTCAATATAAAAACGAGTTTTTTCAAAATTGTTTAAAACGGAATAAATGATATCGAAAAAATCATGAATATACATTGTCAGCCCGAGGTATCATATTTTGACGCCCGGCCAATCGAATAAACAGCGTCCCCTTTTGCATATAAAAATTTCACAAACATACGTTAATTTTTGTTGAACTATACGCTTTGTTGTAATAAATACGAAGTTGCCGCTTCGTTAATATGTGATTCACTTTGAATACAAAAGAGAAATTTGCAATAATGGATAGATATATATAAGTCGTTTAACACTAGAACCGCCGGAGCGGTCATTTTGACCGCTAGGGACATATAAATCTTTCGCAATTCCACAATTTTAAGTATAGGAGGCTGAAATTTTGTGACTTTTCATATTAAATACAATATTTCACCAAAGATGATATTTTTCTGATAATTCGATGCGGAGTTACGAACAGCTATACCTAGAACCGCCGACAGCGGTCATTTTGACCGGTACCTTAAATACATTGGTTAAATCAATTTTAAGTTCATTTATGGGTGTATAATAGAAAAACTGCTTTTGAAGCTCATTCTTGATAGTCAGACTCTCAATAAATTTGTATTTAAAAAAAGAAAATATAAATTTTGCTAACCATAACCACTGATTTTATCAAATTTACTTGCAAATATCTATCTATCATTGTAATAATTTGGCGATTTCAGTAATATAAATGTATTTTTTATTATGATTATGTTGTTTTGTTTTTGTTAATAATATTACTGAAAAGCACAACGAATGAAAATATTTCAAATAAATGTTCCAAGCAAACCGAATGATTAGTTTCATAGAAGCCAGTCAGTAAACAACATCGGTGAATTTCTAAGAACTCTCTCAACGATGTTTCTCATATCTTCCTTTTCTTTCGGTTTATATTCAGCATTAGTTGTGTAAAGATGTCCCGTCCAATACAGTCTGACGCTGAATTACTGAGATTGTTGCACGAATTATCCGATGAAGATTGTGAGGGAGGTGAAATCGAGGGACTTGACGACGAAGACGAGCCAGTGCAAATTCAAGAACAATCAGATAGTGAAAGTGACGCGTTTAGCGATAAAAGTGAATGTGATGAAATTTATCAGTGTCAGAAAATAGATTCTGTTGTATTTGAGATGGCTAAGGATGGATCAAATGGCAGGTAATGAGAAATAACTATTCGTCTCCAGGCCGCTTACCAACCCACAATATCTTACGGGAGAATCCTGAACCCTCTTCTTACGCTAAACGAGAAATATCTTGTGACAGTCCAGTTAGTTCTTGGCGACTGTTCATTGATACATTTATAATAAAACACATACAATCATGCACAGAGTTGGAGGCAAAAATAGTTTTGAAAGGCGATCAATGGAGCATTAGTCTCCCTGAGCTTGAAGCATTTATTGCTTGCATCTACGTTAGAGGTATGTATCGTGCCAAAGGGATAGAGTTAGAATCTTTATGGTAAAAAAATTGGGGGTTTTCGTTCTTCAAGGACACGATGCCACGAAATAAATTTACAGAAATCTTAAAATATATTCGATTTGATGAAAGACGGTTGCGATCAGAACGTTTGAAATCTGACAAGTTTGCTCTGATTTCTGTTATATGGGACCGTTTTATAGAAAACTGTCAATCTCACTATAAACCTGGACAAAATCTATGTGTTGACGAGGAACTTTTCCCTACTAAGGCCAGATGCAAGTTTACACAATACATGTCAAACAAGCCCGATAAGTTTGGTATAAAGTTCTGGTTAGCTGTAGATGTAGACTCCAAGTATTTATTAAATGCTTTTCCATATCTTGGGAAAGATGAGCAGTGCCCTACTGGACAGTCTGTAGGAGAAAATGTTGTCCTAAAGCTTTTGGATCCTTATATCAATAAAGGCCGTATTGTTACAACGGATAGCTTTTTTACTTCCTTGAGCTTAGCAAAAAAACTAAGGGCGAAGAATACCAGCTTAGTGGGAACTCTCAATCGTTCCAGAAGAGAGGTCCCCAATTCTGTGAAATCTAAGGTAGGACAACAGTTGTTCGATACAAGGGTTTTGAAACATGAAGACATTACTCTGATGGCTTACCAAGGAAAGAAGAAGAAGAACGTTCTTCTCTTGAGCTCACTTCATCCAGACATTGCAATTGGATCTAATGTTAAGAAATTACCAGAAAGTGTCTCATTTTACAATAAGACAAAATATGGAATACATATAATCGATCAAATGGCACGCAAGTACTCTGTCAAGGCAGCCTCTCGTCGCTGGCCTCTTCACGTGTTTTACAATATTTTGGACTTTGCTGCAATCAATGCATGGATTCTTTACAAGAAAGTTACGGGCAAGAAAATCAGCCGTAGAGAATTCATCCAACAGCTATCAGAAGAATCAGATACAAATGAAGAAGCTCCTCCAGCGAAGAGAAAGAGATGACAATGCCAGGTTGGAAAATGTACAAATAAATCCTCTGACGTATGTTCTTCCTGCAAGAAGTCTGTTTGTGGGAAATGCAGCTTTATCACTAAATTACAAGAGTGCAATGATTGTCAGAAAAGATAATTTATCCCTAATTGTAAATTTGATACAACAGAATTGTAAATAGTTTATTTTTCTTTTTAACCTTACATTCATTTTATAAAAAATAGTTCTTGGCTAGTGTTTATTTTCGTGTTACTACTGATAAATTATTTTTTTAAAAATGAATATTAACTTTATATTGCTGCATTTCATTGTTATATTCATTATAGATGTTCAAATATTGTGTTTATATTCTCATTATTAGTATACATATATGCTTTTAACTTTGTTAACTGATTTTCTTTTCTTATTATTTGTTTTACGTAATAACTTCAAAATTTTTGTTTAATATTTTTGCATTTTAAAAATGTTAAAACATCCAAAATATTTATGTAAAACTTTAAGAAAACAATAAATAAATACATTTATCAAGTAACAGTAGGTTTTTCTTACGTTTTGGCTAATTTATACAACAGCGGTCATTTTGACCGCAGTTGGTGGTTCTAGGGGGTCAGAAAATATGGCGGTTCTAGTGTTAAACTCTCTAACTATATTGACGCCTCGAGCGCGGGCTGGCCTTATGAATTTATTTTGATAGGTTTTCATTTTTGTCAAATTTTGGCGCCCTCTTCGAGAGTCGCCTGAGGCGATTGCCTCGCCGCCTCACGGCCCTGATGCTATTCATAATAATTTAAATATCTATACCCCAAATATAGTGTGTCATGTGTCATTTTGGGAAGGTAGTTAGACGTACTAACGATCCTGAAAATTTGGTTCGATTCGAAGGAACCATCACTTACCGAGTCTGGACATGAAGCATGGAATGACCCTATACATAGTATAGAGAAAGTATTGTGATCACGAAAAAAATCGACTTCGAGGTTGCCAAGGAAATACACGTTGTGAGGTCTCTAGAACACGTTCAGACTATTTTCGGAATGACGCATCTGTGTGTATGTAATTGTGGGCGCTCTTTCTTGAAAACTACTTACTATATCAGTGTTTCCCAAATTTTTTAGAGTCGCGGCACCCTTAAATGACTTTTCAGAATTTGGCGCTCCCTATCCACCATCAGTAATAATCGTGCTGAAGTGGAATCCCTAACTCCAATCTCCATTCATTTCGATGTGCCTTTGCGACGAAATGAAGGTCGACTTAACTCTGATTTGCATTTTTGAAAGCCGACGATGCAAAATGAGGACAAAAATGGGAAAAATCTGATGTGGCCAACACATGACTTTCTCCATATTTGGGGTATAGATATTTAAATTATTATGAAAAGCATTATAAGGCAAAATTATTATTTCGCATCGTAAATGAATACAGTCGTCCTTATTGCCCTAAATTAGGTATATTTTGAATATATTTACAGAATTCACCGCTACATGGTGGAGACGCTGTATACTGAAAATTTACGAATAAGCAAAATATCTCCAAATTGGATGGTTCTATGAAAATTTGTTTCAAACAAAACTTGGAAGAAATATTATTCTCTACAAATTTGGTCCTTACGAAGAATACGAATAACGATGTTTTTAAGGAGATAATTGACGGAAAGCGAGAAACCGAATTTTTATAAATAATTCCTGAACAATAAATGCTATGAAAAATTGTTTCAAATGAAAGTTGTACGAAATTACATTCTCTATAACCATTGTATATACAATCATGATGTCTTAACGGAGAAATATCGCAAAAACCGAATCGGGTTCGGAATAAACCTCGACTTCCGGTTAAATGTTATATATGAAGTTTGGTAACGATATGGCAAGTACTTTTTAAGTTAGAGCGCCCAAAATAAAATCCACACACAGATATCATGCCGAAAATAGTCTAAACGTGTTCTAGGGACCTCAAAACGTCATTTCCTATGAAATCTCGAAGTCGATTTTTTTCGTGATCACAACAGTATATTTGGGGTATAGATATTTAAATTATTATGAAAAGCATTATAAGGCAAAATTATTATTTCGCATCGTAAATGAATACAGTCGTCCTTATTGCCCTAAATTAGGTATATTTTGAATATATTTACAGAATTCACCGCTACATGGTGGAGACGCTGTATACTGAAAATTTACGAATAAGCAAAATATCTCCAAATTGGATGGTTCTATGAAAATTTGTTTCAAACAAAACTTGGAAGAAATATTATTCTCTACAAATTTGGTCCTTACGAAGAATACGAATAACGATGTTTTTAAGGAGAAAACCGAAAAACCGGTTATTTATAAATAACTCCTAAACAATAACTACAATACAAAATTATTGGAAATGAAAGTTGTAGGAAATTACCTTCTCTATAATTTTTGCGTAGAATTGTAGATACAATAATGATGTTTTAACGAAGAAATATTGCAAATCCGAATCGGGTTTCGAATAACGCTCGACTTCCGGTTACCCGTTATTGTCGAAAAACTAATCAGTTCTTTAACCTCATGTTAAAATGTTATATATGAGGTTTGGTAACGATATAGCACGTACTTCTTGTTAGAGCGCCCACCATAACATGCACCCACACACCCACAGACATCATTCCGAAAATAGTCTAAACGTGTTCTAGGGACCTCAAAACGTGTATTTCCGTTGAAATCTCGAAGTCGATTTTTTCATGAATACAGTAAAACCTGGTTAATTCGAAATTCACGGGACCAAAGAAAAAGCATTTCGAATTACGAAGAACCCCTATAATTCGAAATTTACAAAAAAGCGTGATTTACCAAATTTAAAAAATGCAAATATAAATTACAGAAAAACAAAAGAATATGACACCATAATAAAATACAGAAAAAAAGGATGTAATACACATGCATACCTAAAATATGATGTCGATGAATAAAAGTCAAATTTAGGATTACTCATTTAAACATTGAAACATATATGAACATATAATTAAACCACTAAAATGTTAATAATGTCTTTCACTTATTTCAACTTAAAAGTAAATAAACAAAAGTGTGTAATAAAATATTAATTTAAATTTATTTTAAAAAGTTGGTTATTTTCCCGTTTCAATTTCAGGGCACTCCCTAGCGCAATGTGTTGCATAATGGCATAAACTTTTTCACACATATTCATCGGCACGTCTGGCATCCCGGACACGTACCTTTGAAGGGTATCTTAAGCTTTTAAAACATCCTCCTTAGATGGCAATGGCACATCCAACCTAGCATCGACGTTATCCACAACTTCTTCGTCGCTATCACTCGCAACGGTTTTCGATTCCTCGATCGTGGGGCCATACACAACCGACGTAGCCAAGTCATTATCAAAGGAAACAAAGTCTCCGAAACTGACAGGCCCCAATACATTACTGTCGATTACTTCCTCCACTTCTGTACCTTGGAACACTTCTGCCGGCTGCGAAGAGAGCCCGCTTTTCTTAAAACAGTTGGCGATGGTTTGAGGAGTCACCAATTGCCACGCCGATGACAAGGCCCGGCACGCGTCTAAAATCGTCCATTTTCGTAAATCATCCTGCGAACATCCATTTGTAATTTGCCCCAAGTATGACGGCAATAGTTTTTTTTCTGTAGTGACTCTTTAAATTTTGAATGATGTCCTGGTCGAGTGGCCGCAGAACACTGGTTGTGTTCGGCGGAAAATACAGCAACTCAACATTGGGCGTATTTATCTGAGCCACATGGTGAGCAGAACAGTTGTCTAGTGTCAACAAAATTTTACGATTTTGCACCGCCACACGTTTTTGCATTCTTATTAAAAAACTTTTGAATATGTCTGTTGTCATCCACACCTTTGTGTTATGCTCGTAAATTATCGGCAAATAATAACGATTAATACCTTTGAAACAGCGTGGGTTGCCATATTTTCCGATGATTACAAGTTTTTCTTTATTCGACCCATCCATATTTGTGCAGAGCACGGGGCGGCGGTGAGACGCTCCTTACTACGTTTGCCGCCGTGACATTTTTCGCCTCGGAGAGCCAAAGTACGATCGGGCAACATGTTGAAAAAAATGCGTTTCATCCATATTAGAAATGTCCTTGAGCGCGTACTTCACCAAAACATGTTTATTACTTTGCAGCCAGGTCGTCACTTCCTCTTCGTTAATTTTTTGGGCATCACCAGATATACTGCGAGACAAACAATATTGTGGCGTCTTTAAAACCATCCAACCACCCATTGGACGCTTTAAAATCTTCAATGTTCAAAGTGCTCCCAAGACTTCTTGATTTTTCAATGAGCATCGGGCTTGTCACAGGTAAATTCGCCGCTCGTACTTGTGAAAAAAAATCGGACAGTTCTTCTTCGAGGTCTTCGTTTTTCGCAGGCCGTGGACGCTGACGTGTAGCGCTCCCTTTAAATTTATAAAAACTTTCTTCAATCTTCGTCCGATTCCTTAAAATTGTAGATAAAGACGAGTTCGGAATCCCATACTTTGAGGCCAGGTTTCCTTTCCATTCTAACTTCTTGTCAATGTCTTGCAGCAAAGACATTTTTTCATCAAGAGTAAGAGTCTTATATGCACCACGAACCGGAGCCATTGGAGGGTATCTTTAAAAAAAATATTTTATAGCAATAAATTTAAATATAGTCTCTCTTGCAGTTATTAAACTAAGAATATTATTTAAACAAGTAACTAACAATGATGAAAAATACAATCTAATACGAAACAAACAACGAACCAAAGGAATATTGGAACGCGTTTTCCACACAAAACTCGCAAAACAGTAGATAAATTGAGGGGATGGACCGAATCTTGTGACAATACCCAACGCCCAGTCGGTATGATCACGATCGCACAATGTTTGTAAACCAGCCGACATGGTGCCAGAAATATTTTAGTAAATTTCATTTAGTTTCTTTTTGGTAAGTTTTATTTCGAATTATGTCGACAAAAATGCGTTGATATTCCGAGAATCGGGCAAAAATTTTTTTCGAATTACGAATTATAGAGATTTTCGAATTACTGAAATACATTTGTATGAAATTGGCTTCTTCGGTCTTTCAAGTGTTAAAAAATTTCGAATTGCGTCGAATTTCGAAATATAGAGGTTCGAATTAACCAGGTTTTACTGTACAATACTTTCCCATTACTAAGTATGGAGAAAGTAAAAAGTAAAAAGCAAAATATCTCCGAAATGGATGGTTCTACGAAAATTTGTTTCAAACAAAACTTGGAAAAAATATTATTCTCTAGAACTTTGGTCCTCACGAAGATTACCAATAACGATGTTTTTAAGGAGAAAACCGAAAAACCGGTCATTTATAAATAACTCCTAAACAATAACTACAATAGAAAATTGTTTCAAATGAAAGTTGTAGGAAATTACATTCTCTATACCTTTTGTATAGAATTGTAAATACAATAATGATATTTTAACGAAGAAATATCGCAAATCCGAATCGGGTTTCGAATAAATCTCGACTTCCGGTTACCCGTTATTGTCGAAAAACTAATCAGTTCTTTAACCTCATGTTAAAGTGTATATATGAAGTTTGGTAACGATATGGCACATACTTTTTGAGTTAGAGCGCCCACACTAACACACACACACAGAGACATCATGCCGAAAATAGTCTAAACGTGTTCTACGGACCTCAAAACATGTATTTCCGTTAAAATATCGGTCGATTTTTTTCATGAATACAATACTTTCCCATTACTACGTTTGGAGAAAGTAAAAAAGAATATTTTTTGTGGCACCCTTCAGAACACTTGACGGCACCCAGGTTGGGAAACACTGTACTATATAATTACCAAATTTCACACAAAACACTTTAGTTTGAGCACGAAGAACTGATTAGTTTTTGGACAATATCGATTTACCGGAATTTGAGGTTTATTCGAATCCCGAATCGGTTGGCAGAATATCTCCGTTATAACAACATTGTAATATACAGTAACCATTACAAAAAATGTAGAAAATATAATATCCTATATCTTTTATTTGGAACAATTTTCCATTGCAGTTATTGTTTTGGAATTATTTATAAATAATCGGTGTTTTCGGTTTCCATCGAAAAACTTCTTTAAAACGCTGTCATTAACAATCCTTATAAGGACCAAAGTTATAGAGAATAATATTCCTTCCGACTTTAGTTTGAAACAATTTTTCGTACAACCATCCATTTTGGAGATATTTAACTTATTCGTCTAATTCCAGTTATCTAACCAATAATGGTGCTTAAAAAGGAACTGTATTCTTATTTCACAAAAAATAATAATTTTAGATAAAAGGTTCTTTGAAATATATTTATTACCGAAATAATTGATTTACTTTAAATATTTCGCATCGTCATTGTTTACTCTTCACTAAAACGCAATTTCGTTCCTATTTTTTACATTCTCGATACGTAGTATGGGAAAGGATTGTGATCACGAAAAAAATCGACTTCGATATTTCAACGGAAATACACGTTTTGAGGTCCCTAGAACACGTTTAGACTATTTTCGGAATGATGTCTGTGTGTGTGTATGTGATTGTGGGCGCTCTAACTCAAAAATTACGTGCCATATCGTTAACAACTTCACATATAACACTTTAGCATGAGCACAAAGAACTGATTACTTTTTGGACAATAACGGTTAACCGGAAGTCGAGGTTTATTCGAAACCCGATTCGGTTTTTGCGATATTTCTCCGTCAAAACATCATTATTGTATATACAATTCTATACAAATGTTATAGAGAATTCAATTTCCTACAACTTTCACTCGAAACAATTTTCCATAGTAGTTATTGTTTAGGAATTATTTATAAATAATGTTTTTTCGGTTTCTGTCAAATATCTCCTTAACCCCTCTACGACTGAGGAGTTTTTACGAATTCCCTCCTCAGCGGACGAAGGATTTTTTTGAAAAACCACGAAAAAGTTGCGAAAAACTTTAAAAAATCATAACTTTTGATGTTTTCAATGTTTTTTGATGACATTTTTTATGTAGTTACATAAAAGATGACATTTTTAAACAGCATCATTTAGAATATCATGCGTCACACACAAACATTGCTACATAGAAGCGAATGAACAGTAATCGCTTAATGTTACGGTGAGCGTTCGCGGTTTAAATAACTTTCAGCATAGCGTGAACTATGAAAGGTATTGACATGAAATCTTATTCAAAGAGACATTTAAACATTACTAAACATCATTCGCTGAATGTACCTCTCTAAACCAATTAGGTAAAAAGTTTGTCGCATGCCGTTTTCATGTCTTGACTGGAAATTTTTAACTAAGTGTTGTATTTATGATTTTTTAAAAGGCGTTTCATTAATAATATAAACGTCTTAGTTAGGCAGCCATCATTCTTAATCATTATGTAAGTCAAATAGAAAAATTCGTCACATTTCGTTCATTAGAAGCGGAGATATGGAGTTGTATTTATCATGAGATTTCAGACACAGAATACGGAAAACTTTTAAAAGTTATATATTAGCTCACAAGTCCTTTCCCGATTGTTTTAGAAAATGTACACATGCGTAATTCGATTCAGCATGAAATTTATATTATAGCATCGTAAACATATCTCTTGTAAGCGAAGTCTTTGAAAAGATATCATGAATCATATCCGAGCGTGACCGTTTCCTCGTCTACACACACTATATGGGTCAACTTGAGTAATCGAAACTGCGTAGGTCCGTTGAATACGAAAGACAAAAACTGTGTATTATTATTATTATAGATTGTCCATAAATTTCATTTATTATTATTGTAATCAATAAAAAATATTTGTCAAAAATTGATTTTAATGCGCTGTTTTATTTAGTTTTCCCTAATGTTAAATATCGATAAAACATACTTATTGATTTACTAAAATATCAGTCATGTTATGGTTTTGAGTTAGCCTTTCATTTTAACGCGCCGTTTCGTGTGCCTGAGGCACTAAGGACTTGATAGGTAAACACAGCAAACAATACAAATAGCGGAACAAACCGGTCGCTGAAGTTCTTTGAAGGATCGCCAAAGAGGAAAGCATTCTTGGTGAATTGAAAAGCGATTTTTAGAAGCATATGAAGTGGGCTGTTTGTATTTAGTATATATGAGACATATTTCTTTCTCAAACGGACAAACAATTTTCTCACAAGGCCTCACAAAGATACAAGGGAAAAGATTAAATTTCTTCTTCGAGAAAGTGAAAAGAGGAATCGTAATTTCGTGTGAAAATGAGAATTTCATCGCGAACTTTCACGTTGATTATAAAATGTTAGAACAACAGTAAAATTACAATTCATGCATTACTGAAAAGGCCAAAGCTTCCTCTATCAAAATACATATATCTTATTCAGATTGACGATTCTCCCTTGCGTAATTAGCGAATTTTCGGGGCAAAAATGAAAATTTCATTGCAAACTTTCACGTAGATTATAAACACTAAATTAAAATTATAAGACATGCATTACTAGAATGGTCAAAGCTTCCTCTTTCAAAATATATAAAGGTTATTAAGATTTACGAATATCCCTTGCGTCAATAGACAAAGGTGGTGACGCTCCGTATCTTCTGCGCAAAAATTTCATCGCAAACTTTGACGTAGTTTATAAAATATAGAAACAATAGTAAAATTATTTGACATGCACTACAGGTAAGCCCAAAGTTTCCTCTTTCAAAATATATTATAGTTTTATAGATGTATGATATATTAAGTGAGTTAAACAGTAAAGAAAGCAAGTACTACCTCGGACGTGCAGGACACGTCGCTCGGCGTTGATGGGTTAAAAACGTCATTAGTGATCTTCGTGAGGACCAAAGTTGTAGAGAATAATATTTCTTCCAAGTTTTTTTAAAAATAAATTTTCGTAGAACCATCCATTTCGAAGATATTTTGCCTTTTCTTAATTTCCAGTATACAGCGCTACCAACTAGCGGTGAATTCTGTAAAGATATTCAAAATATAATTGACGGCAATAAGGACGACTGTATTCTTTTACGATACGAAATAATAATTTTGCCTTATGATGCTATTCATAATAATTTAAATATCTATACCCCAAATATGGAGAAAGTCGTGTTGGCCACATCAATTTTTTTCGTTCTTTAATTGTTTGACATTACTCATGGGCGAATTTTGCAACTAAATTTCGGTCATATTCGTTGCGGTATCGAAATTACATTTTTAATATGAAAATTTTGAGCTAACGAAAAGTTACAATTATTTAGAAATTACTATTTTCTGAAGTTCATTTGTCTTATAATGTTGTATTTCTCTTTATTTCAGGTGTTAGAGGGGCATTCAGTCGTTTACTTCGCAACGGCTCCTCTGTGTTTGAATTTTATTCCAATGCATTTTTTTCAGGTGGCATGTTGTACCTTCTTATGTATTTTTTAACCTAAAGCATTACATATAATTCTGTATTTTGGTCGACATGTTTTATCTCATTTACAATGCAGCACCATTGTCATACCTAATGTGTTTTATATGCTTTTGTATTTATTTTGACATTTTACCCTAATGTATACATATTTGTATTTATACCGACATGTCTAACCTGGCTTGCATATGTATAAACTTCAATGCAATTTTTATACAAAGGTATCATAGATGCACATTTATCTTGTGGTTTTCCTTTATAGAAATAATGTTACAAACACTGCATCATGGCAAACCATTCGATTCTACCCCTACAAATGCATAACCGTGGCCATGGATCTCCTCCCCACTCCTACAAGATGTACACCCTGTCAACACACAAACACAAATATGGTGTGAAAGTTAGTATGGAAAAGAGTAAGTCAATGGTAATAACAAGACAGGAAAGAGAAGGGAAAGGTATTATAACAATGGGAGGTCAGAATCTTGAAATAGTGGAGAACTTCAAGTATGTATCTGGGAAGTGAAATAATGCAAAATGCAAGACTAGACAGGGAGATTAACAACAGAATACAACAGGGGAATGTATTTTATCAGAGTGTAATGAAATTAATATGGAGGAAAGAAATCCCAAGAAAGTGTAAGGAGATAATGTACAAAATGTACTACGCACCCACACTAACATATGCTGCTGAGACCTGGACGATGACAAAGAGGGAGGAGAGTAAAATACAGGTTAATGAAATGAAATGCTTAAGAAGTATGTCAGGAAAGACAAGGAGGGATAGATTGAAAAATTAAGATATTAGAAAGGAAATTGGAGTAGAAAAGCTGAATGAAAAAATTGAGAATAATAAATTAAGATGGTTTGGACATGTGAAGAGGATGGAAGAGGGAAGGATACCAAAACAGGCAATGGAAACTAAAATGGAGGGGAAAAGGGTTCAGAGTGAGATGGATGGATTCGATCAGGGACAGTGTAAGAAGAAGAAACCTGGACTGGAACACAATGATGGAGTGGTGGAGAGAGAGGAAGGTGGAGTAGTACCATCCACACCCCGAACCGGATGGAACTGGATAAGGGGAAATGATGATGATAGGTATTTGGTTAAAAACTATGAAAATACACTGAGATACTAAAAATTCCACTTTCTCGGGGCTGTTTTGCCCCATTTTTGTCCCTCACAAGGATAAAAATTACAAGGCACTATAAGATGAGCTATGGAATTGAAATTTGGCATGGTTATATATTTTTGGACAAAATCAATGGGAAAATTTTCAAAAATATGAAATTTCCAATATTTTAAATGCTTGCAAAATGCAGAGGAAAGGCGGGAGGGAGACAAGAGAGGAAGTGTGCCCAAAATATACTGTTTTTCTGTGGCATTTTGATAATATGTAAATACTGGGTAAGAATTTCGATGACTAACTATGATTTTAAAATTTTTCTTTTTTGAAAATCTCAAAACATGAAAGAAATATCCGGGTAATAGAGGGTGAAGTGAATATTTAAGAATATCAGAAGGGGAGCGCAGGACGAAAAATGTGAAGAACCACTAGTTTAGACGAATTATTACATTACTAGCATAATTGCCCATCAAATATAAAATAAAATTTAATAACTCAGTTTTGTGTACTAAAACGTAAAAACTGAATCTAAAATCCAAATAAGCAAATGTTCCAGAAAGTAATAATAGTCATGGGCATATACATATCAGTTGTTTGGCAAGGATATACGTTAATGAAGATTTGTTCGTTAAACATATTATAGTAAATAATTCTATATGAATTTTGTTATATTAATACGTATAAAGGACATCCACAATAATCATTACTCATTGTCAGATTGTAATGAACATTAACGTGCTTGTTTCCTTGCATCTATAAATCTGTTGCTTGTTAATCAATTTACTGTTGCTTCTGGTGACTAAATAGCTCTATACTTCAATTTCCGTTTGTCCTGATCGTTCAATCTTCTCTGTCAATCCTGCTGTTTCTCTTCTCCTAAAATCAGCAATATTTCCATTAGGCGAGACCTACATTGAGTTTGTGCTCCTCTGTTGTCTTCTTTTCCTTTCATCTTGAGTTTCATTACTTTCCATAATTATAAACTGTATTAATTAAGGGATAACGGTAAATAATGTTATATATGGCTATTGTTGTTCAGAATTAGTTTTATATAATAGAATATCTCTGATCATTCATGCTTAGTGTTTAAAATATGTTAAGCCCATCTTATGGGCAACACTGATGGAAGTATACTTTTAGAATTGTAGATTTCTTGAGAAAGTTAATTTTTATAGGTATTTCCTTTTGACTCCAGGTGATAGCTTCTTTTTCCCATAAGATAACGTAATAAATTGACTTTTTTGATTGCAAACATTATTTTGTTAACATTTTAAAATATCTGAAAAATAAGATTTTGACAAAAAAACTTGCACAGACATGCAGAGAAAATTATAAAAATTAATTTCTACATTGTAGAAATTCAAAATCATCCGAAAATCTCCAAAAATTGTTTTAATACAATTTTATCATAATTTTTATATATTTCTTACACATTAGGATCGAGCCAACAATAGACTTTAAAAATTGCAGTTGTCAAGACGATTAATAGGATAAATGCATAAAGATCATGAAACAATAGTCGTTAAACATAACTTTTGGACTTTTTTGAATAAGAAAAAAGGCTTGCTCGCATCGCCCCGAGTGAAAAGGCCCTTATTGGCTCTCTGTAATGTGCCGGACCTACATTTTCTTCGACATCGTATGGGTCGGTCCAGGTTCAAATTTGTATGTGCCGGGCCAGTCCTATAAAATCAGGCCCGTGCAGAGCTCTATCTCACTCAACATTGCTCATTATTATTGAATCACCAGAAAAAATATTTAAAACTTGTAAATTAAAATGATATATCCAACCAAAAAATTTTTGTCAATTTCTGAAATTCACCGACAATTGTTGACAATGTTGTTGAGCGCAAAACCGTCGATTACCCAAAAATATGACCTCAACAATCATTAAATACATCCATAAGATTTTTTAAAACAATTTTCTTTTTCAACTGTTAATATTTCTTACCTTAAAAAATGCTGTGAGAAAATTTAAGATTACACGCACCAGGTTATCAATCTAACATCTAATCAACAGGAAGTACGCCACTTATGGCGTAGTTTGCTCGAGGGTAATAAAGGACACTGCTTTACCTACACAGCAACAATGTTCCTAGATTTATAAAATTGTTTTCCAACCAATAACTTTGTAAAACGATAAAAAATAAAGATACAGAACTTTTGCATGTCCAGTATTTTTTTGTTTACATAAAGCTCAAATACCTGACTGTCCAGTTTAATACCAGACACCTGGCAACCATACATTCTGTCTATCCAAAATATGTGTAAAGTCCCACTTCGGGTTGCCACCTCTTTATGTCTCACCCAAAGTCTTTGGGGTTATCGCTCATTCTTCGGGTTATACTTTTGTTTCCTTAGACTGGATCTCACTTGTAAACGATGTTGTGCCAATGGGCCAGGGAGGTTAGCAATTGAGTTGATGGCATCTAGCCATTCTTGAACCAGTTTCCAATTCAAATATGTTTGTTGCATGCTTGAGTTTCCCAAAGCCACCCTAATGAGGTAGCAAAACAGGGAATTGCCTAAAGATGTCAACACGCTAAATTGAGTACAGAAGACCCTGTAAACCCCTCCACCCTGGAACTTGGCACTAAGAAAAAAGAGCTCATATGGCCTTGTTATTTTGAATCAACGTTTAGCTCAAGTTTAGATTGGGCTCTGAAACAGTTTCTTGTTTACATAGCTCTTTGAATATACAGGTGACTCCTGAGATTCGACTTGGATGCGTTTCTGAAAACGTGGTTGAATCTCCAACAGACAAATGTCGAACGCCGTTTTTCCATAAACTTGCATGTTATAATCAGGGGATACGTTCCCACATCTCGGGAAAAATTATTAAGTCTCCCCTCACGTTATATAAAGATAAAATAACATTACTAATGTGTTAATACAACAATATTAAATTATAAATAAATTAAATAAAAAATATTTTAAATGTATAACTTATTTTTTGCACTAAAAACGAAAAAATAAATTTTTGATTGTATGATTATTTTACGTAATTTTAAAATCCAAATTAAATCAAAGCCATGACTTGCACTAAATGGAGGCTCATCAACAGAATTTTCATCCATCCTTTCCTTCAAATCATCATGCAGATCCTTAGCCTTTGTTCTAATCATGGCCTCACTAATAGGAATGTATTTCTGACACTGATCATCTACCCAAAGTTTTAAAAGTTTTTCCATTTTAGGAATCACAACACCGTGCCTAGGACTGTTTATTGTTATTGTCAAATTACCTGAATTTATCACGTTCTAGAATATTCTCCTTCTGTTTCACATAAGTGCTAATAGTTGAATGAGACATCCCCAACAATCGTGCGATTTCAGCATGGCTTTCACCATTCTCAATACGCTATAAAATTTCTAATTTCAAATCATAACTTATAAGTCTTATGCACTCTTTTTATTTGATTCACTTCCATTATCACTATTACACTTCCTTTTAGATGCAATGTCAAGTGATAAATTTATAAATAAAATAAATAAATAAATTCAAATAAAAGATTAACAGAAAAAACGAGTGAAATCAGCACAAATTCAAACAATTAGAGCAGAAATAACAATGTCTAGACTGAAACTAAACCTCATGTGGTTGGGTGGAAATTACTTCGCGTAAACTAGTTCCTAATTCAACCGACCGATTGGCTGGGTCAAATAAGCAGGCTTCAACCGGTCGAATTCTTGAGTTCGTCGAATCTCGGGAGTCGCTTGTATTTTTAATGGTCATGTGAAGTACATTTTAAATTGATATTGGAATGAATAACCCTTGAGTTAAATAGACGACCCGTATCTAATGTTAAAATTCACAGTTTTGGCATATTCTCTGCTTTATAACATTATTCTTAGCCATATCATCATAACATTTCATAAGTCATCCATGAAGGATGAAATAAAAAAATATATTTATAATATTGAACACTTTTTCATACCCCCGCTTAACAACCTCTTACGTACATCTTCAGCTACTTTAAATTTAATATTTCATTTATGCCTACACAACATTTTTGATTGACAATCATATCGGACTGACGAAATCTAGCAATGAAGGGTTGAACATGGATTTATTTAGGCTATTTGTTGTAGCAATAAAAATAAACAAACAATAGAAACCTCTATGCATAACTGACTTATGTATTTTATCATTCGGAAAATAAATGAGTGATTACAACATTTAAAATCAAATCGAATTATGTTTGGGTTCAAAATTGAATAATAACATGAATGATCAACGAGTTTTCATAAAAAATGTTTAAAGAAATTTTTAGTAAAATTTAAAAGTGAAATAATGTCAAGTAAAATTTTGCTTAAACTTTTAATGTCATTTTAATCCCCATCGTACTGACAAACTAAAATTCTAGTTATAAATAATAACAAGAATTCTACAAAATGAACGCTAGTTTCTGAAGTTGTATGTACTGTAAAGAAAACCTTCCTCTATACTGAAAAGAGTGTTGCAAGAATTTGAAGTGTGTGTATCTAACTTTAAAGTAAAATCTAATCAGCATTTAAACCCTTGTTGTATAAAACACAGCATGATTTTAAGGCACATTTTGGGGCAAAAACGTATTGTATCATACTGCTAGTAAAATCTTTTTGCATGTATTTATGGCTAACCAGCCTCTTTGACAGTTATAGCCTCCCTTCCACACTAGACACACACAGAAAGGAGTAGGAAAACCCAGTGCAGATATTAGCCTCCTCTTTACAAAGAGCAACAAAGAGGCCAACTACTTAATATCCCTTCCAAATGATGGATCATTTTGCATACTCTCTATGATGCAAGTACATTCTTTGGAGTACATATGCACTCAGATGACATCCACACAAATCTAGATTCAGCGATGCAATGGTTATAGATGAAATGAAGAGATGGCACCAAGGATGAGGTAAGACAAGCACAATATAGAATTTTCTGTGAGTCAACCTCAAGTAAAGCAAACATCATTAATTTTAGTTAGCAGGCCAAGAGAAAATGAAGAAAACTGAGATATTGAAAATGTTATTACAACGACAATGATATAGTGTTTTATCTATGAAACAAAAAAATATTGATTTGTAATACTTAATGATATGTCTAAAATTCTTGTTAAATCCCTTATAACACTAAATTCATGCTCATTATACCAGTAAAAACATGGCTGTATCACATCAACTGCTGAGTATAATCAGCTGTTTCATTACCTCAATGCAGAAACACCCGAGTGATTTATACTTTAAAATACTTTTTCTTACACAACATGACTGTGAAAGCATAAATAGTAATCTACATTAAATTAAGGAGCATAACATGTCAAACTTCACTGGCATTACATCACACGTACCTCTAATTATGACTACAGTGAAAACTTCACATTTCATAAAAAAACTAAAAGCTAGTGTTGATCAAGTAAACTGTACAATGAGTGTTCCAATGAAGTTGGAAATTCACAGATCTCGCAGTTAAATTCCCTTGAGAAGGCTGAGACAAATACAGGCAAAACATCATCCACAGACACTAAAGTCTGTAGCTCATATGAGAGCGAGGTGACTCCTTTTCCTTGAATACCACATGGAACCACATGCTCAAACCATGTAAGATCCACGCTGCAATTAAATGCCAGGCCATGGGAGACAACAGATCGTCCTGCCCTTACCCCAACAGCACACACTTTCCTCTCCTTCCCTGGTATCCCCACCCATACCCCAGGAAAGTCACTCAGCACTTTACAGGCATTTAGACCCAAAGAGGAACATGTTGAAACAGCAGCAGACTGCAACTTCTCCACATAACGCCGGAGGCCCATGCGTCCTGAAGTGACAAATTAGTGCTTGACATAGAGACAACCAGAGAATATTTCTTACCATATCAACTCAAAAAAATAATTTCATAAAATACATTCTAATGAAAAATGCCCATTAAGCCTCTCCCGAACAAAGCAATCTAAAGTGCCTTAATTTTTTGTGGACCCCTAGCAGCTTCTGTAATTCGACTTCTCTTTACACATAATTAGATTTCTCACTAATGCAGCGAAGCTTTGGATTGTGTATGTTACAAAAAAGAGTATATTTAACTAGTAAAATTACCCAGCATTGCTCAGGGTTGTTTTAAACAGAAATGAACGCAAATTAACACAGTTATTATGACTGAAAAATTATTTCTATGTTTGAAAAGTTTTATTTTGAAATTTTTTTTCATATTTTAATTTATAAAATACCTTAAGTTTTAGAAAATATTTTCAGGATTCTTAATTAAAATAAATATTGAATCATAGTTACTGTTGCCAGATGATGAGTTAATTGGCAACCATAAGAGAATCATAGTTAATGCCATCGGATGATGAGATAATTGATAACCCAGGGCCAGCATGAGGCATGTGCACTCTGTTTCCCCGAACAGGGCCCCGTGCAAGGGTAAATTCTCATGTATTGTGATTTAAACAATTTTTTTATTACCAATTAATATTATTAATTAATAATAATTTAAAAAATTAAGTTTAATAACTGTTTTTCATTTAAAAAATTGCAATTTTCTTTAAAAATCATCATTTTTTTTTGCCACCGGGTATATATATATATAGATAAATAGGCTCCGCTCACCATTGAACTAGGCCCCGCAAATAATCACACTGGCCCTGTGACAACCTCAAGAGAATCATAGTTACTGCTGCCAGATGAGATAATTGACAACCTTAAGAGAATCATAGTTACTGCCCTTAAGTAAGCAAACGAATCCATAAAGCAAACCATCAGAGTACTACAATCCTTTAAAAACAACCCTAGAGAAAAACTCATCAAAGACGTAGAAGCAGTTTCTGTTTGGTTAGTTCTTGCTGATAACTAGAGTTTCTTGTTGTCCTACTTGGAAGCGTTGAATGGAGTCTTTGCCAGAGTATTCATCTATTAGATACAATATAAATAAAGATTTCTTTTGGATTCCAAACAAGCAATTAATGAAATGTGAGAATATGTTAACACAAACAGTTTCCGATGATTTAGAGTTATTATTTAAATTAGCCAAAACATTTCCTTGCAGCACATTTGAATGTGAGAGGGGTTATTCTGCAATGAATCTGATAGGGAAACATCAACAGTTTACTAACGATTAAAATAAATGGGCCACTTTTGGGTGAATTTATTCCAGTCAGATATGTTCAAACGTGGAAAAATTCACACAGATTAGGTAAAGACGACAAATCAAGAAAAAGGACATTAAAAGTGAAGATGAGTTGAATCGTTTACAGGAATTGTGGAACTTATATAGGTAAATAAATTTATAATTTTTTATTTAACAAAGAATCAAAAAATGTTCTTATTCTAAAGATTATATTGTACAACGGCTACACCTCTGCATGAAATGCTCAGAACACTTGGGCACATGAACAATTTTTTCACGCCCGAGCTGACCAGAGAATCATATGACATCCAACTACTAGCCTCCCCCTCTAGAATTTGTGATTACGGCGAATATGCCATTTTAATGAAATTATGATGCTCAATCATAGTAAATTTCACACTGAATTTGATTCGGTATATTAAAATTTTCTAAAAATTCTATAAAAGTATTTAATAATAAACAAATTAAAAATATCAGGACGATAACAATTTGAATTCACTTTATTAATTCTGACTCTACATTCTTAAACATTATTATCCTAAAGAATAGGCACTTTTTCTACTTCATTGATTAATATTTCTCTGCAAATATGCAACTAATATTTCCTGCTAACAAAACAACGCTGATGCGAGGAGAATCATGAGGCCAGGTGGCTATGTCCGAAATTCGTATTAGAAATGCAGCAATGTTGCCATCCTATTACGGGTGACTCTGATACACAGCACTTCCGTTCATTCGGACAGGAAATCTATTACCTGTTTTTTCCCCAATCCGAACTTGGACTTAAATTGATGTGTACATATCTGGTGCCAGCATTGATGGGTTACAGCAATCGGTTGTTCCAAACTATCCTTAACTCCTGAATGCATCCCCCTTAATATCACTGATTCTTAAGAGAAAAACTGCTTCGATTTACATTCATTCGATTTACATCACACTTTCCAGGAACACACCTGTGTTCGATTTCCGGTCATAGCAGACTTTTTCACTGTTTACACATTTCCCATCATTACAGCTTATGCCTGTCTCATAAGGATCTTCAGATCATTCTTTCCATCAATTTATAACATAGGCATTCTCATTATTTGAGAGGGTAGGTGTTTTCTTTGATGTATCTCATTGAGGACATCTGTTGGGGCTAGCCTGGTCCCAACCTAAGAAAATATTCCCGTTCTGAAACAGGAGAATTTGTCTGCTATGGTATTTCAGTGGTATAACATCTGCATGACTAATAGGACACCCATAATTATTGTCTTATTACAAATAAATCTGTTGACTAAATAATCCCCAAGTATGACAATAAATTATAAAATGATATAATAACATATTTATTCAAATTATTACATTATTTAGTAAATGCATCTTTGTTGATGAATAAGTTATAAAAATATTTCTTGAGTTATTGCTAATAATATGAATTAAAGTTCTCAGAGTGGGTACTTCAGGAAATAATAGTTGAAACTGTTGATTCTGAACATTTCAAGGAAAGCATGGATTGCAAAAGTGGTACTTAGAAATCATATCAGCTACAATTGCTACAATATTTACATCACCTAATCACCAACAGTACTGCTCAATAAAACAATGCATGTAGAACAACTTCCTATATGAAAGTGTCAGCAATCACTGTATTTTATGGAAGAAAAAAATCTAATACCATGCTGAGAATAAATTGTGCATAATTAACATTCAAAGATTAAAAGTTTTACTGTATATTGCATGGGCAATACTTACTGCCTCAAACAATTTATTTATAAAATAACTAAATTATTCTCTAGTCTTTCTAGACTTACAGAACGTAGATGCGCTGAGAACAAGAAAATAGAAATCATTGAGAAGAATTTTACTCCAGCAGTAGCCAAGAATGTTAAGGAAATTCACAAATTCAAAACAATAAAAGAGGGTTAATGAATTAGGCCATTGAGCCTCCAGGCAAATCAGACGGAGCTTCTATCTTTTGCGAAATTTTTATAACAGCTATTTAGAAAGAGTAAAATGCGAATGAAATAGGTAACATTCACAAAAAGGAATACTAGCTGTGGATGAAATAGTCCTTTCAAAAGGCAAAATATTTCATAAAACATTAAATATAACTAGTTTTTCTGAAGTTTAACAATCTAACGGTCTCGAATAAAAAGTAAAACTTGATAAAAATCGCCGAATTTTTCCATAATTGTGCTGCATACCTTCCTTGTCGTAAAATTGTCCTAAGTTAAGAATGGGGTAAGCCACAAGTTGACCTGGTCCATGAAACGTGATCAGACCACCTCGATCGGATCGGTGAAATTCAGCTCCGAGATTCTTGAGGCGTCTTTCTTCTTCTTCTGTGTAGCCCTTTGAACGGATGCCGACGGTGAAGACCGGATCGTGCTCCACAATGAGGAGGGTATTCTCACATTCACCGGTAGCATTATGCTGTCGATCAACTAATGCTTTTTGTAAGCGCGATGCTTTAAGATAACCCATACGTCCTATCTGCCACACTCTCACCAATGTCGATGCTGACATCTTATATAATAAACTATATCTTTCTTGGATAAAATGCCTAACTTTGCAAAGAAAACTACGAAGTTGTGAAGTGACAAGAAGTCAACGAAACTGCTGCATTTCAGTAAGTAAAAGTAATCATGAATACCTTTAATTCGTCGACGTCATAGAGGGATTTAGTATCCTTCCATACAGTGCGACATAAAGCTATGCACCTATAGATACTATAAAATCTAATCAAAAGTTGCTGCTCATTTCCTTCTGAAAGAGATAAATAAATTTGAAACGAAAAGCTTAAAAGAATTACACAAACATTGATATTCGTTGGCCCGCTGAATACATTCAGAATTATCGTACTCAGCCCAAGTTCTTAAAAGAATCATTAAACATACGCTACATGTCCGTCATAACCCGTATCGATCTCTCAAAAGACGCTAGTGCCAACACTGCAAGATTTAAATACGAGTATTAATTTTTCCCTTAAAAATATAATTTTAATTAAAAATACCTTAATAAAATGATACCTGTTAAAATGATTGTCATTTTGAGTCTGATCTATTACACGAATTACGCTAAGTTTAATGATAGTGATATTCCTATCACAAAAAAGATCAAATAATTGTAAAGTACCGTTGGCAGGGGCCGCATTTATAAATTTAACTGATACATCGTTTATGCGAAAATGAATTTAACCTTTTAACGATTAAATTCTTAACGGAACAGAATTGATATCTCAACCCCGGTCCTTGGGTCAACTGCTGTCAACCTGTATCAACCCAAGACCTTGTAGGCCTTGTATCAACCACGACCGCAGCGCCAATTTGTATCATGACCAGCCCCTGGCAACTCAACGGTTTTCAGAGTTTCAAGTTACGCTCATCTTTGTTGATAGGTGTCACTGGGTGCGCTTCAAAATGAAAGTGGGGGAGGGGATGGGTCTGGGTGTAATTCTACGTCCAGGAAGAGTAGGGTCGTGAACGGGTAAGTAACTTTCCGTTCGTAATTCGCAAGAGATTTACGTCGACCTCGTGTTACTGTGATTGATTGTCGGTTTTAAATGCTTTAGTTAGAATTAAGCGAAAATTTAATTGTCGTTGTCGGAACGCCGCATCGGGGTAGCATCATCGCATTAACATTACCGTTCAATTTTGTCTCAAGGTCATTATTTCTTCTGATCCTTAGTTCATAGCTTTTGTGAAATTATTTCTTAATTAAACGAAATGGTTGATCTCTTCACTGAATTTTATGTCGGCATAATCTTTACATTAATTAGGAGAGACCTTTACATAAGATATATGTGGATCTATGCAATTATTTTCCTTGGTGAAAGTTAATCACGTGTATTTTGGGTGAACTGAGTCAAGTTGAGACATGAATATGGTTATTAATTTGTCGAGTGGTTGTGTAAGCGTATAGTTTGAAGGTAAAGGTTCGTTTTCTATCAACTTTGATTTTTAGAAATGATATATGTATACGGTGTTAGCCTATGATCAGATTGGCCAACGGTGGGAGTTTGATATGAGTTTCTGAGGTAATCCATCTCATTTTCGTGTATTTTAATCTCGTTAAAGCGTATGTTTGATAAAATAATAATATTTTAATGCGCAACTGAAAATATATTGATAAGGTTTTCTCCTAATTATTCAGTTTTCAGACAGAATTCTCCGTGTGCAGCTGTATTTGATTTTGGCAACCATTATCGAGAAATTCATTCAAAGCAATGCTGTATTTCGTTTATTGAAATGATATTAATTACGTAATCAATACATACTAGTGTCATGGTTTTGAAATAAGTATTAAGCTTAACTTAGCAACTTAAGGAATATAAGTCTTATATTTTACAAATCTTGGAATTTGAGTTACAATACAATATTTTCGAATATTATCGGAGTGATTTAGCACGAGAGACACTACATAATGTAATCAGGTTATCAGAAATAATATTCAGAATTAAAATACAGTAGGTACATATTTTAAGATTTCATTCTCTTGTTTCAGAGGAATGTTTGCAGAAGACGTCACAGAACAGCTGTCATGTTCCCTTGTGTGATATCAAGAAATACATATTAACGGTGAGTACAATCTTTTAAGTAGTTTGCCAATTGCATTCGTATTGGCTGTTACTTGAAGTTTCCAGTGAGAATTATCGACGTATTTTACTGAATAGATAGGATAAATTTAGTCGTGTAACCACGCATGTGTTTTAATTGCGTCTATATATGTGCAGTACTTATTGTACTAATTTTTCCATCTATTAATGGTGAAAGTGTAGTAACTTAAGCTTACATTGGAAAGTGATAAATCTCAATTTATTTTAAGTGAATATTTCATTGAGAGAATAAAATTGATTTTATAATTTCGACTTTGAAAGGTTTGTTAATTATCGTTAACATAAGTGTTATCAATGCTTCAATTTTTGGCATATTTTATGAAATACTTTGTACCTGGGAAATTTTACTTTTCAATCTACTGACATCCATTTCAGCATAAATCAATTAAGTATGCTCTATAAACACGAGATGATTTCATAGAAACAAAATTATTACTTTGTAGTGACAGTGTAACGTGAAATGTTCATTGACTTTTAACTCTTTGGTGAGGTGTAAACTAATGTTGAAATTATGGAGACATTTTGAGGAAAGTAATTAAAATATTTTGCTTGGAAAAGGCTATCTATATGGAAATTGCTAAAGCAATCAATGAAATATTTTGAGGAAAGGGATTTCTTAGTCAAAGTTAGTCGAATTCTTGGAATACATGCAAATTTTTGAAAAGTTTGCTATGCTAATGAAAGTTTATCGTGACAATTGGTTTTTATTCTGTTTATTTCCACCGGTGGTTGGCTAATCATCAGTTGATCATGCAAAAATTGTACAGGATTTATTCAGATACTATTTTAGTGCATTTTATTTTATAAATATTCAGTCAATCAAATCAAAATAGCAATTAAACTGTAAGAGATAGAAGGCTGAAATGTGGTTATGCCATTTATTACTATGACGAAGGATTTTATTTTAATGAATAATTGAAAGTATATTGACAAGGTTTCTTCCCAAGTATGTATTCAATTTTCGGGCAAACTCCTGTCTAGACTTATTAAATGTTGGAAACCCTTTACCGAAAAATTCATTCAAATCAATGATTTATTTAGTTGATATTCATTTCCGTAATCAATATATGGTAGTCAGGTGGTTTTGAAATAAGTATTGAGCTTAACCAAGCCACTTAAGTAATATAAGTCTTTAATTTCATTACAAATCTTTGAATTTGAGTTACAATAGAAAAGATTCCAATGTTACCTCAGTGATTTAGCACGAGAGACATTACATAATGTAATCTGGAATATTATTCAGCATGAAATTACGGTATATATTTTAAGATTTTATTCTCGTTTCATAGGAATGTTTGCAGCAGACATCACAGGACTGAGCTGTTATATTCTCCTGTGTGTGATAACAAGAAATAATAACAGTGAGTATATTCCGTGTGTTTCTTTTAAGTAGTTTGCCTATTGCATTTGACATATTGGTTGTTTTGTGATACTTTTGTTGGCTGTTACCTCAAGAAGTTCCCAGTGAGAATTATCGACCTATTTGAATGAATAGCTAGGAGGAATTTAGTCGTGTAACCATGCATTTGTTTTTTTACTATATGTTCAATACTTATTGTGCTAGTTATTCATCTATTAACGGTGAAAATGTAGTAACTTCAGCGTATATCGGAAAGTGATAAATCTCAACATCTTTTAAGTGGATATTTTGTTGATAGAATAAAATCGATTTTATAATTTAGACCTTCAAAGATTTGCTAATTATCGTTAACATAAGTGTTATCAACGCTTCAATTTTTGGCATATTTTATGAAATACTTTGAGCTGGAGAACTTTTACTTTTCAGTCTACTGACTTCCAATTCAACGTAAATCAATTAAAAATATGAGATAATTTCATAGAAACAAAAATATTAGTTTTGTAGCGACAGTGTAATGTGAAATGTTTATTGGATTTACTCTTTGGTGATGTGTAAACTATTTAATGTTGAAATTATGGAGACATTTTCAGACAGTTGAAAGTGATTAAAATACTTTGGAAAAGGTGTCTGAACGGAAATTGTTGACACAATCAAGGAAATATTTTAAGGAAAAAGATTTATTAGTCAAAGTTAGTCGAATTCTTGGAGTACATGCAAATTTTTGGAAAGTTGCTATGCTAATGGAAGTTTATCGTGACAGTTGGTTTTTATTATGCTTATTTCCATCGGTGGTTGGCTAATCATCAGTTGAGCATCAAAAAATTGTAGAAATTTATTCAAATACTATTTTAGTGCATTTTATTTTATAAATGTTCAATCAATCAAATCAAAACAGAAATTTAACTGTAAGAGATAGAAGGCTGATGTTTGCGGGGTGTATGTCATGTGTTATGCCATTTATTACTATGACAGAGGATTTTATTTTTGGTGGAACTGGTGTGCGACAAGAGGTCCAATGCTTTTTAAAATGTGAAACATATTTCATAGCATTAACATAACGATTTTTATCTTATTAGCCTGTTATTTACAAAGTATTAAAGACAATGAATAAAGAAGTGAGATCAAGTCAGAAGCGATAATGTCAGTTTTTACCTCTTTAAGTGCAGTCTTGTCACAATGCAAGCTTTAGGAAGATTAGAAATATTTTCTTACTATTCTTTGGCTTAAAATTCAATTCTGAATTCATGTTCTTTGATCGTTTTTAAAGGTAAAAACAAACTGTAATTTTATCCAATATGACAATGGTTTTAGGTTGTATTATAGATATAGACATTATAATAAATGCTGTGATTTGTCGATAATTTCCAATTAAGAGTACATGGAATGATTTTTATAAAGTTAATTGATCAATTTAGTTGATTTTATAGCATAAATTAAAATGAATATTGCTGTTACTACTTGAAATTATTAACAGATAATATTTAATACTTGTCAGTAGTTAAACCTCTGTATTAATTTCCATATTTCCTACCTGTTATCACTAGTCTATTTATCATTTTCTGGAGTACTTGATCGTCCTCGTATTTCACTGTTCTTATAATCCTTCCTCTGATTTAGAAATCTCCCATGCCTTCTAACGGTTCCTGCATTAGCCTCTCTCCATATATATTGAATAGAATCGGCGATAGACAGCAGCCCTGTCTTACTTCTCTACCGATATGTACTCCGCTGGTATCCGCATTCTCCAACCTGACTTTTACCAGTTGATTTACGTATAGATTACCGATCAGTCTCCTGTCTTTCCAGTCTACACCTATATCCTTTAATATCCTCATCAGCAGTACCCAATTTACTCTTATCAAAGGCCTTCTGCCAGTCGAGGAAACATACACAGCAATCTTGACTGTATTCTATTGCCCTTTCTGATATGATTCTCACTACACCGATAGCATCTCTGGTTCCTCGTCCTTTTCTGAAGCCGAATTGATCTTCCCCTAGCATTTCTTCGGCATTTTTCTCTAGTCTTTTATTAAGAATCCTCGTGATGATCTTCGAAGTGTGTGACAGTAGGGATATCGTTCTGTAGTCCTTACACTGCATTGCCTTTGGCTTCTTCTTTAGAGGGATCATTGTCACATCTAAGAAATCCTGAGGCCTCTTTCCCGAGTTGTAAAGCTTGTTAATTAGTTTCGTAATCACTTTTAGTCCTTCCGATCCCATGACTTTAAGTACCTCTGCCTGTATTCCATCGCTGCCTGTAGCTTTCCCTTTATCCAGTTCCAGAATTGCCTTTTGTACTTCGCTTTCCATATTACTTGTTCCCAAGTTTGTCTTCTTCAATGTTATCCTCTTCTTCCGTTCTATTTGTGCTGATCCTGCCTGCTTGCTGTATAGTTCCTTAATGTATACTTCTCATACCTGTGCTACATCCTTTGGTTCTGCGACTATTTTTCCATCTGCGTTCATAATTGCTTTACCACAAATCCCATTAGACTTCTAATCTTCTAACTCCAGTGCCCTAGCATACATCATATCATACCGTCCTAACTTCTCAGTTGTATTTCCTCACATTTTCCTTTTATTCAAATTTCCCTAGCTTTATCTGTTACCCTTCTCGACTCATTGTTTGTGCATCTATAGTTGGCTCTACCTTCTTCACTGTTAACATTTTTTTCCATTTTTTTCTCTCATCCATTATCTCCAGCATTTCCTTAGTGATCCATGGTTTTCTGATTTTCTTCTCTTGTTTCCCAATCTCTTTAATCAAGGTGTCTTTGATGCTGGCTTTAATTTCTTCCCATTCTGTATTCACGGTCTCTGGTTTGTTTTCCAAATTTCTAAGGCGACCTTCCGACTTCATGCTGAAAGCATTCTGCCTTTCTTTCAGTTTTTTTAGGTCCCAAGTCTGTCTTTCTCTTCTCGTTTTCCTTATTTGTTTCAGCTTTGTGGTTACATCGAGTATTAGAAGGATGTGATCTGAATCAATGTTTGCTCCTGGTAATGTCTTAGTATTTTTTATGCTGTTCCTGAATCTTTGTTTTACTAGGATGTAATCTATTTGGCATCTCATTTTATCTCCTGGGCTTTTCCAACTGTGTTGTTCCAATCTCCCATTATTGTGCAGTTCTACTTCATAAATGTCATTCTTTTGCTCATACATCTCCCTGATTTATTCTTCTTCAATAGCGGTTGTTGGCATATATACCTGGATTATCAACATGTTAACTGGGACAACTTTTAGCTTTATTGCCATCAACCTATCGTTCGTTGCTGTTATTTTTGTCACGCTATTCATCATATCTTTTAAGTACCAGAGCTACTCCCCTTGCCTCACTATTTCTTCCGGTGTAAACTACCGTGAATTCTTCCGAGCGGATCTGCCCTTCTCCTTCCCATCTGACTTCGCTCAGCCCTATGACGTCAATCCTATTTCATTTTTCAGGTTCTCTAGCTTTTCTGCCTTCCTCGTGGTTTTTAAATTCCAAGTATCTTTGCATAAGTTACCTTTGACAGTTGCTTTCCTCAAGGCAGTCCATGCCCGGAGATCTGATTGGGGGACTATTTTACCTCCGGAATATTATATAATATAATCATTATTAGGGAAATGTAATGTGGTAGTTTCCCTCTTGCTTTCCACATCGCAGTACTGTAGCCGATCAAATCATGCCTACTGTTCTATTGAATATATACCCAACCAACATCATTTGTTTTCATCTCTATACCGTACCGACAGTACTGCTGCCTACTGCCAGACACCAATGATAGTTTTTTATTATTAATTAAGTAATTAATTTTTTTGTGAAAAAAACCTCCATTTGCGGGGATCGCACCCCGCAGCTTTGTAATGGGAAGCTGACACGCTAAGCACTACACCTTATGGAAGGTTAAAATTTTAAAACTAATTGTCAAACGAATCTTTCACAATAATTTGAATAAACTCGTAAAGAATTTAAAATTTTAAGATTCTAAATAGACCTTGATAAGTGAATGTGCTCTTTCATGTTGTTTAAGCAAATTAATCTTTTATATTTAGATTTTTTAGTTAATATTTCTTTATTGAATTCACCACAACCATTTTTCCTCTTCATTGTAGGCATTCACAGTTGATGCTGAGTGAAAATGCGATGGTTTGAGGCGTCGAGGAACCATGAATCGAAGAGTACTGCTTTGCTGAGACGACAATTGATACACCTGGGTGCGAGAGTATAGAGGAATCTGAGCTGGAGGCTATACATATGGGATGAGAGAAGGTTTTTATACCTATATGTTGCTATATTCTGGTTTGTTCAATATGTCAGGCGATAAATATCTTGTATAATATGTAGCTGCATCTTACGGAGGATGTAGGAGAGATTGTAAATTATAAGTCCCTTTCAGATGAGCTAAACGCTTCAAATTTGGCATTATTATAGCTTTATGCTCACAACCAATGAAAATAAATACAATACAATAAGAATTCCAATTTTTAGGAGGTTTTTCTCCTGTCATTCAGAATGAGCAGAAATTTACGATAGGATTAAACGATTCCCCAAGAATTTGATTTCTTTTAAAAATATTGTTTAATCAACTTACACTAAAAGTAAGTAAATGGAAAATATAGTGCTACGTCTGAAAAAAAAGTTTTATCTGATATCGTCCGTAAGAGTATTTTATTTCTGAGAATGTAGGGCATCAATTTTCTGTTTGAACTTAAAAACTTTCTGATAACTCAACTTTTTTATAAAATGCATTTAATTTTTTATTATAAATTTACAAGAATATAAGGTGTTGGTTTTCAGTTTGAACTCTGAAAACTTTCTTTAATTTGATTTTATAAAGAATATTCCATTTTGTTTGTAAAGGTTTATTAGCGTACTTCTATAAATTTTAAATTTTTGTTAAATTCACTTCCGTTAATAAGAATCAAATGTAGTAACAAGTTATTTACGAATTTCCGAAGATGTTGAATTTAAAAACTTTAGAAAACTTATAAAATGCCAAGTTTTCGTATTGACTTCTGAGACAGCACTGTATTTGCTCATGTTTGCAGACTTGTCATGTGAATATCGTTCCGCAAATTGGATGTTGGAAAGTAATTAATTAAATTTAATCTTAAAATAGGAGCAGCCATTAAAAAAGATTATTTGTATCGGGATTTTTGGTGTTCTACATTTAATATTTTACCAAGAGGGTTTGTTGTGGTTAAATAATTCCAGATTTAATTTAATAATTTAAAGAAATTTGGAGATGTAGGATCTGCTTGAATTAATTCAGAAAATATTCTTTGGGGTTTTTATTGTTGTTTATTCAAGGCAGAAAAAATTCTGAGGCAATACAAATTCAGTTCATTATTCAAGTTATCAAAATCAGATAAAGAGATAAAATGCAAATGAAATTTCAGTTAGTTTTGAGAGTTTTGATTGAAAATCCAGACTATGTAAAGTATTTTCATTGTGAAAAGTTTATATTCTCCAATTATTAAGCCATGCATCAGAAATGGTAGTTTAATTGTTCTTGATTCTAGACGATATTTAGAAAAAGATTTAACTTTGTGGAGAGTTAAATTTCTTAATTAAGAAAAATTGTGCAGGTTATTTTATTCTTAATTAAAGTCAATGTCCAGAAAAAAGTTCTTTTAATAATTCCATCAATATCCAATTTGCTAGATGTTATTTATTTGTAAATACGTTTCCAAAGTGTTGTGTTATTTATATATTATTCAGAACAATTGCAAATTCTTTTGTCTAAATGTATATAAGCTTGTAAATACGTTTCCAAAGTGTTGTGTTATTTATATATTATTCAGAACAATTGCAAATTCTTTTGTCTAAATGTATATAAGCTATTGCTTTTCCATTCTGTATAATTATTGCCATTTTTTTAAATCTGAACAAACCAGAATTAGCAGCGCTTTTGGGTATATATTTATCGTCTCTCATTTCATATTTTTTTCTAAGCCATGCTATTTTTTCCTCTCTACTTTCTCACCAATAGAAATGATTAAAGAAATATTATCCTTGCCAAAGTACTTTGTAAAAATGTCCAACTTCTAGTGCTTGTTATATTTAAAAAAAATTCTGCAGTTCATGAATATTTTTAAATGGCAATTTTGATTTGTGATAATATTCAGATCTTTTTAAGTCCAGAAATTTTTTAAGTCAGATATTATTCTAAGTCCAAAATGTAAACAAATTAATTTTTTTCAAGTTCTAATTTCAGAAATCTTTCAAGTCTAGCGTTAAAAATTATTGTCCAGATTGTAAACAAATTACTTTACAAATTGGACAATAGTTTTTAACTCTTAAGACTTGAAAGATTTCTGGAATTGGGACTTTTTCAAAAGTTTTTCTAAGTACAAATTGTAAACAAATCAATTTTTTTTCTCAAGTCAAAAATTCTTTTAAGTCCAGTATAATTTTTATTTTCAGGTGCAGGATAAAATAAGTAGACAAAATGTATTATTTCAGATTGTAAAATTTTTATTGAACTTGTATGTATACATTGTACATTATTTTCATTGCAATAAAGACATTTTATTAAGATCAAAACCTGTTGACTCCTTTTAGATAGAAATAATTTCTTTTTCTCGGAGCCTCTTTTAGGTATCGTTGGACTTAAGGGGTTTTTTTTAGGTATATTTTTGCTAAATTTAGCACATTTTTAACCTAAAAATGACATTTTTAACCTAAAAATGACATTTTTGACCACCAATTCAGCCAAATTTTGCTGATTATTGAACAAATTATTCAACATTATGACAATTTATCTGCATTTCAACTATTCAACAACTGACATATTACATATAACACAATATTTTCAACTGTTGTTCAACAGCTGACATAAATAACATGAAAAAATAAACCATCAAACACATTTTGCAGCTGAAATAAATTATTGAACAAGCACTTGAAGAAGTTACTTGCCTCTGATAAAAATAACTGCGACTGAGCTGTGGAAAAATTAATACAAGCATTTAGACTACAGAACAGCCGTCATCAGTGGCGAAATGCCACTGACGACAACTGCTCTGAAGTCGAAATGCATGTATTAATTTTTTCACTACTCTGTCGCAGCTATTTTTATCTGAGGCAAGCAATCTTTCAAAGTACTTGTTCTGGAAACACTTAAAAAAGAAACATTTCACATTATCAATGACCTTAATTACAATTAACAATGTCTCTTATTGGTCAAGAAATACGTAAAATTGAATGCACGCAACTGATTCCAAATGGGAGCAATGTTTGCATAAATGACGAAAAAATAATGAATCTCGCAAAGCAATGCTTAATTGGAATTACTTAAATGCCAAGATAACATTTTTATAAACTATTCCAAGTCAGAAATAAACTTCAAAAATGCAATATTAAAATTTCATGTCATACCTATTTCAAATGTTAATAAAATTAAACCTTTATATTTGCCAAATTAATTATTGTATAAATGCACAAATTATATTACCTCAATTAGACGTATTACTGTTTTTTGAAAAAGATTAATAGCATAATATAAACAAAGATTTACTTCTGATAGCAATTTAATTTTTATAACAGCAAAGATTGAACTAAATACATTTTGTCTTTAAAAATTATCTTGCATTTAAAAATATAACTGATTAATCAAGGTGAGATTATATTTACAACATCAAAAACATATTTGTTCTAATGTAAAGTTCAGATTCAAAGCTATTATGCAAAATATAACTGATTTAATCGAAGCAAACACCCTATTTATGAAAAAATATAGCATATTCTCAAAGTTTGTCTTATATTTCCAGGTTATGTACAGTAAGTGCGTAAAATTTAACGACTTGAGATTAATTTACTTTAAATTTAAGTAGTAATTGCATTGCGTGACTCAACTCACTATCGTTAACAAATCACAGTGCTCCTTATCGATAGCTTAACACTTTCATGGCCAATTTGTCAAATTTAAAAGGAAAATCAGCAAATCAAATCATTAAAAATTTATCAATAATTATATTTTTTAACATTATAAATGTGCAAATTGTAAGTAGCAATACATTATCATTACAAAACATTTATTTAAAAACTTATATTTGAAGAATTTTCAGATTGTAATTTATGAAAGTATTGAGTGCACGAAAAACTAAAGTATTTCATTAAATATTTGTATACAATTGAGTTATTTATGTTAATAAATTTAAAGAATTCCTTTTCAGTAACGCTTATGTTAGAATAAGTCAAAATCTCATATGGAGTTTACCAAAATTATCGTTACGATAACTTAATGAAGATATTTTAAACAACAGCCATGAAATTGTTAAGTAATCTAAAATATAACTCAACCAACAAGAGACAACGTTAATATTTACATAGAGACCAACCTGAGAATCAAAAGAATAACTACAAAATTGAGAAACAAAATAAATATCCTATAATTATTATACCAAATAGAACTGAATGAGCTTCCCACAATCTATATATATTTGCAAAAGTTTGTTTGCGTGTCTCATTATGCATGCCATAAACTATAAGACACGAATAACTAAAATTTGGTACAATTATTATTAACATCTTAACTTGATGAATGTATAAAAGGTTTGGTCAATTGGTTAATTATAGTCAGTGCTATAATAATAATAATATAGGGGAATATAACATTTTACAATTCCACTAGAGATGCCTGCATTTCAAATTTGAAATGTTGACAGAATTTTTTACAATAAACAAAGAAGCTTCAAAGTTTATTGTATATTAGGATTAGCTATGATGCTGGTCAACACAGACATCCATGACATTTGACGGTGCGATGAGACACTATTACAACGCCAACCTTCATAACAGCCTACTTAGTTAGACAACAAACCCATACAGCGGCCGGGTTACGCAATCTTACTTTCGATACTACACAATTTATACAAGTGAAAACATTTACCACTTACTTTATTTGCTCACATTACACTGTGTTGGATGTGGTTTGGTTAATACAACACGACAAACAACAGATGAACAAACAAAAAGAATTAATGCAACAAAAAACAAAAACAATAGAAAAGAGAATTAAAATCACACAGGAATTCAATGCTCTGACTCTTAGAACGATTCTCTAAGCAAAGAGTTTTGTTAAAATAAATTTATGTCAAGTGAATAATACTTTGTTACAATAAGTGGGCAATACCTTTGTTAACACGTTACAAATTGTACTCGACAATGCCTTATCCCCCTCCCTCCCTCTGCTGTTCCCCCCCTTATCCCTCGCTAGGCAATAATATGAATCTCGAGTCTCAACAATGACATTCGTTGTCCAGGAAACTTATCGATAAAAGTCAATATCTGTCACATATTCGTTAAATGTGAGTAATTTCAAAACATGTGGTGCATTACTTTCTGGGAAACCCTCGTACAATGTTGTGTGAGACAGACGCTCCTTTCTAGGAACCTGGTATTATCTGAATTTTTAAAGAATGTTTATTTTGAACTCCTGAGCATCCTGCATATAACTGTCCATGCGTAAAGCAAAGCTACCGTATGGTAACTGACTTAAGAAGTCACCTCTCTACTCTGCGTGCAAGGGGATTTCCCTTCTAGGAAGCGCGCTCACCTTCAATGCCCCTCTATTCTAATGGAATTCATTCCCCTCCACTCTACATATTACCTCCGATCACTGAGGCGTAAGGTAACTTCTAGTAATTTTCAATTGCTACATTAGGCGGAACTACCTGTACTCTACATGCACGTTCTCTACCGGAAGCTTAGAGAACGAACTCCACCTGGCAAAAAGCATCACCTCACAAAATGAATCGACTGCGTTGATTGTCAATTTTAATTACGAATCCTCAAAATATTTTACAAATCTTTCATTTATATCAATTAAAATATGAAAAAATTTCCCAAATAAAACTTAATTCAAGCATAGATATAATTTTTTGTTCATAATTATTGCCATAATTTGAAGTCATGATGATTTAAAACATAACCTGAGCAACGCTGGGTAAATTTGCTAGTTATTTATAAGCAAAGAACTTTGCAATACCATTTTAATTTAATTTATTCACCAGAGAACTATATAAAGATGTTTGTGTAGCATTGTAAAATAAATTCCAATAATTACTCCAAGATTTGATGCACAAAAACGATTACAGTGTAATTTTCCTAATAAACGTTTAATGTGACTAAATCTTAGAAGGATATTTTGTAGTTTAATTTACATTCTTCGTTAGAAATAATTTTATGAACTCTGTATTTATCTCAGAATCACTACAAATATGCTGTCAACAATTTGTTGTTAACATACATTAAAGTTATGGTAATTTAATGTTGTGCTTACGCAAACTGTATAATTATAAAATATCAGTTGATTACTTCGTTTAAAAATTAGTACAAGAGTTTAAAATAACACTAATATTTATAATGAGATTTTAAGATATAAACAAGTTAGGAAAGTGTACAACGTAACACAAATGGGTGCGTTTTGTGCATTGGAGTATTTGAAAGAAATTATTTACGTGTTTGGAAGGGAAATAGCATTATAAAGTTCTTTTCTTCATCATAAATAATCCATTTTCTTCCCATTTAAAAATATTACATGCATATGTAAGGAAATTAAACATATTTCCGTGAGATTGTTTACGTTAGCAACAATGAAGAAGTAACCATGCTAGAAAATTTCAAAGTTCAACTCAAATTACGACTCTTGTTCGATTTTCTCGCAAACGGCGACTCCTACGATAAAAATGTAGAGGAAAAGAAATACCCTGCTTTATTAGTTGCACAAGTTTTACTTGATAAATATTTTGATATGACCGATACTTTACGAGATATGAGGGAAAGTTCATATTTTATCACCAGTAAAGTGGTACTCCTGATTGGCTTACGTGACTCATTTATGTGATTTTCTTATTATCTTTGACCGTAAGTCCTTAATATCAAATTTCATGAAAATCTGCTTGGTAGAAGCAGATAACGAACATGCGGACAGACCAGATGGAGACTAATACTAATAGGCGCTTATGCTGGAAGCGAAACGCACCTGACAAATAACCTTGCATGTAATTACATTTACAGATACACATACATTACTAAAAATTGTCTTTAATGACAAGAATGATATGTTACTTATTTGTTCAATATACAAGTAGAAGGTACTTGCATTCTGTAAGCGTTTCAAGTCATTATTTATGGCTTTTGCAAAGTAAAAATTATATACTCATTAGAATAAACTTCATTAGACCACTGATTCCCAATGAAAAGACAAAACTGATAATGGTTTGATTCCGATGCAAATGAATTGGAATATTTCGAGGCGGTGCTTACTGTAAAAGAGAGACTGACTGATATTATTCACTTCTTTCGGTAAATTGTGATGAGATTAGCCATGAGGAAGTGTATCATCCGAAACAAAAGTACCACGAAGCCAATGAAAAGGAAGAAATCCACAGTACATTGAACCCTCTGCATACTGGACCTTGATGGAACGTACTTAGGATATAATGGACAGAATGTCCGGCGATGCAAAACAGTTAAATGACGCCACTACTACATTATGTCTCATGCGGACCTATCACATGTGCGTTATTTGGAAGGCCTAATGAATACATCGCAACATTATAACTAACGTATATCACGGCGTATAAGTCGACCTTTGAAGCTTAAAAAAATTTTCCTAAAACTTAAAGTCGACTTATACGACAAATATAAAATTGTGAACCTTAAATTACAGATGAATAACATCGATATTTACCAAAAAGGGGAGGCCATAACATTAATATTGAAATTCGTAATACCCTTTTAGGAGGTGAAACTAGAACTAAAACATCACCTATATCTCTCTGCGTTTTTGCCAATGGGCCCTTGTTTAAAAGATCTTAACAATTTAAATTCAGGTGTAAGCACGGATGCAACATATACCATTAACCTTAAGGTTACAAACAGAAGCAGCGATAGCTGAATGGGTAGAATGAATGTCTAGTATCGGATGGGCTGGGGTTCGCTCCCAGCAGCCAGCATTTTTTTCTTTCAGAAGTGGTCTGTACATATATTTTAACTAGTAAAATTGTATTATTATTATGTCTTTTTTGTTTTTTTCCTCAATTTCTTGTGATATATATATACATATTATAATGTATATAATTACTGTATATACTCGTGTATGATGCGTCCCAGTGTATAACTGCCGTGTATAATGCGCACTCGTACTTTATTCCAAAAAATCCCGACTTTTTCTGATACCACGTGTATGACACACATCCTTGATTTTTGGGAGGTATATGAATTTTAAAACGTTTGGACTTGTCCATAAGTGTATTACGTTCAATAAGCTCCATATTATGTCTAAGAGAGACATCGTCAATAATTAAAGCGACTGAGTTGAGATGGCAGCAACCTCACATGGTAAGTTGGGCAAAGTGATGCCGTGTAGAAAACTGCAGTGCCACTGTTGCCAATCCTTTTAAATCAGACAAAAAGGGATCTATAAATTAGTTTTGATTTAAAGTGGACGTTGGTTCTCTCTTTCCTATCTCATTCTAAAACTGTTTAAGAGAAGGAATAACGTAAAAATTTAACAAACAAATCTGGAAACAGGAAACGCGACAGGTATGATTAAGTTCACACACGAGATTCTATGGGTTTTAAATTACTTACGTTGTCAATCGTAGACACTAGAATCATTTACTAAATAAAATTATTTCACTTTGCTTATTCTATGTTTTTTTTGTTTTTGATGTGTGTTTTGCGGGAAGACTATCCTGTGATTTTGCAAAAATTACAGCAATCAGCTGATGAGCTAGTGAAATGCGGAATAATTAGAGAGGATGGAATTATAAATGTATAGAAGTAATTAGGTGTTCTATACATATAATTATGTATGTATAACCTGGAGTATCAATAATTATTGTGCTTTTCCCATTAATTAACCCAAAAAGCGTGAATCTGGTGCGAGGTAGGTTCCCATTTTAAGTGCAGAGAAGTGTTACCTGTGTATAACGTGCACCCTACTTTATGACCTGAAAATTTGGTCTTCAAACAGCGCGTTATACACGAGTATATATGGTAGATACAATGTATAATTTATTGGTGTAGCAAATCCGCAAAAATTAATTGTTCCTCCGTTTGACCTTTGTGACTGGTTGAAATTGACTGACTTGCATTACTTGTGGGGTTTGTTTGTCTTAAAACATTCTTTGTATTCATTGTTACTTACTGCCAATTTCCACCAGGGTCCGGAAAAATCTAAAATCTCGAAAAAGTATCCCAAGTTCCATTCCTAAGAATAATTCCGTTTCAAATAAGAACGCAAGGGAAAATCAATTTTTCTTATGGTCACTATAATTTATTTCATTCTTAATTATGTTCTTATAAAAGTATGCTCCTGCTAGCACACTGCAAGCACCTTTTACTAGTAAAATATAAAAATTAATACGATTCCTATTTTCCTAAATTAATTAGAAAACTCTGTGCTATTATTTCATGCGCTCTTAACAATTTGTATAAATATATAGCAGAGTAAAACACTGTCTTTCATAACATGCGCATTTTAACAATTTAAGGCAACACATACGTTTCCTTCGGATGTTTCGGATATAACAGACAGGCCTTCCCCTCCTTTTAGTCCAATATATCGAGGCTTCACTGTACGTATGTAAAGAATGCGATGTCGGACTGTGTACAATACCACGTTTTGGAATATACCATACACGAAAACGTATCAAGTATATAATCGCAAGCTCTGGAATAATAAAAATAAAAATAGTTATAACGAATCCAACGTATATTTTCAATCCTTTCAAACTTTTACAAACCTATGCCAACAGGTGCTTATAATGGAATCTTAACTTAGTACTTAAAAAGAGTTAAAAATGAAACAATCTTTTGTTATTCTAAAAGCTCCCAATTGCAAGCGCTATCTGAGTTTATATAAACATTTGAAATACAGTTGGACCTCTATAAACATCACCATTGATAATCGTTGTTTTGATCAACCCTCATTTGTCGCCAAATGGTACAAAAAAATTAAAAAGTTCCGATGCCAGTTTTGAATGAAGCAGACAAATGAATGATGATTGCACTGTGACCGAGAGAGAAAGATTCCTGGCATTGCCTCCAATTCAATTAGTGCCAATTAAACCTTCAAATAAGTGAAAGAATAGTGTTATTCGCTTCACACTTTAAGCATCGAAATTAATGCTGTAGCAATGTCAAACTTTATAGATAGCAACACAAATATTTACGGATAATTATCCAGTTAATAACTGTGTATGGGAAGCATTTCTAGCAATTTAATCAAAGCAATTGATCTTATTTAAAATCATTCGGATGCTGGAATCTTACTTTTTCAGTAAGTAAAACTATTAAACATCTATAATGCTTATTAAGGCAAATTGTCTCATGCGTAAATTTAAAATCAGATGAGAATAGGGACGTACATTATTTTTTAACAAATTGAAAGTTATATGGTTATGTCACCTTCGTAGATAATCTAAATGACAAAGAATGTTAGGCGACGGGCTACGTTTATTCAGGAGCAGCATGAAAACATTTGTTTTAGATTGATAACCTAGAACTCGCCGAAACTTATCTTCTCTTCATTGTTAATCTAAATAAACGGTTGCATTGATTGATATATGAAAAAAAGGACGTATACTTCAATAAAAAGAAACAAAGAAAATTAAAAACATAAAAGTTTGCAATCAATTACTGTGTAGCATTAATTTCCTCTCTAATTTGACTTTTAAAATACAGATTTCTTACTGACTTTGCATAATTAATTGTCAATATGCACACACAGCCTCGCCCTCAGCGAGATTTCTACCCGCTAACCTTACCTATACTGGGGAAATGCATTATCAGAGTTAAATGCGAATTATTGAGTTAAACGTGAAATATTGAGATCAACTTATTCTACACAATTCTTAATTTTTTATAAATTAATTGAAAAAACAGTGAAAACACTGTGTGGGTACAGCTAGTACTCCGTTAATTCATCAAATAGAACTTATAATTTTGTTTGTTTAGTTTACATAACAACGCTTTTACTCATTATTACCTCTGACGGTAAAGCACTATCAATTGCAATTTCCCAGGTTGTTGTTACTATCAGCATTTTAATTACTACAAATATAACTTTTAATTAAAGTTTAAGGCAATAATAGCCCATTAATTCATCAAATGGAAGAAAGAAGAAGATAACGAGGCCTTTGAATCTGTGTAATTTTTACTTATGTACCAATGACGTGAATCTAAATTGATTCTTTCGAAAATTTTAATGTAAATCTGATTCAAACGTACTTTATTGTGTCATTTTATGTTACTTGTCGCCACCTGGCACATCCAGCCACCATGTGACTAAATGAATAAATAAATAAATATTATAGAGACAGAAGAAGATAAAGAAGAACGACGTAGAAGAGAAAGAGTGAGAAGATAAAATACGGACAGATGAGCAAAGGCAAACAGCGAGAGAGACCATAAACGAAATCAGGTAACAAAGAAGAAACGAACAAACTGAAGAAGGGAGTAATATAAGAAGAAGCCAAAACAGAATCGATGCAGCCAACGGCGGAAGACGAAGAAACGACACAAATTTAAACTCAGCAATAGGAAACGGATTAGCTACTCGACGAGATGATTCACATTTAGGAAAAATTAATAAAGAATGTCAATATCGTAGAGCTTTGTTTTTTAATAACAGATGCTGGTACGAGAAGAGCACTTCCGCAGCTTCCAGATATATTAAAACTGCCGTAGAGAGAAAATACCCCTATGTGTAAAAATACGTAAGACTAATGTAGTTTCTGCACATGCCAGGACATGAAATATATATTTAAAGCGGGAAGCTCATTAGTTCTAATTTGAAATGCAAAATCAATCACACTCACCCATCTTCTTTCTTGACATCGCAAAGCAGAGCTGGCCTGTGGAAGATCTACCATGCTGGCTGCGTTTTCAGACTTCATTCTTCGGAGGCTCGCATCTGAAACAACGACAGAACCAACTCAGAAATCTCGCACCCAAAGGATAAAAATTCTACAAAACCTTAACAATAACTTTTGATTTGAAGTTTATAAAGTAATGGAAACCGGCTAATAATGTATTATTCATACGTTTTTAAAAACACAGATTCTCATTTTATGAGGTAAACTATAATTTTTACGTTCAAAACACAATATATATTGATAACAAACCCTTAATTAATCCTACGTTAAGAGTGTAACGCCATATCTTGGCTATATTTGCCCATAAACAAATCCGTCCTTGCAAAAAATTTTACCAACTCTTCACAGAAAATGATACTTTACAACGATAAAATCACTCATTAAACATGTTATGCAGTAACAAAATGTTATACATAAGGACTAATTTATAAAAATAATTACTCCATTATACATAAATATGATAAATATAACATTTCCTATATACATATATATATATATACGGTAAAGATATTTCAACTATAAATCAAAGATGAACAGAGAAGTTATTTAAGATTTCCTTACCTTTGTAGATATAAATCCTCGAGGAGATTGACCAGGACAGCTGTATCACACAATAATAACAGTACATTTATTTTCCAGAAGATCAAAGTTACATGGCAAATCAATAAGACAAACTCAATCACAAAAGAAAATACAAAGTAAAACAATATAACAGCACGAGTGGACTAACGAAAAACAATAATACATCAAAACATCACCATAAATTACAATTAAGTGGCAAAGCAGGGCATACTGAATAATTACATATACAAATTCACATATCATTGTATTATAAAATAAGAAATAGTACTATTAAGAGAAGTTAATTAATGTCCAGTAAGCAATGTGAAGATTACACACATTGAAACTATAAAAAACTTTAGATAATACTTCACTTCGCTTAAAGTGTCTTAAAACGTACACAAATCAAACTAAAAGTACATAATTAAAAACTGATGTCAAAATGCGTCACATGCACCACTGTTTTCGAAGAATAAACGGCCAAAATTTTGTCAAGATCAAAACTATCGACATTAAATTTCGAATACAATAAAAAGGATTAGTTTTTTACTTGTAAAAAGTTCTGGTGTAAACACATAAAATAACCAAAAGTATTAAAACTCTGCTGTCAAAATTATTATCACGTGGACCAGTTTTCGAAGAACACACGGCCAAACATATATCACGATCATAACTATCAACATTAAATTTCGAATACAATAAAAAGGTCTAGTTTTTTCCTTCTAAAAAGGTCTGATGGAAACAAAATAAATTTCGAACTGTATTACGCACATAACAGACAACCCCGTCAGCCATTTTAAGATTTCTACGAAGTAACCAGAAGTAACGCGCAGGCTAACCAACATTTCCCCTTATAAACCTGGATATTTACAATTTCGACAAAAAAACCACAAAAAATAAACAATTCCTTTTTATATCTTGATTTCTCATTTTAGTAGGAACACAATTATAACTTATTGTAGCATCGATAAAATTTGCTTAAATGTTATAAATTACTTGCAGTAAATCAAATTTATTGGCATTAAACTTTTGCTTTGCAAACCTAAATTTGGATTCGTCATGGAGAGGGGTAAAAATAAGGCATTAAAATATATTTTCAGATTGCTTAATAACCGACAATGTAATTAATTAATTAATAACGAATTTTTGGTCCAAATACGTATGCGTTTTTTTGTAACATTTATTTTTCTGTAGGACGTCTTCATAAACAATTACATGGGTAGTTTCGGCGGCATTTACAAATTATGCGGAAACAATTATTAGTTATTAAAAACTATTCACGAGTGTAATTATAAGAATAGCAATTATACTCCGGAAAATACTTTCAGGTTTTTATCTTATCCATGTACTTTGGAAACCTGTGGTATATTCAATTGATACCGATAAAATATTCGTATAAATTTGAAATGTAGGTACCTACCGTAGGAACCTACTGATTTACAAACACAGATGTCCGGAACAGGTAGAAAAATACACTTGTAATTGTCCTAACTAAGATACTCTATTTAGTAAGTGAATAAGAACTTAAGAACCATAAAAAACTCGGGTGATTCCTTCTTCACGGTAAACTTCCACCTCATTTCCTATTTGAAATCCAAAAACTCACGTAATATATTTTCAAAAAAAGCATTCGTGCGTCAATTTCCAACAAATCCTTTATCTAATTTTACAATTGTCCGACCGTCTTTCTCCATTTGTATCTCCCATTATTACAGCTAATGCCTGTCACATAAGTATATTCGAATCATCCTTTGCATCAATTTATAGAAATTTATAAAATTTTATTATTGTAATATTATCGTATATTTTATAAAGGTAAACTCCTCTCTATTATGAATTTTACACTGATAATAATAATACTCTATTTACGGGACAAGGCCTTTTCCTAAAAATACAATCAGAAATGTATTAAAAATAAGCCAAAATATTTAAACGTGCGTTCTAATACAATATAAACCATTAAAGCACAAGAGTAAGAAAAATTATACTATCGCACATAAAAATCACAAATCCTATAAAAATTATACTCAAAATCCATCTGACAATATAACAATATCGTACAAACCTTTGTATGAACTCAACATTAACGAGGATATGTGCTAGTTATAATAAGTAGGTACTTCTCTAATCTAGACATTTTTATCAGAAAGTCTGAGTATATAACATAATTATCGGCTTTATTGGGGTACTCAATAAAAGATATGTATGAATTTATAATTTCACCATTGTTTGAAATTATGTACATATCTTGAAAATGAAGGAATATATGATTGTTATCTGCCTCACTTCTTTTATAAATATATTTCATTCGTTGTTATTGGTAATACATAACTACAATTGTATAACTACCATTGTTACTTGCCTTATTTATAAATAGTTCATAGGTCGTGTATGGTAATATATATATATATATCATTGTATTGAATAATGAATATTTTATGCTTGTGAATGTATATGCTTTTGTATTGCTTTTTCGTTACATATATAATTTGCCATCTTGATATCAAGATAATTAGAATCAAGTGTATTTATTAAAATGTAAACCAGTTTATCCTGTAATTATTTTGTTGGGTAAACTTTAAAAATGATAAATAAATAAATATTCTAAGGCATAAAGTAAAATTATATCAGATTCATGGTACTTAATAAAAATTTACCTGAATTAAAATAGACATAAGTTGGCATAAATTTCTACCACATTTAAGTTAGGCATTGCAGCTTAGTTTTAAATGATTGCAGTGATTCATTGAATATATCAACTTTATGACTTATAAGGTTGTAGTCTCTCATCATAGTATACAAAGGTAAAATGCACATATAATTTGTCCATATATGGTATATGAAAAGTCATATCTAACCTTGTATACATTAAAGGCACTCTGAGGTTTATTAAATTAAGTAATTCTGGGCTTTTAATATGGTTATTTAACAATTTATATAAAAACATAAGGCCACTATTCCTCCTTTGAATGTAAAGGAGTAGCATATCAAGTAGTATTGTCACTCCTAACATAGTAAAAAAGCAAAAAGTGTCAAAAGACTTATGTCCTTAACAACGCTTTCAATCTATTATCAGAACGTAAGGGGATTAAGGACAAAATTAGAGCAACTTAAACTAGCTATTTCTACCGCTGACTATGACGTTATCGTACTCACTGAGACTAGGCTCAGTGAAGACATAACTCTGAATTGGACTTACCTCATTTAGACATTTATAGACATGATCGCAGTGTAATTACTTCTAATAAAGTTCGTAGTGGTGGGGTTTTAATTGCTATTAAAACAAAATTGCAATCTGTAAAGGTTATAAGCCAAATTATTAATGTAGAACATTTTTGTAAACATTTGTAGTCAAGAGGCAAAGGTTTTAATTGGGGCAGTGTATATCCCCCCAGCCTCTGCCATTGATAAGTACTTATCTCATTGTGAAGTGGTTGAAGATATTGTGAATAATAACAATTTTTTGATATTATTGTACTGGGGACTACAATTTACTTGATCCCTGTTGGAACACTGACTGTGATAGCATGTCTTTCACCACTCAAGCAAGAATTATAAATGAAAGTTTTACATTACTGGGTCTTAAGCAGATGAGTACTATTTGTACAATTTACTATTAGATCTAGCTTTTTCTAATTCAGGGCAAGTAACTTCCGAAAAGGATCCATATCCTATTTAAAAATGTGTTAATCATCACCTTGATATTCATTACAGTGTAAAGTTGGCCAAAGAACTAGATTATAACAATTATCAATTTACTATTTATGATTATAGAAACTGTCATTATACTACATTGACTAACTACTTAGATACTTTAAACTGGCTAGGAATATTGTGCAATTTGGAGATTAATAATGCTCTATCAATTTTCTACTCCATTCTTTATGAATCTATAGAACTGTGTACTCCTACCTTAACAATCAAAACATCATCTTATCCTAAATGGTTTAGTGTTGAATTAAAGGAATGTATCAAACTCAAGAAACATTACCATAAAATTTTCAAAATTACTGGGAGTAATGATGATTATCATAATTTTTCTAAAATCCGAGGTGAATGCAAAAAACATTCTGGTTCATGTTGCAAAAACAATATAAATAACATGGAAACAAATATTCCCTATAACTTAAAGTATTTCTGGAGACATGTTAAAAATCATCAAAAATTGGATAGAATACCAAGCATAATGTATTATTATGAAGAACATGTTGCAAATAATGACCACGATATTTCAAACCTCTTTGTAAGGAACTTTTCTAAGGTCCACAGTACTGTGATACCTGACACAAAGCCTGCCTTTGACATAAATTACACGTTTTCCTTTGGCAAAATGACAGTTTCAACTGAGGATGTACTATGGAAATTATTGTCTACAAATGTTACAAAGTGTACTGGCCCAGATGAACTCTCTCCCTTTTTTATTTAAAAAGTGCAGTCAATCACTGGTTTACCCACTGTTTATACTATTTAAAAATCTTTTAGCAGTGGCGTTTTTTCTGACCTCTTTAAAATTGCTTACATTACACCGATTCACAAAGATGGTGACAAAAGCAATACTTGTAAAATCAATATATGTAGTGGAAAAGGGAAAATTAGGTTTGGAGTAGCATTTAAATTCAGCCAAGCATATGAGAAACAGTAATTCTGGCACTACATGAGGAAAAATTACAAATGATGCTATTACTAAAAATAGAAAGTAGGCTGAAATTGTTTCTGCTTGTAACTTTAGGCTTTCATTCAGTTTGACATCACTTTGAGTTATCGATCAGTGATTTGCACAAATAAGATTATTTGCAGATTCAAAGATGGCTACTAAAATTTCACCAGCCACAGCTAAGACATAAGCAATAGTTGACAAGGTATTAGCTCCACATTCTCTACCTTTAATAAAAATTAAACTTGAATATGTACATCAGGATCTCCACTGATGGTAGCAATAATTTATCACGAAAAATTTTTCGAACACTCGTACAGTATTTTGATCGTCATGTTTAAGGACTCACACAAGCTAGTTGAATTGAAATGTTTAAAATGAATCAGAGGGGACTATAAGTCACCTTGTTTTAAAAACATATGATTGGCCAGAAGAGTGTATCGCATTTGGAGGGGATAACTGCAACTCCAATTTTGGTTATGTTGATGGAAATGGACAGAGCAATGTTTATGTACTCTTGTCTGCGGAAGTTGGGGAATTACTTGGAATAAAATGCCCTGCCCGTATATCTTACATAATTGTGTTCAGCATGCAAGGGATTCCTGGCTAATTGATATTGAATCAAATTTGGTTACAATTTATAATCGTTTTTCTGTATTCACGGCCAGAACAGAAACCTTGAAAGAACTTTGTGACTTTGTATCTGTAGGTTATAATCGTAAAAACAAAGCAGGTCTGAGCGTGGCCATTATGTCAGAGAGTGGCAACAAAGATAAAATGTCAAAAGATTTTAAAGTGAGAAGGAAGGTGTGTTCCGTGAGTGGGTGTGAGGGACGCAGCGATGGGACAAGAAAATTTTTTAATTTCCCGAGGACGGAAAAAGTGTAAGTTAATTTATATTAATGAATATTTTTCTTGTGAATGCTGAAGTGTTTCTGCAAGTTATAAGTGTAGTTTATAAATAGATACAACGGTTGTTTTCAGTGCGAAGATTGTCATTTATAAGCGAAATTTAGAATTTTATTTATTCACTCCGCTTTGAGGAAGTACGTTTAACTAAATGAAGGGATTTGTAAGGCGAACATATATGTGTCATTGGTCTCTCCATTTGTTAAATATGTATAGGTGGTTTGTTTGAAATATACATGAGTTTCGTCAATTAAATCTAGTGGAAAAGTTGCTGCCTAAATTATTACGTTTTGTAAATTATAAATTACATGATTTCAGCTTCAATGTGAATTATTGTATGCTTTTGGAGATTCGTTCCTTACATACTCTTTAGGACGTAGGAATTAAATCATTCTTTCCGTATTTGTTTTTAAAAAACTATGTCGATTCTTCTAGTCTTTTTGCACTTACTATTAACCTCTCAAACTGTGAGAAACTATCTTTAATTTAATAGAAACTTTTACAGCATATGATAGAATACAAAGGGCAGGTAATGTGTATATTGACATTTGCAACATTCTTATATGAGATAAAAGGAAACTGAAAATTTCATGTACAAACAAATGTGGTGTTTCAAAGCATTAATTTAACTCCAAATATGACAGCAATTCCTAAAATGCATTTATTCCTGCTAATTGTCGTAATGTGATTAATTTGCATTTATAATTTCCAGTGTGAAATATTTTTGTATTATTATTCCTTGACCTTTTATAAAGAAATTAATAAAATGTTCGTGATTACCTTTTATATAAAACCGAGTGCACCTTTGCAATTATGTTAAGAATAACTAACTTAATGTGGGGGTATAATGGCACTATTTGTTCGATGGTACAATTTCCAATGCTTCTTAAATGAGACGGTTTTCCAATTCTTTAAGAAATTTTGTGAACCTTGCAGGTTTTTTTATCTTTCTGGTAATCTATGATTATTCATACCGATTAATGTCTTTATGTGCAGGTGCTTGGAATGGCTTTCATTTTGCCAAAACTGGCAGGTTCGTGACATGTATGAGCGTGGGGGTGTGCGAGCAGTGGTCCACAAGATGGTTTAAAATTTTGTAATTTTTTTATTTTAGGGTATAATTTTCACGTCTTAGTAAATATATTTTATTTTAGTGTATAGGTTTCACATTTCTTTGTCACTGTTTTATTTTAGGGTATAGGTTTTACATTTCTTTGTCAATGTTTTATTTTAGGGTATAGGTTTTACATTTCTTTGTTAATATATGTTATTGTAGGGTATAGGCTTTAAATTTTGTAAATATATATATATATGTACATATTCATTATTCAATCTTTTAATTTCTATATGCTTTTTGTTGGGGAAATTAACATAATTCAGATATTGTGCGACCTTTTATGTTGCAGTATGTACACATTTTCACTTCTTATGATTTAAAATTATCTGCCTAATATCATTGCCCTCATTAGGTTTGGGAACAGGTATTACATCATGCCTCTTAATGTTAGAGTACATATTTGGATGGTTTCTGTGTGTTGTATGCACTGCTTAGTGTATATATGTTCATTTTTATACTGTTTATTTGGTTACCTTGATATGATATTATGAACTTGTATATATGTCATGTGAAGGGTGTCACTGTTTATATGCTTGCATGAATTAACACATTTGAGATGTTGCAGTATGTACATACTTTTACCTTCCTGTGATTTCAAATTATCTAATATCAATGCTCTCATTAGCTTTGAGAGAAAGTATGATTTTATATGCATTTTGTGGCATGAACTAGCGCAATGCAGATAATTTGCAACCTTTTATTATTTAGTATGTACCTGCATACATCTTTTTTGTTAATTCATTGTTCATTATGTTCATATTACATTTTTTTCTATGTTCAATTGCATATTTTCATGGTTTACAGTATTGTCTATAGTACTTCGTGATGTTAAGATTTTCTTATACTTAGTCTCACTTTTTTCTGTTTGTGTAATACCAGTTGAGGATACATTTCCACATATTTTGTACTTTTCCATGTGTGATCTCTGTTGAATTGCTAATGTTTGAATTGAGATTTGGCAACTGTTTGTTTTCATCTGGTACTACTTTGTAATGTAACTGTGCCATCTTTCTGAGTGTATATCGCAAATAATTTGTGATGTTTGCAAAAACCTTTTTGCAATCTCAGCTGAAATGCTACAGAATTGTTTCTCACTTAAAATACGGCATTTACTTGTTATGTGTACATCTAACGAAGCTTAAATAAAGCAATATCAATAACGTACAATAATTTTGTGGTTTTTTCAATTTTATATTTCTATTTAAAATTTTGCGATCATATATATTAAGCATTTTACGAGGAATAAATAACCTGATATTTTAAACGCGCGCGCTTGGTGCGACGGTGGTGCCATCTATGAACAAATGTAGTCGTAACTTGAACCTATTTCCCACAAGAGTAAGATGCACAGGGCTGATCATGACCTAATGCTGCGTCCGAAACGACGGAAACGACGAAGGCGCCTTCTAAGATATCTTCGAATCAAGGCATCTTCCAAGCATCCCTGAAAGGCAGCTCTTTTCGGACAGTTATCTCTACCATGGTGACTTCTTTCGCAAAGTGTTGAAAGTACAATATAGAATCACTTAGCGGTGCTCAGCGAATCTCGTGAATTCTTCTCTATTTTGATATCGGTGTGGATTAGGTTTTTATTGATTATATTTCATTTTGCTTTCTATTTTTGGCATTTTTAGTGATTTCGTTACGTAATTCGTTATAGTATTTAGTTTTTAATCTCTCGCGTCATTTTCTTGCTTTAAAGTTGTCTTTAGAATTCTTGCGTTGTAGTTTGTGTTACCTTTTGATTTGCATAGCTTTTATTATTCTCACGGTTTATCATTATTTTAAATATTAAAGTTAACGTTTTATTTGTATAATTAATAGTCATTTTCTTGCTTTAAAGTTGCCTTTAGAATTCTTGCGTTGTAGTTTGTGTTACCTTTTGATTTGCTTAGCTTTTATTATTCTCACGGTTTATCATTATTTTAAATATTGAAGTTAACGTTTTATTTGTATAATTAATAGTCTTAATTAGGAAATATTAACATTTGACCGTATGATATATTATAAATTTTAATATAAATTAATTTTTTATTATAACGTCCAGTTTTAAATCATTCGGTCTCACGCTAAATTAATCTTTCCGGAATTTAGGATTTAATATAATTTTTCGCGGTCCATTTCGGATAGTTTTGCTGCACCTCTTATTAAAATGGAGGAGAATATTCGGGTAACGTTATGCATGGCATGGCGACACCATTGCGTTCGTCTACAGAATATGCGGAATTGCCTCCTATTCCTGAGAAATATGGTACATTTCCTAGGGAGTCAAAAACCGGTATGTATGATTCTTTATTTTTTCTGATACGTATATGAAAATTGCTAAAGTGCTGCAGTATTAAAATAATGTATAATATTACAAATGTTTGTAATGTTATTGGATTACTCTTGTCAGGTTTTTGATGGATACTGCTTATTAAACCGTGAGCAGAAAATAATACAGGTTCTGCTTAATCCTGAGAATGACTTGAAGAGCCACATCAGGGTCAGCCGGAACACGTTCAGGAACATTATCCAGCTCTTGGACGTGAATCAGCATCATGGTTGGGATTTGTCGTTCAAGCTAATGGTGTTCCTGTTTTGGTTGGCATGTGGAGCATCATACAGAGTGATAAGCTGTGTGTTTCACATGCCAAAATCTACAATACATCAGATTGTGCACGAAATGATGGAAGAAGTGCTTAAAATCAAGGAACATGTTATAAAACTTCCAAAAATGGATGATATGGAGGAAATAGGGAGGGGATTTGTAGATTTCTCAGGAAAAGAGACATGCAGATCTGTTTGTGGGGCAATAGACAATTGCCATGTGGAAATCTTGGCCCAAGGACCGAATCACCACGACTACTTCAACAGGAAACTGAGATATTCTATTCAATTTCAGGCCGTGTGTGACAACAGAGGCAGATTTATAGACATATTTGCTGGCTATCCTGGTTCTGTCCACGATTCAAGGGTACTTAGGGAAGTCCATTGTATAGAACAGCCACATACCCTCCCCGGGGGCATGTATTATTAGGGGACAGTGGATATCCGTGTATAGTGTCGCCTATTACAATAATTACTCCATATAAAGAACCATTAGAGGGTCCCATTCAGAAGAGGTTCAACACATTTCACTCCAGGACCAGAAATATAATAGAGAGAGCTTTTGGGATGCTTAAAACTAGATGGAGATGTATTTTTTAAAAAAAGTTTGTATCAATTACAAGAAAGTGGCAAATTCAATAGGGACACGTTGTGTAATGCATAACATATGCATTTTGAACGAAGACTTCGTAATAGTTGAGGAAGAGGACATGCAAGAATATGAAGTTGAAGTGATGAATGGTGACAATGAGCCAATAAATGGACATGTGATCAGAGACTTTATGGCTAGAGAGCTTTCTCAGATGTTCCCATGCAGTTGATGGACCATGATTACCTTAGTCGATAATGAATCCCTGTCAAGATATTATGGTAACAAGTGTTTAATTTCAGCATGTTCCTTTATTTAACTCTGATGTTCCATCAGAGTTAAATAAAGGTAGAGAAAGGTGGAAACTAATAATTTCTCATAAATATCTTTTCCCCATAAACTTTGATTCCTCTCAAAGGAAGGTATGTCTATCAGACTTTTGAAGCTAAAAGGATTAACTATTTCTGTTAGAGTATGTTAAACTTTTCATGCAAGAAATCTAGAAATGTTTCATTTACATTTAAAACAAATCATCAATGCTCAATATTGAAAGCATTTGCAATCAGATGACGTATATTAGAAATAATGACTAACTTAATATTAAACTCATATAAATTACATTGAAACATATTTGCAATCACAGTCATGACAACCATAATGGAAAAAAAATGCAGAGTAATAACAGCAATTTTTGAAATATACTATTTATTGATCATTTTCTCAAACAAGGCAAGGAATCTTTCTTCTTGGACCTTGATAGATTTTTTGATTAGGTCACACGGTTTCCCTAGTCGCCCACACAGGTCTTCAAATTTCCTCTTCCTTGAGGAACATGGACTAGACAGAGACATAGTGGAGGGTGAAGGAGATGGAGAAGGTATAGATTGAGATGAAGCAGGGGTGGGTGATGAAATTGACAATGAAGGAACAGCCAATGATGTTTGGGGTTGAGGGAGGGAAGAAAATATGAAGGGAGGTTCTATGCAGTCTCTGCTGCCAATTGCCCAATGCATTGCCTCATAATTGGCCAGGTGTCTGGGCATTCTTCCCCATTAGCACTTCCGCTCCCAGTAGGAGGATTCCTCAGATCCTAAAAATGGTTTTATGTTTTTAGTGACTTAATCTCAATACAAATTATATCAAATACAACACTACTACTAAGACACTGTTTTACAAACAAAATATATAACGAAGAAAATTCTTGATAAAGTATATCAACAAAGGCAATTCATCAGCTTGAGGAGAGAGAGAGAGAAATGATCTGAAGACAGAGATCACTGCCTATATTAGACAAAAGAATATGTATATATCAATTACAAAAACTTTACAAATGATATGTAATGTAATAAAAAACTCTGATGCTGAGTAAACAGCAAAGATACTATGTGGTCTAAGTAAACCATTTGATATGGATCATGTCACAATTTAAAACAAAGTTTATTAAGTTGATGTGAAAGGCGATGCACTGAAATACTATCACTTGGTGTCCCACAAAGGTGTTTCATTTTTAGGAAATATATGTTATATAACAAAATGTTTATTAACATCACATGTATGAAGATGATACAACATTAATCCACTCAAATAAAGAATACGATAATGCATAGGAAACAGCTAATGAAATGGTAAATAGAGCAACAGGTTGATTTATGGAAAACTATTTTTAAATGAAAATAAAAGTGTAATTTCGTTTTGGTTTAAGGGAAACACAAAATAAACTATTAAAGTATTTGATTTCAGTATGATACAATGATAATTATCATGTTGCCATTATGATTTTCAAAAGAAACATTTATAAAACATAATAATATCACAATATGTCCCATACTTATATATCAATTTTAATTGATAAGAAAACATGCTAAATAGAAGATTTCCATTTACCTTATATCGCCTAACTAAATTATCCCATTTCTCCCGGCATTGCAACACAGTTGCCATACCACTCAAGCCCATCTCTTCGATTACTTCCCTAAAATAAGAAAAAGTGGTTAGTATAGTATTCATTTAACATTTTATCCTTTGTGTGTGTATATTGGCATTCCATAATAAGCTGAATCCGAATATGATAGTTCGGACTGATGAAGTGAGGACAATTCGTTAGTCCACAGAAAACGTGTTCCCCAGATTCCATCGAAGATAATTAGTAATTGAGTGATTTTCATACAAACTAAATACTATTTTCATTTTAAAAATAGGTTGAATGAAGAAATAACACATTCAGACATTGCCTTTTCGTGATCTTATAAGGACATGAACATGTTCTCACCATATGAGTGTATGAAAAATCTACTCCAAAGTGACATTTCAAGAATTATTATTTAACACACACAAATATATACAGATATATATCACTTACTTCCATGCTGCTGCAGCCGAATTCCTCTTGCCAGAAAACAGTCTCTTTCCTGAACTTTATAAATTTCTCCGTCAACTCGCGTGTCCCTATAAAAATTAATTTATAACAGGTTTGTAATGGATATTTTTACTTCATTAACGAAAAATATTATCACAGACAATATAAATATTAATGTACCTACATTTTATACTTGTATTGGCTTCATTCATGGTCATCATTATATTCACGTACGATCAATGGCAGTCTGTGCTCTGTATTTTCGTAGAATGATATTTCCCAGCATTCCTTCAACAAGTATGGCCGCCGAAGGGAGCACTGAAGGATACACTTGATGTATCCATCGAGTTGCGTCCTTCCAAGGATGTAGCCTTCGCGTCCTTGGTCGTTTCGGACAGGATTCAAAATGGCATCCACCCTTGCAAGGTGCCTTGGAAGGCACTTTCGTGTCGTTTCGGACGCAGTATAAATCACCAAAATGAACCGAAAAAGTGACAATAAAAGACAAATGAGTAACTAAAACTATGTAACTATTCCAAAAGAGCGGGTTTTTAACATTTACTGAGAAGTCGTATGATGACATTGTAATTAAGAGTTGTAATTAAGAGAAAGCTTGCATAACCCTTCTGAAATGGAGATTGTATGTTGCCGGCACGGTTGGGGGGCATAGATATACGGTGCCGCAAGCAGAACAAGCGTAATAAGTGATGTTGGTAGGGCAACAGTCGGGTTATAGAGATTATAGATGGGTTACGAATTCGCGAACTGCTAATTTTTCGCTGCTAACGGATTTTAGCAATTCGCAAATGCTATAAAAAGGGTATAAACTGAAGCGATTTCCAAATGGGGTTCGAGTAAGGTCAGTAATGTAAATTCTAGATGACGCTTCCAGTCGCAGAGCCACTGCTGAGCAGAAAGCCAGTTTAACAAGTGGTCATTTGATTGAGTACATTCTTCATTGTTTTACGGTGAGGAAGTGTACACTGCCAAACTTCACCATTGGCCTGATTTTCTCTACGCTGACATTTGTGTGTATGAAGCAGAAGGACTAATTGCTGCTGGATAAGTTTTCTCTTTTCAGGATCAGCTGTTGGAATGGTACCCTGACGCGGTGGATTTCCAGGACCACCTCCAGCAGTTCCAGCACCTGGCTGAGCTGGAGGTCCACCTGTAGGACCCTGCTGACCAGGGTCACCACCAGCTCCTGATGGGATGGACATCTGTGATTGCTGGGCAGGTGAAGGAGCCAATGGTGGTGGAGGCCCATTCGAGATGTGTGGACCACCCTGCTGTGGCTGTGGTCCACCCACAACCATAGGAGAATCTACAGAATCAGGTGCTTCAAAACGAGTGGCCATCGTAATATTTGGAGCAACACTTCTTTGCGGTTGCATCGCTCCACCAGGTGCTTGAGGGCCATTTCCAGGAGATCCATACACATAAGGGCTTGCCAAACCTACTCCAGGACCCATCTGGTTCATTCCCTGCATGTTAGGAGCCTGCATTCGAGAACCAGGACTCCATATCCGGGATGCACAATCCCACCAGGATGATCAGGAGGCCCATGAGACTGGGAAGTAGGGCCCCGCAAATGACCCTGACCCATAGCTGCTGCAGCAACAGTCCAAGTCATTACATGGCTAGCACTGGACATAAGAGGCCCATTTTGAAGTCCTGGATGATGGAGAGCATTAGGAGGCAGTCCTGAGGGGAGATCTCCACCACCCATTTCAGTATTTCCACCTCCACCATGCATCATACCTCCACCACCTCCAACCTGCTGTTGTTTTGCTAGATTATTCGAAAGGTTACCCATGCTCCCCGTTGAAGTAGGAGCATGGCTAGCCAATGAGTTGGTCACTATACTACCACCCATGCTATTCGGAACACTTGTAAGTCCTGCTGCTGCCATACTCATGGCCATTCCAGGTGCATTGGACATAGACATAGCAACATTATTGGCCACAGAAGACATTGCCATACTTGTCGGGGTAACCATGCTGCTAGCAATACTATTGGCCAGTCCAGTCATGTTACCCATTGAGTCTTTATCCATTCCAGGAGGTTGCTGAGTAGGAGGAGCTGATGTTGTGGGATCCCCACCAAGTCCACTCGCCTTACTTACAGACACATTGGGAGGAGATTGAAGGCTATTCCCTGCACTATGGGGGTTTTTGGCCCCTAGGAGAGCAGGGACGGTAGCCATACCGGGACTGGGACTCCCAACACTCGCAATGGAATTTGCTAAAGAATGAGGAGGTCCACCAGGTACCTTTCCTTGTTGCTGTTGTTGCTGCTGCATCAGGAGGGCAAGTGTATGCCTCTGGTTTGGACCGCCTTGACCTCCCACGGGCATTGAGCCCTCTTGAGAAGATCCTGGCCTAGGCCCCATCACAAGAACCGGTGTGGTGGAATCCACTGCACCATTCTGCATTCCTTTCCCTCCACCACCACTTCGCACTGAGCCAGGACCAGGACCTGTCGTAGGTGGCTTCGATGACTCAGTGCTTCCCCATAAACCCATAAGTTCATCTGGCAGATCATTTTCCAGATCAAACATGTCCGTGTTGGTTAATAAATCTGATGAGTCGGATATGCCCTGGAATGGGATTTTACAATAGCAGCTGTGATGAAGGTCTCTCGGGTTGCACACCGGTTGCAGGGTTGAAGAATGTCCAACACAAGGTCCTCTATTTGAAAGGTTGTGACAACTTTGCCTGGTGGCCATCTTGGGTCCTCGAGCAGACGACGTCTACGTATAACTATACAATGTATTTTTATGGGGCGTACCTTTTTAGGCAAATAGAAGGTTTAAAAATTCCTGATTACCGAGGTGTGCCCATTATTTTCACCAAGTAATTGATGTGAACCAAGGAAGATTAAATTTTCCGTAAGAAATTCATTAAAATAAGTGTATAATGTATTTAGTGTAACTAGAATGAATTGGGGTAATAACTGAGCGGTCGGATGGCTGTAATTAAGAAAAAGTAATTAATTATTAACAAATAATCTCCAAAAACATTATTCATAATAAGATTATATTTATTTCAGTATGAGTACTGCATTAGACATATAAGTTATGCAGTAATTCCCACATTCGTTTAGTGAGCCTCAAACAAAAGATGAAATACAATAATGCACACAAGCACATTTTAAGTAAATGCATTCAGGATATCGAACACAATTTTATTATCTGCTTTTGAACCCAATAGTGCCCAGAACATTTTTTTATAATAACTAATGTTTTTTGGGTTCTATAATACACATTATCTAATGGCAAAAATTAGTTTTAAAATTGTTGCTCATTTATATCACTATGATTTGGACATGCAGCTAAAGCTGCTCCCATAAACAACAATTTTAAATGACACAAACCTCGGCTATACAACTCTTGAACTTTTAAGACTATTGAAGTTTGTGCTACCGAGATTGTACTGTATATTTAAAATGGAACTTTTCATGAAATTTTCCATGTTACATCAAAATCTTAAGTTGGTCATTTCACAAACAGGCAATCTCTGCTGTCCATTTCTATTGGACAAAAATTACTTTTATTTACAAACATCTTCAGTTATAATCAGTGCTGGAAATGGGATTTTTGAACTAGGGGTACGGGAAAATCAATCCTATCATGCATCCCCCTTCAAAAAAAATGGGAAAAAGGTATAAACATGTTTGAATAAAACATTTAAAAAAATAAAAATAATATTGCTAAAACTAATAAATTATAAAATGTCCCACAAACTTTTAAATGCAGAATCATCATATTGGATCTTTTCTTTTTAACGACATGCTGTTTCTTCAGCACAGCGCCTTCCCTGAAGAAGCCAAGACTTAACATATAATTCTGAATTGTAGAGAGAAACCACCAACTTCATAAAAAGTGTTTCGTAGATGTTCCACATCAAGATTTGCATGTTGTGGTGACATGGTCAAATTCATTTCACTAGAACTCCTCTCGCATGCTGCAGTAGAAACTGGTATTGAATTAACTGCTTCAGTTAATTTTTTTAAACCTTACGTATCGTTATTCCATTACTATCATTAAATTATCTGAAAGCTCTCAGTGTATCTCTTCCTTGCAATCCAAATTTCTCCGCCAATTCCTCTATTTCATTGTCTCTGTCTGTAAAATTCGAGTTGTGTGGCCAATCTTCCAGGACTGACTGATTAGTGTATCACACTTCTCTTTGCATACCGATGCCGATGTAAATAGTCTAGATTTTATATTGTTAATTACACTTCTTAAAAATTCGTTCCTGTTGATGGTAGGAACGTAACCAACATGAAGTAAGACATTTCCAAATTTCATTTTTTCAACTGCTTCTTTAGCCTTGGTGCAGTACTTTTCGGGTTTTTCAATCTGACATTCTAGAACCATTAACATTCTATTTATTTCTGAGCGAGCCTTATGCAAGGTACGTTTTCGGCTTTGTAATTCCAAAGAAAGTTCAGAGAGCTCCAATAAAACATCATGCAACAGACCTACATTGTCAACGAATGTAGTTGATTCTAAAACCTTCTTTAAACTTGATATTTGGATCTTTCCGTGCTTCTCTAGAAGTATTAGAACTTGCATTGTTGAAATGTTCCCATAGAGCACCATACGATTGCCAAATAGCTTTAATGGTTCTATAAGACAAAGCAACCCATCTTACGCTAAACACGCGACAGATTTTCAGCAACCGGCATTGTAGAGACTCCATGCAGGCTTTCAATTCATTCTGATTTTTCGGAGATCTGTGGTACAGTGAATATAATTTGTCACAAAAAATTTGTAAATGATTCAACCCTGTAACTTCATCAACAGAATCACTCGCGCTCAGTTCAAGTCTGTGGTTAGCACAGTGCCAAATAGTTGCATTATGGAAATCATCGAGGAACAATTTTGCAACTCCAGCTTTTCGTCCGAGCATAACTGATGCACCATCAGATGCAATAGAAATTAAATTTTCTTTTAGAAATTACTTCAAAAATCCTGAATTTTTCAGACTGTCTAAAAGCGCATCATCATTTTTTTTTAGATTTTGGACCACATTGTAAATGTGTCAAATCAAAATAAAATGAAAACAGTGGATCATCAGATTCACCAACAGCGGTCCTTAAGTAAATTACAAGAATAGTTTTGCCACCGATTGTAGTTGATTCATTGACCATGACAGAAAATTTAGATTTTTTCATAATATTTTGAACTACTGCCTTACGCATTTCTTGTCCTATGTAGCTTGCAATATCTGCACAGGATTTTCAAGAATGTAAAACAAGACCTAAATTCAACAGAATGTTCAGTGTCATGTTCCATATCTATAAAAGGTCTGCCTTTGTGTACAATATTATAAACGGTTCTAAATACTCTGCATGTTTTTTCTTCCTGTATTTCCAATTATTTTTAAGACTGTTTGCTCCATTATTTGTTTATTTGCTGTATTTTTAATTTTTTCACATGTAATGTGAGTTTGACTATTTTTATACTTGAAAATTTTTTTTTCTTAATTCACTCTATTGGATACTTTTATTACCACTTACTTGGATTTCAAACTTACACCATTCTTTAGATAGATGTATTTTCCCCGGGTTTGTTTGGTCCCTAAATGAAAGACGTTGCTACACACAGAGCTCCCAATTTTTTATTTTTTGTCATCATTAATGGATATTCTTGTTTCTTTGTTAAAAACATTTTGCGGATCCAACAATCTGGAATATCACTTGTGGAATTTTCACAAATACATGACTCCTCTTGAGGATCTGTAGATTTAGAAGTCGATGGCTTGGTACTGGGGGACGAAGACGTTCCTGTCATCTTTGTCAGATAATTGAAGTTTTTTTATTGTCTCAGTTTCACTTTCACTATCACTTACAATAACATTACCAGGATCAGCACACTTTTTCTTATAATATTTTAAAATACTCATTTTCTAGGGTTATTTTAACAAAAAGGGAATTAAAGTTTTAATTAACCAAAGTCAAATACATAGAGAACCAACAATAATGATTAATGAGTAATAACAGAGACTTGCTTTATATAAAAAGGTAAGATTAACAATCGAGTATGTTCTCTCACAAAACCTAACCTTAATTTGAGATTAGTTTTTGTTTCCAAGATAGAGCTGGCACCACGTAGCGTCCAAATAATGTAAATTTTTTTAGATATGAAAAATAGTTCATTACTTGGTCAATATGTGGTGATATTAGGACTTTATTAATTAAATTAAAATAAATATATCCAAAAAGAAAAAAGTACATATATGTATAATTTGAATGCACAAATTTTCTTATTTCATCTAAAAAAATTTGATCTCCAGAACTAGGGGGACCCCGTCCCTCGCATCCCCTCCCATTTCCACCACTGGTTATAATGTTTAAAAATAAAAACTTTTTATATGGCATGTTTATTAATGGAAGACAAGCCAAAAATTAAGAAACAATGTTCCATTATTTTACATTAATTTACAATACGAGGGGTGTTTGAAAAGTTCGTGACCTGATATAGAGATGGCACTTGAATCGCCCCAAGCATGATGTCATTATAATCCTCCATGTATTGCCACTTGCAACATTGTATAGTCCTCTGTCAATTACTTTGTGTTTGGGAGCCTATCGAAGTTACTGAGTCAAGCGTTTTATAAAAGATGGACAAAATCAAATATCTCATTAAGAAGGGTATGACTCCAACCAAAATCAAAACCGACATGGATAATACTTTAGGAGAATCTGCTCCTTCGTTTTCGATGATAAAAAAGTGGGCAGCTCTATTTAAACATGGCAGAGAGAGCGTGGAAGACGATCCTCACAGTGGAAGACCGTCAACAGCAACAGCTGACGAAACCATCGACAAAGTCTACGATATGGTGTTGCAAGACCACCGAATGAAAGTGCGTGAAATTAGTGAGGCTATGGGCATCTCAACTGAATGGGTGTACCATATCCTAACACAAGAATTGGGTATGTCAAAGATCTCTGCGAGATGGGTGCTGCATTTGTTGACACCGGAACAAAAACGCGTTCGATGTCAAATTTCAAAGGAGTGTTTGGAGCGTTTTAAGAAGAATCCGATTTTCTGAGGAGATTTGTGACTATGGATGAGACTTGGATCCACCACTACAAACCAGAGACGAAAGAACAGTCAAAACAATGGAAGCACACTAACTCCCCCCTCCAAAGAAGGCAAAGGCAGTTGTATCGGCTGGCAAGGTCATGGCATCAGTCTTCTGAGATAGCAAAGGGATAATAATGATTGAGTATCTTCCAAAGGGCCAAACTATAACCGGAGTGTACTATGCTAACCAACTACAGCAATTTCAAGAAAAAATACGTGAAAAAAGGCCAGGAATGGCCAAGAAAAAAGTGTTGTTTCACCACGACAATGCACCTGCTCACACATCCGCAATTGCGATGGCAAAACTTCACGAACTTCGGTTCGAACTGTTGCCCCATGCCCCTTATTCACCTGATTTGGCTCCATCGGATTTCTTCCTGTTCCCAAAACTGAAAAACTTCTTGGCTGGAAGAAAATTTTCGACGGATGAAGAGGTCATTGCAGCAGCAGAGGGCTTTTTTGCAGAGCTCGAGGAAACAGCCTATAAGGAGGGGATAACTGTGATGGAGTACCGGTGGACTAAGTGCGTTAGTGTAAAAGGAGACTATGTTGAGAAATAAAAGCAGTTTCAAAAGAATATGTTGTTTGTTTCTATATCAGGCCACGAACTTTTCAAACACCACTCATACTTCAATAGTGTTATTATTAAATTTGAAAGTATTTTAGAGCAAATTTACATCACATGGAAGGTCACATTCATAGACATTAATGCTTTTGACGGTTCATATACAAATTCACAAGTGTCCCATCAGGCCAGATGAGTTAACATCAGAACTCACTCAAAATTGTGTAATTTCAAAAATGAAAATCACTCTTAGCATTAAAAATTCAACAGGTAAGATGTTATGATTTTAATTAAAATACACAAATTACAAGCAAATAGGAAAGTATCATTCTAATTGCCATTGGAATAGAACATTGAATGAAGCCAGCAGTGCAAATAATAATAACTCCCTTGTTTTCAGGCTCTTGATTGGATTCATCTCTCACAGCTACAATTAAACGAATATTTACATGAGTGAAACTGTTATAATATTAAATGATGTCATTTTAAACTTACATGCAATAGTTAAAATTTTAATCTAAAGTATCTAGTTTCACTTAATACTCAACATATTCAAACAGCTCAGCTTAAACATTAATAATGAAAACCATCTTCAAAGTGGTAATATCATATTAAATGAAAATAAACATTCTTAATACAATCTAACATACTGCATGTTGACATGTAATCATAAACCTTTCATTCGTTAACACAATATTTATATTTTATTCATTATTTCTAATAACTAATCTTGGACATTTACAGAAAATAGTCTTTTTGCTGGAGCTTTACGTAATGATTTTTTCGGTCGGTGAGGAAATATTCTGGAACTGCGAAAAATCTCAGTAATTTGCAACCAGCAAAGCCTATTTACTTCAAACTGAATCGCGTCGTAATGAGCCTGGGATAAATCAAATTTTTGAACGAAATAGAAAATTTACTGAAGAAATATAATAGGTAATCTCATTGAGATTTCTATGTTACAAGAATGAAAACCGAAAAAAATTTTGCATTAGTTTACTTACCTTGCATAACTTGATTGATGATGTAGGCATCCAGAAATCACGCTTCACTTTTGCGATCCAAATTTTTTGTCTATTTGCATCTGAGGGAAAACAAAAAAGCCTATACCCGTCTTCGCTACGGTTTTTGCAACCAACTGCACAACAGCAAGGCATGGCTGATGTTTTATAAACCTTAAATATTCAAAATAAGAGAGCAATCACACGACTTCTCATAAGAAGTAAATGCAACCACTAGCTGACTGAGGACCCAACATGGCGGACGCGTACCACGTGACCCCCTCTAGTCCAATGAGATGCCGCGCTTGTCGGCTTTCTCAACATCAAAGGATGTCATAACCTTCTTAATACATGGCCTTGGTTTCGGCATGTCTCAGTTGCCATCTTCAGGGAATTCCTGAGTGCCGTGGTCAGGTTCTATCCTGGTTTATATCCCCTCAGTCGGGGTGGCAACACACTTGAAAAAGTCGTTTACGGAATCTTGCAGGGGGCCTCGCACGAGAGGGCAATAGCGTCGCTCTTAACATGACGTCATACAGCAGGGGGATTTTCAAATCTGCTTAAGCATCAGATTTGAATATTGAAGGTTCATTTTCTGTAAAAATGACTTGCAGAAGAGACTAGTGTTTTAACATGATTTAACATAAAAAACTACAGTGAAGTTTATTATTGTGTCTGTGAAAAATTCATAAAGTTTAAACAATTAAATATACATAATTGCACTTATAGAGGTGCTATATCGATGAAATTTTGCATAAATGTGAGGTATTCATAATAAATGATGATTAACTATATAACTTTTATAATTATTTTTGGGTTTGTTTTTACCCCAAAATCTCCAAAGAGAGAAACACGTAAAACAGTGCAGAGGTGTAAAGTTTGCATTTAAAAGTTATTTGTCGGCTCATACTATTTATGTTAAGCTGATTGTAAGAGAAAATGCTTTCACAATGAAAGAACAATTAACTAGTATTATATACGTGTAATACTATATGTCTGTATTCTGCAAGAATTTTGCCCGGCAGGCACCAATTACTCAAAAAAATAGAAAATTACTTACAACTCCTTGTCATTCGGGAAACTAAAAAACTTTATGCCAGGAATTTCCTGTGTATTCCTGCAACCAACGACTGCACACCTTATAATCGTCAGCATTTTTCCATGCAAATTTAAATATCACTTAAAAACAGTGTCAAATTATCACAAGATGAGTAGATATGTTTAAAAAACACTGAAGTTGAAATCTCACACAGCTAAAAACAGCGTCAGTCCTCAAATTATCACAAGATGATTACATTTTAAAAGACGAAGTTTATACCTCAGCTCAAAAAGTGTCAGTACTCAAAATCTCTCAAGATGATTATGTTTCAAAGGTTGAAGTTTACACCTCAGCTCAAAAAGCATCAATACTCAAACTCTCTCAAGATGAGTACGCTTTAAAAGGTGAATAAGATCGCATCAAGAATGGTTACAAAGTTCCGTTCTATTCCTTTCACCTTTTATCTTTTACTCGACATCAGCGCCTACTAGTGTGAGGCCCCCACAACACACTGTCACGATTTCTGAGCGAAGCTGCATGGGATGCCTTCCATGGTTCGCCTGGTTTCCTATTGGTTGTGGAGCCGGCCAATTACATTTCCGCTCCTCTTTCATTTTGGGGAAGATGGGATCCCATGCCTGAGTGGGAACCCCTATCCCTATTCATATGATTGTGATGGAGCCGGTTCTCAATGGCCTCCCTAACGAGACAGTCCCAAAAGGCGTTGGTCATGGCCACCACTTTGGCCTCTGGGCATTTGATGCGATGGTCCAAGCTGATGCTATGTTCGGCCACTGCTGACTTCTCAGGTTGGTTTAACCTAATGCATCAGGCATGCTCTTTGAGTCTTGTCTCCATGGTTCGACCTGTCTGTCTGATGTATTCCTTCCTACAGATGCAAGGGATCCTGTAGATACCCGCCGTTTTTAATCCAGGGTCATCCTTGACCTGGGGTAGAAAGTTCTTCACTTTTCTTGGCAGTTTATGAATCGTTCTGATCCCTTTCTTGTTTAGGATCCTCGAGATTTTTCCCGAAATCGTGGAGACAGGGGATACAGGCAGTGGAGACTGGTTTCTCCCTATCACTTGGTCGGTCTGTTTTAGAATGGCTCCATAACAATCATATGAATAGGGGGTTCCCACTCAGTAAGGTATGGGATCCCATCTTTCCCAAAATGACGGAGGAGAGATACATTGTATCGATCTTTAAACAGAGAGACGTGAAGTTTTTGTAAACACTCTCACACATACATATCTCACTTAGCAGCAAGGCAAGAACTGTCTTGATACTGCTAATAACCAAGTGAAAAATTACAGTGATCTTTTTACAAAAAATGAGTTGCGTATTATACATGATGATAAGACAATTTTCAGATTTCACACGTAAAAATATGAGTGCATATTATAATCGGAAAATTACAGTATTTCATAAACTAATTCATAAAATATATTAATGACTGCTGTAATAATTTCACTAGTAGTCCAAAAAGACTAATACATCATTCCATCCGAATAGGGTTTGACCAAGGATACCAGATCTGAGCGCAGTGTTGATTAGGGATGGCCAATAAATCACTGACTGTGATTTTGTCACCAATATTTTACTGTCACAGTCGCAACCTGTGACTTGGTCTTGAAAGTAGCAGTGACTGTGATTTTAGGTTACAAGGACAAAATGTGACAGGAAGTGAAACTGCAACTCAGTCACAACTCGTTAAAACTGTGACTTAGTCACAATGTCACAAATCATTGAAACTGCGACTCAGTCACAATGTCACAAATTGTCGAAACTGCGACTCAGTCACATATCGTTGAAACTGTAACTCAAATTAAAAATCAATTGAACAACGTACGAATACATTAATATGGAATGACGATACTTAATTCAAGAGGTGACTATAAGTTTTATATGCAAATTTATGAATGTTCTCATCTTAGTTTATTAATTCAATGCATTGCAGAGGTTGCTTAATGGCTGAATTCCAATAAATATAAATTAGATGTCCCCAATACCCATGAAAAGTTTGTTAAAACCAAATCCGCATTTCAGCTACAAATCAGCAGTAGAGATTCACCGATAATAGATTCTATAAATAATAATAATTACAAATTCATCATAAAGTACATCACCATTGCTTATGTGGGTAAGGTTCATATCTTGAACTGCTTTTACCAAACCATCAAATGAAAACTATGATTTTAAATTGAAAATTTGAAAACTCTTACATTTGGAATTTTCAAAATCAAACCATCTTTTTAAATGTGACAGATCGCTTATATACTTTCACTGCTGATGCCTTTCACATTTTGGTTAATTTTGGCTTATTTTAATGCAAAAATTCTAAATTTGTTAGCAAGTCATTCATAATATTATATACTTCAGTGGGGCTTGTACCTTTTTGTTTCAACAATTTTATAGATTTTACAAACTACGATAGTAGCTATACCCGGCGTAGCATACACCGATCTAGCAGATCTTAAAGGTTCTTAATTAAACATCCAGGCATTATTTTTTTAACACATTTTTTAATCAAAGATTTCTCTAAAGACACAACTGTCAATTTCTGGGTTCTTTCCTGACATTACAGTAAGTGTATCAAATGATCTGACTCTTGATAGAGCAACATATAATTGTCCATGACTAAAAACAGGCTTAGGTAGGTAAAGGCATTTTATCAAATGTTTGACCTTGTGACTTATTGTCATTGAAAAAGCCAATCGTATGGGGAATTGTTTTCATTTGAAACTGAATGGTACATTTGTATCTGATGGAATGAGTGAGATTCTTGGAAGCATGATAACAGCTTCAGTTCATGAGGAGGCATTCCGACTGTACCCACTTAATGTTTACACAGATTTCTTTCAATTAATTTATTAATAATAATGTGAATCAATTTAATGGTGCAAATGACATCCCCATAGAAAACTATTCTATTAAAGACGTATTTTACTATTTTCTTGCATTATTGATGCATCTCCCTCTCTCTCACCCTATCCCCCCTCTCACCTCTTTGTCTCTCCCCTTTCCCCTCTCACCCTTCCACCTCTCTCCTTTCCCCCCTCCCTCACCATCTACTTTTCCCATTATCCTCTCTATTACTACATTCCTGCATAACCCTTCTTCTCCCACTTCCCTCCTCCCTATCTCTCTCTCCCCTATCTCCCTTTCACCTCTTTTCCTTTCCCTCCCTCTCTCCTTTTCCCCTTACCCTCTCTTCATTTAAACTGTTTATAAAACACGTTATTTTTACACTCGTAATCTATATAGATGTTCATACTATTAAAAGGCAAGAATCCCATATAAAAGCATTGTAGCATTTCCATGGTAGATAAAATTTCCCATTGTTATAAATTTTTAAATTTCTCGTTTTTATGCAGTTAAAAATCAAATATTTATGCTAATTCGGCATGAATTCGTATTCTGTTTTCAAAAATAATTATTTTCACTCTTTTTTCCATTTAATACTTCAAGTCCGGAGTTTGTATCATAATTTTAAGTAATTTAAAAATGCAATTAAAAAATGCCTTGCACCGATTTCAATGCCTTTCTTATGGGGTAACAAATGGTTACTTGGTAACAGTAATCAACAAAGCATACATACCTTAGCATTATATATATATATATCATCATCATCATCAGCCTTTTTCAGTCCACTGACGGACGAAGGCCTCCCCCAGACTCTTCCAGTTTTCCCTGTCAACTGCCTCCCTCTTCCAAGTTTGCCCCAAGAACTTAACAAACTCTCTGTCCTACCTGTCTTTCGGTCTTCTTTTTGGTCTCTTGATGTTTCTTGGGATCCATTCGATGACACTGGACGTCCAACGCTGGTCATTTCTTCTAGCAATGTGGCCCGCCCACTGCCATTTTAACACCTTCACTCTTCTAATCACGTCACAGACTCCCGTCTTTTCTTACCCAGTCGTTCCTCTTGCGGTCTCTTCGGGTGATCCCTAACATGCATCTCTCCATGCCCCTTCCTTTGACCTCTGTCTCCTCTTCCCTTCTCTGGCAGCTGTAGCTGGACTAATAGCTCTCCTTTTCACTGGTCTACCCCTTGGCATTTTAAAATTTTCTGCAGTTTTATAGCAATATATTAGAGCAATTACGTGATCACAATGTCACAGAGTTACTCAATGCTAGTTTATTATCGCGGTATATTCAAAGAGGAAAAATTTTTAATTCTACCTAGCCTTAGTTCCAATGATTATCGTTGCACCCTTATAGACGAACTCACAAACAGTCACTTTCCTTCAAGTGTCTATCAACGACTGCTTTTAACTTCTTACAGGACCTACTATAAAGGCGACGTCAATGCATTTAGATTATCAATGAAGAGAAAATAACAATAACACTTTCCTTTCATCTATTTGAAGGTTTAATTGGCCTTAAATGAATCGGAGGCAACAATGAGTCTCCTTGGCAACACCAGGAATAAGTATGAAAAATCTGAAAAATTTCGACAAAGAATACATATTTCTGAAAAATTCGACCGCATAACATGTAAAAATTGCAAGAATAAGATAGGATAAAGCTTTACCCATCAAATAATGCAAAAAAGAAGAAAATCGGTCCATATTTATGTATTTCAACGAACGAAAGAAAAAAACCTTGTACTCTGAAAAATCGAAAATCCCGTGTAAATTTATGGGAAAATATAATTATCTCCTGGATTCGAACCCGGGACACTTTAGCAAAAGAAAATATTTTTCCAGGGACCTCATAGCCAGTAGAAACAAAACGCAGTTTATCGCATATCTTTATGACGAACGGTTCTCGAAAAATACGCCAATATAATTACGCGAGGCTTCATACGCACTGACGGACGCAGCTTTACTACTTTCATAATATATAAGATGATGATGGGATTGTAATATAAATTTTTCCTTTCTTTAAATAAATTCTTCTTTCTTTTAAAATAATAATGACTGCTGATTGATTTACTCACAGATTGATACTGAATGTGTAATGTATATATTGGATAAATTATTTCTGGATAGTATTTCAAATGATTAATTTAGTTGAACCGAACCACTTGTCAAAATTCCTGTCTGAACCGAACCACTTGCAAAAATTTAGAACTGAACCGCAAACCGAACCACCTCCAAATTTTGAAGTGGTTTGCAGCTCTGGTTATACGTTTTCAATTGTTGGTGATATAAATCTATCACCCAACATTAGATCTGAAATATGGATCGAGAAACACCATAAGAAAGAAAGAGACGACTGAACAGAGAATATCAGGCACGATATAGAGCAAAACTAACTCCAGAGCAAGCTGCAGCCCGAAGAAGAGCAATTAATCAGGCAAATGCTACTGCACTTACTGTTTCCAGTGATTCTGGCTTTCGTTATGACCATCAACAAAGCACAAGGTCAAACGTTTGATAATGTAGGACTCTATTTACCAGAATGAGTTTTTGTGCATGGTCAACTGTATGTCGCTTTAACTCGAACAAGAAATGAAGCCAATTTAAAAATTATGGTGTTGGACGATGAAAACCAAGGAAGATTGCTTCCAAACAGTGATAGAGTATTTACCAGAAATGTTGTCTTACATGAACTATTGCAATAAATTTTTTGTCAAAATATTTGTGTAGTTTATTGTAATACCTTAAGTTGTTCCGTCATTTTTGAAGGGTTATATACTTGTAGTATAATAATAGACAAAAAATGATGCACGTCCTTCATTTGCATCAAGTATAACAGAGGTCAACAAAACTTACTAAGGGAAGTCCAATCCTGTTCCATCCTATATTTTCAGGTCCAAAGAATAGAAAACCAATGCAAGAAATCTAATTTCTTGGGATATGTATACACATTATCAGGTAAATTATGCTTTACATGCTATTTAACGAGACTTACAACTCCAGCAATTAGCTACAAAATATTCAAAGTACTATTCATTGGTGGTTAACTGTCTTCATTTGGCCCACTATTAGTTTAACAGTACTTTCGTAGTACCAGTTTAACAACCTGACATAGCAGTTCTTTCTTCACTTGTTGATAATTGTCATAAATACATAATGGTAGTGCTTCCTAAAATATGGCTCGGGGTCCACATCAGACCAGCTTAGTATCTTTGCTTGGCATGCCATGAATTTAACAATTAAGGATATAATGTAATAACTAATGTACATATCTTTTTCAGTTTTGTTTGGTAACTTTCATTTGTAAATTAGTTTAAGAACCTGTTCAAAATGACAGGAAAAATTTAAACAAGATTATTTAGATTTCTAACATCTGTTATCGCAATGCTAATATTTATTATCAAAATGTTATTTTATCGTCACATCAATTCATTAATGCAATAGTTCAATTAAAAACAATATTTCTTGTAAATATTCATTTGTAAATTGTATGCAATTAGGTGGAGGGGGCTAGGAAGCCTCAGCTTCACCAATCAAAGTCTAAAATAAATAAATAACATAAAATGAAAAATTATGTAAAATACATAGTCTTCAACCCTCTATTCACATAATAGATAAATACATTTTACATAAATCAAGTAAGATTGACCCACAAATAAACCCTTTTCTTGAGTGAGTGAGGATGGAAGATGGTTATGTGGCACCCAATGGGTGCAGAAATAGGTTATGTGGCCCTCAAGTCAAAAAGGTTAGGCACCACTGCATTAAAGCAGTGCTGTAACTACAGTCTGGACAAAATTACTTTGGGATTGACATTTAAGGTGGCTGGTGTGCGATGTTGCCAGCATGTACATAACGGATGCCACCAAACGTGCGAAAACCACGTTTCAAATATCTTTGCGACTGATTGTGAGTGAGAGAGAGAAGAGAAAGCGTCCCAAAACGTGACCAACAAGAACCAATAGGAATGAAGGAGGTGGAGCATCACTGGGCTCAACTTCATTCTCTCTCAGGCCTCCGTCGTGTCAACTTCGAGTCTCTTTGTGCTGTGTTGCCTTTTGCTTCACGAGCCCACCGAAAGGTGCATTCCAGTGTAGTAGATATGGCAATGCCGAGTTTGAATTCTCTCCCCAGAAGACGTCCCCTCACTTCATAGCAGCGGAGACACACGAGCAGTCCCGAGTACATACGAAATGTCAGTCGCTAAGATATTTGAAATGGATAATAACATAGACAAAATATTTTGTTTGCAGGGGACATAGCAGCAATGCGGCGTGGTTGTCCTTAGCAACACTTCCCTCCCCTCCGCCTGTGATTGGCTGTGAGAGAGGGGAGTCTTTCCCGCCAAGCCTCCTCCCTCCTCTATCACGGTGTCAATCCCAAAGTAATTTTGTCCACAGTATAGGGTATGGCGAAAGTTGTATTTGCCATAGATGCCATGAAAGGCACCAAACACATCGGTGCATTTAGGCATAGGCGCACTAAGCACGTGCCTGGGACCCCCATTATTTAAGGGTCCCCAAAAAGTCGAAAAAAATAATTTTTTCACACTATCTCAGAATTTTATGAATATCTCTCTATAGTAAACAAAAAAATAAAATAATATAACATATTAGTTGCAGCTAATACAATGTCAAGTGCAGGTCCCACTCACTCTGAAAATGGTTTCTTAACAAACGGAAGTTCAATTCCGATTATTATATATAACTTATTTCTGGTGTAATAAATGATATAACAATAATTCAGCTCTCTTTTTGTTGTTCCTACTCTTTAAATAAATCTGCATTTGTTTTTTATTATTAGATTTAAATTCCAAAGGTAATTTTCTAGCAATAGGGGCCCATAATACCAGTGCCTAGGGGCCTCAACTGATATAAATGTGCCACTGGCAAAACGTTCCTGCAAAATTGCCAAAAGTTTAATTTCCCATAAATAAGTATTAATTTAATACTTTTAATAAAATTGTTGTAGATAAAAAAATTATTATTTTTATGAGAACACAGCAAAAATCATATTCTTCATAAACAAGGTTTTTGGTGATGAAGGTTTCTTGGGTTTCTCACCGGGTGCAGGCTTGGAGAATGTCCTCTGAATTCCCTGAAGATAATGACTGAGACAGATGCTGAAACGTCGGACATTCTCCAAGCCTGCACCCTGTGGGAAACCCAAGAAACCATCACCACCAATATTCACCGGGAAAGCCTGAAATTCTCTTCAACAAGGTTTTTCTTTAAAATCTTGCCATAGGTGCCATATCTCCCAGTTATGCCTCTGCATTCAAGGATGGTCCCCAATCAATACTAAAACTTCAAACCTTTCACTTGAATTTTGGTAAAGGAGAAAGCAACCTGGGAATTAGCAGAGAAACACTGTCAATTTATAGTTATAATCAAATTATTTCTGTTGACAAAGCTCAATCTGTTTAAAAATTTTAGGAAAAATTTAAAAATAAAATCTTTTGCAGAAAATTGGATTTGATCAATATTTTAAAAAGGAACATGTTCAATGCAAAAATATTAAATGTTTTTTCCAAATTTGTTCCTTATCCAGCAGTAATTGCAGTGCTTTTTTTGTAAAAATTGATAAATTGTAAAATGCCTCTCCACCTCTTCCTGCACCCTCTCCTCCTCCTCTATTGAAAACAACGTTGATAATAAAAATCAAAATGTTTAACATTTATAGAAGCCGTTTATTACTTTAAGTTTTAAAGAATTTTTAAAAAAGGAAAATTTACTGAAATTAGACGTGTGTCAACATCGCCCTGAAAAAAGGTGCCTGTACACCATAATGGCGCGTACCATCACAAAAAAACACTGAGTAATTGACAATTTTTCTTTTTCAAATACAGCCCGAGAGCTTTCCAATAGTATCTCTCATTAACGTGATTAGCTTCACATAAGACTTAGTGACTCAAATTAACATTCCCATGGAATGGAGAAATTTAAAAAAATAAGTAAACAGCAAGTATGATAAGTGATTGAATACAAGAGCTATTCTCTAGTATTGCTTTCTGCTAGACAATCAAACATTGTAACTGTGACCTGATAAAAAGTTAATTATAATATTCTACCATTTTTAGTAAACATTGCTATGTGAAGCCAAGCATTTAATGCAGCCTTTGTATCAATAGTTACTCATGCAAAAACTCAAAATATACAATAAGATGGCATATCTTAAGACATATCACAGTCTTTATTTTTGAAAAGAATGCTAAGAAAAATCCATTAAGCAAGCAAGTTTTAGCTATCCTTACACGGAACACTGCAATGAAACATACGAATATATATAATCACTGGTCAAAAATGCCTTGCCTTGGTTCAAATTTAAAACCTATTTAAACATCAGCATAAATACTTGGAAAGTAGACACCCACCAAAATAGAAAGCTTTCATTTGGGACATTTAAATTTTTTTTTTACTAAGACTAGAAGAAGCCAGAATTAATTATTCACACAATAGTCACATGATGGATGGCATTACGAGAAAAATCAATGCACAGGATTCCATGTTCTTTGTAGTCAATTATCATCTTGCTCAAATAGGTGTCACTGGAGATTTAGAGAGACTAACAGCTGATGCTCAATTCATCTTATTCTATTTGCTTTTCTTATCAAACAATTTATTCTGCCATTGTGTACCACTCTAGATGTCCTTTCTAAACTTGCTGAAATGTTTTTTTAAAGTAGGTCCACTGTAATAGGCGATTCAAATGTTCTTAGCTATGCCAATTATTTACAGCTCTTTTGGGTTTAATGACTGCAATTAGGAAGCAGGAATCTGAGGAAGGCCAAACTCATCCACAAGAACACCATCCTGAAAAAATAACATTGCAAAATGAGCAATAGAAAACACACAGAAAACAAGATGATAAGATTTATATATAAAAATGAGATATGTGTCATTCTGATTAAAGATGAGAAACTGCATTGCCTAATTTCATCCCAATTCATAGGGAAATCATTACATTGATTTAATATCATCTGAATCCTTAGCAAATATCTAAAAATGAAATTAGAAAAAAATTCTACAATCTTATAGTTGATGTTCAGTAGATAAATCTGCTTCTAGTCCTTTCAGTGGAAAAACTCTCAAACATTCACAAACCCAATTAAATTTAAGACTTCGAAGATGGCCAAAGTATTTTAATTGCAATGAATAATTGTAACTGTGTTACAATACATAATGCAACTAACATTCACTTCTACATGATAAAAATATACTTAATCACTTACTCATTCAAAATTATATAAATTCTTATTTGATTTTCACAATGAGTTTAACCAGGAGAAATCTTCTGATGCTCTATACTGCAAGAAAACACTTTGAAAGTACATAGGTGGAATATGAAGGACTAAAAGCATTTCTGAATTCAAAGTATAAGTAGTAACATACAAGGTGGCACACAAAAATGTTTTGCATTTCAAGAAGATATATTTTCTTATTGAATGAAGCTAAGGTGACCTTTAACATGTCACCAGATCATAATTTGCTTTTATTATATTCAAAGTATAAGTAGTAACATACAAGGTGGCACACAAAAATGTTTTGCATTTCAAGAAGATATATTTTCTTATTGAATGAAGCTAAGGTGACCTTTAACATGTCACCAGATCATAATTTGCTTTTATTATATCAAGTAAATGTATCCAATGGTGTGCCAATTTACAGAGTCAGAAATTTTATTAAACAAAATTACCCAATAGCGAGAAAGGAGTTTAAAATAGAATACTACCCACAGCTCCAACAATGATTTCTGGCAAATTTGAGGAAAAAGGAAGTGGCAAACAAAAACAAAAAAGTGGTCAATCCTACAACAAGCTGTACATAAAATATTGAAAGAGTGAGGAATATCTTCACCCAAAATCCAACAAAAATCAACCGGGAAGTTATCAGTAGTGCTTGCAATAGATAGATAAACAAATCAGAAAACATTAAGCCAAGACCTCAAACTTTTCCCCTACAAGATTCAGGCACTTCAACCTCGCTCTAATTATCACAAAGGAAGGCAGATTTACTTCTGCAGAAGAATGTCCGAAATGTATGAAAACGAAGAAAGAAGAATTCACAATATGGTATGAATAAAGAGTGACTTCTGATGATTATCTAAAGATGTTGCAACATTTGTGTGGCTGGGATTGGTAAGATCTAACCTCAAATAGAGAATATGGTTCCAACAGCAAGGCACAAAAGCACTAGAAGATTTGCATCATGTGGTTGAGAGACAAATTCCCAGCTAAGTCATTATTTTATATGTGCAGACATTCTGGGGCCACCTAGATCCACTGATTTTTTCCCCTGAAGATCTTTTTTAAGGAACTATTTGATAGAAAGTGTTATCAAGAAACCCATGCTCATTTGAATACCTCAAACATGCTGTGGCTGAAGAGTTAGAAGCTGTAAAGCAGAGAGAAACATAGAAAAAGGTCCCTGTTAATGTACCTTTGCATTTTAGAAGATTTGCAGATAGAAATACTCATCAATTTGAACACGCATTACCTCATTAGAAACTTCACAATATGTACACTAATTTACATAAATAAGTAATGGTTTCAGTTTGAAAATAGAAGTGAAATGTTTCTTTTAATATGAAATATTTTTGTGGTCCACTCTATACATGCGCCGTTTGGAGCCACGTGGTAAGAAAAGGAAAAAGTTCCATCCCCATTTGAATGATGTATACAAATGAATAAGATGACCATTGCACTGTAACTGATAGAGCAAGCCCATAAGTACTGTGCTCAGACATTGTCACCTGAGGCAACATATAATATAACACACATTGAATTTTGTAACAAAGAGATTAACTTGCCTTACCTATCGACACAGCATGTTGCACCTGTTCTCATTTAGTTGATCATGTTAGAATGAAAAAAATTTATGTAAATTGAATGCGGGTTAAACAAAGACTTAAAATAATAGTAAATATTTAGAATTTTACCTTCAAATCTAAGAATGAAATAGCAAAAAACGTTCCTTTGTGGATTGACACAGTACTGTCAAATCATTTGTCAACATTTAAAATAACTTCCCCATATTTCTTAAATAGCTTATTAAACCCTACGTGATAAAAATGACCCAAAAATCCCTGCTAATAAAATTAGCAGTGATTAAGGACTCGGAAGCTGGAAAGAAGGCAGAAGATATAGCCATTCCTGCTACAACTGTAAGGACAATTGTAGGAGATAAACAAAAACATAAAGACATTGCCAAGCTAGCAGTGCCAGGAACAATTATAATGATGAGAATCAAGGAATATTATCTTGGTAAAAATGGAAAGTTTGCTTCTGTTGTAGATTGCTGACAAGGATGCTAAAGGAAATCAGTGTGCCCATAGTCCAATGAAAGGGTAAGAAGGTATTTGATGACCTTAAAAGTAAAGATAGTGATTTTGAGATCGATTTTGTTGTTAGTAAGCAGTGGTGGGAGAAGTTGAAGGCTAGGACATGGGGTGCCCAACGTATGACTTTCTCCATACATGCAGAGTAATGAATATGATTTCTCTCAACATCAGAGTCCTCATCAAGAATAATTATTGACAATTACACCCGTGAATAATTTATAAACGTCTTCAATAATCTTTATTTTGAAAAAAACAATGTAAACAAAATTGTAGGCTGTTGATATGGAAAACAAAATATTAAAATTACCCTTGGCAGCGTAAGCAACACTATCAACAATTAGAAATTTTAACATAGCAACAGAAACAATGATATCACTTACAATTAAATTCAGAAAAATAATCAAAATATACCTTAATTAAATGGTCTTACCAAAATATGTTTCAAACAAAACTTGTAAAAAACTAAATTGTCTATAACAAGGGTCACAAACACAAATCGTACATGGGCCAAAAAAAAATTAACTTCAAAAGGACTAAAAACATTTTTAAGTCTCTAAATTAAAAAAATTCTTCGACGCTGAGCCGGACCGAACTATATAACATATATCTTCGAGTATAGGGTGATACGAGTATAAGCCAAAGTATACTTTTTAGTCTAAAAAAGCATCAAAAATCCAAGACTCAAAGAAAACGAAAACAAGATAATTTCAAAATTTACAAAAAATTAATATAAAAACACACACACACACAGTTGAACCACTACTTACAAACATTCAAGAAACGAACAATTTGTATTTACAAACATTCCACATACCAATGAAATGCACCTCGCACTTCATTTACAAACACACTCTCCCGCATTTACGAACATCGGTCGCAGTAAGACCAAGTAAACTTGTCAACACTTGTCATTTGCAATTTGTATTGGAAACTGTATGGGCACGTGTTTATGTACGTATTGTTTTTTATTACCCTTGAAATATGGAAAACAATCATAAATGTAGTGTTTGTGAAAGTGCTAATGGACATAATAAATAGATCAGAAAAAGGGGAGCCGCTTGCTTCAACTGGTCGTGTGTTTATGATCTCAATCGTTCAACAATTGTAACCATTTTAAAAGACAAAGGAAAAATTGGTGAACATATTCGCAATGCAAACTCTGTTCAGTCCGTGACTATCAGTAAAAAACAAAATGCCGTCGTTGAAGAAATGGAATGGTGTTTAACAATTTGAATTCAGGATCAAAATAAAAAAACCAACGCTTGAGTACTGAATTGATTCTTCTCTTCAATCCACTCATTTAGGCAGGTTTTTTTTAAAGATAAAATGTAAACTTTAAGTTTTCCTTTCAAACTACGTAAGTACGGTGATGCTGTATAATTTTATCATTAGCCATCGCATTTTCCGCTACTTAGCGTGAATTTTTCATACTAATGCACTTCAAGTCAGTCAAATGTTGTTTTTTGCCAGTCATGTTTAATTATTGACCCAGAAAAATGTTCAGCTAGTTTGCAACTCGAATAGAAGTCAAAAGTAGGGTTTGATCGGCCTAAAAAAGGAAGAAATTTCTCGAGTTATACTCGAAGATATACGGTAATTAGAATAAGATCAGTGAGAGGGCTGCATAAAATGAACAAGCAGGTTGTGTGCAGCCTGCGAGTTACAGATCCCTGGTCTACAACATTGATAATGACAAATATTTACATAGACTAAATAATAACAAATATTTAGATAGACTAAGTCCGAAAGGAAATATTTAGCAAAAAGGGGAAAAAGACAATAATAAACCAGCTGACCAATTTTAGAGTCAGTTCTTTTACTGAAAAATATGGTATTGCCTATAATACATTTTACCGAGCACTTTTTTTATCGTAGATTCGTGGGCAGTAAGAAGAGTTCTAGCCTATCCATTACGCACACAATGCAGTTGGTGTTTTTCCCATTTTGAACTCATGTCGATGCAATCGCATAATCTAACGACGTACTCAATGTAAATTAAGATAAAAAATCGCTACAACATACATTGTACAAACTTTCTCATATACTAATGCATTGTTTAGTTATTTTTAGAAAATGAAAATCGTATGAGCCGGTTTTTAGAAAATCAAATTTTTGTTCAAGTTGACCAAGAATAAACTAGCCTTATATTCATTCAATGAGAAAAATGAAATACATAGTATTATTGTAGACGTATGTATACTCAAGTAATGGTATGAAATTTTATTAAAATTGTTCAAGCCATTTTTGAGAAAATTGAATTATTGTTAAAGTTGCCTAGAATAAACTAGCCTTATACTCATTTTTTTGATAAATATGAACTATGTAGTCTTATTGGAGATGTAAACTCAAGTAACCAGGGTTACCACCTCTCCAGGTTTGACCCGAAGTCTCCGGGTTTTCGGACTTGCCTCCGGGCGAGAGAAAAAATCTCTGGGTCAACATGAATATTTTCGAAATTGGCATTTAAGATTACGATTTATTTTTAACTTCTCTAAGAGAATAAGGATTTCATTCTAGAATGGCTGTGCCATGCAATTAACCTGATAGAAGGTACAAAGGGCCGGTCAAAGGGCGGGGGAGGGGTGTGCAGCGGATACGAAGTTTCCGGGCCCCCGAGTAAACATTCGTTTATTGCCCCCAAAATTTAGAGATATCAGTTATTTATTAAAGAATCTGTCATAAATTTTGTGCAAACTTTTATTAAAAAATTACAATTTCTCCAAGTTCATACAGAAAACGGCATTAAATAAATCAACAAGCATTGATCCAAATAACTGTACTTAGTATACCTCGTTTTTGTGTTTACTATACTGTTGTTTTAACATAATGATTATTTTAAATTTTAGGAATTAATAAATTTATATTAAAACATATTTTTCGTCAGTTTTGCATCTTTTTCGTGCGTAAGAGGTGGATTAGGGCCCCCAAAATTATTTGTATCCGGGCCCCCTTTAATACTTGGCCGGTCCCGAATATACATGAAAATATTTTTTTGAATGGTAATGCAGTACGGTGTATGAAGCAACACGGATGAGAATAAATAATTTATCCTATTCGACATTTCCTATAGAATTTATGTGAAAGTTGTAATTTATGTGGAATGTATTCATATATTTCCTGTGGCTGTTTATTTTAATGTTAAAATTATGCCATTTATTGTAAAACTGACCATTAAGCATTAAAGAGAGTATGTATGTTCAATATATTAAATTTGTTCTTCCCTAAGTATTGTTCAATCTTGCATTATTATTTTAATTTTGGAATTAAATACATTTGCTCCTAACATTCTTATAAAAATTACATAGCCCCGGGTATTAAACTGTTAACAAGATGAACGAACAGAACTTGAGATCCCTACTTTCCTAAGGAAGATATCGAATTAATTACTTATATTATCATTAAATTGTTAATTAACTGGATGGCATAGTCATTGGTTATACATATTAGCTTTTAAAACTTCAAATTCACAGTCAATGAGCTACTCTTTCTTTTCCCACATTACATACTTTATGTAACATCATCAGGTATTATACTCACATTTGCATAAAAAATTCAGTTGATTACGCAATTTCGGGAGAAAAAATGATGCATTTGTATACTAGATTATACCCCAGAGCAGTTGAGAAATAATCGTCTCCATGACAATAATCTTCTTATGAGGGAATAAAAATTGCAGAAATGCAATTATTAACACAAAATTCAAAGAAATACGATCGATAAGAAAATTCTACGACAAAAATTAGAATTTCAATTCCGCAGTGAATAGTGAAAATCCCACGCTGATATTATTTTTCTTATGTATTTTAGTGTGGGTAGAGAAATAGCCCTGCACGATGGGTTTCCGATTTCCCATTTAAATCAAAAGGAAAGGATAATTCATGGTATCGATCCCAGAACTTCAATTTTCGTCATAAAACCTATCCCCATGATCTTGGCCTCTGAAGAAAGTTTCTAACCAATTTTCATGAAAGTTGGTGTATTGGTTCAAAATCTGATAGTGGGGACCAGCAAAAAAAAACAGAATCATACACAGTTAAAACAAAGAAACCATAATCCTATTTTCATTCTGGAAGGGCAAAAGCAGTAAAAAAAATGGCCTTTAAAAATCTCTGGGTCAGGCCAGAGAAATCTCCGGGTCAGAATTGAAAATGTCCGGGTTGGTGAGGACTTTGAGGTGGCAACCCTGCAAGTAACTGTACGAAATTTGATCAAAATCGTTAGAGCCATTTTTGAGAAAATCAAATTGTTGTTAAAAATGTGTAGAATAAACTTCACTTAATTATTGAGCAATGTCAACCATTTCTTCAAAAACTCTGCTCTGTATGATAAAATGCCTAAGTACGAGATTTAATTCATTTTTGCTCTACCGTTTAGGCTCTAGAGCCAGTAACAGACAGACAGACGGCAGTGCGAAAACCACTTTTTTGGATTCAGCGACACCTAAAACGTACATTTACATAAAAATCTCAAGGTCGAATTTTTTCGCAATAATACTTTCTTAATACACTTCATATATGAGAAAGTAAAAATCTAAATCTCACTGAAACTATAGAGTTTATAAAAAATGTTTCAAACAAAACAAACAATCACATTGTCTGCAACTTTTACAATGACAAATATTTACGTAAATTGAGTTCTAAAGGAAATATTTAGAAAAAATGAGAAGACAAATAGAATAAACCTTCACTTATGGTTGGCCAGTTTCAGCCAAAATATAAAGTTCTGTGATGATCTAATTATTGGTTTTTGAGTTAAGTTAAGAGCACCCACAAAATTCTGTCACATACACATCATCGCAAAAATAGTCAAACCGTAGTCAGGGTAACTGAAAACGTGTATTTCCGTTGAAATTTCTAATTTGATTTTTTTCACAAATACAATACTTTCTCTTATATTACATATGGAGAAAGTAAAAAAAGTAGGGTAATCAGAAAGAAATCTCAGTGCTACTTGATTAAAGACTCATATTGCAGGAAAAAAAACATCCACTCAGCAAGGGGGACGAAAAAACCTGCAAAAACACAGTGTGAAACAATAAGAAATAAATACAAGTTGGGAAAGTACTGCGAAAGCAGATATTAACAGGTAATATTTTTACAAGTCCTGCCCCCTTTGGCCATGCCCATCCCCAGCAACTCCAGTGTTTAAAAGCGAACAAGTCTCCAGGTCCAGAAGGCATACCTTCCAGAGTACTAAAGGAATTGGCAAACGTAGTGGCCCCATATTTTAGGATTATTTTCGAGAAAATGCTAATACAGTAAAATCTCGATACAACATATCTCTACAGAGCATGAATTTTTATACTTTATACTGAAAGTACGGTAAGGTGTACCGTATTTTCTCTGGAAGTATCTCGGTAGGGGTTAGACATTCTCGCAAGTCAGGCTCAAACCGAAACCGGCAAGAATGAGAGTCTAACAAGAGAGATACAATTCCTAGAACTTAAGATTTTATCTCAATGCTATTGTGAAAATATGATAGGGATAACTGATGATCGGTTCTAAATTTTTTCAGTTCGGAAAATCTCTCCTTTTGGGAATTTGGTGGAGTTCCGTAGATCTTTTCGTGCTAAAGACAAAAGATGCCTTTAAAGTTGGTGTGAACAACTCGAATGAGCAAGAATTTGTTATAGTTGAGTTCTTTACAGATGAAAGAATATGTTAAAACCAAAATCTTTTATCGGGACCCTTGAATTTAATACGTAGTATTGAAAAGTACGTTAAGCTGAAGTACATTATTTTGAAATATTTATACAGTACTAGCTGAAACACCCTGCTTTGCTCGTGTTTTTTGGCCCCTTCATTCTTTGCTGCAGGTTAACATATTTCAATATATAATGGTTTTAAAAGTTGCACATAAATTAGCAACTGCTACTTAAAATTGAAGAGGTATTAAGGATTAATATGTATTTGCTATTTGTAGTAAAATATTTTGCGGATTGGAATAACATTTTAATGAGGAGTTGAGGCAAGACTTTTGACTGACTGATGATTAATTAAGTCTAATTTTTCCCTATGTATATTTTATGTTAAATACGGAGAATATTTAGTACAGTGACGAAAAATACCAAATGATACAAAGTAAAGTAATAGATCTTTTTTATGGGTACAATATTACGTGTTAATTATATCCTCACTGTGTTTGCCTTAACTAGTCTTTAACTGGCATTAATGAATGTCTAAAAGCTTTTGGGCTGAACTCGAATATGTACCAGCTTACGATATCTGAGGTTAAAAAAAGTTTCAGTGTGGTAAAACAGCAAAAATATTCTCGAGTTCAATATGCAAGGTGCTAATTTGGTTTAATCATCAAGGTTCAGTAAAAGGCGTGAATTAACTATTAATACATACGTTTTCTCATGTAGGTTGGTTGTTGTTTGGAAAAATTTGGAAGGAAAAGTGAAAAATATAAGAACAAGACATATTGTTTCATATTTACACAATGAAGTTTTTTGCACTAACTATTATTTGTTACTTATAAAGGTAAGCTTTTAATTCAAAATATTCTAATATATCGCTGATGAAATGATATCACCAAAGCTCCAAATATTTGATTGTACGCTGTGCATACGTCGCACTAACACGTGTAATTTCTTGGCTCTCCACAGCTCACTATGAATCTTTATTCAAATATTTTACATTAAAATAAGGATAAATCAAGATTTTAGGTGCATAAAATTTTCATATAAAATTTATTTTCAGTTTATAATATGGGCCATAAAAGAAAAACATTGGAAAAGTGTTATACAGAATTTGATCTAGAACTAAAGAGCATAAAAAATGCTACAGGTGAAAGTATAAAAATATTGAGGTGTAAATATTGTTGTGTAGAAATAACCGTAAAGTCCAACAGGATTAATGATCACTTAAGGTCATTACAGCATATTAAGCTATGTGATTAAGCCAAAAAAACATAGAACATCGAAGAATGTTTCAAACAAAGTCGAGAAGAAGCAAGCCTTTCTGCTGATTTTCCGCACGATTTAGTTCGCGCCATATGCTTTGAAGGCGTTCCGTTTAATTCTGTATGAAAGGAAAGCTTCTTGTTTCCTCTGTTAAAAAAATATGCACCTGCATCGAGATCCTGTCCGGAACGGCGACAGCTAGTTCAAATATACTTACCTGAAGAATATATCCAACATCGAAATGAAATAATTAGTCGCATGCGAAACAGCGTGTTTTCTTTAATTGTGGATGAAAGCCCTGAGCTTGGAGGGCAACCAGCAGTATGGCATCATACTATTGTAGTAAATCTCAAAATGTGGAAATGCTGCTTCTGAAATCAGTAGTACTGATGCAGTGCAATGCTTCAGTTCTATTTCTTCTTCTACAAGACCTCTTAAAGGAACAAAATTCTCTGGCATAACTTTATTTCTATAAACAGCGATTCTGCAGCTTACATGAGACGTCTTACTTCAGATGTTAGACAAGTACACCCCAACGTGTTGCATATTCCTTGTGTATCCCATCTTATACATGTTGCGATTGATTTTGCTGTCAAATCTGAAGAGTTTTTAGACTGTAATAACTTGGTAATTCACTTTCCTGCAATATATAAATCCACTAATAAACCAAAACGGTTATATTTCAATATCTGTCGGGAGAATGGAATTCATATGAAGGATCTTCGAACACCACCAACAGTAGTTCCAACAAGGTGGTTTACGTGGTATGAAGAGCAACTGGGAAAATATTGTTGATTTTCTCAAATCTGTCTCAAGTGAACCAAATGATTCGTCAAGAAAGAGAGAGAAACTGAAACGATTAATTCAAGTTAAAAAAACACAAGAGGGAAATTTACATGAAACTTTGCTTTGTAGTATCTGTTCTGGAAAAGATTCATGTAATTCAAAGAACTCTTTGCTTATGTATGCCACTCATCAACAGAGTCTATGATTTAATTAAGAAGGATTTAATTAATTCCATGGAGGTGAAAGGAACTATGTCTGATATTGAATTTTATTTGAAGACGATGGCTGCAGTAGACCACAATGGGATAAAGAAAGAAATGCATACATTTTGCGAGAAACTAAGGAACAAATTGGATGCGGCAATGGATAATAATGTTCCAGGATACCTATATGGAGACGAAGGTTTTTTCTATCACTGCAGAGTGCTTGATCCTTTTCTGAAATCCAAATGGGTCATTCCACGTCAGATGGGACAGGTGTTGACCCTCACACTCGCGGATTTTGACGAAAATTGGAGGATGAGTTTGTCTGGGGCTCAAACCAACTCATACCAAACCATTTCGTAACAAAATGATTTTTGGTCGATTTAGGAGGGGGGTTCAATTTGGCGTGGTTCAAATCATCTTAATTTTATTTTTGCAATATCTCCGGACCTATTAGCGATAGAGGCATGCAGTTTTGCTCATTATCAAGAGAATGCATTGTAGATTACTAATCATATTTCATTTGTTTAATTTAAGAATATTTTGTTTAAATATTTACATTGTTTAATTTTAAAATTTAAATAATTAAAATACCGCACTTTTTATTTTAGCCGTTTTCAGTTATTTTGTACCGCTAAATATGCTCTTTGAAATCACAAAATTTGGTAACAGTTTTTTTCCATTTAAGGGAGATAGTGGGTTTCAAAATTTGACAAGTGCCAACCGTGGGCACTGAACCGGCGACGTAAGGCACTCTTAGCTGCTCTTATTATTAGCCCTGCGCGGCCTGACATCGTGAGTATGGCGGACAATCGCTCATGTTCCGTGGGTTCTACCCTTGTTTTAAGTTGCTCGCAGGAGAACTCGTACAAGCCGCGAAGTGCGTTTACGCACCATCAGGTTTATCTCTTAGAGAGACGCACAGGTGTTTTTGGACTGAGGAACATATGTCACTCTCACAAAAAACGTTTCCTCTCTATGTATGGAATGAAAGAGAAGGAATGCTGCAATCCCTTCCGTGCTCACGGTAGGAAAGTTAATGCTCTGTCCACTGTCAGTAGGGAGCTAGACAGCAAATGCCGTTTAAGATTTTCCGGTGTGATAGAAGGGATGAAAATTTGTCCGTCCTGCAAGATAAGGCTCATCAAGTGCTTAAGTTCACCGCTTATTGGGCAAGCACTCAGTCACTCTGGAAGCGGTCTCTCATCAAGTGAACGGTCTTCGGAAGCGGTAGGATCATTGCTGGTATGTGAGCCAACGACATCTGCACAGTCGATGCACATGGAGGTCGCACTTATGTCAAAAGATTTTGACTCTTACAAGATACTAATCATCATCATAGGCAGTCTGTCCATTGACAGGTCCGTGATTATTCTAGGTTAAACTTGGTTCTCCATATACTCCTATTTTCCGCAGTTTTCTTCATGTCTTGATATCTCTCTTTCCCTTCCAAGTCGTCTATCAACTGAAACCTTTTCCTACCTCTTTCTCTTTTTCCATCCAGTTTTCCTTCTAGCACTTCTTTAATCATGCACTCTCTCCTCAGGTAATGCCCAATCCAGTTCGCCTTCCTCTTTCTGATAGTCTCTATATTCGTTCCCTTCTCTCCTTTTCTTTGTAGTACTTCCTCGTTTTTCACACTATCTGTCCATTTTATCTTCAGCATTCTTCTCCATGTCCACATTTCGAAGCTTGCCAAGTATTTAATATCATTTTTCCTTAGCGTCCATGTTTCTGCCCCATACAAAGCTATACTCCATACATAGCATTTTATCAACCTCTTGCGGATTTTCTGCTTTATATTTCCCGTTGGTAGGAGTTTCTTTCTTCCGAAGGCGGCTTTTGCTTTTGTTATTCTAGTCCTGATTTCATCGGTACATTTTGCTTCTCTCGTTATGATGCTTCCAAGGTATTTATAACCTGAAACTTGTTCTAATGGCTTTCCTCCAATACTTATGTTCAAATTTTCTTCTTATTTACTTGATATTCGCATGACCTTGGATTTTTCTGTATTAATTTCCATACCATATTTTCCACCTGTTATCACTAGTCTATTTATCATTTTCTGGAGTTCCTTTTCCTTTCTTGCTACAAGTACTTGATCATCCAGGTATTTCATTGTTCCTATAATCCCCCCTCTAATTTTGTAATCTCCCATGCCTTCTAATGCTTCTGCATTAGCCTCTCTCCATATATATTGAATAGGATCTGCGATAGACAACAGCCCTACCGATATTTACTCTGCTGGTGTCTGCATTCTCCAACCTGGCCTTTACAACTTGATTCAAATACAGATTACTGATCAGTCTCCTGTCTTTCCAGTCTACACTTATATCCTTTAATATCCTCATCAGCAGTACCCAATTCACTCTATCAAAGGCCTTCTGCCAGTCGACGAAACATATGCAGCAATCTTGACTGTACTCTATTGCCCTTTCTGATATGATTCTCACTACACCGATAGCATCTCTGGTTCCTCATCCTTTTCTGAAGCCAAATTGATATTCCCCTAGCATTTCTTTGGCCTTTTTCTCTAGTCTTTTATTAAGAATCCTCGTGATGATCTTTGAAGTGTGTGACAGTAGGGATATTGTTCTGTAGTCCTTACATAGCATTGCCTTTGGCTTCTTCTTTAGAGGGATCATTGTTACATCTAAAAAATCCTGAGGCCACTCTCCCGAGTCGTAAATCTTGTTAATTAGTTTCGTAATCACTTTTAGTCCTTCCGATCCCATGACTTTAAGTACCTCTGCTGGTATTCCATCGCTGCCTGTAGCTTTTCCTTTCTTTAGTTCCAGTATTGCCTTTTCTACTTCGCTTTTCATAATACTTGGTCCCAAGATGTCTTCTTCAATGCAAGTCTCTTCTTCCAGTTCCCTTTATATCGATCCTGCCTGCTTTTTGTATAGTTCCTTAATGTATTCTTCCCATACCTGTGCTACATCCTTTGGTTCTGCGACTATTTTTCCATCTGTATTAATAATTCCTTTACCACGAATCCCATTAGACTTCTTATCTTCTAACTCCAGTGCCCTAGCATACATCATATCGTACCGTCCTAACTTCTCCATCTGTTGTATTTCCTCACATTTTTCTTTTATCCAAATTTCCCTAGGTTTATCTGTTACCCTTCTCAACTCATTGTTTATACTTCTATAATTGGCTCTACCTTCTTCACTGTTAACATTTTTCCATTTTCTCCAGCATTTCCTTAGTGATCCATGGTTTTCTGATTTTTTTCTCTTGTTTCCCAATCTCTTTATTCAAGGTATCTTTGATGCTGGCTTTCACTTCCTCCCATTCTGTATCTACGGTCTTCGGCTTGTTTTCCAAATTTCTAAGGCGATCTTCCAACTTCGTGCTGAACGCATCTTTCTTTTCTTTCAGTTTTTCTAGATCCCAAGTCTCTCTTCTCGTTTTCCTTATTTGTTTCAGCTTTGTAGTTACGTCGACTATTAGACTAATAGTCGATGTAAGATACTAATAAAAAGCATTTAAATGTGATATATGCTTCAAGATGTTCCCATAAATACTGAAATTTCAGCTATCGAGTTATGGAAAAGCAAAAAACAGAGACTACCAGAACTGAGTACACTTGCACTCAGCACACTTGCAACTCCAGTGACATCTGTGGGTGTTATGTATTTCACAAATTTCAAGATAAAAGACAAATGAGGCTTTCTTATAAAAACCTGGGTAAGCTGAATGTACTCTATTTCAACCAAGATTTGACAAAGAATTTGAGTTTAGACCATGAACATCAACTTAACCAGGAATTAGTGGAATGTGACACATTGAGTAACTCTGAAATTGAAGAGGTCAGTTTGTTGTAATTTTGTCACTATATATTAATGGCATTTCCATATTCTCTCGTTATAATGTGACAATTTTATTTTCAGATATGAATAGCCCTCTGCATCAGATTATATGGTTGGTCATTCATGCTTCAAATCAAGTTTGAGAGAAATTAGAGTTTTTAATATTAAAGGTATAACTTTTTCAAGTAAGTAAAATATAAAAATAATATCAATATATTTAGTCAATTCGTTATTGTTTTTTCTTTAATATGATCATTTTAAAAATGTAGAAGAGTGTAAATGCGTAAATAAAATTTATGAAGAACACGATATATTAGTGAGATATTAAATATCAGTTGGGTAGATTTAACTTCATATAAAAATTTTAATAAATAAAGTATTGTAAAATGAACGTACTTATATTTTACGTAGAATTTCACAGTAGAGATTAAATTAATCTAATTGAGAGTACGAAAGCTGCAGCCATGTATATGTAGTAATTTTAAACGTCAATAATCGTCGAAAATCTCCTGGGAAAATAAACGTCAATTTAAGTCGTTAATTTAAAAAATATATATACATTGAATCCTATAACCTATAAATTAAAATTGCAGGATTGATATAATCAGGAAAAAACAAAAAATCAGCTGGCATGGCAAATACTGCTCGGGACCCTCCCAATGGGGGTTGCGACCCTACGTTTGAGAACCACTGATCTAGATTGACATAGTTTATTACATAAAAATCTGCATGGTTTTAGAAAAGGCAAGTCATGTGAGATCCATTTAGCACTCTGCACACAAGATATTTTAAATTCTGGTGAAGCAAATACGCAGATAGATGCCATATGTTTAGATTTTATGAAAAGTCTTTGACAAAGATCCTCATCATAAGCTTAGTCAAAAGTTGAGATGGCACAGGATTAACGAAGCGGTCGTAAAGGTGGGATTACACCAAGGCAGCAACATGCCACAGCATTGCATGCGGCATGTTCCAGATTGTTGCCATATGCCGCATGCAACAAATATGCCACATGCCACAAAAATACTGATGCCACACATTGTTGCAAGGCTTTCCAACTGGGGTGGGAAGCAACGGGTGTTGCATGCAGCATTTGTGATGAATTGTGACAGGAAACAAGTTTTTCGAAAAACTACCTGGCGCAAAATAAACAAACCCAGAAACCTCCCACTCCAACAATCTTTTTCACTTCATTAACTGAAAGAAAATCTGCTGCTTTGGTTTAAACGGTCATAAGGCATTCAGCATATGTTGCATGTTGTTGTATTCAACAGCATGCCGCGGAATGAGGCATGCATCTTTGTGAGGCATGCGGCAATGTTGCACGTTGCTGCCTTGGTCTAATCCTGCCTTAAGATGGATTGAAGTGTTTCTCTGTGATCGAGAGCAGATGGTAGTAATTGATAGACATCGTTCAGATCGTGTGAATGTCAACTCCGGTGTTCCCCAGGTGAGTGTCTTGGCCCGCTACTTTTTTAATAAATCTAAACAATCTCAGCAAAAATGTAAGTAGTAATAGTAAATTATATGCAGACGAAACAGTGGTTTATAGAACAATTCATAATTTAGATGTTCAGATCCTCCAATGGGATTTACATTCCATTTCAGAATGATGTAAAAAGTGGCAGTTAGAATTAAACAGTGATAAATGTTAATTTTTGGCAGGGTAGACAGCAACAAGTTATCAATACTGAGTATTTTCTCAACATGGGTCTCATAAGAACAGTGAAACCACAGAAATACCTTGGTATCATATTAACGAGCAATTTATCTTAGAAGGAGCACATTCGACGGATAACAGGAGCAGCTCGTAAAAGGCTAGGATTCGTCCATAGAATATTGAGGGGTATGTGATAAAAAGACCCGTGAGGTTTGTTATTTCTCCCTAGTTAGACGTTAATTTAGTATGCGCATAGCATATGGGACCCTTACAAGATAGGCCTTATTCAGGAGTTAGAGAAAATTCAACGAAAGGTAGCGCGTTTCATGAAACGTAGATATGGGAGGCAAGTAAGTGTCATGAGCCTGATAGAAAAGCTTCGATGGGAGTCTCTGGAGGAACAGTAAGAAAAGCAGGGCATCGAACTGGAACCGAACCGAAACCGAAAAAAACCGTTATTTTTCCTGGAGTGAACCCGAACCGAAAAAAAATATTTTCCTGAACCCGAAACGAAACCGAAAACTGTTATTTATTTCGTTCCATATTTTTTGGTTCGCATAAAATGTGGGAGCGAGAGAAGGGTTTTTCCTTTTGCTTTAGTTTGAGTCTTTATGAAAGCCTCGCGTTTAGAAACCGAATAAGAAAAGGCTTGAGTTTTTCTTGAGAACACATTCTCCTCAGCCTCGGGAAGGATGGGTCTTTGTGATCATATCTGTTGGCTCAATAGTGGGATTTTCCATGTGCACCTCAATATATAGAGAGAGGGTCTACAATACATCCTGCTGGGATTACCTGTTAAATGAGGCTACTGGAAAGGAACTTGGGCGGTACTTTGAAGACAGCCTCTAATTGTCTTGCTACCCTTCCCCCGAGTATACTCTGTAGAGCAAAAATATTTCCCAATTCTTAACTTGGATTTTTCCTTAAAGTTGGAGGTTATTGTCCCCATATACTTTCACTCCTTCTCAATATCCACTTAACCCTTGTATTCTGGTAGTCATTTTCTAAAACTTATCCAGGAAGGATCGCTCCGCAGTCATGGTTTTGAGATATTCTTACTTTGGTTATCCTTTGTTACAGGTTAGTAAATTTCTATTTATTTTATACAGTGCATCTTAAAATGAGCACACATATTCGTATTGGTTGCTTAAAACTGAAGAGAAATTAAATATGAATTTATTTTTAGTGAAATATTTTGCAGACTGCAGAAACCCACATTAGAGACTCCGCCTGAAGAAAGTTCACGACAGGCCGAATAAGTAAGTCTTATTTTCTTTTTGTTTGCATGTTTGATTTCAAGAGAAATTTAGTACAGCAATGTAAATTTGGTTTTGTCTCTATGTCTCATGGAAACAAAGAGAGTGAAAATAAGAAGGCTTTGGAATTTTATTAAAGACGTTCTATGTCCGAAGTTCATAAGTCACTTTGTTCAATTTATATTAGGAATTCAATGAAAGTCTACAAGCAGGAAATGCGATATATGTTTTTGTGATATGAAGAAAATGTTTTATGTACATAACTATATGGTAGTTTATTTTGTAATATTGACATATAAATTCTTGTATTTCTTTGAAATCCCTAGTTAAATAGCTTTTCTGAACAACTATATATTATATACACAAATGTGAATTAATATTATATTTGCTCAAGTGTGTGCATGAAAAATTAATTAGGATAATTAGAATTTATGCTTAATGTATTTTAAAATAAACTCCTCCAGAAATAGATCTATTCTTTATAGTTATAAAAATTCAATGAATTTTTCATGGTTGTAACTACAAGATCAAATAAAACTTAAATTCTGATATCAAAACTGTTCATTTATTTCTAAAATATCAAAGTACTTTTATATTTATAATCCGTAAATGGTTAATACATACGATAAATAATAATTATCAAATGGAATACCATTTTCTACTACTTTAAACTTTTAATTAATATTTTAAAATTTCGTAGATTAAGGTAAATATTTGCATCCAAACGAAAATTTACGATCGGAACGATGGAAACCGGTTCGAACGGTTCAGTTATTATTGCCAGAGTGAAACCGGAACCGAACCGAAATTTTGCGTATTTTGTGGAGCGGAACGAAAACCGGAGCGAAATAAATTTCGGTTCGATGTTCTGGAGAAAAATCAAGGCATCGGCTATTGCAGAGATTTAGATCAGAATACTTTAATGATGAATTAAGAATCCAACTTATGTGGGATGCCACGACCACACAGACAAGTTCGACAAATTGATTGTAGGACCAATAGGTACAAGGGATCCTTCTTTCCCAAGACAAGAGAGTACAATAGGAGAAAAATATGATACGTCGGAGATAATCACCCCCTGCCACACACCAACTGCGGTGGCTTGCAGGGTATTTATTCAGATTCAGAATTGATTCCTTGGTATTTTATGGATGCCCAACAGACCTATTTTCATTTATGAATTTACAATTAGATCAATACAAAAAGTTACCTTATTGGTGACACTATCGCTGCCAGGCTCTTTGGTTGGAGCATTTGGAGCTTTGACAGCATCATCGAGATAACTAGCATCATCATCCAGGGCGATCTCATCACCAAGAGCATCCAGTTCTGCATCAAGTTCATCATCATCTATCTCGGGCATTCCATAGCTCCTTCCCAAGGCATCCTGTACTTCGTCAGCTTGATCGAGCATGTCAGACATGTCATCCTGTATGTCCTACGGGAGTTAACATTGGCAAGAGTAGCCTTTAATTTAATTTTTAACAGTAATGAAAACAGATTGGTAAGAGAATTACCTCTATTTCATCAATATTAATTTTCTTAAACTCTTTCTGCATTTGCTTCACTCCTAATTTCATTGCTTGGACAGTGGTGTGAGTATCTTTAAGAGTCTGACAAGCATAATTAGCTTGTTCCATATTGAAAGCTTGCTGTCTTAGGTTATCGCCCTGCTGTTCATACCTTTGTGAAATGTTTCATAAAAATGTCATTTATTATTAGTATGATACTCATTCATTTAAAATAAAACAAATTACTTCCAACCCAGGAATTTATGGAGCTTACATCTTTCTCTGCTTCAGAACTCTTAAAGCTTTCTGCTTCACTGTATTTTTAGCAGGTCCTTCTCTCATTTTCTTCATTTGATCTTTGTATTTTTTTAATTCCGCGTCCAATCTCATAATTTTCTTATCAATTGACTCTGCACGGCTATCAACCTGATTCGAAACAGTAACTCAAGGTGAATCACCACATTTACACATAAACAATGTTTTGACGAAATACGATCGACAATCAAATACTTACGCCAGCTATGCAATCAGTCATATTTGGAGGTGGTTCCTTCGGTTTAGCTTTACCAAAGAGTCTATTCATACTTACGGAATTGATATTATGAAAAGAACAATAACTACACCACAACTTCCTGGTACTCTGCAAAAATTTCCGTCAAGTTCCACACGATATACGATTTCGATATATGTATCAATAGTCAGCGATACCAACAAAGGAACTTTACAAAGTCAAAAAGTAATTTATTATAAATTATTGAAAACATAAGCGATTTAAATAAGTAAAAGCATTGGATACATTAAATATTATTGGAATTTGTCGCAATCTCTAATTTAGAAGACATATTCGAATACAGATATGTAGAAAATTATACATTTAACAAAATGAAAATTTCCTAAGGAAATGATTGCAACTAAAAATGATTCAAATCGTTTTAAAAATGTATAATGGTTACATTAAATTAATTAATAAATTACATTTCTTGTTAGATTTTGATTAGTCGAAAATTGTGTGAGAAACGCCTTCCAACTGCAATTCCTCATACCTGAAATCTAACTCCAAATCTTTTATGTAATAACTTACGAGCATTTTTAGCCCTTCGTCAACAGTTTTGTAATCATAACCACTTACATTGAAAGCAAACCTAATGTCCCCAATTAATTTCCAATATGTGGTGACCGTAGGGTTTAGTTTTCCCCTCGAAAAGTATAACTTCCTTCCAATACCGAAATCCACATTCTCTTTGCTGTTATAGGCTTATATCGATCGTAGGATTTCCTAATATATTAATTCTCAATAGCTAAATATTAACAGCATTCAAATGTGCAGTAATATATACATATGGGCAGGGCCGCGCCAAGGGTGTTTGGCGCCCGGGTGCAAAATAATTCTGCGGCGCCCCCTTCCCCTCCCACAAAGTGACTAATAGTCAATCCTAAAAAAAGACTGCCACTGTTCCCTATATAAATGTTAGCTAAGATATCTGTTATTATTCGTATTATAGACAGCCTCTGATTTAAAAATAATTTATCGATAATGTTTACAGTTAAACTTTGCTACGTTTGATGAAATTAACTTTCAATTGCCAGTGGAGTGAATTGCTCAGCTTTATCTCCTCTGAAAAGCATTTCGAAGAAGAGCAACATTTTAAATGAACGACAATAACAAAGATACAAATATCTTGATGGGAAGGCGCCCCCGGCTAGTTGGCGCCCGGGTGCCATGCACCCTGTGTTGGCATGGCCCTGCATATGGGAGTCATCCTTGCAGAGGGAGACAGAATTTGCTTGAAAAATATCTCGAAATTGTTTATTATAATAATAAAATAATATTTTTCCGAAGACTGCTGTAACAAAAACAGACAACAGCTTCAGAAAGCATTGGCGAGGAATATCCTGGGAATACCTCATGGCAGTTGCAATAAAAATACCCCAGTCATAGTGATCAGCCTCACAAAGACACACTTGAGAACCTTACATGCAGACATGTCTCCACTCTTACAGTCTATGAACCAAACGGTCATTGCAACCCTCAAATCGTATTACTATATACGATGAACTTTCAACCATATTTTAGAGCAAATGGATTCTTTAATCTGTTCATGAATGTTGGAACTCATTCAACATTCAAACAGCCATTGGGACCAAAAGAGAACATTGGGACAAGGTCATTATCAATGATGAATGTTTGCTGGCAGAAACTTTAGGGGGTGAATCTGTTCATTCCAAAGGCTTTCCCAGCATTTGCAGGGAAGTTGACAGGATAATCATAATGGCTAAAAAAGTTGGTGAGGGCTTTAGAGATATAAAAGAAGAAGAAATGGATGAGTAACTGAACTTCCAGAACGATGGATAGACCGATGAGGAACTTGTAGAACTTACGCAATTCAGCAAGAGTGAGAAAGATATAGATGAAACAACAGCTTACAGCAAAGACATTAATTGAAATCTTCAAGATGGCTTACTATTTGAAAGGAAAAGTAATGGAGGTTGATCTATCTATGACAATGAGCATAAATTTCAAGAAGACAATTGACTCTGCAATATATCCCTAAGAAGAAATTTATAAAAAATTAAAAACAAAAGGGAGAGATCACTGAATTCCTAAAGATAAGTTCCTTCTCTTCTATAATCTCCAACTAATGTACCACTATGGCATACGTGATACTGGACTTGAAATTATTGTCATAACTAAGTGATACAAAGCAGCTGGTAACCTTAGGTGGTAAGGAGTAAAAAATGTCTAATAATAATACTGTAATATTCCAATTATAATACACATCCTATATAATATGCACCCATGTTTTTACGAGTGAAATGTAAAAATTGTCTATCACCATGTATAATACGCAACTCATTTTTTGTAAAAAGATCACGGTAATTTTTCACTTGGTTATTAGCAGTATCGAGACAGTTCTCGCCTTGCCACCAAGCAAGATATGCACGAGTGTTTACAAAAACTTCACATCTATATAGTTTTGACTCTCACTTTAAAGATCGATACAATGTATAAAAACATGTCTCAATGTCGCATTGTGTAATAATCTGGTCAGTTGGAATAACAGTTCTCGCCTTGCCACCAAGCGAGATAGGTAGTTTACGTAACTATCATGTGTAATTCTGACTGCCTTCATACAAGCTGGTCGAGGTATGTAAAATAATATTTGTTGCTCTCAAGGCGACACCATATGGGATGATGATTTCACCGATGTGGATAGTGAGGATGAAGACGACGTTCTCGGCGACGCGATTTAAGTAGACGATGAGAGAGAACGCAAAATCGCCGACGAAATATTTGAGGACAGTGAGGGCAGTAATAATGAATTAAGAGGCTTTAGTGATTCGGACAGCTGAAAGTAAATAAATAATTATTTTTTTTGTAAAACAATATTTAAAGGAATGTTATAAAAATGCATTGAAATGTAGGATTTGTTGGTAAAAATGCCCAAAAATATAAATTATTTCCTAACTAATAAAAGTTGTATATGCTTGTTACCATGTAGAATACGCACCCTAGCTATTTGTCAGTTTTTCGTGAAAAAAATGAGTATTATAATCAGAATATTACGGTAATTTTATTTAATCCAAAGATATGGTTAAATCATGTATAGGACAAGTCAATTAGCAGAAAAGAAACCATGAAAGGTAATTCAATGAGCATACAATATATGACATATGCACAAGTGAGGAATACGCAAGTTATAGAAAACTAATGGTAATACAGGTAATCTCCTATTTACGTCATTCCGATTTCCGTTGTTTTGATATAACGTCATTTACAATATAAGGGAAAGTTTCACCGTTTTACAACGTTCGTCGTTTCTACGTCCGATATAATGTCATTTTAAATCTCGATCTCGTGAAGAGCATGAAATGCAGGGCATCAGGTAAAACTCAACAGAACCAACCAAAGAGACTACCGTAATTTATTGTATATAATACGCATTTTTTCAGGCAAAATTGATCTAAAAGTTCGGGTGCTCATTATATATGGTAACAAATTCAAATATTTTATTCCAGGCAGTCAATAACAGTTATATGTATCTGTATGCATTGTCACTGATAAAGAATAGTTTTTATTAATGTTCTGTATCGATGGTATTTCTTTTCAAATTTTTGTTTGAAAACCAAAAATGAGAACTTTTTCTATTATCCATTGATAGAGATAAAACGTCAAATTTCTTTGTAATTAATGTATAAATCTGTATAAAAAACGTTCGGAGTCGGTACATTATCACAGAAGATATCGCCCTCATCCCTGGGCCCTAAATCGGACTAACGGAAAATGATTGCTATCCGAAAAGCGAGCCGCTACAATGTATTGAATGCTTCTCCTTTAAATTGCTAAGCAGATGGAGGATTAGAGTTAATCATTTAATTAGGTAATCTCCTTTATAACATACAAGCAAAGTACAGTTGTCCATGATTGAACACTGACTGGTAAATGTACGCTAGATACGTGAGCTTATTTACGTTAATAAACATTATAATGTAAAATATAATGATTTTACTTACAAAAAATGTAAGATTCCAGTATTCAATAGATGAAAGAAGGTTCAATTACTTTCATCAATAAACGCTTCCTGAATAATAATCAGTATCTATTTACGTTGCTATCCATAAACATCGATTGTTTCATTACTTAAACAAAAGTGCGAATCGAATAACGCTAAACTTTCGTCTATTTGTAAGCTTCATTGAAGCTAATTGAATCAGAGGTAACAATGACGGCCGCCTTGGCAACGCCCGGGAGGGGTACGAGAAATCCACAAAATTTCTAAACAAATAGCGTATTTCTGAAAACTTCGACCATGTAACATGTAAACTTCACAGGAATAAGATAGTATAGAGTTTTATTCATTGAATAAAGCAAAAATGAAAAAAATCGGTCCATATTTACGTATTTTTATGCTTGAAGGAAGAATACCTTGCAAGTCAAGAAATGGATTCATACGTGTTATCTTATGGAAAAATGTTAATCCCCCATATTGGCAGCACTGGTTAATCCCGGTTGACCAAACATTGACCATTCACTAAGTTAGGATGTGAGGAAGAATCGTACCAAATTTGGTTATTCTAGCTTTTATCGTTTAGGAGGAGTTCCATGAACAAACACACGCTTCAAAATATATTATAGTAGATAGATAAAGATATGAGAAAAACATGTCCGATTTACATCGTTCCGATATACGTCGCCAGCTCTAGGAACACATCCCTGACGTAAATCAGAGATTACCTGTATTGATAAAAGTAGAGAACACAGTTTCAAACTTGTCTAAATCAGCTATACATAATCTTCACATTAATTATTTAGATGTCATTAAGATAGTCCTGTATTGAATAATATTGCTTAGTTAGCAACAGATCCTTCAACTTCATCTTAAAACAAACAGTTTTGAATATAGATTTCAGGGATGGGGGATGTTTATTGAAGAATCTTCTGCTCATTGCTTTTGGTCACTGAGCTGCTAGATTGAGTTTTATTTGTTGTAAGTGTATTGTTTTTATTTCTGGTGCAGTAAGAATAAATATTAAGAGTTTTTGGAATGAGTTAATATTATTTTTAGTATAAACTAATAGGTATAAGATATAAATGCACGGAATAGGGAGGATATTTAATTCCTTAAAAATGGGACAACATCAGAGATGTGTTAGGACTAGTCTTGATTTTGGTGATGATAAATGATCTTCCCTGCAATATAATGTGCAAATCAGTTGTTTGCAGATGACACTACATTTATACTAAAATGTAATAAGGTGACCAGTACACTAGGGCAGGGGCACTCTGTATACCTCATCTTATTGTTAGTGAAATCGTGCTATGTGAGGTTTTGCTGTATCTCCTTTAGACGTACATTTGTGTTCAGGTATACTCCAATTTACATCAACTTGAAGTTATGTCACCAATCATTGATACTTATTTATCAATTTACTTCATTGTGAATTAAAGTTAAATCGTTAGAAGTCGAAGGTTCTTTAAAAATTTTATTTCCACCTTCCTGAAGCTGTTATCTGATTGAAATACTAAATGCCCTCAAGACTCCTGTATAACGTGTGCATTATACAAGGTTTTTAAAAGTACTTTAAGTAATTTGTGAGTGTACATCAGTGGTTCCCAAAGTGGGCTGTACCGCCCCTTGGGGGGTGATGGGTTTACCTAGGGGGGCGCTAAGAGCCAAGAGGGCGGCAGGAGGGTGCTGGAGGCCAGCCCTTCCCGAGCGCATTGATCACTTGTTTATGATTATTTAGTGCCTAGAGCGAAACACCTTCCTTGCTTCATATTTCAAGTTTTACTGCTCTTATCACTTTCAAGCCTATTTCCTTTGGTCCCGTTTGTTTGTATTGTACTAAATTTTACTGAATACAAAACAGCTGTTAGCTGTTTAAAACGATTATTGAATGAAAACAAAACGTATACAAACAATACAACAATACGATATCGCGTAAGAATATACAAATAGCTTATCTCTTCTTGCTTCCAAAGGCAGAACTCAACTGAACTGACTTCTTTGCACTCCTTATTATGTATATCTTCTGGCTTCTTTCGAGCTCGCTGGTACTTTATCGAAATCTATCTTCTTTGTTATGATGCTCTTTGCAGGCCGGGTTTCTTCGAGAAATGTCTATAGAGTTCGGTGTTCCACTACATGCAACAATGACTCATACTCTTATCTTGATAAACAGTTGACGAGCTTGTATTCAGCTACCGCATATTCAGTACAGTGAGTACAGTATTTACGACTGTGAATTGTCACAAGATAGCCAATTATTGGTAATAACTATTGATTTTCTTATAAATTAGTTACCGTAGATCTGTGGTAGGTGAAAATTTATGCATGTTTGGTAAGTAGTTATATATAAATTTGTTATGCTATAAATTTCCTTCACCTTCATGTTTTCGTTAGTAAGAATGCAGAAGCAGAAAAATCAAAGAAGAAATGTAGACAATATAGTTTGGAATATCTGAAGTATGGATTTATACCAGCACCATCAAATAAGCAGCTGCCAATGTGCCTAATATGCGAAAAGGTCTTTTCTAATGAGGTAATGAAACCTTCCAGACTGATTGAACATTTGAAGAAGGCACATCCTGACAAGGCAGACAAGAACTTAACATTTTTTCAATCACTTCGTGATAAATTGCAAAAGGAGCCAACACTGTCAAGCATGTTTTGCAGTGCTTCACAACAAAACACTGATGGTTTGCGTGCATCATACAAAATTTCATTGTTGATTGCTAAGTCTGGAAAGCTGCATACAATTGGTGAAGAACTCAACCTACCAGCAGTTAGTGAGGTTCTAAGTACTAAGTACTGTTATACATAAGTCACCACATGATATAATTAAGACAATTCCTCTAAGCAACACTTCAGTACAAAGACGCATAGATGAAATGGCTGAGAATGTGGAAGATACATTGTGCAGCATACTAAGGACAACAGAATTTGCATTACAGCTGGATGAGTCAACTTTGCCAGGCAATGAATCTTTGCTTCTCGCTTATGTGTGCTTTATAAAAGATGAAAGTTTAGCTCAAGAGTTGTTATTTGCAAGGCAACTAGAAACAGATACTAAAGGGGAGTCAATATTTCTTGTTGTTGAGCAGTTCTTCAAAGACAAGGAAATTCCGCTTACTAATATACTTGCTTTGACATCTGATGGAGCGCCATCAATGACTGGTTGCTACCGTGGGTGTTGCTTACTTGATAAAAGCAGTACCAAATGTCTTTACCATTCACTGTGTCATTCACCACCAACATCTGGTTGCAAAAAACCTCAGTGATCGCCTGCACAAGTCATTACACACAGTCATTACTGCAGTTAATAAAATCAAAGCCCATGCTCTCAATGATCGACTATTCCGGGAGCTGTGTGTTGAGAATGATGAAGATTTTCAACATTTGCTACTTCATACTGAAGTTCGTTGGCTATCAAAAGGCAACTGTGTAAGATGCTTTTATAACATTTTTGACACTGTTGTGGAGTTTTTTAAAGACGTGGATGCTTTGCTCAGTTATAAACTCAAAGAGATCAGGCATGACATTACATATTTATCAGAACTATTTGCAAAGTTCAATGAAATGAATTTGCAGTTGCAAGGAAATGAGATCAATCTTATTAAGGCCAAATCTGTCGTATCTACGTTTATTTCAAAATTAACTCTGTTCAAGCACAAAATAGGCCATCGCGATCTATACCAATTTCCGAGCCTGTCTGAGCTAGAAGAGAAAGGTGGGATACAAGATGACGATCTGCAAGTTTTTTGTGACCATTTGGATATGCTGCATAAAGATATGTCTGAGCGATTTGAGGATCTTCTTTTGATGGAAATTCCAGATTGGGTGACAAATCCATTTTCAGATATTGAGGAAGTTTGGGTATTAGTGGAACTAATTGAGTTACAAAATGATATTGAGCTGAAATCAAAGTTTAAGAACTCTTACCAAGAGTTTTGGTTACAGAAGGAAATTTCTGATAGCAATTCTGCACTATGGGCAGCGGTTAAGAAGCTCCTTGTCGCATTTCCAACATCATATTTGGTTGAACATGGTTTTAGTGTGGTCATCCAACTTCTCTCAAAGCAAAGAAATCGACTCCAGATTTCTGAAGGTGGTAATTTAAGACTCCTGCTACGTGACTTTAAACCAGACATTGGGAAACTGGTATCACTTCATCAAGTCCATCCACGCATTAAGAATTAACTGAACAGTGAAGTAGTTAATAAATGTAGTTCTAAGACTCTTGCTAAATAAATGACTATCAGACTTTGAAAAGCTGGCATCACTGGATCAAGTTCATTAAATTTGTTGAATTAATTAAAATAAAAAGCTTTAATTGGATTTTGAATAAATGTGCAATTAATCGTTACTGTTTTGAATTTTATTGTCTTATTATGTTCCTCAGTGGGTCGTGCAACCCGCCATTCTGAATAATACTTATAGGTTAGGGTGGGGGGCACTGGGGATGAGTTTATGGAACTGAGGGGAGAGTGGCCTGAAAATGTTTGGGAACCACTGGTGTACATTATCAATAAGGCAGGGGTGCCCATTACTATTTCATATTTCAAAAATTTCTCCTGTACAAATGTTGAAAATAATTTTTGGAATAAAACAAAAAATAATCAGGTGATACTCAGACAGACAGAAATGTTCTACTGAACCAGAATGAAAGCTATGTATTGTGGTATTCTTTGAACTGAACTGATATTTTCGTAAATAGACCTTGGTCTTTTTAGGGATCGTCTTAAATTCGAGGTCGTCTTCCTTTCAGGTAAATACGGTAATTGATCAATTTCCTATCCTATCAATATTTACATTTATTTGTGAATATTTAGCACAGTTTTTCTAAGTTAACAAGATTTCAGAAATTCAAATACTTCTATTACCGTATTTACCCGAAAGGAAGACGACCTCAAATTTAAGACGATCCCTAAAAAAACCAACGTCTATTTAGGAAAAACTTTTAAATAATAACACACTAAAAGCATGAATAAAAAATCGGTACAACATACATTGTGCAAACTTCCTCATATAATAATGCGTCGTTTAGTTATCTTTATAAAATCATATCAGCCGGTTTTTAGAAAATCCTATTTTTGTTAAAGTTGTCCAAGAATAAACTAGCCTTATATTCATTCATTGAGAAAAATGAAATACCTAGTATTATTGCAGACGTATACTCAAGTAACTACGAAATTTGATCAAAATTGTTAGAGCCGTTTTTGAGAAAATTGAATTGTTGTCAAAGTTGCCTAGAATAAACTAGCTTTATATTCATTTTTTGAGAAATATGAACTATACAGTATTACTGAAGACGTAAACTCAAGTAACTGTACGAAATTTGACCAAAATCCTTAGTCGTTTTTGAGTAAATCGGATTGTTAAAAATGCGTAGAATAAACTACTCTTAATTATTGAGCAATGTCAACCATTTCTATGTATACTCTGATCAGTACATAAAATGCCTAAGTACGAGATTTCATTCATTTTCGCTCTACCGTTTGGGCTCTAGACGGCATTAGGAAAACCACTTTTTCGGATTCAGCGACAACTAAAACGCATATTTTCGTAAAAATCTCGAGGTCGAATTTTTTCGCAATAACAATACTTTCTCAATACTTCGTATGAGAAAGTAAAAAGGCATTGGCTTTGACATCTAACAATTATTCCTTTAGGTAGTAGTTCCCTAAGCATTGTTTTGCGTTTTAAAATAACATACGGCGGCAACTTCGTGCCATCCGCTAACGCAACCAGCATTACCGTACCGCCTAATTTTTCATTCCCGGAAGTTTTTATAGACATTATATCTTTGGGGTAACTTATTTTAAACTTAAAAATAATGACTGGTCTTCCCTTCATATTAAAACTTGGCGAAGTGAGTACTAATGGAGTGCTTTCATAAATGTTATACTCTTTAAAATTCAGGTGTGCTTTCGTCTGCTGCTGGAGCACCAATCGAAAGGTAGCAGATTTTTAAATTGTAATACAGTAAAACTCGTTTATAACGATCACGCCTAAAATGAAATCTCGGCTATAACGAAGAAATGTGTCGGTCCCTTAGACTTCTCCATAAGGGCATTGGTTAAATTTCTCGGATGTAACGAACACATTTAACGAATTCTTGGCTGTAACGAACAAATGTTTGGTCTCGTGGCAAAAAATGCACCATATATAACGCATGTTGGCGAGCAGAGCGATAAGTAATGAATAGTTTTCGCCCGTTTACCGCACACTTGTTGGTAGAGAGGTCCGGAAACCATGCAGACCACCTCCCCTTCCATACGAATTTACACGCTCCCTTTGTTTTGAAATCGATATTAAAAATGTCAGATTTTTATGTAAATTAATGACCATAATAATAATATTAATTGGCAATTTAAAAAAATGTATGTAATAGCAATCGAACATTTTACATGCCGTGAAGTTGATAAGCATCTCTTTGCATATGTACGGCATTGAAGTCTACTCACTGCAAATACAGTAAAAGCTGTGTTATCCGGCTATCTTGGGGACTGTGGATAGCCTATTAGGAGAAATAGCCGTATAGGGGATCATTTTACAATTTCTACATTGAAAATTTAGCAATGACCAAACAAAATTGGGCTTAGGTTCAATATCGTACTCCCCAAACATAACTATGCATAGGGTTTGTATTTTGCATTTTAATTCTTCCAAACGTGGGTAGATCTAGATACTATTTACCCATTCTTGTTTCATACATTGCTACGCGTACCTGCAAAACAAGACTATTGAAAAGTTTGGGGAGTACGACAATGCACCTGTTCCTAAAATTGAATTTATTGGATTATATCTTTCTTATTTATCTTTATTTACACTATTAGAAATGGACGAAATTATTTAATTCTTCTGAACATTTTTGTGAAAACCAGTCATATAATATTTTATCCAGTTCCTCCATTTTTGGATTATGAAGCGTATGATGACATAAATTTCATTAATTTAGCCTTATGAGCCTTGATATCGTAGAGCATGGAAGATCCGATGTTGAATTCTTTTGCTATGACTACCTACTTTCTCCTTTTCCATTCATTTGATCAGCTCCAGCTTTTGTGTTAGCGTTAAAACAACTTTTTCTCTTCTGTCCCTCGCTTTTAGGTAATTATTTTGATGCCATATTCAATGGATGGGTAATTTTTAAACAATAAAAAGCGATAAAACTGGAAATTGTATAAGTTCACGAAAACATCTAGACAATGCAAATGGCTTACGTAAACAAAAACGTCATACTTACTCGGCAGCCCCAGAAGTATACGGAGTAAATACGTGATATATACATCTTATATTTTAAGAAATTTTAAAGTGGAAGTTGTGGTATTACACATATACTATTCACACAAAAATTCATAGAAAAAGAAATACAAAATGAATTGTATTTATGTAATTGCCGGTATCTAAGGCTTGTCGGTTCGAAATAGCCGGATAGCACAGCTTTTACTGTATGCATCTACGTGTTCTATGGGATGTATAGTCCAAAAACCGTTTCTCATATATAACGAAGTCACGCTTATAAAGAAGCAATTAGTCGGTCCCTCAAATACGTATTAAATGAGTTTTACTGTACATAGACATGTTTAAAATGTAACAATATATCTCAAATATGGCTGCCAATCCTTGCTTAACCATCTATATTGTCGCACATATCAGATTTCCTACCCAGCCGTAAACACACCCCTTCCATCAGTACCCCGGATGTAACCTTTCGTACTATGTGCAACTTTAAGAACTATGATACGAATTTTTAATGTATTATAATAATTAATTAAATGTAATGTATTGTTGTATGCATTTATAAATGCGTTTTCATGGACATATACTCGAAATCCGGGTGTTCCATGTGGTGTTTAAAATGCATGCATTTTTCCCACCTAAACCTTCGTACTCGATTTTAAGACGATCCCTAATTTTTTTGCTGATATTTTTTGTAAAAAACCTCGTTTTTGAACAAATTTTAAAATTAACAATGGCTGTAAAAATTGTAGGAGCTGTATAAACAAATAAGATGCATGAAAAACACATTTCCTTGATCTGTAAGCTAATCATGGGACATAAATGATCTAAATTAAAGCACGAAAGGTGCACATTTCTTTGTGCACAGTCTTTGCCATTTAGAATTATTAGAAAAAGTGAGAAAATATTTCTATTTGAACTACTGAGGAATCACACATGTTCACATCAGTTTTTACAATAAACATTGCATGTCAAACAATAATTGACAACCAAGAAAATGCTTAATCTCATAGAGTACTCTGAAAGGAGAATAGAAAAAAAATCACAAAATAGGTCATTAAAAATTATTTATTTTCAATACTTTCTTTGGTTCCATAAACAAAAATTTGGTTCGATTTTTTTTGAAAACGTAGAATTGTTATCTTAAAAAAGAACTACAATTCCTGTTCATTTGGTTGAAGATGTACGATGACAAAGAATAAGAAGCACAAACATGAGCATACAAAAATGCAAATTAAATACGCCAATGCAATAAATATCTTACATCAAAATTATAAATAACACAAATGATGAATTTCAGTCATGATTATTCACACATAAGAGCAATGGGAATAAAATTTTGAGCAATTCTAACCAAACTCCCAATTATAAATTTAATTTGCTCTGATATTGCAATAAATTAATACTTCCATTTTAATAGATGGTCACTACATTCAAGGCAAATATTAGTCTTCTTTAGCTGCCAAAAATAACTTCTGAACACATCTGGTCATCTGTCCTGAAAGTGCACAAAGATGCAATTAATACTTCAGAAGCTAATTTTTCATAAGAACCTAAGCATCACATTGTAACACGATACCAGTAAATTTTCATAAATAATGTTGCAATAAAATCATCACAACTGCAAGTATGAACCAAAACTATTATTAAGGTAGTAATTAATTACAGTCTGAGCATTTCTTTGTATGAGTATAAGGGGTAATCAGAAAACAAGAATACAAAAGCTCTAAATTTTTCTAATATTTAGTTCTTGGGCATCCCCTATAGTCACCCCATGCGACCAGGGCCGGCCTTAGGCCAATTGTACCTATTGGACCCAATCGGGCCCTGCGGCTAAGTGTCCATAGTCCCATCCATACCCAAGTGGTCTCATGAGAGGCCATCTGATGCTCTCAGAATATAGGAAATGCGTTGGTGGCCTGGGATCCACCCTGGATCCCCACCCCCTGGCTCGGCCTTTTAGATCTTGTTGCCTTTTAGATGTAGGGGTCCCACCAAAAGTTCTCTAATTGGGCCACGCAATTTCTAGGGCCGGCCCTGCATGCAACTACCATTTGTTTGGACCTCTTAAAAACATCTTGGTGGTCACACATTTCACTTGGATGCTGAAGTTCAAAAGTGAAGTTTGCTTTTGCCTCAGTGCACAAAGACCTGATTTTTATGTTAATGGCATAAGTAATTTGATTTCACGTTGTGACAAATGTCTTAACCACTAAGGGAACTACATAGAAAAGTAATTTATTAATAGAAGTTTAAATGTGCAAAATGCAGACCATGTATCCTTACTTTGTCATCACTCCTGATAGATGTGAGTACATAGGACAGAGAAGTTGATTGCCTCAATGGAATGGATGAGTGTTTATGTGGGAACTTATTCATGTGTTTTTAAACGTGACACTTAAGGCTAAACAATACATTTTAGCATCGAATCTTCATCCAGGCAATGTTTTATGGCTGTAATTTTAATTGAAGTATATGAAACTATCTACTATATATTTATGAAAGTTTGTTTGTTTATTTGTGCATCTATACATTTCCACACTGTTGAAGCTAGAGTAATCAAACTTTCAACACATACTTTCTTCACAAATAGGAAGACCGCAGGCTACTTTTTAATCCCAAATGTTTTATATTAATTGTACAAAAAGCAAAATAACTTTGTATGCTAATGCACTGCCATCTAGAGGTGAGTCAGAAAGAATGGCACAGTTCTTTTCGAACTGTTCTGATGCCTAAACCGTTCAATAAAATAACTGTTCTCATAAACTTCCTGTTCTCAAAGAACAGGTAACTCTACATCTTATACATAGTGAGAAAGGTGGGAAACGACTAATTCCTTATCTGTAATTGGATGGCAGGGACTGATTAAACTACGCATATTTTCCCAAGTACTACTATTGATTTGAATCAAATTTGGTATGATTGTGGAGTGCTCCCAGAAATAATTCATACGTGGTTTTTGTTTCTCTCTGCCCGTTTTATTCAAAACAGCAGCCGAATGAATTCTTAAATACCATGTATCATTCCGATCGGATTTGAACCAAATTTCCCCGGGGCAACACTGGGTATTTCTGCTAGTCTGTAATAAAGTTTACAGATAACATCCTCATCAAAGTGTTGTGAGGCACATAAAACGCTCTTGCAGGACGTGTGATTGCACCTGAGTTAAATGCTAAATACAGGCAGACCTCGTCTTTCACGGCTTTATCTTTCGTGTGTTTCGATCTTTCACGGTTCTGCATTTGCGACTGGTTTCGTCTTTCACGGTCTTATGTTTCGTTCTTTCACGGGAAAAATCACGGAAAAGGCTGCGTAAAATTTTTTATGGAATGAATCGCGTTTTCCTCACATTTTCTCTTATAGCCTGAAAAATGTTGTTATGTTATTCTGATATGTAAAAATAATTACGTAATTTAAAAAATAGATACCTGTATCTATTTTTTAAAAGTATATATATATAAGACACGTGTACGTATCTTATATATACTTTTAAATATTTTTAGGATGCAATCCTCTCACACTTTTGTGCCCCTTCGCACATAAAAAGTTGCAGAATATAAGCTGGCATCACCGTTCAGGAGCCTTCTATCATTATTACGAAAGGGAAGTCCCAAGGGGAAAGACTCAACTCTTGACCCTCCCTATTCAGGATCATTGGGTTATTTGCTCAGGTTTGACATAGTTCAAATGCTTAAGCTTTGCGTTTTGTGCATCATTTATTATTGGTGGAGTCTCACAGAGTTTTTCAGGAATGTAACACCCAAGAAAGATGCGGTCTGCCGTATTTGGGGAATTAGCCCCTGCAAGTTAGGCAACCTCTGTTCATTTTTTTTCTCGATTCTACTACGGAACTTAAATAAGACTTTATTATCTGATACTTTTTTCATCTTCTTTTAAGTTGTTTAAGTCTCACTTTCATTGAAGTTAATTTTTCCATTTAGCATTCATTTTAAGATAACATTAAAAATAAAGTAAATACATTGAAAGAATATACTCATTTCAGGACAACAAAAAAACATTTCATTCCAAGTGCTGCATAAAATCATTTTATTGTGTTAGTCATCATCACTGTCTATGCAACCTTCACTATTTTCCTCACGCTCACTATCTTTATCACTCTCAACTTCATCATCAGTCTCCCACAAAACATCATCTTCACTCCCATCCATGGCATTAGATAAGCAGCATTTCTTAAATCCTTTCACTATTACTTTTGCATTTATTTGTTGCCACGATGCCTTGATCCATTGGCAGAGCATTGCAACTTCAGGTTTCTTAAGATTTCCTTTTGGTGTTAAAGTGTGAGTTCCACTCTGTAACCACTCAGAATACAAAACCTTTAAATTATTTTTAAAACACTTATTGACAGCAACATATAAAACTTGAAGTTGCGATGTCATTCCTCCAGGTATTACAATAAGATCAATATTCATCGCACTCATTATGTTTTTAATTTCAGGAGATAAGTGTCCTTGAATGCATCCAGTGAAAGCATTGCTCTTTGTTTCAGTAAAGCTCCTGGCCGTCTATTCCACACCACATGTAACCAATCTCTCATTAGTTCTTTAGTCATCCACCCCTTTTCTTGACACCTATTATTCCACTTGGCAAATGTTTCTTAGGCACTGTTTTCCGCTTTAGAATCACATATGGTGGTAATTTAGTCCCATCTGCTAAAACCGCCAACATTACCGTGACTCGCATTTTTTCGTTGCCTGTAGTTTTAATTAGGACGGACTTCGCACCTTTTTCGTTCACAGTATAATTAGATGGCATGTAGAAGAAAACCGGAGTTTCATCGGCATTTCCTATTTGGCTCAAAAGGTAATTATTGGTTTTTCTAAGTCCAATTACGTATTTCTGGTAAGCGAGAAGTTTTTCAACATACCGTATATACTCGTGTATAGTACGAGTTTTTACGACAAAATTTTTATTGCAAAAATAGGGGATCGTACTATACACGAGTAATGCATTTGAGGATTTAAAATTCATGTATCTTCACGGGCATTTTCTGTGAAGTTATGCCACCCGCACGCATTCTAATAGTAGGCTAACCTTAACGGTGAGGTCCTTTATCGTTGTTATGTTGCTTCGTGAAGAGTAGAATCTTTTTCATATATACAGCTTCAAATTCACAAATACTTGATATAAGTGAAGATTTACGGGCACTTCCTTTCTTGAATTTTATGTATGTACATCTTTGTTTGCGTCTTTTTACAAGGGATTGATTGGAACGAGTTGGACTAAAAGTATCGTAGACGGCGTAACTTTATGGAATTTCGACATCTTGGAAAAAAGAAATTACTTTGTAATATTCAACAGTCTTTATTGTTTCTTCAATCACACACCGATCGGTTTCCACTAAAAAGTCATTCTAAAGGTGTTACGTCGGTTAGTAACACCATTAGAATGATTTTGGAAACCGGTCGGTGTGTGATTGAAGAAACAATAAAGACTGTGGAATATTACAAAGTAATTTCTTTTTATCCGTTATCCCTACCTATTAAGTAGATGAGCGAGTGGAACCATTACGTACGCGAAACGTAATCCAGACGTTCATATATTTTTTTCTGTACGGCTTTTGTCTGAATTCTTTATAATCTTTATATTTTTCATCCGTGCGCCTTTATTTTCTTTATGTAAACTGTAAACCCATATTGTCTTTAAAAATGGATTCAAAAAGGAATAAATATACTGCTAAGTTCAAGTTTAAAGTGATTGAGTATGCAGAAAAGACAAACAATTGTGCTGCTGCAAGACAATTTGGTACCATGGAGAAAAATTTTAGGAATTGGAGGAAGCTGTCTACACAGCTTATTTGTGCAATCATGATTCATATCACTTTTTATTAAATGTTTTAGGAGTAAGATATTTAACTTATCCGATTTTTAGTGTACTCGCAAGAAATACTATTTACGACATTTACGGTCTATTCTATGATGGTTTGGAAAATCAAGGTCGTTCAATATATCTTGCTCGTAACCATCGATCTATCGAAACGAAATATATCGACCCTGGTGGAAAGCTGGGGTCGTACTATACACGAGATATATGAAAAAATCAGGTTTGTTCACCAAAAAATCAGGGGTCGTACTATACATGGAGTCAGCATATACATGAGTATATACGGTAGTCTTCTGACAATTTCTGACACAGCGAAGTTCATCGCCGTAAAGAAAAATTATTTCGTCGCATCATTCTCACGCACCAACTTCTGCTGGCCTTGAATTCTTGCAATGATATATTAAGTCCTCTAGTAATTTCATTAGCTTTAAGTATAATACTTTCAGTCGAAACAGGCATACTGTTCTTCCTCATGGTGCGCACAAACTTGACTACTTCTTCTTCGATGCCATGAAATCGGCCTAATTTTGGACCACTGAGCGACTTCCTTGTGGCTTTGGCTTTTTCTAGTTCCTGTTTTGAGAGTTTCCATCGACGCACATTTGCCTCAGATACACCAAACTTTCTACTCGCATCACAGTTATTAGTTTTTTCGGCGTAATTTATCACGATCAGCTTAAAATTTGTATCTTAGCTCCGTCTAATTCCTTTGTTAACTTTCCCTTTGCACTCGTGCCACGTACTTCAACATGATCTGTCATTTTAACTTAAGGGTTGTGCATTTAAATCAAGAATGCACAAATCAAAATTACTGTCACACTTAGTGAATCGCGGTGCGTCGTTTGAAAGGGGAATCCCAATGATATCCGCTCTCATTTGTTTTGACATTGCGGTTGCCATTACGTGCAAGATGAAAGTACGTCGTCTGTGTTATGATCGTCGACGATGATTATTAGTCTAAATAATTATTATTCCCATCATGTTTTTCTTATTGTTATTATTATTTGTTTATTTCACTTCTTTATGTACGTACTTGAATTTGCTGTTGTGAATTGTTTACTCTAATATACCATTTGTTGTAAAAACCATTGATTAAATGCTTAAATATACTTCGTATTCGAATGTAAGACGACTCTTGATATTTACAGCTGAAAATTTGGAAAAAAAGGTCGTCTTAGATTCAGGTGAATACGGTATATGCGGAAAATGCAAATAAATCAAGTACAAAGAAGTACATGAAAAAAGACAAAAAATAATAAAAAAATATGCGAAATAAAAATACGATAAAAACAATATTAATAATACAATTTTACTAGTTAACACGTTCATTGCGGAAAAAATAATTGGCACATTCCCGTGTACGGGTGATATTTTTTTCGGAGAAATTCACCATGACTTCGTGTTTTAGGTTAAAATATTATGTTATTTAAGAAATAAATTGAAATTTCTTTAAATATTAATTATTTAACTGGTACATCTTATGATGTTGTCCGCATCGGGGTTGGCCAAAGGTAGGCAAACCCGCAACACATTTCGGCGACACATAACGATATTGGATCTTTTACAGCATCTTCAGAACTATATAATGAATTTAATCCTTACATTTTTAAGAGAAAACGCACGAGGATGTCACATTATGCCATCCACCCGAGTATAGTCCCAAGATTGGCTAACTCTTTTATTACATCTAAAATATCGCCAAAGAAATTACTCCAAATTTCTTTTTTTCAGTTTGTAAACTTGGAGAAAAAGTCTAGCTCACATAATTATTGATCTTTATAAATGTATGGATTATTTTTCAATAAATAATAACTAATAGATAATATTAAATAATGATATAATAACAATTCACTTTCAAAATAATTTATTGATTATAAAATGTAATTAAATCTTTGTTTTTACGATTGCTTCTATGATTGCTTTTATCATATTTTCTATAATTAACATTATTTACAATTACAGTAATTGTTTCCATTCAGAATAATGTATACAAAATATTCAATTTACAATAAAAGTGTCATTACATTACAAAGTTTTTAATTTACATTAGTGGCAACTATTTGCAATACAAGCCTACTATTTACAGTACAAGGTGTGCAATGAAAGTCACTATTTACAGTACGTAAATGTTTCCATTTCCAATAGAATAATATATACAAAATTTTCAATTTGTGGGGCCTATTTAATTATGTACACTCATTTCCAAAAGTCAAGCGACACGGCTCGGTCACGCCACACATAGTCCGGAGCTGAAAGTTCCGAGTATGTTGGTACCCATTGCTTCAGGGGTAGCAGGAGAGGGGAATGATAGTGAGGGGAGGAAAGAGCGAGGAGGTGAGTTTCGAAGCCTGGGTTGGCGTGCTGGAAGAAACGAACGGAATCAGAGCCTATGAGACAAAACCCATTCAACAGTGGAGGGCATCCAATCCAACTCGGAAAAAAGGACTGTCTCAGTGGTTGCCTTCGCATGCCAAGGGTAACAAGAAAACCACCGAGAGAAGGAGGCGTGTAAACGGTTCGAAGTCCACAGTGATGTCTTACAATGGGATAGGGAAACATAAATGAATATGCCGCGTCTAGAAAGCACTTTTGGAAAAGATGCAATATTTTCATCTTTGTGAGCGTTATTAATGCGAAATGCTAGGCTGAACTTCACTTCGGAAAGCGTAAAAATCATCAATGGGTCAAGGGCAAAAATTATATAATACTCCATAAATTAGGATAAAAAATGAGAGCTGTTGATTTAGTGGAGATACTGAATGAGCATCTTCTGCTTATGTCAGACAGATAGTGCCAGATGGCGAAGACGTGGTAGTAATACAAGATAATTAAATCATCGTTAGATACGACCGGTGTAACTCGACAATTTTTTTGACCAGAACTGGATTATCAATGTTCTGGCCTGGCCAGCTCGCTTGCCGGATATGAATCCCATTGAGAACTTATGGGGTATAATGGTGAATGAGTGGACGGAAGGAAAGTTGAGGACGGCAGCCGCTCTTGAAGAGAATGTTATGGAACTCTGGGGCTCAATCGGACGACGGCCACAAATATGTGAAAATTTAGTACGGTTCATTAACCGTCGAATGCAAGGAGTGATCGACTCAGGCTGAGACTTCACTAAATACTAAAATAAAACACTAAATAATCTTTCATTGTTTTCATTGCCTATTAAATGCTGCTAGAATAAAATTTTTATTCGAAAGTTTAAATAAAGTCAATATAAAATGTATCCACTATCTGTGAGAAAAGTGCTACATGTGATAAATTGCCATTTATTAGAGTTTTGGTAAAACTGATTGGATAAAGGATGTAAATACTTCCTAATGTTCTCCAGAAAAAGCAATTTTCGTGCTGACAATTTCTTGACGCTTGAGTGATACAGTACGGTGGAATAAAAATTTTATTCCGACGAGCGAGCTGGCCAGGGCAGGACATTGATATTCCAGTTCTGGTCAAAAAAATTGTCGAGTTACACCGGTCGTATCTAAAGATGAATTAATTATCTTGTATTACTACCACGTCTTCGCCGTCTGGCACTATCTGTCTGACATAGGCAGAAGATGCTCATTCAGTATCTCCACTAAATCAACAGCTCTCATTTTTGTTATCCTAATTTATGGAGTATTATACAATTGTTGCCCTTGACCCATTGATGATTTTTTACGTTTTCCGAAGTGAAGTGCAGCCTAGCATTTCGCATTAATAACGCTCACAAAGATGAAAATATTGCATCTTTTCCGAAAGTGCTTTCTTGACGCGGAATATTCTTCATGTTCTTCGAACCGTTTACACGCCTCCTTCTCTCGGAGGTTTTCTTGTTACCCTTGGAATGCGAAGGCAACCTCTCAGAGAGTCCTTTTTTCCGAGTAGGAATGGATGCTCTCGCACTGTTGAATGGAGTTTGTCTCACCAGCTCTGATTCCGTTCGTTTCTCCCTGCAAGCCTACCCAGGCTTCGAAACCCACCTCCTCACTCTTCCGCGCCTCCTCATCATTCCCCTCAAGCAGTGATACCAACATACTCGGAACTTTCAGCTCCGGCCTATGTGTGGCGTGACCGAGCCGTGTCGCTTGACTTTTGGAAATGACTGTATATATACCCAGTGGTGCAAAAAATGATGTTTTTTCTTTAAGAACAATGATAATTTCTTACAAAAGAGGAGTGAGCTTTCTCATAGTCAATGACACTCTTTTATTTTTCCACTTGTAGTATCTCACTTCACTGTGGTGATGGACTTTTTTTGTTGTGAAATTATTGTTGAAGATAGCCCGCCAGTTGGGCTCTCCGTCAGGAATGTATTAATAGGTTATAAAGAAGTTCCTAAATCTCAATACATGAGAATTGAGCCTTGCGCAGGGCCCTGTTCCGGAGAACCGACTGCACACGTCTCATGCTGACCCTGACCGCCGCCTCACTAACACACGTCACGTGATGGCCGCGGTTAGAAAACTTTCTTGCAGAAAAAATGAGGGGGCCTCAAAATCGGATTTGCATTTGGGCCCCCCAAGTTATCACGCCGGCACTGTGTGTGTATATGTATATATATTGTGATGTCCCTTTTTTTATGCGTCCTCACATAGGCAAGGACAGCACACCTCACAGGGTTATCCTATTGTATACTTATAATAAACTACAAGAAAAATGTTTGGACGCCAGTGCTAAGGAAAATATATTATCCGAAGACACATTATAATAAAAGAAATACAAAATTCAAAATATAAACAACAATCTGATTTACATAATCTCTTAGTCTAAATTACAAATACGTGTTTCTTAACACGTGTAAGTTACACATATAATACCCATTGGTACGTTCTCCCTGGCAGAGCTATCAGCTCTCGTAAGACCCGGGAGACGCTCATCTTCAATTCTCGCAATTCAGGAAGAGCGTACCTCCTACTTCCCGTCCGATGAACCTTCGAATGCCTGATGTCGGAACTGTCTGTCGGATGCCTGGTGACTTGTTCTTATGGATGACTGCTCCTTGAGAAACTTTGTGACTGGTTCCTCCTTGGCTCTTGGGTCAGCAAATCACCTATCACAAGTCGCCCAAATACAAGTCCCAATACAACTCCCCAAATACAAGTCCCAATACAAGTCCCAAATACAAGTCCCCAAATACAAGTCCCCAAAAACAAGAGCCAATATAAGTCCCAAATACAAATATAGTAGAGTAAGCCCCCCAAATACAAATCCCCAAATACAAGTCCCCAAAAACAAGAGCCAATATAAGTCCCAAATACAGGTCCCCAAATACAAATATAGTAGAGTAATCCCCCCAAATACAAATATAGTAGAATAAGCCCCCCAAATACAAGTCCCCAAAAACAAGAGCACTGAACAGTCTCGGCGAGCCCCTTTTATTCTCTCACTTTCCCTACATTGCCCGTCCGACCATTCTTCCCCTCTTCTCTCTTCGCTTCTCCTCTGATGATGCCAAACTTGTTCACCAGTCGAACTTATGGGTCGTTCTTCCGACCCGTCCGCTATGAGCGGCACTCTCGTTTGCGAATATACTATTAAAAATACGTTTATTATAACACTTCACCTTTAGGAGTATAGTGTGGAACACTACGATGTATATATATATATATATAGTAAAACTCGTTTAATACGTATTTGAGGGGACCGACTCATTGCTTCTTTATAAGCGTGACTTCGTTATATATGAGAAACGGTTTTTGGACTATACATCCCATAGAACACGTAGATGCATACAGTAAAAGCTGTGCTATCCGGCTATTTCGAACCGACAAGCCTTAGATACCGGCAATTACACAAATACAATTCATTTTGTATTTCTTTTTCTATGAATTTTTGTGTGAATAGTATATGTGTAATACCACAACTTCCACTTTAAAATTTCTTAAAATATAAGATGTATATATTACGTATTTACTCCGTATACTTCTGTGGCTGCCGAGTAAGCATGGCGTTTTTGGTTACGTAAGCCATTTGCATTGTCTAGATGTTTTGGTGTACTTCTACAATTTCCAGTTTTATCGCTTTTTATTATTTAAAAAATTACCCATCCATTGAATATGGCATCAAAATAAATACCTAAAAGCAAGGAACAGGAGAGAAAAGGTTGGTTTAACGCTAATACAAAAGCTGGAGCTGATCAAACGAATTGAAAAAGGAAAAAATAGAGCAACCACAGCAAAAGAATTCAACATCGGATCTTCCACGCTCTACGATATCAAGGCTCATAAGGCTAAATTAATGAAATTTGTGTCATCATGAGTAAAACAATTAATAAACATCATATGCTGCATAAGACAAAAATTGAGGAACTGGATAAAATATTATATGACTGGTTTTCACAGAAATGTTCTGAAGAATTAAATAATTTGGTCCTTTTCTAATAGAGTAAATAGATAAATAAGAAAGATATAATCCAATAAATTAAATTTTGGGAACAGGTTCACTGTCGTAATCCCCAAACTTCCCGGACGCCCTAAACTTTTCAATAGTCTTTTTGTTTTGCATGTAAGCGTAGCAACGTATTAAATAAGAATGGGTAAATAGTCTATATGTAACTACGTGTGGAAGAATTAAAATGGAAAATGCAAACCCCATGCATAGTTATGTTTGGGGAGTACGATAGTGAACCTAAGCCCAATTTTGTTTGGTTATTGCTAAATTTGCGATGTCAAAATCGAAAATCGCTCCCCTAACCGGCTATTTCTCCTAATCGGCTTTCCACAATCCCCAAGATAGCCGAATAACACAGCTTTTACTGTATTTGCAGTGAGTCGACTTCAATGCCGTACTTACATATGCAAAGAGATGCTTATCAACTTCGCCGCATGTTAAATGTTCGACTGCTACTACATACGATTTTTTAAATGGTCAATTAATATTATTATTATGGTCATTAATTTACATAAACATTTCACATTTTTAATATCAATTTCAAAACAAAGGGAGCGTGGAAATTCGTATGGAAGGGGTAGATGGAGGAAAGGGACCTCTACGAACAACTGCGCGGTAAACGGGCGGAAACTATTCATTACTTATCGCTCTGCTCGCCAAAATTCGTTATATATGGGGCATTTTTTTGCCACGGGACCAAACATTTGTTCGTTACAGCCGAGAATTCGTAAAATGCGTGTTCGTTACATCCGAGAAATTTAACCAATGCCCTTATGGAGAAGTTCAAGAGACCGAGACATTTCTTCGTTATAGCCGAGATTTCATTTTAGGCGTGATCGTTATAAACGAGTTTTACTGTGTGCGTGTATATACACACGCACGCACGCACACACACAGTAGACTCTCGATTATCCGGGATCGGCTTAACCGGGATGCAGATTAACCAGGATGCAAAAAAACGTAATATGAAAATAATTTAGAATACATAGTACAAGAAATTGGCTGCTGAAAAACGATGCGACAGCATAACTGAAACCACAGGCGACGTGCAGAGTGAAGGAATGAAGAAGGGAGGAGGGGGAAAGGCAAGTAACGAGATACCTACATAGTTCCTGCTACTCCATGTGAGCTAGAGATACATACATATTATCACATTCTATGCATTTCACTTATAAAAACATTGCATAGATGGCGCGTGAACGCCGTGAAGTAGATCCTGATCGCTTGTGCGGAATTGGATCAGAATATTTCGAGTGTTCACTTTATTTTCGTGCTTCATAACAGGTGCATGTCATTTTGTTCTTATTAATTTGAAATTCGAATAGCCCTTATGTGATCATGTCGAAACGTAAAAGAGTTTTTCTTACTATAGAAAAAAAACTTGACATAAATAAAAAATCTGAAAAAGGCGTGATGGTGAAGTCGTTAATGAATGAGTACAGTGTCGGTGACCAAACAGTTCATGATATTGTGAAAAGCAAATATAAGCTGATTGAGTTTGCTGGAATTTCTGATAGTGCAAGTGGCATGTCTAGGCGGAAAACCATGAAGACGTCAACCTTCGATGATTTGGACAAAGCAATGGTTTTGTGGTTTAACCAACAGAGAGCTGAGGGAATCCCGGTTTCAGCTGTTTGTTTAGTGAAAACAGAGTACTTTTTCAATGAACTGAAATTGAACGGGGAATTTAATGCATCATGTGGGTGGCTGACAAGATTTAAGCAAAGGCACGGGATTCGTCAGATTGCTATCAAAGGAGAAAAACTTACCTGTGACGAGCCGGCAGCTGAGGAATTTAAGTCTCAGTTTCAACATTTCGTCGATAATGAAGGATTCATGTCAGAACAAAATTATGATGATGATGAAACTGGTTTATACTGGAAGTGTCTACCACAAAAAACATTAGCTCATGAAAATGAAAAAAGTGCTGAAGGGCATAAACTGCAGAAACAACGCCTAACAGTTTTGTGCTGTGGTAATGCCGCCAGGTCTCATTTTTTGAAACCGTGTGTTATTGGGAATGCAAAGAAACCTCGAGCTTTCTCAAAAGTTAAAGTTTTATCGAATTTACCTGTCAGTTACTACAGTAATAAGTCAGCATGGATGGACAGAGAAATTTTTACGGACAGGTTTAAAACAAAATTCATTCCAGCAGTGCGTCAACACTTAGAATCTTTAGATCTGCCACAAAAGGCGATTTTACTCTTAGACAATGCCCCCAGTCACCCAAATGAAGACACTTTAAAGTCCGAAGATGAAAATATATTTGTGAAGTACTTACCTCCAATGTGACAGCTTTGATTCAGCCTATGGATCAAGGAGTGATACAAAACATGAAGACAATTTATCGAAGAAACTTGCTGTTGAAGTTCGTAAAGGAAGACGGTGATGATTTGCTGTTGTTTTGGAAAAAGTTAACTGTATTGGATGCTATTTATGAAATTTCTGCTGCTTGGAAAAGTGAAAAATTCGACATTAAAAAAATCATGGTGAAAAATTTTACCAGGAAATTATGAGGAATTTCTTGGTTTTGAGGACAGTTTCAATGAAACGGTGCCTGAACTACTGCATAATTTACACAGCATTAGTGGATGTGCGAATGTTGATGAGGAAACAGTGCGCGAGTGGTTAAATGCAGACCAAAATTTGGCCGGCCATGAAGTTTTGAGTGACGAAGAAATTGTGGAACGTATAAATACTGTCGATGATGTAATGACGGTCGATGATTTGGACCAGGAAGAGGACAACCTAATACCAGAGCAAAGTATCAGTCACAGCACGGCGTAACTCATGAACACGTTTGATCGCAGTAGGTTAACTGCTGCGCGTTAGACAGTCGCACAGTACATAGCGCTACGCTCAGGAAAAGCAGCAGACAAGTGATATTGTTAACTTTGGTTTTTTTTAAATCAAGTACATGAAGTTATCTCATAACTGTATTCAAACAAATTTGTTGAATTGCTGCATGAAACAGGTTATTTGAACTGACGCTCAAAAGATCGCATTTGCCGTACGTTACCGCAGGCTAGGAAACAGGACCACAATGCCCAATCCACTGCACAGGAAAAAGAGCATTCAGGTATTCTCATGCATCCATGCTGAAATTTGCTGGGGCCCCATCGTGCATGAACCACATCCTTCGGCGAACGTCTAAGAGCATATCCTCCAGCAGTTCTGGCAGTGACTGCTCCAAAAAATCCTCGTAGCCTGGTCCGTCAAGCATGGAGGAAGTACGTAGGGGTCTATTAAATATCATGAACAATATCACACCAAACAATGATGAAAAATTTTTGCTGATGGCCTTGTTCTACTGTCGTGCTGTGGTGCGGAAGTCGCCGATTAGGAAAGCGTCCCTGATACAGCCACTGAGCCTTCCTGCCATTTCCGTCTGCTGCACCGAATGCAAGCAGCATATCTGAAATTTCTTCCCACGTATACGCATCCATTGCTGAAGTCACTCATGCACTAATGCAAACAAACTCACAACAGAGACGTGGTGGCACGTGCCAGACTAGCAAGCCACTGATCGAGGAATCAAGGAGTGCACACTGCAGCCAGATCAGTTACCTTGAACAGCGCGTAGCAGTCCCAACTACGTAACTACAAGCAGTGATAGAGGTGCGGAGATGGTTGCAAACCCTACAGGGGCTACGGTACATTCATCGGCCTGTATCTCGGTAATGAGGCGACGCAGGCAACTCGGATTAACTTTTCGGATCATACCTCGAACTCATCTACATGCTCTAGAAGTTTGTCGGTGGAATTTAAATACACCCTGTATATATATATATATCCTCTGTAAGAAGAGTGCTTATAGAATGATATATATATATATATATATATAAATGCTTTAAGAAAAGGAAAGGTAATAATAAAGGTGGCAACAAGGTGTTGGAGGAAGCCCAGTGGACACTTACCTAGATTGAAGAGCCGCTGGGGGTGCTGAGGACACACGAAAAACACAAAAGAACAAAAACGACACAAATATGGAGTTTTCGGGCTGACGCCCTTCTTCAGCGACGGAGAGTGCTGAGGACACTATATTAGTGTCCTCAGCACTCCCAGCGGCTCTTCAATCTAGGTAAGTGTCCACTGGGCTTCCTCCAACACCTTGTTGCCACCTTTATATATATATATATTTTTTTTTTTAGGGAAAAGTATGTGTTGAAGGAAACCCAGTGAACACTTACCGGAAGTAGAGCCACTGGGGTGTTGGAGAGACACATTTCAGTTGTGTCTCTCTTGTGCTGAAGAAGGGATCATCCCGAAAGCTCTAGCCTCTACAAATGTGTCTCTCCAACATCCCAGCGGCTCTACTTCCGGTAAGTGTTCACTGGGTTTCCTTCAACACCTAGTTGCCCTAAATATCCTTACTTACCTTTCCTCTTCCGTAGTATTTATATATATATCAGAGCTGCAAACCGAACCGCAGTCATTTTTCTGAACCGCGAACCGAACCAAAACCACTGATTAATTTTTCAATGAACCAAAAACCAAACTGTAATTTTTTCCAAAAGTGGTTCGGTTTCGGTTCGATCTCAGTCCACAAAGTACGGACCAACGAAATGACCAGGAATTTCCATTGGAAAAACCAGCGGGTTTGCTTCAAAGGAAAGAGTGCCTATCTCTTTCCTCTCTGCTACTATTGTTATCCACAGACGACATTTATGGTGAAGGTTATGGGGACACCAACTGCGACAATATCCGGGTCAAACACTGTAGGCAGAAACCGACCAACAGAATATAGAAAGATCTTTATCTGAACGCCGGCAAAATGGTCGTTTTACAATGGCCTAGAAAGGAGCCGTAATCTGCTTTCGTGCCGAGAGAAAAATCCATGCCCTTACCATCATCCCCTTCAGCATTGTAATTAGCAGACCTGAGAAAATATGCCCCGCTGTGTCTTTCTTAGAACACCATAACTCTCCTCATATCTTTTTCTTCGGAAAAATTCAAATTGTAGCTCTCAACGGCTTGAGATTTCAACGATATCATTCTTTTTCTAACTTTCATGTGGTGTTCTTCTATGATATTTCCATTACTTGGTGGTTTATATTCCAGCAAAAACAGGCGAGGACTTCGGCGGATCCCTTGGATCGGAGGCATTCATTTCCCGCAGAATTCCTTGAATTATCTAAAGTGTGTATGTATATTTAATAATATTTTAGTAAACTTTATTTAAGAGAAATAAAATTAATTAACATGTTAGTGTTATTTAAAGAGGGTCACTCTACGTTTTATAATCGTTTGTTTTGAACCATAAGTGTCCGCACTTCGTATATTGAATAATCTGCCCCTAACTGTCGATTAATTTTAAATTATTCTTGTAACGTAATTTTACTATCATATTGATTTTTTGATTACTTTTCTAAGGTGGCAAAAGAAAAAAATTAGCAATATATAATATGTTTTGAATCGAGCTAAAAGTGTCTTTTTGAATTTATTATATAATAATAAGAATTAATAATCGAATTTATTAGAGTTTTACATATCATAAATTCATTCGGAGTAATATTTTATTCCATATTATTTAACCAATTAACTAATTAAAATATTTTATTTACACAAATTTATTATTGAAAGTTGGAAAAATTGAGATGCCGTGCATCATCGCCATTGGAAATCAAGAAACTCTACTTCAATAATTAAATCTATCATTCAATCAAGGAAATCTTAATAAGGGGTTACGGAAAAGAATTTTCCTAGAACCTTGATAAATATAGCGAACATTTTTTTTTATTTGTTATAAATGAACCAAAGGAATAATGCTTTGTAACTTCCATTGTTTTTATTTCTCTTACGACCTGGGTTTTGACGTTACAATGCTATCGTCAGGTGCAGATATGGTGAGAATAGAAAGTATATACAGAGAAATGGATAGAGACAGGGGAGGGAGGGTAGTTTGTAAGATGGAAAGGAATGGAGGGGAGGGAAAGGAGGAACCTATCTCATTGTCAGAGGGTTACTGCGGGGGGTAGGTTGTAAAGGGATAAACGGGTAGGCGAAAGGAAAGGCTGGAGGGGGGAGACTATCTCGGGAGGATTTGGGGAAAGATGGGAAGGACTAAAAAGAAAGTTCTTGTGGAAGACGGAGAGAGGATAAACCCCAGAGAGAGGAGGGAGGAAATTATCAATGCGGCAATGGGTATGTGTGTGGGAATAAGAAAAATAAAGGCAAGTGCGGGTGGTAGAACTAAAGAGATTAAATATTGGGAGACGGGCGGTAAGGCCCTTGTTATAAATCTTTTTTTCTCTAAATTATGTGTATTACAGGTAAGAAAAAGAAATAAAATGCCTGAGGAACTAATTTTCTTTGATTTTTAAAAATTCTTTAAAACACTTTTATGTTTTCAGTTTGTCCATCCATCCAGGGATAATCTCAAAAGCGGATTAAGCTAGAGGCGCATTTTCTTTCTGATTATGTATGATTGTGTATGTTGGTAAATGAATTTGAAGTGAATCCATTCAGAGAATTTTTAATTGATATGTAAATAACAGTGAACAAAAATCATGTTAGGATCAAAAATACCATTTTTTAAATATAATTAAATGAAGATGATGATGGCATTGTAAGATATTTAAAATATAAATTTTTCCTTTCTTTAAATAAATTCTTCTTTCATTTAAAATAATGACTGATTGATTTACTTCCAGATTGATACTGAATGTGTAATGTTTATATTGGATAATTTCTGAATAGTATTTCAAATGATTAATTTAGTTGAACCGAACCGCAAACTGAACCGAACCACTTGTCAAAATTCTCGTCTGAACTGAACAATGAACCGAACCACTTCCAAATATTTAGAACCGAACCACTCCAAATTTTGAAGTGGTTTGCAGCTCTGATATATATACATGAGGGTGAATCAAAAAGTTCCCGGAATGATCTAATAAAAATAGAATAAACCCAAAACAAGCATTAATTTTTCATTATATCCACCATCTAACTCTAAACACTTCTCCATACATTGCTGCCATCATTTTAGCCCATTTCTGTAGAAATTGGGATTGTTTGATTGAAGCTAGTTCAAAACTACTTGTTTAACCTCAGATATCGATTCCCAGCAAACTCCTTTGATGTGATCTTTTAATTTTGGTAACAGGAAAAATTCCGAAGGAGCCAAGATGGACTATAGGGTGGATGAGAAAGTAGCTCCCAATGCAATTCTCAAAGCACAGCTCTTGAAACCATGGACGAATGTGCTGGAACATCGTCATGGTAAAACAAAATCCGACAATGCAGTTTTTCAGTCCATTTTTTCACAAGATCAGCTTTCAATTTCCATAAGACCTGGTCATAAAAATTTCCTGAGACTGTCTATTGTTCTTCAAGAAAATCGGCAAAGATCACGCCTTCATAATCCCAAAAAATTGTTGCCATAACCTTCTTGACTGATTGTTCAGCTTTGAACTTAATTGGTCCACTTGATTCCCTTGATAACCATTGTTTGGACTGAATATTGCTTTCTGGATCACACTGATAAATCCAGGTTTCATCACCATTCACTAATTTGTAGAAAGAATCTTCAGGATTGGCATCAATTCGATTGAGAAACTCAACTGCATGATCAGCCCTTTGAGTCTTGTGTTCAGCATGCAATGCTTTTGGCACCCATCAAGCAGAAAGCTCTTTACCTCTGCCGTATACTTCACACAGTGACATAGTTGTGAAATATATGACGCCTTAGTGATACAGGCTAAGTTTCCTGGAATGAACTATTGCTCACAATGTGAACAACCATTTTGTGCTGAGCATCGTACTTTGATGTGCTCATTCTGTATAAGTGATTTAGATAACATTAAAATATTTGAGTCAACTGAAATTATTAAATTTAAAAAATATTAATTTTCTAACCTTATTATCAATGTTTTGATTTTTTATTTAAAAAAAATTAAATAATTATATATTTTAATGAATTTTTTTAAACTATATTTTTGTTTTTTAAAATTTCCTTAATCCTTAGGTTAATATATTTGTTTCTTCATGTTAAAATAGTAGTTTATATAGTAAAAATAAAAGTAGTAAATTTTACGATGCTATAATGATACTGTCCTTAAAGGTAGGCCTTAGTGTTCCAGGGTTAAGGTGAATGTGATCAATATAACTTATCCATACATGCAAAGCTTGCTTTTACTAATTAAATAAGTTTAACTTACTAAGAGATTTCTCAAACCAAGTGGGTTTGTTCTTCCAGCAAAGTCCCAAGAAATAGAATGGTATTCCAGAAAGGGTGATAACTATTCCCATAGCCACTTCAAAAGGCCGCACATAACAGGGCAGGACAAGAAGGAAAATGCACACTAGGACAAAAATAAATGGCAGCACGATCGAAACCTGCAATTTAAAGTTTACCATTTCAGAATTATTCAAAAGACAACACAAGTATCATGTATGTTACAATCTCAGATTGCAATCATGGCTGATGAGCATCACAATGAGAGTAAAAATGCTAGTGCTGCTAAGATGCGAAGTACCATTATTTTAGAAGAAAAAATGAATATTGTGAAGAGATATGAAAATGGCCAGTCGCTTTTGTACTGGTAAATTCAGTTTTAGAGTACAGGGAGTCCCTGCTTAACGTCCTCCCACTTAACCTTGTTCCACTTTAACATCCAAAATTTAATGAGGAACGTTTTTGCTTAACGTCTAAATAGTTCACCTTAACATCCATCCTTTAGCATCTTCATGAAGTTTGTCCTTTGACTGGGCACAAACCTTGTATGCCATAATGTCACGTCACTAAAGCATGTAAAAGTTAGACTAGGTAATTATTAAAAGGTGTTTTAAAAGTTAAGGTAAGGCAAGATTAAAATGTGTTTTATAAAATGTTTCTTTTACAATGTAATTGTGTTGAATGTTTCAAAAATGACATATACTTCGTAAGAGAAGGATGTAAAACCTTATCCTCCCATTATCCCATTGATTCTTTTGAGAGAAAATTCCTCGCTTAATGTCCAACTTTTCTGGAATGTAACTAGGAAGTTAAGTGGGGACCCCCTGTACACACACATAAATCGTAGATACTATTTTTGCTGTATTTCAGTTGAAAGTGTGCTTTTAAAAGAGGGGTATATTTTCTTATTATACCGTATCTGCCCGAATACAAGCCGACGTTTTTTGTCAAAATCTATCATGAAAAAATCACCCCTCGGCTTAAATGCGAGTCCGAGGAAAATTTGGGTCATGGTTAAATCTCGAAGTCTCTCATTGCCTTCGCGTGCAAATGATAGTACGATATTTTTCGTAAAGTAAATATTTGACCTACGCTGAATATATATACAAAAATCTTGGCGAGATCGCTTGCGTAAATTGACGATTATGCAAAATGCATTGACGGCTTGAATGCTCAACTGTTTGAATTTCGGTAAAACTTTACATGGAACGTGTATAATTATAAAAATGTAGTTTCTTAAGGCAATGTATATGCTAATTTAAATGGAAATACACTTGGATGAAAAAATATCTTGGCGAGATCGCTTGCGTAAACTGACGATTACGCGAAATGCGTTGATGGCTTTGAACGCTCAACTGTTTGAATTTCGGTAAAACTTTACATGGAACGTGTATAATTATAAAAACGCAGTTTCTTAAGGCAATGTATATGCTAATTTCATTGGAAATAGACATGGATGAAAAAATATCTTGGCGAGATCACTGTTACTATATTTGACCTTTTGTGAAAATGAAGATGAATGAAATTATTGTCACTGAATGTGAACATAATTCAGCAATGCAAAATTATTAATTGGAGTAATATTTCAAAATGTCAACAAATAAACCATTTCCCCCACATTTGTTCGATCTCGAATAATGTATTCTAAGATGTGCATGAATGCCCGGCACACTTCAGCATAAAATCTACGAAATTTACGTTTTTGCCAAAAAATTGTGGAAATTTTTGGGGGGTCGGCTTCTATTCAGGCAGATACGGTAATTCTGACTTGGATTTTTCAACAAATACTTTTTTAATTAAAAAAGGGGGGTTTGGTGACTAAGGTGAAATGGACATTTCAAAATTAATTAATTAATTTTTACGGTTAAGGAGTTCTTAATTTTGAATTCTTTGTTTGGTTCATACCTTGATGGGTCGAGGCAGCAGAGGTCTCTTCCATCTCATCCACATCAACCCGCCAACCGACAATGCGATGAAAAATGATTCAACAAAACTGCTGTATGTGATCAAGACATATATGTCACTGGTGCAGAGCATTATCAATGATAATAAATTCTGAAAATCAATAAATTTTCAGTCAGTTTTGGTAATATTTACAATATAAAAATATCACACTCTTCAAAGAAAAAGTAAATGTTGAGCCCTATGGTTAAATAGCTAAAATGAATGGAGAATTCTCATAATAAACAAATATTTCAGAAAAGAAAAATACAGGAATTTACTCCACGCCAGAGTCCCTGGCATGGAGTAAATTCCTGTATGTGAGTACTTTCCTCCTTTAAATTTTTTATGGTTATTAGGAGGTTCTCCTCCATTCATTTTATCATACTCTTGTTTTAACTTTTGACTCCCACTCCATTTCTAAACTACTCAACATAGTACAGTAATGTGTCGATTATCTGGGCTAATTGAGGCAATGGTGGACACACACAAATGAAAAATACATTTAAAAAAAGTTATTAACACACTTATAATGCCACACAATGCTATAAGAGTACATATCTAGACATATTTCATGCATAAGTTTATAAATAAATTAAATGTATAAACTAAACTAACATTATTTAATCGCTAGAAAAAGTTTGTAATTGTTGTTTGTTTTCTTTACTGCCACTCCATTTTCTTTATTTCTCTGATGGACCATCAGATGTTTACAATGTCCATAATGTCAGTATCATCTTGGTTTTCTAAATATCCTAGAAGTGTCTCTGATGCCACTAACGCTTATTTGTTGCTCACATGCAGAGTAGTTTGCAGTTCATCATCGTTTCCTCTTAAAATTTCTTCTGTAGCAGAACTAGGACGGGCAGGGGGTTCAATTACACTTTCCAATAACTTTTCTTCATTCATGATTTGATAATCAGGTTCATCCTCATTGATTCTTAACCACTCTTCGTTATTAGTTATATCAACTTCTGAACATCCCTCTCCATCTTCTTTCAGTGTTGAAATTCTTTCTAAAGCCATTTCTTCAGTTTCTCCAAGTAACAATTCAGTTTCATCTGTTTCCAGAAGAATTCTTCTTAAGGACTTCTTGATTTTAGAAGTTTTAACTTCATCCCAAGCATTTGAAATTGAGAAAATTGCTTCCTTTATACTGAGCGATTTTCAAAATGAGAACGGGTGTACATTTTTGGTTAATAAATCCATCATTAACCCCCTTTTCTGTAAAGCTTCTTCACTGTATCTATAACCCCTAGTCTGTAGGTTGAACTAGAGACATCCCATTTGGCGGCAAAAAATAAGCAAAAATTTCTCCATCATCAGACACTAACTTCTCTGCAGGGAGATGTGAAGGTGCACTGTCCAGTATTAGTGCCACTTTCTGTGGAAAGGTGTTCTCAGCTAAATATTTTTTAACATGTAGGACAAAACAAATTTTCCATCATGCTTCAAATATGTCTCTTGTTATCCATGCAGATCTGTGGTGGATGTACTGCACTGGTAGCTTGTTCATATTGTTTTTTAGAGTTCTGGGCGACTTGGACTTTCGAATAATAGTGAGAGGAAGTTTATTGTTTCCTGTTGTATTGGCACAACACAAGACTGTTATCCTGTCCTTGTTTATTTTATAACCAGGTGAGTTCTTCTCAAGAGACAAGGCCAAAGTATGGGTTAGAACTGTTCGCCAATATAACCCTGCCTCATCTGTGTAACGAATTTGTTCTTCCACTTAACCTTTTTCCTGTACGAGTTTATTGAGTTCATCACAGAATTCAATGGCTGCCAACTGACACCACTTGATTGTTCTCCTTGTATCTGAAGCTCTCTGATCCCATGTCTCTCTCTGAACCTTTTTAGTCATCCAGTTGAAGCTTCAAATGTCACTTCAATACATATCTTTTCAAAGAAAGCATTCGCTTGATGCATACAAATTGGTCTCGAAATGGTCAAAAGCCTGCTTTTGTTGAAACCACTTTATCATAACAGATTCTAGTTTTTCATGTGTTTCCCCATTCATGCTTTTTCTGCTTGTCACTAAAGAAACACTATCACAACTCAGTACAAATTTTTCTAATTTGCTTCTACTTTTAACGCTATCATGGACTGATTGAATTCCAATTCCGAAACAGTTAGTTAGAAACAGTTTAACCACCACCATTTTTACTTTCTCCATATGAAGTAATGGGAAAGTATTGTGATCACGAAAAAAATCGACTTCGAGATTTCAACGGAAATACACGTTTTGAGGTCCCTAGAACACGTTTAGACTATTTTTGGAATGATGTCTATGTGTGTGTGCGTATGTGTGTGCGCATGTGTGTGTGCGTATGTGTAAACGCGTGTGTGCGCATGCGTATGCATGTGTGCATGCATGCGTATGCGTGTGTGAATATGCGTGTGTGCATATGCGTGTGTGCATATGCGTGTGCATGTGCGCGTATGTGTGTGCATGTGTATGTGATTGTGGGCGCTCTAACTCAAAAAGTACTTGCCATATCGTTACCAAATTTCATATATAACACTTTAGCATGAGCTCAAAGAACTGATTAGTTTTTGGACAGTACCGATTAACCGAAACTCAAGGTTTATTCGAAACCCGATTCGATTTTTGCAATATTTCTCCATTAAAACATCATTATTGTATATACAATTCTATACAAATGTTATAGAGAATGTAATTTCCTACAACTTTCATTTGAAACAGTTTTCCATAGCAGTTATTGTTTAGGAATTATATATAAATAATTGGTTTTTTCAGTTTCTGTCAAATATCTCTTTAAAAACGTCGTTATTGGTAATCTTTGTGAGGACAAAAGTTGTAGAGAATAATATTTCTTCCAACTTTTGTTTGAAACAAATTTTCGTAGAACCATCCACTTCAGAGATATTCAACTTTTTTCATAATTTTCAGTATACCGCATCAACACCATGTAGCGGTGAATTCTGTAAACATATTCGAAATATAATTTACAGCAATAAGAATGACTGTATTCTTTTACGATACGAAATAATAATTTTGCCTCATAATGCTATTCATAATAATTTATATATCTATACCCCCAATATGGAGAAAGTCATGTGTTGGCCACATCAGATTTTTTTAACAATTTGAAATTTCTCTTCTATCAATAACACTCCTCACTTTAATTTACCTGATTTTCCCGACATATTTATTGACCCTTTAAAAAACTAAACCACAAAAGAAGACAACACATTAACATATTTAAAAATTGTGTAATACATAATACAATTAAATACTGTCAGCTACACTACCGGTACCAACAGAAACAAAACATTGATTAATGAGCCCTACTGAAGATCAAGCTTTACTTAACAATTACTTGTGATCAGGCTCATGGTGAGTAATCATTAAATAAAGCTTGATTGTCAGTAGGGCCTATATAGTCTAGTCAATTCAAACCGATATTCACTTTCAAGGAGCATTTCTGTGTAAAATGGGTCAACAAGGTTTTTTAAGATATTTTGACCCTGCTGATTCCGAAAATCGCTGTTGCCACCTTGTATTTCTGACCGTTACCCCGGAATTCAAGATGGCGTCCATTCATAAAATCACGCGTTACTGGCTCTTTTCGACCTATGAAGGAGATTTAAGTGTTCGCATCTATGTTTTATAGAGCAAAAAACACAACGAAACATGTTCCAGTCATGTTTGATAGCAGGAAATGCCTTAAATTTAATAAATATCGCTCTATAGTGCTGTCAAAACAAAAAAAATTAGTATTTTCCATACGTAAGTTTTCCGGCCATGTGTGTCACGTATTATTTTAATTATGACTCGTTGCGAGAGGAAAGGACTGCGAGTTCACGTTCTTCGAGTGCTTACTTAGTGCTGTCAATTATTGGTGTAGGAAGGACTGAATGCAGAGAGTAGTTTCGCTGCAAAATTCTAGTAGACTTAATACCATCCAGGATGTTAAATTCTTTACAATACTTTTCACTGTTTATGTGTAGAGTTGTCATGAATTAATAAGTATTAACAATATAGAGGTAATAGCTCAATCTTCAAAACATTATTTATTTTGAAAAGTTCTTATTCCAGTGAGTCTTTACCATTGATACATTGCGTGCCACACTGGCACATATTGGTGCAAGGTAGTTGGCCTTTCCTACATTTACACTGCCTAGTACCACACCCGGTTTTGCTCCTGCATTGAACAATATCCAGACAAGGCTTCGGGGTTGGTTCCAAAGATTGCAAAATGGGAACCAATTGGTCGTCCTCAAATATGTATCTACAGGTCGTTGGATCAGGACACACAGGATCCTTGAAGTATGAATTTTTCCACACAACAGTTTGCAGGTTGCTGCGTTTAAAGTGGAACTGCACAGCGTTACTAGTAGGTGGTAGCGCTTCGAGCTTCCTTTTCTTTCCGAGAAGGGTAAGCCTCGCACAGTCAGTTAGCTTTATGCTGAGATCAACCAGAAAGGAAATGATAAACTCAATTACAAGTTATGATAGGCGCTTGATGTTAGAAAAAATCAATATGGCGAAAACTTACTTTATACAAGCATGTAACAAACTCCTCTGCTGCTTCCATGGCATCCTCTGATAGTGGTACTTTGCCCAGCTCGCTGAGCAGATCAGCGGTTGTCTCATAGATTTTTCAGACTGACCCTTTGGTAATGGTGACCAAGAAGGAGGTGGTGTCGCATCCAGTTATTGAATGGATAGCAAGTAGATTTGCTTTTTGGATGAGAGGTAGTTTTCTGCACACAGTGTGGATGGGAACGTATTTCCTCTCCTTTGACGTACTGGCCTTCATCCACAACTCGGAGCATTTCATTCAACTGAAGTGGCGCACCAGAAAAAATACGTCAATGTCTCTTGCAGATACGACTATTCGACGAGCATTACTGTGAATAGCTTGCAAGACTATCCTGGTATCTGCCTCTTCATGTGAGGCCATCAGAGGAGAGACGTCTATGGCTGGATTACTGGACACTACCTTCATTTCATCCTGGAATCCACAGGCAATGACGAGAACAATACCACTATGAGCGTGTGCAGCCAACTTCATAGAAAGGAAATTAGCAAGATCTGACGTGTTTTTTAAGGAGTGACAAGAAGTTTCCCCAGTTTTTGGAAAGTGGAACGTCTCTATTGTCAATGATGCGTCGTGAGGGTCTTGTATTTTGGTTCCGTTTCTCTCTAGTGCAAACCTTCGTCAAAAATTACGTTGATCCTGCCATAATTTGATTCAACTTGATACACTCATGCAACAAATATGTCAGCGTACTCTCCAAAGGTATGTGCCTGTGTTGGCTTTCTCAGCGCAACGACCATCTCATGCCCGTCAATGATGAAATGTGAATCAGCGGATCAGGCAAACATTCAAGAGAAGATGGACATATGAGATCAGTTATCAGCAAATTCATGAGGAAGGTTTTATCACCGGACTTCAGTGCACCGTTCATTTCGGCTAAGGAAATGGGCACCTGGAGCAACTCATGCTTTAGTATAGCTTGAAGATCGATGGATCTGCCTGCGTCGAATGCAATTATGACACGCTTGAGGACATTTCTGTCAGCCTGCATTACCTTACCATAAGAAATTGGCATTTTGATTTCGTACAAATCTTCAAATGACAGGGCACTGTATTTTCGGAGACTTTGGTGGAAACTTATCTGTGGTTTTCCGCTTGTCGGTGACACCACAAGTCTTTGTTGAAGAAATTCTTTTACTTGCTTCAACCCAGTTTCTCAGCGTTCAAGAGCGAAGTGCTTATTGCATGAGTGGCAATATCCTTCATGGCTACATTGTGTATTTGCGTTGAGCATCCATTTCCAGAGCACACGTTAGATCGTGTCATTACAGAGAGAATGACATCCTCATCTGCGTTGTCCCTCTTCCGTCGGCCGGGTGGAGCTTCAGCGGTGGATGATAATTTGTTTTTCAGCCCATACATTCAGTAGGTCTTCAGGGAGATTTCACTTCTCCAATAGAATGACAAAGACCATCTCTAAAGACTAGATTCGTTTTGTGTTATTCCTATCAAGCCTCCAGTATCCTTGCAAACACCCACAATCCATTCTTCAGCGTGGTCTGCATCGATCGACGGAAACTTGTTGTGAGATCTTTGTACTCCAAAGTCACCTTCCTTGAACCTAACTTCGACCTCCTCCGGTATTTGGTACAATTCTGACACAAACACAGTCAGCGATTTAAAATAATTAGTGTGGTCATACCTTGCTATGAAGGGGTGCATCCTTGTTAATGCACACAAGTACAGGTCCCAATCGCCATCACTTATTGCTCTTGTGAACATAAGCAAAACGGAAATCATGCATACGTAAGACCACCAAAATGCAAAATTTTCATCATGTTCAGATTTGGTTTCAGCGTAATCCTGAACAAGACGTTGTAATGTATGACTTTGGAAGTAGGATACAAGGGCCTGAATATACTTAAATTGGTGCTTAGCTTTACTTCATCACACACCGACTGACCGACTCATATTTAGTATTTATCATAGCACGTAAGTGTGCACTCTACTGTTTCCACCTAGTTTTAAACGTGTCCGTAGATGAACGGTAATCATGCGTTCAACAGCACAATCTTCCCACCTGTATGTGACGCTTCAGCCGATTCATTTATTATTATGACGTAATCAGAATAATACGTGACACACATGGCTGGAAAACTTACGTATGAAAAATCCTGATTTTTTTGTTTTGATAATACTATAGAGCGATATTTATTGAATTTATGACATTTCCTTCTATCAAACATGACTGGGACATGTTTCGTTGTGTTTTTTGCTCTAGAAAACATAGACGCGAACACTTAAAACCAACTAACTTGCACCAGTATGTGCCAGTGTATCAATGGTAAAGATTCATTGGAATAAGAACTTTGCAAAATAAATAATGTTTTGAAGATTGAGCTATTACCTCTATATTGTTAATACTTATTAATTCCTGACAACTCTACACATAAACAGTGAAAAGTATTGTAAAGAATTTAACATCCTGGATGGTATTAAGTCTACTAGAATTTTGCAGCGAAACTACTCTCTGCATTCAGTCCTTCCTACACCAATAATTGACAGCACTAAGTAAGCACTCGAAGAACGTGAACTCGCAGTCCTTTCCTCTCGCAACGAGTCATAATTAAAATAATACGTGACACACATGGCCGGAAAACTTACGTATGGAAAATACTAATTTTTTTTGTTTTGACAGCACTATAGAGCGATATTTATTAAATTTAAGGCATTTCCTGCTATCAAACATGACTGGAACATGTTTCGTTGTGTTTTTTGCTCTATAAAACATAGACGCGAACACTTAAATCTCCTTCATAGGTCGAAAAGAGCCAGTAACGCGTGATTTTATGAATGGATGCCATCTTGAATTCGGGGTAACGGTCAGAAATACAAGGTGGCAACAGCGATTTTCGGAATCAGCAGGGTCAAAATATCTTAAAAAACCTTGTTTACCCATTTTACACAGAAATGCTTCTTGATTTAATTTAGGATGCGTTTTTCCCAAAACATAACTAGTCTAATACCAAATAATTACATCCAATCATGTATATAGTTGTTTAGTAGAGAAACTGAGGAAGTCCTGCATTTATTTTATAAGTGAACCTAGATGTCACCACATTATATATCTGTAAATACATTTTTCCAATGGTTTATTGGATTTGTTCAAAAAATAAAATGAAATTTTATTTTAGAGTGGATAATCCGCCACACAGTTAATCCTGGATAATCTACACTTTACTGTACTAATATTTTTCATATAATTATTAAGTGAAGATGTCCTAATCATAAAATCTCTGATACTTGCAATAAATTTTTTCTGCAACCAACTGTTCATAAGTCAAAATTAAATTATTTCACAAAATTGTGAAATAGTACTGAAGGCATTAAAATAGATACTATATCAAATGATTATTCATCAACTTCTGGTTATAAATAAAACCAGCAATCCAAGTATCCAATATAGGAATTATTAATAAAAAATAAAATTTACAAAATTAGTAACATTAAAAAAATCACAACGTAAAATGGCTGTCAAAATGCCAAACCTGATGATGTAGACATTAAATCTTGAATAAAGGAACATCATACAATGATATAAAAAGTTTTAAAAACTATTCATATTTCCACAAAGAAAACCTTTTTACCATGAGTCAGCACGAATGACGTTACCCAGAAATATCAAGCCTTCCTGGAATTTATTATTATTATCAAATATAAGTTAGAAATAGCCAATTTGCCAGGTGGTAACATAACTATCATACATAAAATACTAAAAAACAAGCCATAATATAAAAACAAATCCACGACAAAATAAATATAGCATAAAAAATTATCTTAACATTACCTTACATCTACTTTTAAAAACATTTACATTTCTTGGGAAGGGCTTAAATAGTTCTGCAGGCAACTCGTTCCAATCGACTATGGTCTTATTTATATATGAAAATTTTTTAATATTACTTTTTTGAACTCTACACTTGAAATTTAAATTTATAATAATTTTTCCCCACGAAAGTTGGTTCTTCCACCTCCTTTCTTAGATCACCCCAAGCTCCCTCATTTTTCAATATATTATACATACATGTCGCATAGCCTACTCCGTTTCCTCCTATTTTGTAATGTTTCCCAACCCAATGTCTTAAGCATCTCTGTCACATTATCTGTCCACCTAAACCTCCCCAATACATATGTGGCAACCTTCCTTTGAGCTTTATCAAATTTTTTAATAAGCCCTTCTTCGTGCGGATCCGATACCATTGACGCATATTCCAAAATAGGCCATACTAACGTTTTATATACCTTTTCCTTTGTTCTCATACTACTTCCTTGAATATTTCTCATGACATAATGCAAAACTTTAAATGCTTTCTTTATCAGATATTCCACATTAACCCCCCACCTTAAATCCTTTGTTAAATAGACGCCTAAATATTTACAACTATCACATTTAGGAATAGATTTTCCTAAAAATTTATTTCCCTATTTGTTACTATTTTCCTATTATAAAGTAATACACTTACTTTTATTCACATTTATATCCATCCCATTAATTTTAATCCAATCAGCCAATTCATTAATATCATTTTGGAGGGCTTCACAATCGCCATCCTTCTCAATTCGCCTGTAAATTATACAATCATCTGCAAAAAGTCTTGACTCAGAATTAATATTTTCTGGAAGATCATTAATATAAATTAAAAACAAAAGCGGCCCAAGGACGCTACTCTGCGGAACCCCAGATATAACATTTATCTCCTCAGATAAAGATTCCCCCACCTTCACTCTCTGAGTTCTTCACATTAAAAAATCTTTAACCCATCGCACCACCCTTCTATCTATTGGCAATTTTGCCAACTTGAACAAAAGGCGATCATGAGGCACTCTGTCAAAAGCTTTTGACAAATCAACTATCATTGCATCAACTTCTGTCCCTATATCTATAGAATCAGCAATATCTTGACACAATCCTAAAAACTGGGTCTCGCAAGAATACCCTTTCCTGAATCCATGTTGGTTTTTAAATAGCTAATTTTCTCCATTACTTTACAAACCACAGATGTTAAACTTACCGGTCTATAACTCTCGGCAGCTGTTTTATCTCCTCCCTTAAAAATTGGTATAACTTGTGCCTTTTTCCAGTCATTAGGTAACGCATAATTATTCATCGTTACATTAAATAAATGAAAAATATACGGAGACATAGCAGTCGATCCCAGTTTCAACAAACCAGTCAAAATATTGTCTGGTCCCATTGACTTATTTGTCCTCATCTTACTAATTTTTAAAAAAATATCAAATTGTACAACTTTAATAGGCTTTAATCTCGGTGAAACTTCCCCTATTTCCTGACTTAATGAACCAAATTTATTTTCTACAATTAATAAATTATTCTTTACATTTTCCTGTTTCCTAAACATACTTATATACCATTCATTAAAGGCATTTGCCTTCCTTTCATCATCAGTTATTAAGATGCCCTCTTTATTTTTCAATACTGCTATATTTTCCCTATTATCTTTCCTTCTCCTTATATATTTATAAAATGTATTGGCATTGTCCTTCAAAATTATATTTAAAAAAAATTTTTTGAACTGCAAATCGATATAAGAAATGTTACAAAAGGCACAATACATTATTACACTTGGATCACAACATCCATCAACCATCCGCATTATCTACACCACAATCAGATTCAAATGCTGACTGCTGTCTGCACAAGTCATTTCCGAATTTCAGCTCTCAAGCCGGCTAGTGAAATTACGTGAATGTTGGTTTGAATTTGACTTTGTTCAAACCGAAATTGAAATAATTGCGGCGGAGTCAAAATCTCAAGTCGAACCACAGTATGAGCGGGAAACATTTGAAGAGAATTATTTTTCATTAGAGACTCGATTTGAAGAGCTTCTTAAGACAGGTGTTTCGAGCAGTGACAACCACTTTGAAACACGAAATTCATCGCCGACAGGGCACATTCAGTTACCGGTGTTGAATCTAGCTACCTTTTGTGATGCGTACGAAGAACGGTTGCCGTTCCACGACACATTTCAGTTGCTAATACATGAAAATACTTCGCTTATGCCAATCCAAAAATTTCATTATCTAAAATTGTCATTAAAGGAAGAAGCCTCTCATCTATTGGATAGTTTAGAAATTTCCGCCACCAATTATGAAGTCACTTGGAAACTATTAAAGAAGCATTATGAAAATAAAAGAATTATAATTAGCAAAGACATTCAAGAGATATTTAACTTAGCTCCGGTGAACAAGGAATCCGTTTTGGCATTGAGACGTCTTTTAGACGATTCACTAAAGCACATTACGGCCTTAAAAACATTAAGCCAACCAACGAACAGTTGGGATACATTGTTAATCCACCTCATTTCCCACAAATTAGATCGCTCGACAAGGCGTGCATGGGAGCTGACATTAACATCGAATGAACTTCCTGTTTTTGAAGATTTTGTTTCTTTTTTATTTCAATGTTGCAAAATATTGGAGGCTTCTGAAAGTCATCAGTTTGCTCATTTCAAAACTCAATCAACTGATTCCTCAGGCAAACGGACAATTAATAACCAGTCGAGCTATGAATACACATGCAAAACAACGTCATTTGTGGTAACACAATCTGCCTTATGTCCACTGCGTGAAAAGGTTCATCCTGTTTTTCAATGTAGTATTTTCAACAATTTAACCATTTCCGAAAGAATCGAAAGGAGTAAACAAAGTTGTGCATGAATTGTTTGCATTGAGGACACTTGACTATGAACTGCAAATCCACTTCATGTAAGAACTGTTACAAAAGGCACAATACATTATTACACTTGGATCGCAACACACATCAATCATCCGCATTATCTACACCGCAATCAGATTCAAATGCTGACTGCTGTCTGCACAACACAAATGAATTTCAGCAAATTATTTTGGCTACCGCTGTTGTCAACATTGCAGATTCAAGAGGCGATCTATATCCTTGCAGAGTTTTGTTGGATTCAGGATCACAATCCAATTTATGACTGAATCACTCTTCTGAGCCTTGGACCTAAAGAGGACGAAATCATTTAAACCAATTATTGGCATCAATCAAAAGGTATACAATGCTTCGCACAGTGTTAGTACTAATATTAATCAAGAATCAATGCCTTCAATGCCAAACTTGAATTTTTTGTTTTGCCAAAGATTGCAGAAGATTTGCCATCAGTTAAAGTAGATTTGTCTTCATTCAAAATTACCAGGAACAATCGACTAGCAGATCCACATTACAACCAACCCAGTAGAATAGATGTTCTAATTGGTATGGAATTATTTTGGCAGCTTATGTACGTGGGACAAATATGAATTTCAAAAAATCTACCAATCATCCAGAAGACTGCCCTGGGTTGGCTGATATCAGGAAGGGCACCAAGCAAACCATACCCACACAACATACACGATCCTTCATTTTGCCATTTAAGCACTCAAGGCGACAACTTAGAAAATTTAATGAAAGGTTTTTGGGAGAGAATGTATAAATATTTTCTGAAAAATGGGAGGAAAATGTGGTCTAGTGATTAAAAACAATTATCCTGAATGAAAAAATAAAAATTGCGGTGAATAAGTATTTTCCGAAAAACTGGAGAAAAACTAGCACAAAAAATGAAATTTTACACGAGAAAAATGCTTGAACAACGCTTGACTCGAACCCCAAGACCATGCATCGAAAGTCTTACTCGTTATCCCCTAGGCTATGGTCGCTAGTAAATGCAAGAGTGAAGTTACTAGGATTTATTAAGATTGGCCCATTTTTGTACTTTTTAATTAATTATTTCTTTTAAACTAAAAGGCGTTGGCCCCTAATTCCGAAATGGTATTATTTTTTTGACCTAAACTTTCCACTGGTAGAAGATGAATCAAATCTGAGAGTTACACTCCGTAGCCTCTCCTTGTAAGCTCCGGGTCGTATTTGATGGTTCGGCTCGAAGCTCAACTGGAATTTTGTCAAATGATGTCCTGATGGTAGGTCCAATTATTCAACGAGATCTGTTTTCAATCCTACTCTCATTTAGGTTTTATGCATTTGTCTTCATAACGGACATTCAGCAAATGTATCAACAAATAAGACTGCATGCTCAAGATACAGATCTTCAATGAATATTATGGAGGAATTCTCCAGAAGAATTAGAAACTTATTGTTTAACCACAGTCACGGCTTATCATCATCTTCGTTTTTAGCTACCAGATGCCTTCTACAATTAGCCATCGATGAGCGTACTAATTTCCCTCGTGCTGTGGCTGCATTGGAGAAGTATTGCTACGTAGATGATATAATGACTGCAGCAAACACCATTGAAGAAGCTGTTATGGTGCAAGAAGAACTGAGAAACATGCTCGTGCGTGCGGGATTTAAATTGCATAAATGGTGCACTAACCATCCACGATTGCTGGAAATGATTAAAAGAGAGGAACAGGAATTGCAATATAAACTTCCCAGTGATGCAGAAATCCCAGTGAAGACTTTGGGATTGTTATGGCAACCAACCATGGACTACTTTCATTTCAGTGTTACTCAAACCGAGCCAAATTATCAAGTATCAAAGCATATTATTTTGTCTGACATATCAAGGCTATTCAATCCGTTAGGTCTCCTGGGACCAATAATCGTAAAGGTGAAGATCATGATGCAGAAACTTTGGCAACTACAACTGGACTGGGACGAATCCATTCCTGCTGAAATGCACACACAGCGGATTGACTTTCGAAAACAGCTCATGGATATCAAACAGATTCACATACCCAGAAGCATTACAGCTGGTGAAGAATCAACAGAAGTGCAGCTGCAAGGATTCTGTGACGCATCCGAAGCTGCTTATGTTTATGTTTATATTCGCTGTGTTGATAGCAAGGGAAACATCAAAACTAAACTACTCTGTGCTAAATCACGCGTAGCACCTTTAAAGAAACCACAATTCCCCAATTAGAACTTTCTAGTGCATTGCTGCTTGCTCAGTTAGCTCAAAAGGTGCCAACACAGGGCATCAGATTCGACAGATGTTTTCTCTGGATGGATTCAAAAATTGTGCTAGCTTGGTTATCTTCCTCTCCAAACAGTTTGGAAACATTCTTCAGGCAACCAGGACGAATGGTCTTCGGTGGAATTGGAGAGAAAGGGCAATTCCATCGCAAGATATGTCACAGTGGACTCGGGTTTTAATCTTTTGGAGAGATATTCTTCACTTTCCAAATTAAAATGCGTGACAGCATACTGTCTAAAATTTACAAAAAATACATGGTTGTCAAGGGAAAGATGTCAGTGAGGAGCTCTCACATTATGTGAAATTCACGATGCCTTCATTGCTTTAATTAAATTTACTCAGTTATAGAATTTTGGTTAAGAATTGAGGGCTTTGAATATGTCAGAGGACATACAATCGAAGAGCAGGCTCAAATCCTTATGCCCATTCCTGGACATCAGGGGGGTCATCAGGGTGGGCGGCAGACTGAAAAAATTGCAATTAAATTACAATCAGAAGCATCCCATCATGCTACTAGGAGATGATAATTTGACGAAATTAATCATGTCCGAATTTCTCATCACATCACTACATTCAGGACCTCAAGCTCTCTTGTACGAAGTCAGACAATTTTACTGGCCAATACATGGGAAGAAGCTGGCGCAAAAAACAATTCGAAATTGTTTGAAATGCTTTAAGGTCAAGCCTTCCTTTCAGAGTCAATGAATGGGTGAGCTACCACATCAGAGGGTGGTTCCTAGCAGAGCTTTCACCAATACTGGTATTGACTATTGCGAACCCGTATGGTATCGGCGTGTAAAACAGAAACACAGTTCCCTAATAAAGTGATACATTGCATTGTTTGTATGTCTCTATCGAAATAAGTTTTGCAGTGGCCTGTCCAGGAATTATTCCGGCAACGCTGCCCCCTCCTCGCCATTTCCCCTCTTCCCCTCATCATGGGCTCAACTGCGTGCGGGACACACACGATTGGTGGGGGATTTGCTTGCTCGCTCGGCCTTCGCGCTGAATAGTACGGCAGACAGCCATGGACCGCCTCGGGATGGAGCTCTAGCTCTAGAAGACGATCATTTCAGAACATACTAGCCAGAAAATACGAGCCCTGCATCATTGTTATTTTGTTTGAATTTATTTCTACTGGAAATTAAACTGATCAGAACTAAGCCAGGTGTAAATTAATTTCTTCCTTTACTACCTGCACAAACAGCATAACTTTAATAGGCTTTAATCTTGGTGAAACTTCCCCTATTTCCTGACTTAATGAACCAAATTTATTTTCTACAATTAATAAATTATTCTTTACATTTTCCTGTTTCCTAAACATACTTATATACCATTCATTACATGCATTTTCCTTCCTTTCATCATCAGTTATTAAGATGCCCTCTTTATTTTTCAATACTGCTATATTTTCCCTATTATCTTTCCTTCTCCTTATATATTTATAAAATGTATTGGCACTGTCCTTTGAAATTATATTTAATAAAAATTTTTCCTTCACCCTTTTCTTTTCCTTATTTAAATAACAAAGTAAATCTTTATAATTCTGTAATGATTCGTTACTCACATTTCTTATTTTATATGCTTTCCTTACTTTTCTTTTCATTTTAAAATTTTATAATTATAAAATTCCAGGTCACTATTTTTTTTTAAGAATCTTTTTTGGAACAAAAGTATTTAACCCTTCCACCAATATTTCCTTAAATGCCTCCCATATTTCTTCCACACTCTTTCCTCTACTCACCCATTCTGGAAACTTATCCCTTAAAAACACTTGAAACCCTTCTCCATACCCGTGCTTATATTGCCAAATCATCTTTTCTTTCTCTTTACTCATACCTTGTAAACTTCCCCAATTTAAATGCATGCACACAGCTGAATGGTCATTTATTCCCAGAAAAACATCCACTCGAGTAAACATATCGATCGGTCTCAAAAGGAAGACATTGAGTATGTTCTGCCCATGAGTGGGTTGATTTACAACCTGTGTAAATCCCTCCTCATTAGTGAGAAGACTAACCACATCTTGGGTTTTTCCACCCCCTGCCATATCACCAGCCCACTTCCCTAAGGTTTAAGTCCCCTGCTATGAGGGTGTGACCTTCAGGGCTTTCAGAGCATATCTCTGCTAATACTTCCAATGAATGCATTCCTTCATTTGGACTTCTATACATTGCCATTATTTTAAAATTATTTCTTCTATTTCTACTAACTATTTTAATACACAATGTCTCTTACCCATTCCAATACACTAACTAAAATTTTATTTACACAAATAAATATGCCTACCCCCTGCCCATCGCGATCTCTTCTATAAACAATAAAATTTAGTGAGAAAATCTCATTTGACATAATATAATCACTAAGCCAAGACTCCATGCCTATTATAATATCAGGCTCTCAAATTCCCTGGTTTTATTTAATATACTTCTGCAGTTGACCTGCAGAACTTTTAAGCCCTTACCTTTATGTGCCATTTCTCCATTCTCTCCATCCTTGGAATTAGCAATACCTTCAAATTCACGTCTCAATCACACCCCCCTTTTCCCATCTATTTATATTAACATCTCCCGTACCACTCCCTAGTTTCCCGGGAGGGACGAACAAACCACACTGTCCGACAATCTGTCAAAAATTTTGAATCCACGTCTATTCAAATGAATACCATCTCTAGAGATGTCTTGGTTCCTAAACCAACAATTGAGGTCAATGAATGTTAATTTCTGTTTTTCACATACCCAGTCAATCCCTTCATTAATATAATCAATAACACTATTATTTATATCCCATCTTCTTATTAGGCCACTCACAACAATTTTTGCATTTCTAAATTTGTTTTTAGCAGTTTGGTACAAATCCCACAACAAACCTACGACATAATCAGCCCATTTTACTCTTTTAACATCATTTGAACCCACATGACAGATGTGTATGCAGTTTCATACCTAGCAGCATTATTATTGATTAGGGCAAAAGCCACTCATAATACCATATAGGGTTAAGTAATACCAAAATGAGTCAATTTTGAATTACCATCCATATATGTATTATGGCAAGTAGTAAGCAACTTCTGACTAGCACATATGAGATCACAGAAATAAATTCATTTTCATTAATTTTATTTGATTTTTTTCAACACTGCTACTAATCATCATATCTAACAATTTCAAAAATTATTTTATTCGCATAAAAATTGGTAAATGAGCAAGCAAACATTCACTCACTCACCAATCTTCATGATAATGTAATATAGATATGTTTTCAAGAAATAAATGCTCAATTAAGCACACTTACCAGAAACACAAGGGATGGCATAGGCGTTAGGTGTGTAATATTGATGACAGACAGCATTGAGGGCAATTGACCTTGTCTAGCGCCAACAAAGCAAAGTCTGCAAGTAAGAAACAGGCAATAAAAAAAATTATTAATATAACAGGAGATTTAGTGCAAATTCTGTTTCTAAAAGCAACAGTTCATCATAGAATACAAGGACAAAAATGACTTATAACCTGGAGGATGTCATGATGTGCACGCTGAGTCCTCCAAATGCAGATACAGCCACAAAAAGGGGCATTATCCAAGACATCATTCCCAAAACTTTGTCTCCAAACGTCTTTTGTGATGAGAAAATGATACATTGTTCAACATCATGGATGAAAACATAAAAGAGAAACAAGAATATTAAAATAATTTCCCGTACATTTTCCTTATACCAGTTATTATATCCATTAAATGCATTATTTTTAGTTATTTAGCAATATTATTTACAAAAAATTCGAATAGCAGAAATTCCATGATATTAAATTTACCAAAATTATAGTGAGTCAGGAAAATGTAAATTAACAAAATGGAATGGGCAATGAAATAAGGTGTATTGCAAATTACAAGAATTGACTGAAAAGAGGGAAAACATACTGCATTGATTGGGATTAAGGCCTTTGGTATTCCACTTCCTCTAAACTATGATTTATGGATCCTGCTACAAAGTGATGTACTGTATCTGCCCGAATAGAAGCTGACCCCAGATTTAAGCCGACCCCCCAAAAATTTCCACAATTTTTTGGCAAAAACGTAAATTTCATAGATTTTATGCTGAAGTATGCAGGGCATTCACGCACATCTTAGAATACATTATTCGAGATTGAAGAAATGTGTGGGAAATGGTTTAGTTGTTGACATTTTGCAATATTACTCCAATTAATAATTTTGCGTTGCTGAATAATGTTCCACAGTCAGTGACAATAATTTCATTCATCTTCATTTTCACAAAAGATCAAATATAGCAACAGCAATCTCCCCAAGATATTTTTTCATCCAAGTCTATTTCCAATGAAATTAGCATATACATTGCTTTAAGAAACTTCATTTTTATAATTATACACGTTCCATGTAAAGTTTTACCGAAATTCAAACAGTTGAACGTTCAAAGCCGTCAATGCATTTTGCGTAATCGTCAATTTACACAAGCGATCTCGCCAAGATATTTTTATATATATTCATCTTAGGTCAAATATTTACTTTATGAAAAATATAGTACTATCATATGAACGCGAAGGCAATGAGAGACTTCGAGATTTAACCATAACCCAAATTTTCCTTGGACTCGCATTTAAGCTGAGGGGTGATTTTTTCATGATAGATTTTGACAAAAAACATCGGATTGTATTCGGGCAGATACGGTAATTAAAACAATTTATGGGTCTTCTCAAAATAATACAGATATAACCAGGGTTATGTTGATTCGAAGTTACATCGCCAATCAATTAACACTAGAAGGACGGGAGGGATCATTTGACCCATAAATCGATTACATCTTAAAATTTCACTATGTCAAAAGTATTCAATCTTTTTGAAATTTCTTGACTTTGTTCATTTCTATCCAAAATATGATGAAATGAAGTGATAATCACGAAAATACCACTAGGCAAGTTTTAAAAAGCAGTTATACCTAGAAGGACGGCTGTGGGTCATTTGACCCATTCATTTCAATCCTTTCTTTGTGTGCCGTTGAGTGTTATCTTTGATTCTCCTTGTTCCCTCAGGCTCGTCAGTGACTACGCTTCCCCTCCATCACTCATTGGTTGATGGAATATTTTTAGTTCACATGGAGCATTCGAGCTGCGAAATACATTGGCTCTTCTAACTGCCAGCCCGCAGTGGTCGCTCGCATTGCCCGTGCCCTCACCGCCTGGTGTGAATCCACCTTTAGTCTTTGGTCAGACAGCAAACGGAAAACATCTACCGTTTACATGGCTTCAAGGCAATTTTATACTTCTGAGGAGGTTCTTGCTGTTTTACGAGAGTTGGACGAAGAAGAGTCTGACAATGAAAGTGAACCAGAAACCACAGCCCAAGAACAACAGCCCGTGCTATCTTCGAGTGATGGAAGTGCCGATTCCAATTTCAAAATTCAAGATAGTGAAAGTGAATCGGAGAGTGACAGTGATAGTAACATTCCACAACCAACCACACCTAGTGATATTGCTCCGGAAGGAACAGAGTGGCTCGACATTTCAGCTGATCAAACCCAAACAGGGAGACTCTACAGGCAAAATATTTTGCATTCAGCACCAGGTCCTACACCGTATGCCAAAAGAAATATTCAAGAGGCATCAACATTGAGCATGTTCCGCTTGTTGGTAAGTGACTCATTGTTAGACACCATTGTAAAATGTACTGTGGAGCATGGGAAGCCTGAAGATCCTAATTCATGTTTATCAAGAGAGGAACTTCTCAGATTTATCGCACTGATATATGAAAGAGGCGTTTTGGGGCAACGGCATTTGCCAATAAAAAGCTGTTGGGATAAAACTTGGGGATCTCCAATATTCTCAAATACAATGCCTAGGGATTGCTTCTTGAATATAATGAAACATTTACAATTTGATTCCAGAAAAACTCGTAGACAAAGGCTACGAGCAGATAAATTTGCTTTGGCTTCTGAACCTTGGAACAAATTCATTTCCAATTCCCAGACCTGCTACAATCCAGGCGAAAGTGTAACGGCAGATGAGCAACTTTAACCCATGAAATGTAGGTGTCCATTTATACAGTATATGCCGAATAAACCGGACAAATTCGGTATAAAATACTGGGTTTTGGCCGACGTCAAGTCTTAATATTGTCTAAATGCATTTCCATATTGTGGAAAAGATGAAGAGAGGCCATCAAGCCAACCTTTGGGCAAATATGTTGTAATGCGATTGACAGTGCCGTACAAGAATTCAGGAGTAAATGTTGCTTGCGACAATTACTTCACATCAGTTCAACTGGCCGAAAAATTGAAAAAAATACGATTTCTCTTGTTGGAACGATAAAAAAAACAGACGAGAATTTCCTCCTTCTGTCCGCAAGAATTATGAAATTCACTCAACAAACTATATAAAAACACTCAAGGGCATATTCTTATGAATTATCAAGCAAAAAAAAACAAGAATGTGCTTATACTAAGCACAATTTCTGAGACAAGTAAAAAAAAAACCAGAGACCATCTTGTTTTACAATAAAAATAAAGTGGGAGTTGATGTTATGGACAGCATGTGCAGGAAGTATTCGACCCGTTCAGCTACAAGGAGGTGGCCTGTTCTTGTATTTTTCAATATCTTGGATCTGGCATCTATAAATAGTTGGGTGCTATACAGAGAAACGACCAATTCTAAACTGAGTCGCAAGAAATTCATCCAACGATTAGTCGAAGAAGTGGCGGGAATCTCCTTTGCGACATTACCCTCAACTTCTCAGTCAATTCAACTGACCCCATCTTCATCGGTGACAACATCCACGCCACTAAGAGCACAAAAAAGAAAGAGGTGCCAAATCTCTTCAAATTGTGATAATAAATCTTCCAATATATGTTCTCAATGTAAAAAAAATATTTTGTGGAAAGTGCTCGAAAAAAGTAACCATGTGTATAAAATGTGCTGAAAAATAATTCCTTTTTTAACTTTTTTTCCTTTTTTCAATCAATTTAATACCATTTTATTATTTTTATTAACTTTAAAAGCAATGATTTTGTGATTTTTAACAATAAATGCACTTTTATGACTGCAATTGCCTTAATTTTTGAACCTTTTCCTCATAAAACTATAAAAGTGTTAAATAGCAATAACGGGAACGATAATTATGTATTATTAACTAATAGAATATCCAAATATAAGTGAATTAGTAATAATCACCATAATTATAATAAAAACAGGCGTTACGATGAACCCAACAGCATCTATACAGGTCAAATGACTTCTAGCCATCCTTCTAGATATAGTGAAACTCCCGTCCTCCTAGTGTTAATACCTATGCATCGATTTATGTCATTCTGAATCAAAGTTATAACGTTAGAGGTTCTTTGAAATTTTTGTTTCTACCTTCCTGAAGCTATTATTTCATTAGAATACTAAACAAATATCACATTTCAAATATACTGCAATCTAAATATCTACTCTCTGTATTATAACATCTAAATAAACAACGATCTTAAATATATAGCGTCACTCCGAAGTAAGGCCAGTATAAATAGGTCAGTAGTAAGTTTTATGCAGAATTTTATTATGCACATTAAAATTTTCTGAAAGCCAGTGAAATTATTTAATTAGAGAAATTAAAAGTATCAGCACAGTTACAGTATTAATAATTCCAAATAGCAGAGGTGCTCATCGAATTTCAATGGATTTAGTGAATTTACTACAGCATAACATAAAAAACTGGTTAATTTTATTTCGTATCATATCACTCATGTAAGATCCAGCTTTGCCAACAATGCTCAGCCATTAATGAAGGGGAGCCATTAAACAAAAGGTAATGTTGAAAATATGAATAGCACATTATCAACATTTAATAAATCTCACAAAAAATGCTAATTATATCATTATCATTATATGTGTATTATATTGAAAGTCATGTCTAGTTTGCCTGAGGGCAAGCAGGCTTCAATAAAGGTTGTAATTGCTCTTTCATTTTACCAAATGACAAAAAACATAAATATATATCAACATTTAGTAAATCTCACAAAAAAATGCTAATTATATCGTTATCATTTTATGTGTATTATACTGAAAGTCATGTCTAGTTTGCCTGAGGGGAGGCGGGCTTCAATAAATGTTGCAATTGCTCTTTCATTTTACCAAATGACAAAAAACATAAATATATATGCTAAAATATTATGAGCATGGTTTGTATGGCATGTTTGTTTTCACTGCTACAACAAATCTATGGAGAACCTTACGCCACATGAAAATATCATTAAAAACCATTTATTAGTAATAAAAAGCCTGTCAATATGACGGTCTATCTTTAGTTAAACTTAAATAGTTTCCTCTCTTCCTCCCTTCCTCTCTCATTAAAAGCATTCAAAGCACGCTTACACCTATAAGGATTGAAATACAGTAAAACCTGCGAAAGGCAGAACCTGGATTTGGCGGAAACCTGCCAAAGCCAGAAATCCAAAATAAAATTGTTCTAGTTGATACCATTTTTCATCTGAATGTCTCTCTGTAAGGCGGGACCTGAGAGATGCGGACGGAGAGGATTTTTTTCTTATAGTTTCTGTATTATTAAGTACATTCAAAATTTGATTGATGAGATGTACTAAGTTGAGGGTACCAACGAAAGTGCAAAATATTTCATAAATACTAATGAAAGTGTTTTCACAGAAATTGATGAAATTGACTTGAAAACTGTGGTAGAATCACAAAGAAATGAAATTGTTCCCAATTCAGAGTATGAACAGAATGAGGAAGATTGTGAAGAACTGGAAATATAACAACATCAGAAGTTTGGCACTATCTTAAAGCTTTAAAACAGGTCTGCACAACTCGGAAAGCGGCGAGGACCATATTGATCCAAGGAAACCAGCTGTGGGCCGCAGGAATAGATTTCCTAATTAAATTACATAAAAAATAATTATTTTTATTTTTAATCATGAATCATGGAAAAATGAAAAAATGTGTTCCGTTAAAAGAAAATTTTTGTGCTTTACCTTCAAACTTAATGAGAGATACTACATCTCTTTTTGGCAACAAGCTTGTCGTATTCTGGGGTCATATTTGAAGTAGATATTTTCAAAATATCTTCCAAATGTTCATTAGTCAGAGAAGAACATTGCCTGCTTCTATTCATGTTCATGATGGTGAATGTTTGTTCACATATGTAAGTGCTACCAAAAATACAGAACATTTTCACTGCAACTTCGATAAGATTTTTGTACTTTTCCCTGTCCAGACTTTTGCAGAAGTTTCGCAGGCTGCTTTCTCTGTGCTTATTTCTGTAAACTGCCAAAGATTGAAGTTCAATAACCTCCAATTGCAAATGTACTGGCACTTCCTCTGGATCTACAGAAAAGGGATCTTCAATCAGCTTCAATTGAACGTCCTCTTCTTTAGACAAAGTAAGTCTTCTGTCAAATTCTTCAATCAAAAGATGAATTTGCTTTGAGTATTCTTCTCCTAATTCGGCGTGTTTGTGCTGAGGGATACACTGTGCACAAGTAAGAAAGTGACAGATTTCACCTTTAGACAGCTGACTCCTGAAAAGTTTTAATTTCATTTTGAAAGCTTTCACTGCTGCTAACATTTGAAATATAAGTTGATCTTTTCCCTGAAGTTGACTGTTGAGATCATTCAGGTGAGCAGTAATATCACAAAAGAAAAAGAGATCGTGATTCCAGGACTCACTTTCAAGCTCTTGAAATTTTCTTGGCTCATGTTCTAGGAATTTTGATACTGTCTCTTTCAAAGCAACGAAACGCTGGAGCACTCTTCCTCGACTCAACCACCCACTTCCGTATGGTAGAGTAAGTCACTGCACTCGGCATCTACCTCTTCGAGAAAGGCTCGAAATGTCCTATGTTTTAGTCCTCTAGAATGCAGATAATTTACAATGGACACTACCACCGACATTACATGATCAAATTTTAATATTTTGCTACACAAAACCTGCAGATGTATAATGCAGTGATGTTTGGTTATATGTCTCCCAGTATATTCTTCAAGAAGAGCAACTGCTCCAACATTTTTTCCGCACATAGCCGGAGCACCATCAGTACAAATGGCCACCAAGTTTGTAAAATCAAATCCCAACTTATCATTCACGCACTTGATCACTTCACTGGAGATTTATTTTCCGGATGTGCGACCTGTCATAGACCGCATGGCAACAAGTTCTTCAGTAATTTCAAAGTTTTTATCAACACCTCTAATAAAAATGAGAAGTTGGGCGGTATCTTTTAAATCGGTGCTTTCATCCATGGCCGAATTCTCTGACTCTCTGCTTTAACTGATCACTTACATTGGTAGACATGTCAGCTATTCTTCTCTGTACAGTCATGCGTGATAGACTGACATTCTCAAGTATTCCCCTCTTTTCTGGACATAACTCAGATACAGCAATCAACATATACTTCTTTACAAACTCGCCTTCCAAAAAGTATTTCCCAGCAGCAGCAATTTCCCTTGAAATTTGAAAGCTTACCTTAGTAGCTGCCTCATTCTCGGTGCTTAATATCTTGAGATATTGCTGTTCTTTACCAAGATTTTTCACCAAACATACTACTTTAATTTTTCTTTCATTTGGGCCCAATTAGCGAGAATGGGATGTTTAGTTTCAAAGTGCCACCGAAGATTGTATTCCTTCGGAACGGATACCATTTCACGACACACAAGGCACACTATTTTGTCTTTGCTTATAACGAATAAGTACTTATTCGTCCATTCAGTGTTGAAAACACTGTGCTCTGATTCTATTTTTCTCTTTTTCTTTTCACCCATTAGAAAGCAAATTACAGGCAGTCCTCGACTTTGGTACATATTGCGCTCCTGAAAATGTGTCCAGAAGTCGAATGTACGAAAGTTGAACATAGATTTACATGTTATAGGGGGGTTCCGTTCCCAGAGAGCCAAAAAATATTATAAAATCTCTAATTATAGTATAAATGTTTAGTTTTTCTGTGCAGGGACACAATCGTCAATTTTATAATATAGAGATATAGGGCAAAATGCAATAAAATATTTAAATAATTGCACAAATAAACACTGCTGTACAGACAAAGATGGCAACCCAGTGGAAACTGGTGGCCTGGTGGCTGGCAACCAGCACCACTCGAAATATTCGTTCGTCATTTAGCTGACGCGCGAAAGTCTGATCGGCGCATAAAAGGCGGTTCAGGGGTGTCAATCTATGCTACCTTGGGTTCTTGTTCCCTTGTATTATCCTAAGGTTATCACACACATAGTGTAATTGACTATTTCCTTTTTGTAATTTATCGTTATTTGTTTTTCATTCTTTTTTCTCAAGAAATTTTTATTACTGTAAGAGTTACATTTATTCGTACTGTTTGTAACACAGTGCTTCCATCCTTACCATAATCTAGTCATTGACTATAGTTATTAGGTATATCTTGGTATTCAGTTCCCTTTTTCTTGTTTATGTCTATTTATTTTTTTGTATTTTTGGTGAAATTATCTTTGTTTATGGCAGTGTCTTTTCTGGCAGAGGTGGAAGACCAGCTGTTGCTGAACCCCAATACCGTTTTATAGGCTATGAGTTGGATAAGAAATTACTTTGTGATTAACGAAACTTATTCTGTGATTTGTGACTACAATGTGATTACCGGCTGTAAATAAATATTATTGTTAATGTGCGAGTTGTACGAATATCGAATGCAAGAAAGTCGAGGACCGCCTGAAGTGCACATACGAAATCCCTCTTTTTTCATTAAAGCATTTGTTATTTTCATAGTTTTTTGTAATATTGCCTAAACTTGGCCCCAAAGGGAGTGATGATTGAAATGAAAGAAAAGTCTGTAAAAAAGGCAAAAAAAGTGACGAGTTTGGAGAAGAAAATTAAAGTTTTAGATAGGCTTGGGCATAATGAATTTACTTCATCAGTTGGTAAATTACTTGGTGTGAACGAGTCCACAATAAGATCGATTAAGAAAAGTGAAGAAGCGATCAAGAAAGTCCCGCAGAGTTCAATTGTCATTCACAAGAAAGCCAAGCTACTGCACAATCATTATGTCTCAAATTGTTTCACGGTCTGCTAACGGGAAATCGCCAACATCATTGAAGTATGTGTAGATCGGTTCCTTGCTCTTTAATAAAATGTGGCGTTTATTCCGAACACCACAATACGTATTGTATTATTATATTTGTTCTTCTCCTTCACAAATGAACACACACTCGACCAGCTTAAGTCCAATGAGCATCCGATTGAAGCTAAAGATTCACCGCTTTCGGCATGCCTAATTATTTCCATCTTTGTCCCAATCGTGTTCACTTTATGAGCCCTACGTTTCTTTCCACTAGCATTTGCACTTTCAGTTTTCCGTTTATCACTCATATTTATAAAATAATACGTGTAAAATGCACAAACAAAGAAACACTGCTGTACGTACAAATAAAGACTTTAACGTTGCCGAGACTGAATAATAATAATAATTTATTGATTATTAACCAACTTTACAGTGGTATTAATCTTGTCAAATTTCAGTACAATATTAAAAAACATTACACACAAATATTACATTACATACAATATGTATATTATTACGTAGCATACTTATATTTATTAAAAGTGTTGGCTTGCCTGACAGACAGCACCATTATGCGATAGCTCAAAATGTTTGATCGTCAGCTGACGAACGATAGTCCAAATTCGGTGTTGTTCGGCGTACAAAAGGCAGTTTAGGGGCGAGAATTTACAATGTACAAAAGAGCGAATTGTACGAAAGTCGAATGTACAAAAGTCGAGGACTGCCTGTATATATTTTGCACACGGTACACTACCAAGGCACTGAGATGAACTCACAATAGAAATGACATGAGAATCAGCGCACGGCACATAGAGTAAGCAAGAGGGAAAAACAAAAAAATACAAATAGTATACAATTTGAAATACAGCTCTGTATTCCAATCGTAATACAAAGGAAATACAATTCAATCGTATTACAAAGGAAATACAATTAAAATGTAATACAAAGGAAATATAATTCAATCGTAATTCAAAGGAATAATATTGTATTACATTTGTAATACAGTCATAATACAAAAATTGTGCTGTCTGGGGTGTACATACTCATCAGCTTGGTACTGTTCAAAAACCCATTGTTGACTACTGCATTTCATTCTCAACTTTCAAATAATTACAATTTTGTTATAAATAAGTATCATTTCCAAAAGTCGAAGTGGGCTGCAGGGTGAGCCCTAGCAGGCCGCATGTGACCCGCGGGCCATATGCTACGCAGGCCTGCTTTTAAACATTCTGCTAGAATGAAGGGTGAAAATGATTTCTTTAACAAAGTTATAGAAACGGTTTTCTTTTGCCATTTTAATCAAATCACAGACAAAACAGCACAACCAAAATTGGAGAGTTTTTTCAAATAATTTTCTAAAATTTTTTAACTTTGTTTAATATTTTTATTGGATTTTAATGTGAATTTGAAATGTTTTGCAACTGCATGAAATTTAACTGTTCTGCTTCCAAAAATTTGTAACATTTTTAACAGAAGTTTTCTAATTTCTAATAAAATCAGAATTGTGCAAGTCTATGTTCTCATTATATATATATATATATATATATATATATATATATATATATATATATATATATATATATATATATATCCTATATATTATGCACGTAATAAGGCTGTGTTCGTGCATATGAAGTCTCGCGTAATTCGCGTATTTCTCGAGAACCGTTCGTCGTAAAGATATGCGGTAAACGGCGTTTTGTTTCTACGGGAAAAATATTTTCGTTTGCTAAAGTGTCCCGGGTTTGAATCTAGGAGACAATTATATTTTCCCATAAGCTTCCATGGGATTTTTGATTTTTCGGAGTGCAAGTTTTTTTCCTTTGTTCATTAAAATATGTAAATATGGACCGATTTTCTTCTTTTTTCCTTTATTTGATGGCTAAAGCTTTATACTATCTTATTCTTGCAATGTTTACATGTTATGCGGTCGAATTTTTCAGAAATACACATTCTTTTTCGAAAATTTGCAATTTTTTGTACTCATTCCGGGCGTTGCCAAGTAGACTCTCAATGTTGCCTCCGATTCATTTAAAGCTAATTAAACTTTCCACTAGATGACATAAATGCATTATTGTTATCTTCTACTCATTGATAATCTAAATAAACGCTTGTACTGACGTTGCCTTTATAGTAGGTCCTGTAAGAAGTTAAAAGCAGTCGTTGTTAGACACTTGAAGGAAAGCAACTGCTTGTGAGTTTGTCTATAAGGGTGCAACGATAATCACTGGAACTAAGGTAAGGTAGAATTAAAAAATTTTCCCCTTTGAATACACTGTGATATTAAACTAGCATTGAGTAACTCTGTGACATTGTGATCACGTAATTGCTCTAATATATTGCTGTAAAATCGCAGAAAATTTAAAAATGCCAAGGGGTAGACCAGTGAAAAGGAGAGTTATTAGCCCAGCTACAGCTTCCAGAGAAGGGAAGATGAGCCAAAGATCAAAGGAAGAGTATTGTAGGAAAGACAGAGAAAGAGATGCGGAAGTTCACAGGATTGCCTGTGTAGATGAGGAGCGGAGAGTACAAGAAAGACAAAGTATTAGGGAAACACGTCAAATGAATAGAGAACAAAGAAGATCTAACCTAGAGCCGAACTATTTAGATTATTTGCAAGCGTAGCTGCAACGGGCTGCTAGCATATATATATATATATATGTATATGTATATATATATATATATATATATATATATATATATATATATATATATATATATATACACAGTAGAACCTCATAAATCCGGCACTCGAAAATCCGGAATTATCAAAAATCCGGCAGTTTTTGAAAAGTGCACTTTTTAAAATTTTTGCCGCGGGTAGCCTAATCCACTATGGAACGATAAACGCACCGCTTCGCATCAAAATTCGCGAATTCTAGAACAATTTGACGGCAGCAGTTACATTGTATGTGTGAGTGAGTCCAATTTTCAGCTGACCAATACATGTTGGTACGTTTTAGGGAATAGTTTCCACAGTCACATTGTATAACTTGTACACAGTCGCGTGTTCAGATTCGTAGCGATCGTATGTGTTTTTCATTAGTGTGATATTGCTCAAGTTCATATTGGAATGTCTTCAAAAAAAAAGCTGAAAACCCCTCCAATAGTATTATGAAGCGTAAACATAAATCCCTTTCTATTGAACAATGAGTAGATTTATTAAGAAAACTTGAAAAAGGTGCTTCAGTTAAGAGACTTTGTGAAGAATATAGCGTAGGCAGTTCTACTGTGTATGACTTGAAGAAACAAAAAAGTGGGTTGCTGACATTTTATGCAGACAGTGACACTTCTAAGGCCGAAAAACATTACACACTTCCAGGGTCAACGATATCGATAGAGTATTGTTTGAATGGTTTCGACAAAGAGGAAGTGAAGGTGTACCGGTATCAGGCCTATTGCTAATACAGCAAGCAAAGAAATTCCACGACGATTTGAAAATCAATAAAGCTTGCGATTATTCGCAAGGTTGGCTTCATCGCTTCAAGCTTCACCATGGAATACGAAAATTAGCAGTGTCTGGCGAAAAACTTAGTGCCGATTCGGATGCTGCCGAAACATTTGTAGAGGAGTTTACCAAGTTAATTTAGGATGAAAATCTTACTGCAGAGCAAATATATAACGCGGACGAGACAGGATTATTTTGGCGATGTCTTCCTCGGAGCACACTTGCAGCCGCCAATGAGGATATGGCATTTGGAGTGAAGGAGTCAAAGGAGAGGCTGACGGTTTTTGCGTGCACAAATGCAGCAGGTATGCACAAACTAGAGCTAACTGTAATTGGTAAAAGTGCACACCCTCTTGCTTTAAGGAGTGTAAGGAATTTTCCTGTCAACTACCGTGCTAATAAACGTGCGTGGATAACTTCTCAATTAATGTTGGATTGGTTTTAAAATTATTTTGCACCGGAGGCATGTGCTCATTGTAAATCTAAGGGACTAGGTGATGATTGTAAAATAATTCTGACATTAGATAACTGTCCTGCCCATCCTGATGGATCACTTTTGGTACTGGGTAACGTGCATGTGGTTTATTTATCTCCAAATTGTACATCTATTATTCAACCTATGGATCAGGGAATATTACGCTCACTAAAATGCTATTACAGACAGCAATTTATGCAGAAATTGCTTGTTGCTTGTAATAGAGGCCAAGGTGTTGACGGATTTAAAAAGGAATTTAATATTAAGGACTCGATTTGGACTCTAGCTAAAGCGTGGACTGATGTAACGGCCGCAACACTGAAAAATGCCTGCCATAATTTGTAGCCTGCAAGCATGTTTGAAGAATGTGATGAATCACCACCAGATTTTCTAGGTTTCAATGTTAGTGACAAAAAGAGACTGGTGTCTGAAATTATGGAATTTGCTAAGGGATCAACGAATAACACTTTCACGAAGGGTCTGGAAGAAGACGCTGAAAACTGGATGGAAATCGTCTATGAAGTGCCTGTAGTGAATCAGCTAACTGACGGAGAAATAGTTAAAATGGTTTTGGAACCCGAACGTGAGAATTATGAAAAAAGTTAAAGTGACGATGATGACAATGCAGCTGCAAACAAGCCTTCAATAGACCGTTGCATATTGGTTTTAGAGCAGCGGTCATGCATCGAATCACAGGATGTGATGAATTTGTACCTAATTAAAGATAAACTTATTAAGGAAAGATCACTATGTACGAAGCAATCTGTGATATGTTCAAGACAATTTCGCAAAAAAAACCTTCAAAAAGCTTCCAACACTGAAATGAAACTTGCATTCCCGCAACTAAAGACGCTGTCTCGACCTTATCGTCTAGCCATCGAGAGTAGAAACGAGACGTGTAAATTGGTATTAAATTGGCATTAAATTTGCTATGACCTTATTCCAAATTCGTCCACTTGTTAATGATTCTTTCTTTTATAAGTTTTGGTGTAAATTTTGGATTTTAATGTTATGTATTTTATTTTTTTTATGTATAGGCCGTGATATGGTATGCAGGCACAGTGGCGTAGCCAAGGGTGGCAAGAGGGCAAGGCGTCTATTATGATTTATTTAATATTTTGCATGTTTATTTACATACATTTTGTGTATGTATTTCATATTTTAAAATATTCTGGCATGATTTCTAATTAAATTTTGAAATACATTATGTAGATTACAAAAAACTTTCGTTTTATCCAGCATTAGGCCGATTTGCCCCTGGATACTTAGACAATGTGCAACATTTTCAAAAAACCGGAATTTTCTAAAATCCGGCTCGCGCTAGGTCCCGAGGGTGCCGGATTTATGAGGTTCTACTGTATATATATATATATATATATACACATATATATAAAAATACTACAGAAGAGGAAAGGTAAGGTTATTTAGGGCAACTAGTTGTTGAAGGAAACCCAGTGAACACTTACGAGAAGTAAAGCCGCTGGGGTTTTGGAGAGACACATTTGTAGAGGTTAGAGCTTTCGGGATGATCCCTTCGTCAGCACAAGAGAGACACAACTCTACAAATGTGTCTCTCCAACACCCCAATGGCTCTACTTCCGGTAAGTGTTTACTGGGTTTCCTTCAACACCTAGTTGCCATATATATATATACTTTTACCAATTACAGTTAGCTCTAGTTTGTGCATACCTGCTGCATTTGTGCACGCAAAAACCGTCAGCCTCTCCTTTGACTCCTTCACTCCAAATGCCATATCCTCATTGGCGGCTGCAAGTGTGCTCCGAGGAAGACATCGCCAAAATAATCCTGTCTCGTCCGCGTTATATATTTGCTCTGCAGTAAGATTTTCATCCTAAATTAACTTGGTAAACTCCTCTACAAATGTTTCGGCAGCATCCGAATCGGCACTAAGTTTTTCGCCAGACACTGCTAATTTTCGTATTCCATGGTGAAGCTTGAAGCGATGAAGCCAACCTTGCGAATAATCGCAAGCTTTATTGATTTTCAAATCGTCGTGGAATTTCTTTGCTTGCTGTATTAGCAATAGGCCTGATACCGGTACACCTTCACTTCCTCTTTGTCGAAACCATTCAAACAATACTCTATCGATATCGTTGACCCTGGAAGTGTGTAATGTTTTTCGGCCTTAGAAGTGTCACTGTCTGCATAAAATGTCAGCAACCCACTTTTTTGTTTCTTCAAGTCATACACAGTAGAACTGCCTACGCTATATTCTTCACAAAGTCTCTTAACTGAAGCACCTTTTTCAAGTTTTCTTAATAAATCTACTCATTGTTCAATAGAAAGGGATTTATGTTTACGCTTCATAATACTATTGGAGGGGTTTTCAGCTTTTTTTTTGAAGACATTCCAATATGAACTTGAGCAATATCACACTAATGAAAAACACATACGATCGCTACGAATCTGAACACGCGACTGTGTACAAGTTATACAATGTGACTGTGGAAACTATTCCCTAAAACGTACCAACATGTATTGGTCAGCTGAAAATTGGACTCACTCACACATACAATGTAACTGCTGCCGTCAAATTGTTCTAGAATTCGCGAATTTTGATGCGAAGCGGTGCGTTTATCGTTCCATAGTGGATTAGGCTACCCGCGGCAAAAATTTTAAAAAGTGCACTTTTCAAAAACTGCCGGATTTTTGATAATTCCGGATTTTCGAGTGCCGGATTTATGAGGTTCTACTGTATATATATATATATATATATATATATATATATGTCAGAAAACACACTACACCACTCTCCAACTTCCTCCTCGGGGAGGCACACCCGAAATAACACAACACGTCCAAGGGACTCCAACTTTATTTAAACCCGAATTACACCAGCATTCTGCTCTCCAGCAGAAGCTCTTCCACGAGCCAACACACGGCCCACACTACTACGAGTCCCGTCACACACTCTTCTCTCTCGCGTCACGTGATCTCTTAGTACTCTCCTTCTCCGTCCCGCTTCTGGTAGCACTTCTCGTGGCGGTCGTCCTCGCTTGCGTAACAGTCGGCCTTTCCTGACATCGGGGCCGTCCTCGGTCCCGGTCCGGTCTGCCTCCGGTCGAACTGCTCCTCTGGCGCTCGCGCCGTTCTCCATCCGCTTCTCGTCTTCTTTCCCTCTGCTGTCCGCGGCCTGGTCGTCATCTCCCTCGTCCTGGCTCTCGTCGGCCTGGTCGTCATCTCCTACTTCGCCTTGGGGGGGCTTACACCAGGGTTTCATTCGGTCTGCACTAAACACGGAATTGAACGCTCGCTGTGTCCTCTTTGCCCCTGGTATATCCATGAGAGAATACCTATCTCGCGCTAGCACTTCTGAGACAAGATACGGACCCTTAAATTTCGGAGCTAATTTTCGCGAACACCCTGTCGCTTGCGCTTCTCGTTCTACGATGACTAAATCTCCCTTTTGGTACACTCTCGGCACCTTATGTCTTTGATCGTAACGCTCCTTCTGTTTTTTCTGCGTCTCTGATATCTTTACTAACGCTTTTTCCCTTGCTTCGCCTAAGGTCTCTCTAGTCTCATCGAGTTCGCTTTCTTGCAACGCCAATATAACACGGTTTTGCAATGAATTCCTTGGGTTATAAGCAAACAATAGCTCATAAGCGCTCTTCTCAGTAGTTTTATTTGACATAGAATTCATGGCGAATTGGATGTTTCTCAAATTCGTGTCCCAGTCGCCTCCATCCTCTTGTGCATACATAGTGGATATGGCGTTTGTAATGGATGCGTTTGATCGCTCTACTTGTCCATTTGCTCGAGGGGTAGCAGTCGCATTCTTTATATGCTTTATCTGGTTTCTTTCGCATAATTCTTCAAATTCCTTCGCTGTAAATGCCGTACCTCGATCTGTAATTAAACGCTCAGGACACCCAAATAAGCTTGTAATCTCACTGATAGCTTCGCACACTGGTTTGGTTTTTGTGGTTTTCACTGCCTTTAGTAGGATGAACTTTGTAAAGTTGTCTTGATACACGAGAACATACTCGTTGCCCCTTTTACTCCTTGGGAATGGCCCTAAGTGGTCCACGTGAACTGTGTGAAATGGGATGGCTACACGCTCTAAACTGTGCAACTGCCCCTCTTTTTTACCTCCCGGTCTCTTATGATAAGCACACTCAATGCAAGCTGCAATATATTTCTTTACCCTTCTTCTCATCTTCGGAAACCAAAAATATCTCTTCACGTGTTCTAGGGTTTTCTCTTCTGCGTAATGTCCCATGTCATCATGACTTCCCTTTAGAATGCGCCAAATAGAGTTCTTAGGCACAACCCAACGGACCCCACCGTCTACCTTTCTACAGACACGGTTGTCTTTCAGCACATAGTCTGTGTGGATCTGCCTATCCTCATTGGCGACCGCAGGTTGCTGTAAGGTACGATGTATTTTCTGGATAGCTACATCCTGCAGCTGCATCGTTAGTAACCAATCATCCTGATTTATTCGCAACGTGAAGATTTTCAAGTCTGCTGTATCCGGTTCCTCGGAATCTCCCACGGGATTTCGACTGAGGGCATCAACGTGACTCATGTTGCGTCCTGGTCGGTACTCGATCGTGAAATCATACTCTTGTAATCGAAGCCACCACCTCGCTATCCGCGGTAACAATTCCTTCTTGGACATGGTGGTCTTTAAAGCATTACAGTCAGTAACAACTTTGAAGGGTCTGTTCAATAAATACATTCGAAATTTGTCTACGGCTTCAACTACTGCCAACGCTTCTAGCTCATAACTGTGATAGTTCTTCTCTAGATCTGTCGTCTGTCGGCTATAATATGCCACAGGTTTTTGAGATTCTCCTTCTCGACGCTGTAAGATAATCCCCGCTAGTCCATTCTTACTGGCGTCAGTGTGAACTTCATGTTCGGCATTTACATCAAACAACGCAAGTGCCGGACGCTCGATTAATCTTTTCTTCAGCTCTTGAAATGCGTTTTCTTGTTTCTCTGTCCACTCGAATACCGTATCTCTCTTCGTCAAGAGCGTTAACGGCTTGCTTAACGTAGCGAATCCTAATACAAATCTTCTAAAGAAGCTCGTCAAACCAATAAATTGTCGCACTTCGTGAACATTCTCCGGCCTTCGAAATTCTTTAACTGCCTGAATTTTTCTCTCGCCTGGTCGGATCCCATCTTTGGTTATTTCAAAGCCCAAATAGTCTACTTTAGTTTTGAAAAATTCACATTTTGATACTTTTAGCGCTAGCCCCAATTTCTTCAGTACTTGCAACAGTCTTTCTAATCTCTCTAACCCTTCCTTCACCGTTTTGCTGGGTATCAACAGATCATCCATATAGACTAGGACCTCTCCTGGTTTTGTCATTCGCACTACCCTTTTCATCACTTGATTAAACACTGCAGGTGCGTTTACTACTCCGAAAGGCATTTTTGTGAACTCGTACAGTCCACTTGAGGTGACAAAAGCTGTCAAGGGTCTCGTCTCTGGGGCTACAGGGATTTGATAGTATCCCGACGCCAAGTCTAAAATGGTAAAATAACTGTTTCCTGCAAGCGCGTCTAATTGTTCCTCAATGGCTGGCATGGGGAATTTTATTTTTTTCGTCTTCAAATTCAATGCTCTGTAATCGACGCACAGCCGGTCTTCTCCGTTAGCTTTCTTCACTAACAATGCTGGGCTTGCGTATTCTGATGTCGACTCCTGCACGATACCCATTTTCATTAACTCATCGACTGCCTTTTGCATAGTCGCTCTTTGGGCGTACGGTAGGCGATACGGTCTTAAATTCACAGGGTGGTTATCCAACAATTCTATCTCGAAACTGGCAGACTCTACTGTACCCAGTTCACTCAAATTTTTCGCAAAACATTCTCGATACTCATTCACCATTTCGTATACCGCATCCTTCTCCTCTTCAGACAGGTCGTTATTCAAATTTATTTCTTCCATTTCTATCCCGGCCCTCTCTTTGACATTTCGAACTTTGGCTTCGAAGTTACTTTCTTCCTCCTGCCCATCAGTCTCTCTCCTAATTACAAATTTCTGATAGCTCTTCTCAACTCGAATCCCCGATTGGTCTAGGGCGCTTCGTCCTAGAATTATGGCATCGTCTTGCGAACAGTTTGGGACCACAAGCACTTCTACCTCAATGCTTACGTCGTCCACAACAAGGGTTAACTGTTTGGAGCCTATTACGTTACTTTTCCCACAGCCGAATCCAATCAGACTTTTTTGACTCGCAAAGTATTCTACACCTAGCTGTTCAGCGACATCTTGCCTCATGGTCACAACATCGCTCCCTAAATCAATGAACCCAACAACTTGTTCATCATTAACCTTTATCCATTTATAATATTCGTCTTTAATTTGGTCGTTCGGCACCGAAATTCTTTGGACTCGCCTTTTCATTTCCAAATTCTGTCTATTAACTTGGGTTCCCTGAGGGCATTCCTTCATCATGTGTCCCTCTTTATTGCATCGGAAACATCGCCTGCTCTGCTGTCGTTCTGGGCAATCCTTAGCCATGTGTCCCTGGCCGTTACAATTATAACACCTCGCCTGCGTTGTCTGCTTATTTCTCCTCACCACATTACCTTCGTTTGGCGGTTCAATTGGGACACTATAACGGTTAGCTAAAAACTGTCTTTCACCTAATCTCGCTCTTTCTGTAATACTTTCATAGCGCTTTATCTTGAGCAGTAACCCTTCAACATCTTTGAACTCACACAAAGCCAGCGACCTTACTAATTCCTTGTCACCTAAGCCGTTCAAAATGTATTTAATCAAGGATTCTTTATCTATGTCACCTCGTCGCGCTATCGCTTTCATGGCATACACGTATGACTCATAGGTTTCGTCGCGCTGCTTCTTCCTCTTCGTGAGACTCATGTGGACATCGGCCTGATCAGCTGTTGATGGGAAGCTATAAAGTAACCTTTCTTTAAAAGTCTCCCAAGAATACACTTCTTCCGCGACACTATTTAACCACAATTTAGCTACTCCTTTCAGCTTATTCACCGCATGAGTAAGCAATACGGAATTGTCCCACGAATACGCGGAAGCGACCCCTTCCACTCGCCGCACCCACTGTTCGGCGGTAAATCCTAAGGTCGTCGACGCGTCAAACTCGGGCAACAATCTTTCCGCCATGTCTCGGTGAGCAACTACAGTTGTCGCCATCGTACTACAATGTCCCGCTTCCATTATTTCTCTTTCGCGGTCTAACAACGCGCGCTCTCTCTCCAGCAACTGTCTTTCTCGTCGTAGAATCTCACGTTCAATGTCGTTATCGCTCGCCCTAGGCGCTAAGTGGTTCTTTGGTCGGGTCACAGAGGGCGTCGACATCGCTCTCGGTAGCTCAGGAAAGCTCGCTGCTCGCGTCAAGAACGCCTCGCTTACTCCTGTTCCCGCCACTGGATACGTCATTTCCGGTTCCCCACTAAACGCCATGCGGTCGCTTTTTTTTCGCTAATTTCGCTTTTTTTTTTAGGTCTGTTTCGACGCTCACAACCCTAGTTATACTTGGGGTATTGTTCACTCGGGAATCACTTTTCTTTCACGTACTTACGGAGGGGTACAGTCTTCATCGGCAAACAGTCGGCTCTCTCACGACGTGCTCCTTTCCGAAAACTGGTTTTTGATCTTCTTATCCTTATCTGATCCCGATCCCGCCGCTGCTCTGTCAGAAAACACTACACCACTCTCCAACTTCCTCCTCGGGGAGGCACACCCGAAATAACACAACACGTCCAAGGGACTCCAACTTTATTTAAACCCGAATTACACCAGCATTCTGCTCTCCAGCAGAAGCTCTCCCACGAGCCAACACACGGCCCACACTACTACGAGTCCCGTCACACACTCTTCTCTCTCGCGTCACGTGATCTCTTAGTACTCTCCTTCTCCGTCCCGCTTCTGGTAGCACTTCTCGTGGCGGTCGTCCTCGCTTGCGTAACATATATATATATATATATATATATATATATATATATATATATATATATATACATATACATATATATATATATATATATATATGCTAGCAGCCCGTTGCAGCTACGCTTGCAAATAATCTAAATAGTTCGGCTCTAGGTTAGATCTTCTTTGTTCTCTATTCATTTGACGTGTTTCCCTAATACTTTGTCTTTCTTGTACTCTCCGCTCCTCATCTACACAGGCAATCCTGTGAACTTCCGCATCTCTTTCAGATCAAACCCATAATAGTGCGTTTTGGGTTTCCTGCAATTTATATATCACTAGCAGAATTTCCCATTGAATTTCAACGGATTTAGTGAAGCTACTACAGCACAACATACAAACTCTTTAAAATATATAGTAGATACTTTTTAAATTACAATTAGCTTTTTTTAACAATTAATCATATTTGTTTGTAACAATCCGTTTTGTTGTTCAAATTTTATTTAATTAATTATAACAAAAACGTAAGGAATTGTATATATTCATATAACAATTTGTTAATTAAAAGTTTTTATATTAATAAGTAACTTCTACACTTTTGTAAAAATCAACATTCCAGAACGATAAATACTACGTTCTTATTTACAGCTTTTGTTCTTCAAATTTTATTTAACTAATTATAACAAAAACGTAAAGTATTGTAAATTTTCGTATAACAATCTGTTAATTTAATTTTTTACATTAATAAGAAAGAAGAGATTACATACCTTCAACACTTTTTAATAATCAATATTCCAGAACGATAAATACTATGTTCTTATTTACTGCTTTTGTTGTTCAAATTTTATTTAACTAATTATAACAAAAACGTAAAGAATTGTAAATTTTAATATAACAATTTGTTAATTTAAAGCTTTTATATTGATAAGTAAGAAGAGATTACATACCTTCAACACTTTTGTAATAAACAATATTCCAGAACGATAAATAATGTTGTTATGTACTGCTATTGTTGTTCAAATTTTGTTTATTTAATTAATTATAATGAAAACGTAAATAAAATTAGGTACTTTCCCCCTCCCTCCCCTCTCTCTCCCATATAAATGCAATGATCTCTCAATTTCGGCGACAATGGGAGTTGTCATGGTAGCTTATAATGGGTATTGTAATAAAACTGATAAAATCACGTATTTTATTGATACTAACTGTATTTCTACGTGAATTCGACCAGAATTCGAAATCTGTCTTCAATAAAAATAAATTTTGTTCTTTCCTGCAAAAAAGTATCCAAGTCTCAAGTTCGTACCGTGATTTTAAGTAATTTTAAAATGCAAATTAAAAGTAGTCTACACTCATCCCTGTATTTCAGTTGCAGGACGCAAAATATGTGACGTTTGATAATTAAAACATTCGCCATTTCGAATCAAAGTGACGTACAGAAACAAAACCTTGACCATTCACTAAGTTAGGATGTAAGAAAAAATCGTACCAAATTTGGTTATTCTAGCTTTTATTGTTTAGGAGGAGTTCCATTAACAAACACACAAACACACACTTCAAAATATATTATAGATTATATGCAGTGATGAGCTGAAGCCAGCTCCTGCCGGCTCGCTCGAGCCCGTTCTTAATTTTCCTCAGAATTTGCAAGCCGGTGGTTACATTTTTAAAAAATATGAAAATTTATTGATTTTGTCCTTTCAAGTACATTTTGCCCTATCTGATAGTCAATTACTGACAGTGTATAAAGTGGAATATATTACGAACTGAACACTTGTTAAGCTAGCAGAATGGTATTACTAAACTAGAACGATATGGTGCCCCTGGCATATAGGCCTCCTGCCACCGTTCTCCAAATTTAACTCCATTTTTACTTTCTCATATACTAAGTATATTGAGAAAGTATTGTAATCGCGAAAAAATTCTACCTCGAGATTTTTATGGAAATATACGTTTTAGGTGTCGCTGAGTCCGAAAAAGTGGTTTTCACAATGCCGTTTGTCTGTTACTGGCTCTAGAGCCTAAACGGTATAGCAAAAATGAATGAAATCTTGTACTCTAGGCATTTTATCATACTGAGCAGAGTATACACAGAAATGGTTGACATTGCTCAATAACTAAGGGAACTTTATTCTACGCATTTTTAACAACAATTTGATTTTCTCAAAAATGGCTAAAATGATTTTTATCAAATTTCGTACAGTTACTTGAGTTTACGTCTTCAATAATACTACATAGTTCATATTTCTCAAAAAATGAATCTAAGTTTATTTAGTTTATTCTAGGCAACTTCAACAATGATTTTCTCAAAAACTGCTAGAACGATTTTGATCAAATTTTGTACAGTTACTTGAATATACAATAATACTATATACAGGTGACTCCCGAGTCTCGTTGGGGATGCGTTCCTGAAAACGTCTTCGAATCTCGAATATTCAAGTGTCGAACGCCATTTTTCCATATACTTGTATGTTATAATCGGGGGATACGTTCCCGCATCTCGGGAAAAAGTCTCCCCTCACGTTCTATAAAGATAAAATAACATTACCAATGTGTTAATACAACAATAATAAATTATAAATAAATTATATAATAAATATTTTAAATGTATAACTTATTTTTTGCACTAAAAAGGAAAAAATAAATTTGTGTTTCGAACTTCAAAGATAGATGTATGCAATATGCTTTACAGACAGCCCAGTCCGGATCACGCGAGTCGTTTGTAACAAACGACTCGCGCGAGCTGGATAACATACCTGCGTACATCTATCTATACATACAACTATTTATCGCAGCGAAATTAATATAAAAGTTATTATAAAAGCACAAAATAACTTAAGAATAAAGAAACAATAAAATTAAAAATATTTTCATACCTTAAATCTTTTTCAACTGCGCTTACTGGACTTGGTTTTTTAATTGAGAAGTTCGAAGATTTTAGTTGGAAGAAGAGGAGCTATTGGGTGGGTAACTGGATGGGCTATTGACTGGGGAATTGAATGGGCTAGTCCTTGCAGCAGATGTTGAAGCAGCTTCTGCTGGCAGTGGTCTTTCAACCTTCTGAAAGAATTTATACAGCTTCGGTTGAATTTTAGCCTTCTTCTTTTGTTCATAAAGGACCCTGTAACAGGCTACGTCCTTAAGAACAGCACTTTGCACCAATGAGCTCCTTTCAGTATTAGGATCTCTGTCGTCAATCAAGTTTATGAAATTATCCTGACTCTGGAAGATCTCACTAAGGTCTTTTAAAGACAAGTCCATAGGTTTAGTTGGAGAAACTATAATATCATCTTCGCGATCTTCCTTGGTCTCAATGGATTGTTGCAATTCGATGAGGTCTTTATTGGTCAACTCCTCTGCATGAGATGAAATTAGCTCATCGACATCTGCCTCATCCATTTCTAAGTCAAGTTGCATCCCCAGTGCAACAACTTCTCTGGTGATCTGCTCAGGGGTCTCTTCAAATCTTTTAAAATTAATGATAAACTGTGGGCAGAGCTGATTCCATGACCCATTCATGGTTGACTGCTTGACCTCAGCCCAAGAATCTCCAATGTTGTTAACTGCATCCCAGATGTTGTAGTGCCTCCAGAAGTCCCTTAGGGTTGGACCACCTTCCATATCAGTTGCTGTGATTGCCTGCTGCATTGTGCGATGAGCATAATACCGCTTGAATGTTGCAATTACCACTTGGTCCATAGGCTAGAGCAATGAGGTAGTATTTGGAGGAAGAAACAATACTTTCACATTGGGATTCATGTCATCTAAATTCTGGGGATGTCCAGGTGCGTTGTGCAAAATTAACAGAACTTTAAATGGCAGATTGTTGTCCTTACAATATTTTTTGACTGAAGGGACAAAATAAAAATCAAACCAGTACCTGAAAACAGATCCAGTCACCAAAGCCCTTTGGTTCAACTTCCATATGACAGGCATCATACTTTTTGTCTTCCCCTTAAAAGCTCTGGGATTTTCAGAGGTGTACACCAACAGGGGCTTAAGCTTAAAGTCTCCTGCTGCATTGCCACCAAGCAGCAGGGTCAGCCTATCCTCTGCTGGCTTAAATCCAGAGGCGGTTTTTTCTTCCTTGGCAAGGTACGTCCTGGCTGGCCTCTTCTTCCAAAATAATCCTGTTTCGTCACAATTAAAAACACGACGAGAACAATAGCCGCTCTCTTCAATCAATGCACACAATTCATCAAGATAACTTGAGGCAGCATCAGTATTTGCACTTACAGCCTCACCAGTTAATTTAAGGTTATGCAAACTTGCCCTTCTCTTAAATCTGTCAAACCAGCCATGACTTGCACTAAATGGAGGCGCATCAACAGAAATTTCATCCCTTTCCTTCAAATCATCATAGAGATCCTTGGCCTTTGCTCTAATCACGGCCTCACTAATAGGAATGTGTTTCTGACACTGATCATCTACCCAAAGTTTTAAAATTTTTTTCCATTTTAGGAATCACAACACCGCGCCGAGGACTGCATATTGTTGTTATCAAATTACGTGAATTTATCACATCTTCTAGAATTTTCTCCTTCTGTTTCACATAAGTGCTAATAGTTGAAGGATACATTCCCAACGATCGTGCGATTTCAGCTTGGCTTTCACCTTTCTCAACACGCTTTAAAATTTCTAATTTCAATTCATAACTATGAATCTTATGCACTCTTTTATTTGATTCCCTTACATTATCACTATTACATTTCCTTTTAGATGCCATGTCAAGTGATAAATTTATAAATAAATCAATAAATTTAAATAAAAGATTAACAGAAAAAAGTGAAATCAGCACAAATTCAAACAATTACAGCAGATATAACTACGTCTACACCAAAACTAAACCTCGCATTTGGTCGGAACCAATAAAAATGCGAAGTTTATTCCGCGTATATTATCGATCGGCGGGATCGAAATCTCGAATTAATCGAGAATCGAACAATCGAGACTCGGGAGTTGCCTGTATTTCATTTTTCTCAATGAATAAGTATAAGGCTAGTTTATTCTTGGGCAACTTGAACAAAATCTGGATTTTCTAAAAACCAGCTAATATGATTTTCTTTTTCTAAAGATTACTAAACGATGCATTAGTATATGAGAAAATTTGTACAATGTATGCTGTACCGATTTTTTTTTAGAGAGCCGGTTCTTAATTTTTTTTCCAGCTCGTCACTGATTATATATTATTATACAATATATGCATTCAAACATACGATCCATCTGCACGTACCACATGTTCTTTCATATGTAGATCAAAATTATATAATTTTTTTGTGTAGCATTATTATTTTATTATTATTTATAATGACATGTTAATATGGTAAATTAACATTGTAATAAAGTAATTGTCAAAAATTATAGATTTAAAAAATATAAATTAATCAAAAACATTCTTTACGATTCAATGATGCCAAAGAAACATGAATCATATTTCTATTTCCATTTTTCAAATGTTTTCACCTTAGGAGATATATTTTTTGTGTTAGGCCCGTGAAATTTATAGGGAAAAGATTGAAATTGCCACCAGACGATACAATATTATGCTACACTGCTGAAATATCACAATATTTAGGATACTTCATGAAATTTGATTAGTGCAAAATTTAAAAAATCATAAGATATTAGACTGTGGTCGCACTGTGCATAAGATATCTATATTTTTAAAAGTTTTTAATTTGAAATAAAATCCGCGTTAAAACAAATCTGCGTTGGCTGGGGTCACATTAAACAGGGTTCACCTGTGTGTGTGTATACAGTAGAGCCTCGCTAATCCGAACTAATTGGGACTCGGGTATGTTTGGATTAGTGAATTTTTGGATTAATCTGGTTTTACAAAATACACGGTGAGGGGACTGCTTATGTAGACTCGTTGCCTGGCAATGTCTTGAACCAATAGGAAGTGCTCACATAATGCTCTAATAAGGCGGTGGAGGGTTGTGCCTCATTTTCTAACGTTTAGTGTCGTGACTGTGCTATCATCTTAGCATACCGATGTGTAATATAGTGCAGGGTTTTTCTCAGTGTTTTAAATTACTGTCCCCGATTTGCCCATCTTGTAGAAATGTCCAAAGAGCGTAAGCACAGTTTGTGTTAGTTAAAAGATAAATTGGAATTGCTCAAATGCATTGACAAAGGCAAAAGTGCGACCAAACTAGCCTTAGAGTTCAGTGTCGGAAAAGCAACCATCAGTGACTGGAAAAAGAATAGTCCTAAAATTGAACAATTTTGTGCCACTATTAGTGTTGAATCTCTCGGTAATCGTCACACATCAAACACGTCATCATTCAACAAAGTTGATGATGCGTTGTTTTTGTGGTTTACACAAGAAAGGGAGAGAAGAACTCCTCTAAGTAGACCTCTCATTCAAGAGAAAGCTCTGCAGCTGAACACTCTATTTGAAGTTGATCCTAACTTTACCGCTAGTAATGGTTGGTTGGATCGCTGGAAAATAAGACAATGAGGGATTGGAAGCGCTGGAACGTGCTCTGCTGTACGTAGAGCAGCACAGCAAAGCCACGCCTACAGATGTGATTTTTATAAAGCGCTGGTGGAATACTGCAGCCTCTACTTGTCGTTCAATACTTTATCAAATGACAATAACTGATTTTGTAAAAAAGGACTAATTTATAAATGTGTAAGTTATAGAATTCCATCAATTTTCATCTGAATAAATAAAACTTTTTCTTATTACTATTTTTTACATCCTGTTCAGATTAACCGAAATTTTTGATTACTGAGGTTCGGATTAGCGAGGCTCTACTGTATAGATTTTTGTTGTAATTTTAAAGCATTTGTTACCATTAAGATTTAGAAAACTTCTATTTTTTAGTTAATATCTACCAAAAGGAAAGACTTAAGTAATTTATTTTAGCCTCAATAAGGCGGAATAATATGCTGGTCCCGTGAGGTTCCACCTCTCACAGGTTTTACAATAGGATTTCAAGGTATAACAATGTAATGGATAGGCAAGGCAACATCCCGTTAAAATGGCAAGATTTCCCCAAACTATGTGAATTAAACGTTTAACATGAGTGATTTCGAACTGTATGTGGAAAAAGATGAACAGAATGAGAAACTTTATAATTTTTCTTAAAAATAGTTCATATCTGAAGATCATAGGTCAATTCTTTCTCATTTTCATCTCTAAAAGAATGAAAGCCTGCACGTCACAAAGTCAATTTTTAAGTGTTACTGTTTGTTTGTTTCCATGGTTATTATTTGCGGACACACACACATGAACAACAAAATTAATATAATAGATTAACTTTATTAAACCTTTCTCTATATTCTTAAACTCTATTATCCTATAAAATTCTCAGCAGATAAGACATATTTCCTGATAACAAAACAATATCTGCAAGAGGAGAATCACCTTGTGCGGCCAGACAACTGTCTGAATTTCGTATTAGAAACACATTAGTGTTGCGGTCCTATTGCAGGTGGCCCTGATATGCAGCACTACTCTTTACTTGAATGGGGAATTAATTGTCTGCGTGGCTATCTAACACTGTTTCCATAGGATCCATTTCCTATGTTTTTTGTCCTGTCCAAACTCAGACTTTCATATTGAGGGGTTACTGCAATCAGCTGTATAGCCTTAACTCCTGCATACATTCCCCCATATCGTTGATTCTTATGGGAAAAACTGCCTCAATTTGCATGGACTGAACCTTTGTAAAACGAGGCAACATAAATCAGGGTCTACCTGTAACTGCAAAACCAATATAGAATTAAATGCCATGGAGCAAGCATTCGTATATGAAAACTCACAAACAGCAACTAAATCTATGAGGAAATCATTCAGAGTTCCCAAAAAACTGTCACTTTCAAAATACAGAAAAACAAATTGTCAAGTTTGTGCATACTCACAGACAGAACAGAACGTCGTCTCAAGTGAAACAATTAATCTAGAGGCACAGCAAATAGCAAAGGCATTAAAAATCCTACAAAAAGAATTAAAGGCCAGCAATGGCTTGTGTATATGTATGATGTGATGAAATGGATTTTTTCTATGCCAAAATACTTGACTGAGAAAAAAATTGCCTGCAAACTTCAGTCAGAAACTTCTCGTCTCTCAGAAGCATGAAACTGGACTTGGAAAAGCTAAGTCAAATAAGCAATGCCAACAAAACTACCGTATATACCTGAATATAAGACGAGGTTTTGTTCCAATTTTGATGACCGAAAAATCGCTAGTTGTCTTATAATCACGATAGTCTGACTGACAGAGGAACCAAAGCTAGAGATGGGAAGAATAGAATAGCTATAATAGTCTAGTCAATTAAAACAGATATTCACTTTCAAGGAGCATTTCTGTGTAAAATGGGTCAACAAGGTTTTCTAAGATATTTCGACCCCGCTGATTCCGAAAATCGCTGTTGCCACCTTGTATTTCTGACCGTTACCCCGGAATTCAAGATGGCGTCCATTCATAAAATCACGCGTTACTGGCTCTTTTCGACATATGAAGGAGATTTAAGTGTTCGCGTCTATGTTTCTAGAGCAAAAAACACAACAAAACATGTCCCAGTCATGTTCGATAGCAGGAAATGCCTTAAATTTAATAAATATCGCTCTATAGTGCTGTCAAAACAAAAAAAATTAGTATTTTCCATACGTAAGTTTTCCGGCCATGTGTGTCACGTATTATTTTAATTATGACTCGTTGCGAGAGGAAAGGACTGCGAGTTCACGTTCTTCGAGTGCTTACCTAGTGCTGTCAATTATTGGCATAGGAAGGACTGAATGCAGAGAGTAGTTTCGCCGCAAAATTCTAGTAGACTTAATACCATCCAGGATGTTAAATTCGTTACAATACTTTTCAATGTTTATGTGTAGAGTTGTCAGGAATTAATAAGTATTAACAATATAGAGGTAATAGCTCAATCTTCAAAACATTATTTATTTTGCAAAGTTCTTATTCCAATGAATCTTTACCATTGATACATTGCGCACCACACTGGCACATATTGGTGCAAGGTAGTTGGCCTTTCCTACATTTACACTGCCTGGTGACACACCCGGTTTTGCACCTGCATTGAACAATATCCTGACAAGCCTTTGGGATTGGTTCCAAAGATTGCAAGATGGGAATCAATTGGTCGTCCTCAAATTTGTATCCACAGGTCGTTGGATCAGGACACACAGGATCCTTGAAGTATGCATTTTCCCACACAACATACACTCGTGCAACAAATATGTCAGTGTACTCTCCAAAGGTATTTGCCTGTGTTGTCTTTCTCAGCGCAACGACCATCGCATGCCCGTCAGTGATGAAATGTGAATCAGCAGAATCAGGCAAACGCTGAAGAGAAGGTGGACATATGAGATCAGTTATCAGCAAATTCATGAGGAAGGCTTTATCACCGGACTTCAGTGCACCATTCATTTCGGCTAAGGAAATGGGCACCTGGAGCAACTCATGCTTTAGTATTGTTTGAAGATCGATGGATCTGCCTGCATCGAATGCCATTACGACATGCTTGAGGACATTTCTGTCAGCCTGCAATACCTTACCATAAGAAATTGGCATTTTGATATCGTACAAATCTTCAAATGTCAGGGCACTGTATTTTCGGAGACTTTGGTGGAAACTTATCTGTGGTTTTCCGCTTGTCGGTGACACCACAAGTCTTTGTTGAACAAATTCTTTCACTTGCTTCAACCCCAGTTTCTCAGCGTTCATGAGCGACGTGCTTATTGCACGTGTGGCAATATCCTTCATGGCCACATTGTGTATTTGCGTTAAGCATCCATTTCCAGAGCACACGTTAGATCGTGTCATTACAGAGAGAATGACATCCTCGTCTGTGTTGTCCCTCTTCCGTCGGCCGGATGGAGCTTCAGCGGTGGATGATAATTGGTTTTCAAGCCCATATATTCAGTACGTCTTCAGGGAGATTTCACTTCTCCAACAGAATGACAAAGACCATCCCTAAAAACTAGATTCATTTTGCGTTATTCCTATCAAGCCTCCAGTATCCTTGCAAACACCCACAATCCATTCTTCAGCGTGGTCTGCATCGATCGACGCAAACTTGTTGTGAGATCTTTGTACTCCAAAGTCACCTTCCTTGAACCTAACTTCGACCTCCTCCGGTATTTGGTGCAATTCTGACACAAACACAGTCAGCGATTTAAAATAATTAGTGTGGTCATACCTTGCTATGAATGGGGTGCATCCTTGTTAATGCACACAAGTACAGGTCCCAATCGCCATCACTTATTGCTCTTGTGAACATAAGCAAAACGGAAATCATGCATACGTAAGACCACCAAAATGCAAAATTTTCATCTGTTCAGATTTGGTTTCAGCGTAATCCTGAACAAGACGTTGTAATGTATGACTTTGGAAGTAGGATACAAGGGCCTAAATATACTTAAATTGGTACTTAGCTTTACTTCATCACACACCGACTGACCGACTCATATTTAGTATTTATCATAGCACGTAAGCGTGCACTCTACTGTTTCCACCTAGTTTTAAACGTGTCCGTAGATGAACGGTAATCATGCGTTCAACAGCACAATCTTACCACCTGTATGTGACGCTTCAGCCGATTCATTTATTATTATGACGTAATCAAAATGATACGTGACACACATGGCCGGAAAACTTACGTATGGAAAATCCTGATTTTTTTTGTTTTGATAATACTATAGAGCGATATTTATTGAATTTATGACATTTCCTGCTATCAAACATGATTAGGACATGTTTCGTTGTGTTTTTCGCTCTAAAAAACATACAAGCGAACACTTAAAACCAACTACCTTAAACCATTATGTGCCAGTGTGGCGTGCAATGTATCAATGGTAAAGATTTATTGGAATAAGAACTTTGCAAAATAAATAATGTTTTGAAGATTGAGCTATTACCTCTATATTGTTAGTACTTATTAATTCATGACAACTCTACACATAAACAGTGAAAAGTATTGTAAAGAATTTAACATCCTGGATGGTATTAAGTCTACTAGAATTTTGCAGCGTAACTACTCTCTGCATTCAGTCCTTCCTACACCAATAATTGACAGCACTAAGTAAGCACTCGAAAAACGTGAACTCGCAGTCCTTTCCTCTCGCAACGAGTCATAATTAAAATAATACGTGACACACATGGCCGGAAAACTTACGTATGGAAAATACTAATTTTTTTTGTTTTGACAGCACTATAGAGCGATATTTATTAAATTTAAGGCATTTCCTGCTATCAAACATGACTGGAACATGTTTCATTGTGTTTTTTGCTCTATAAAACATAGACGCGAACACTTAAATCTCCTTCATAGGTCGAAAAGAGCCAGTAACGCGTGATTTTATGAATGGACGCCATCTTGAATTCCGGGGTAACGGTCAGAAATACAAGGTGGCAACAGCGATTTTTGGAATCAGCAGGGTCAAAATATCTTAGAAAACCTTGTTGACCCATTTTACACAGAAATGCTTCTTGATTTAATTTAGGAAGCATTTTTCCCAAAACATAACTAGTCTATAATCGAAATATTCGATTCTTAAAATCAATTGAAACAATCGATTATAAAAGTAGTAGTAGAAAAGGTATCGATTTAAATGTATTCAAAGACAAATACCCTTTTGAATTTTATTCTATATATTACGCGCGTAGTGAAGCTGCGTGCGTCCGTGCATACAAACCTAGCGTAATTATAGCGGCGTATTTCTGGAGAACCATTCGTCGTAAAAGATATGCGGTAAATGGCGTTTTCTTTCTAGTGGCTATGAGGTCCCTAGCAAAATATTTTCGTTTGCTAAAGTGTCCCGGGTTCGAATCCAGGAGACACATTTTCCCATAAGTTTACACGGGATTTTCAATTTTTCAGAGTGCAAGGTTTTTTCTTTACATTTTGATGACCTTTTGAATGCCTATGGGAATCACATGGACTTAGGCCATAAAAGTTTTCTTTTTGTATACACGTGTGTGGTTGTTTTAAATTTGGGGACATGTTGGATTCGATTAAATACAGTACATTAAGACCTCGATAACCATTGCCATCGATAATTGTTGTTTCGATCAACCGTCATTTGCCACCAAGTGGTAAAAAAAAGAAAAAAATTTCGTTGCCATTTCTGAATGAAGCAGACAAACAAATAAAATGACGATTGCACTGTAACTGAGAGAGAAATATTTCTACCTGCCAGTACCATGTCCAGACATTCTATTGCCTGAGACAACATAATATGTAACGCATGTTTAGTTTTGTAACATAGACGTTAACTCGCCTCACCTGTCAAAATGGCTGTTCTCGGAGAACATTTAGTTGATGATGTTAGAGTGGAAAAACTTTTGGGCAAATTGAAAGAGGGTTAAACAAAGACTAATACTATTTAGAATTTTGCCCTCGAATATAAGAATGAAACAGCAAAACATTCCTTCACGGATTGCTGCAGTACAACTGTTAACTCATTTGCCAACAGATAACATATTTCTTAAATATTTTATAGCTTACTAGCAGGAGTGCCCATTGAATTTCAACGGATTTAGTGAATCTAAAACTTCGACTGTGTAAACGGTAAACATTGCAAGAATAAGATAGTACACAGTTATACCCGTCGAATAAAGCAAAAATGAAGAAAACTGCTCTGCATTTTCCTATTTAGATGAATGAAGGAAGAAAATCTTAGAAAATAACATATAAACTCCCTCCCCCTCCCTTCCACCCTCTCTTTCCCTCCCCTCTCTCCCCCTCCATCTCCCACCCTCCTCCTCCCTCTCTCCACCCCTTCCTAATAATTCCCTCTCTCCATCTCCCCCCTCCATTACCATCAAGCTCTCTCCCTCCCTATCTCATATTAAAAGCATTCAAAGCAAAGAAACTTACAAACATTCTCCTTTATATGTTAGATTAGAAGATAATTCAATTAAAAACAACAAATATTTGGTTTCCATGTAAACAAATTAAAATCATACACAGAAATTGACAAACGATATTACGTTAAAATTTTTCCCCTATAAATGCATTGAACTCTCAATTTCGGCAACAATGGAAGTTGTCATGGTAGCTTATAATGGGTATTGTAATAAAACTGATAAAATCACATATTTTATTGATTCTAAATGCATTTTGATGCTAATTCGATCAGGATTCGGATTCTGTCTTCAATAAAAATAAACTTTGTTCTTTTCTTCATAGAACCATTCAAGTCTCAAGTTCGTACCATGTTTCTAAGTAATTTAAAAATTCAAATGAAAAATAAGCTGCTCTCATCCCTATGTTATTCAAATGGAGAAAATGAAAAAAAGAAAATAATTTTTAAATTAGACAGGTCAATCAAATCGATATAAAAACTTTACTATACCACCGTACTCGTTATTCCGGTTAAAATGATACCTTTCTCTTGCTTCTACGATCTGTAGTTTTTGAGTTTAAAAATTATGATACACACACACATGCACGTGCATGCACACACACACATATACACACATTCATTTTTATATATTAGATTAAACCTCAAGTGATAAAAATGGTCCCAAAATGCAGTGCTAATGACAATGCTGCTAAACGGTCTAGAAATGTGATGTCCCTTCAAATAAAACTAGAAGTGAATGAATGAAAATGACGCAGAGTGTAAAATTTCCAGTAAACTAAGGCCTAAAAATTCAGTTTTATATAATGCGTGTAAGGTCTTTTTGAATGAATTATATGTATGACATTGTTTGTGTGGGAAAATCGGTTTTGTCTATCGTCATTTCGCTATTCATCAGGATTTTCAGGAACCAATTAACGGTGGTTACCTAGGTCCTACTGAATACATAATATAAATGCAAATTAATAACTTGTATTATACAAAATAATCTATAGCTGATGAAATTAAATGAGTAATTATACCTTATTTGAATCAATAACATTTGAAAAATGAATTATACAAAAATTATAACTACTTACAACAGCAATGGCATTTGATGATATCATTTCTGTAGGCGTGAGCACAGCTAGATAGGCAACATTCGCCAATACATATATCATTGTAACCAGTGGTAATGATATATAGATAGCCCGGGGAAGATTCCTAAAAGAAATGTAATCAGTAATGATTTTCAGTTAGTAATTTAAAAAATATAACTATTAAGAAAGAATAACTACTTTTGCTTTTCTTTAGTTTCAATTGATAAGCTAGATAGACATCATACTAATAAATTGGCAACACTAGTTGAAATTGGGTGTGAGAGAACATAGCCTTCATTGGTAAAAAAAACAAAACCATAACAATTCAAATAAAAATAGCACTAGCCTATTTAGCACTGGTTGCTTAGAAATAAAGGAAAATTTAATAATAAAATAATTTAAACTTGCCACAACTGGTTCATTTTTCATTGCAAATAATTATTGGAGTTTAACCTATTTTGAAGAGAATTAAATGCCTGGAAATAGTGAACTTGTTCCGTTTGCGTAAAATGCAATAAAAATACTTTATTCCTAATTGTTTTAAACTTTCCCAAATTTATAATAAGTTCATTTTAACTATTCACAAAATTTTCTTTTTTTATCGATTTTATAGAGATTTACACTAAAGCAAGAATGAATGCACAATCATATTTGGCATATAGAATACTCTTTTCAATAATTTTCTCCTTCTGCACATCATGCATATTTTGAATTAAAACATTCTTTTTACCTGTTCAGGATAGTGATGATATCTAAACCTATGTTAACCATAAACAGTGGCTGTTTTTTTATGACTATGCAAAGATAGATAATCAAACTGATTGGAAATTGAGCTCTTACAATGTATTTGAGTAAATAATTGAATGTTACTTGTTATTTCCTGCTTGATGTAATCATTGAACAGCTTTTTACCAGAATCTATTATGCAAAATATGGAAATCAAATGTAAATGAATTATATACCAATGTCCAAACACTAGATCCAACTTAACACGGTCAAAGAATAATCAGAGAAAGTACACATTTCCAATTTCATATGAAAATATCATAGAAGAAATTAAAAGGTCTACGTTTTAAATTTAAAAAATATAGAAGTATTAACAATAATTTATTCATTTTTAAGGGAACCATTCCGTTCCAGATCCAGGAACCGGAACAATTTTTTAACCATTTCTTGTTCTAGATCCTTTCCAGCTCTGATAGCAACAGAAAACATGGTATCACTTAGTGAGGTATTTTACATAAATTTAGATGAAAAAATCTGATGTGGCCAACACATGACTTTCTCCATACTTGGGATATAGATATTTAAATTCTTTTTATGAATAGCATTATAAGGCAAAATTATTATTTCGTATTGTAAAAGAATACAGTCATTCTTATTGCTGTAAATTATATTTCGAATATGTTTACAGAATTCACCGCTACATGGTGTTGATGCGGTATACTGAAAATTATGAAAAAAGTTGAATATCTCTGAAGTGGATGGTTCTACGAAAATTTGTTTCAAACAAAAGTTGGAAGAAATATTATTCTCTACAACTATGGTCCTCACGAAGATTACCAATAACGATGTTCTTAAGGAGAAAACCGAAAAACCGGTTATTTATAAATAACTCCTAAACAATAACTACAATAGAAAATTATTTGAAATGAAAGTTGTAGGAAATTACCTTCTCTATAACTTTTGTATAGAATTATATATACAATAATGATATTTTAACGAAGAAATATCGCAAAAGCCAAATCGGGTTTCGAATAAACCTCGACTTCTGGTTACCCGTTATTGTCCAAAAACTAATCAGTTCTTTATGCTCATGTTAAAGTGTTATATATGAAGTTTGGTAATGATATAGCACGTACTTTTTGTTAGAGCACCCACAATAACATGCACACACACACACACACACACAGACATCATTCCGAAAATAGTCTAAACGTGTTCTAGGGACCTCAAAACGTATTTCCGTTGAAATCTCGAAGTCGATTTTTTTCATGAATACAATACTTTCCCATTACTACGTATGGAGAAAGTTAAAACAAAATATAAACTATAGGTTCTATGAAAAAATGTTTCAAAAAAACATGTAGAAAGTTACATTCTCTACAACTTTTGTAAAGCAACTGTTTACTTAATTTGAGCTTTTAAGGATATATCTGTAAATAAACAAAATTTGATGTGGCCAACACGACTTTCTCCATATTTGGGGTATAGATATTTAAATTATTATAAATAGCATTATCAGGAAAAATTATTATTTCGTATCGTAAAAGAATACACTCGTCTTTATTGCCGTAAATTATTTTTTGAATAAGTTTACAGAATTCACCACTACATGGTGGTGGCGCTGTATACTGGAAATTACGAAAAACGTTGAATATCTCCGAAATGGATGCTTCTACGAAAATTTGTTTCAAACAAAACCTGGAAGAAATATTATTCTCTACAACTTTGGTCCTCACAAAGATTATCAATAACGACGTTTTAAAAGAGATATTTGACAGAAACTGAAAAAACCAATTATTTATAAATAATTCCTAAACAATAACTGCTATGGAAAACTGTTTCAAATGAAAGTTGTAGGAAATTACATTCTCTATAACATTTGTATAGAATTGTATATACAATAATGATGTTTTAATGGAGAAATATCGCAAAAATCGGGTTTCGAATAAACCTCGACTTCTGGTTAACCATTATTGTCCAAAAACTAATCAGTTCTTTGTGCTCATGCTAAAGTGTTATATATGAAATTTGGTAATGATATTGCAAGTACTTTTTGAGTTAGAGTGCCCACAATCACATACACACAGACATCATTCCGAAAATAGTCTAAACGTGTTCTAGGTACCTCAATACATGTATTTCCATTGAAATCTTGAAGTCGATTTTTTTTGTGATCACAATACTTTCCCATTACTACGTATGAAGAAAGTAAAAATCATATACAAAGTGAAACTTACTTGCTTAGCGCTGGATGACTAGGTTTCCCTCTGATGCAGCAAAACTATCTCCAGCCGACTAAATATTTTACTACAAATAACAAATATTCGTTAATCTTCGATTTATTTTCAACAATTTCTAATATAGTAATGCACATTTCTGTTTAAAATATATATCTATTAAAATTCACTGACCTGTAAGAATCAACAAAAGATAAAAGAATTAACCAAAAGTATGAAAACAGTACAACCCTTCATGGATGACACGCGAGTAAAGACTGATGGAATTAATATGGAAGAAAATGAAAGTTTATGGAACGTAAACCTCCACCAATGGTAGAGCTTTAAGGAAATCTCTGTAAGGAATTGAGAAGCATATTTTTCCAAGTACCTACACACTCCATGGGGATTTTTCCAAGTACCTATACATTCCATGGGGTGCACACTGGAGAAGGATAGCCAAGGGGACTACTTAAGTTCCTTTTTCCCAGTCCTCATTTACAGAGTACCAGGAATTCTCAGCTGGACATAACTTTGCCATCTCTAGATGTATAAGAACGGTCACAGAATATTCTACCATTAGCTCCTTAAGGAAGTCAGCAGGTATTATTTCAAAACCGTTTCCCTCGATAGATATATGGGAAGGCTGTTTTCTCAGAACAACCTGAGGCCCTTCATGTTATCAGACTTGGTCAACATAGAAGCCTCTGAATTTCGTAGGCAGCATGAGACGATAGCTCATGGGTGCACGATCTTTTCAAAATGAGTGAGCTTAAGGGAAAATTCATTCTTTCGCTACACTTGAACTGAATAAAGGAAATGATATAAATAACCGTTTTTGGTTTTGGTTCCTTTTCTAAATATTTATTTTTTCGGTTTCGTTCTGGTTCGCTGTCCAGGATTTAAAAAGTAATTTTTTTTGAGAGTTTAGAAATTCTTGGGGAAGGTAATTAACCCCTTTACCCCCCGCCCCCCCTTCCTGAATCCGCCCATGTGTCGAAAGCGAATTCGTCGAAAACAAATTCGTCGAACGATGAATTCATCGGACAAGTTTTTCAAAAATGACGAGTTTGTCGAATATAAATACAAGAAAAGGTACTTACATATTAACAGGGAGCCCAACTTAATATGTAAGTACCGATTGGTTTCTAACAAGATATCTGTAGTCTACAAGGTCTCGCTTGACTGTTTTGCCGAAAATGGAAAGGATATTGGCGAGCCTTCAGATTGCTTTGTTTTAATGGGTAGCCGTCTCCCTACCGCACCTTTCGCCACGCCAGAACCAAACTATCCCTCCCCACTTTCTGGTGATCGGGTTTGTAAATGCCGCAACCGGCCGATCAGATGAGATGCACTATCCCTCCCTGTTGTCCGGTGATCGGATTTGTAAGTGTCACGACAGGCCGATCAGTTGAGATGCTTTTGATACCATTTTCGAAGAAATTGCTAAATATTGGCCACCAGAAAATATAGGTATAGGTTTTTTGTTTTTTGTCCCGTGGGAATAGATCGTATGTCATTAAATTGTCATTTGAAACCTAATAAAATGAATATTTTGAATGAAATTAAATTCCATGGCGCATTTCGATAAATTTGTTTTATAGTTTTTGGAGAACTAGCCTTTCGATAAATTTATCGTCGACGAATTTGTTTTTGACGAATTTGCTTTCGACGAATCCGTCTGCTACCCCTAGAACACGTTTAGACTATTTTCGGAATGGTGTCTGTGTGTATGTATGTGATTGTGGGTGCTCTAACTCAAAAAGTACTTGCCATATCGTTACCAAATTTCATATATAACACTTTAGCATGAGCACAAAGAACTGATTAGTTTTTGGACGAATGCGTTTTTGACAAATTCGCTTTTGACGAATTTGCTTTCAACAAATTTGTTTTCGACGAATTCACCTAGAACCGTTCTAGGGACCTCAAAACACGTATTTCCGTTGAAATCTCGAAGTCGATTTTTGTCATGAAAACAATACTTTCTTTATACTACGAAAAACGACACGAATAAACCTCCACTTCTGGTTGACCAGTTTCAGCCAAAACCTTTTTAAATCTTCATTTACTAATAATTGATGTATTATGGGCTAGTGGAAAATTTGTTGCGGTATGGTATTACAGGGAGGGGGAGGGGGGGTCAAGCAGGGTTACATTGTTAAAACTGTTAAAAAATAATCAGATGAGGATATTAAAGTTGATGTTAAATAAGTACTTATATAATCAAGGATGTATGTATGATAATGACCCTTTTAAATGTTTGGATATATGTACTTCCAATTGATAAACTTTTTAAGTATGTTATAATTATTGATAATTATTTTTGTAATACATATAAAATTAAAAGAAATAATTTAAAACTTGTAACTCTCCGTGACACGTGTAAATATGAAATACCAACTTACTTTTCAAACAATTGAGGTAAACAACTAAAAGTGCTTGTATCAAAATTTTTTAATGAGATGCCAAAAGAATTAAAACAGCTAAATGGAATAGGTGAAGTGAAAAGAAAGGTAAAACATTGGTTAATGAATGTATGTTAATATTAGAGTAACTATTAGATGTTAAACTACTTGAAATATGTACCTTTTATATTGTAATCAATATCTGTAATTTGTGCCACAATCAACATGTTAGAATAAGGCACCTGCTGACAAGTCCAATAGGACTTAGCAGGACCTAACTGATATTACAATAAGTTCAAATTCTAATATAAATGGAGTTGTGTTACAGTATGCAAACAAACTATGATTCATTTTATATGGAGACAAGAATGTATATTTTTGTAACAGTTAAGATGCTAATGTTTATATATTTTAAACACTTATGTAAAAAACTTATGTAATAAAGGGTACTTTCCTGTTAACGGGAATAACTCCAGGACCCTTCGCAGGACCTGGTACTTACCTATTATCCCCATGCCATACTTACGTACAACATTAACAGAAACAAACCCAATCACTGGACAAGAAACTGATTGGCTTGTCTCGACATTTACAAACCCAATTTCCGGACAACGTGGAGGGTTTCTTTGGTTCCGGGCGAGGCGAAGGGCACGGTAGCACCCGGAGACAACTACCCATTACAAAAAAGTGAGCCGAAGGCTCATCAATATATCCTTTCAATGTTGTATCCTCTTGACTGTTGTGCCGCAAATTGAGAGGATATATCGACGAGCCTTCGGTTCGCTTTGATGTAATGGGTAGTCATCTCTGGGCGTTACTGCGCCCTTCACCTCGCCTGGAACCAAAGAAACCCTCCATGTTGTCCAGAGATTGGGTTTGTAAATGTCGAGACCTGCCAATCAGTTTCTGTTAATGTTGTTTTTAAAATAAAATATCGTAAATCCAACAATACGTCAAAATCTTTTCAATGTTATATCCTCTCAAACAATCATAACAATACATGTTCATTTTTTAAGGTATTCCTGTTAACAGAAAAGTACCTAATAAAGATATACTATTACTAAAAAAAAAAGTTTTGTGCTGATCTGATTATTAGTTTTTGAGTAAGAGCGCCCACAAAATTATCACACACACAGACATCATCAAGAAAATAGTCAAAATGTACTCTCCAAGCACAATTCAAATGACTTCCTCCATTATTTAAATACCATATATCAGGCATGTCAAACTGGCGGTGCTGTTCTAGATAAAGTCCATTTTGCCAAATCTGGCCCTCATTAAACACCTGTAATCTTAATGCAGACCTTCTATAACACCCATTGTTTCAATGCAGCCCTGATGTTTCTTCGAGTTTGACATGCCTACTGTATATACTCGAGTATAGGCCAATATAGAGGGAACCATGGTTATATCCATAGGCATCAAAATAATTGTCATCCACTTTTACGACATACGATTGATTTATATTCCATACTACGCGAATATAAGATGACTCTAGCTTTTCGGGTGCTAAAATTGGAAAAAAACCTTGTCTTATATTCAGGTAAATATGGTAAGCATTTACTGGCCAGTCACAAAAATAACTATCTTCATATACTTACTTGTAAGGGTTTTTCAATTCCTCTGTCATAAAATTCAAATAATTCCTGCAAAAAATAATATGAAATTAGAAGATAACAAAGCATAACAGTTATTTAAATATGAATTCCACAAGATTTACCATCCAGCATATGAAAATATTCCTGAATAAAATGACACAGCAATTTTTCCAGGATCTGCATTGCTTCCATCAAATATTCCATCAAAATGTGTGTTGCTTCCTATGGAAAAATACATCTGTAATTGTTGAAACTTTGATCAATTATGCAAAATAAAACAAAAAATTCATAAAATTCTTACCTAAAAACAAATATGTTAATCCTGCAATAATGATGATCACTAGAGCAGCAACTTTTCCAAACATGAACACATCTTGCATTCTTGTGGTTATTTTCACATCATAGCTATTGACAAAAGTCAAAAAACCTGAAAACATTTCATTTAATCATGACATTATAAACTTATTCTTTTATTCTATAATACCATTAATTCTTTTACTTTTTGTAATTTCCACTGAAATTATAAAATTCAACTACAAATAAAATAAAATAAAGCATAACTATTGATAAGTGCTACTACATTTATTAAGTTAACGAAGTACAGTACATACAGGTATACCTTACCGTTAGCTGGGTTAACATTCCTTAAGAGAGCCCCGCAAACTGCAAATAATTAAAGTAATGTGGAAACAGTTTGGTTTTCACATCTGTGAGAATGGACTGTAACACGAATTTTTTTACCGCAATGACAAGCATAGAAAATAGAAATAAAATAGACAAAGAGTAACATAAACAGAGACAGAAAAAGCAAGCATATGAGAGGGAGATAAAGCAAGAAAAAGTTTATTTAACTAACCATTATTGATGTAGAGAGAAAATTTTAACATTTTTGCTATTGAGGTGTGAAGTTAGATGTGGAAGAAGAAGAGGTTGTTGGAGTTGAAAATGCTGTGTTCTGATTCTACCTTTCTCTTGTTTTTAATCTAATACTATATAGTATAGATATAAAGAAGAGTGTGTCTGTCTGCTCATTAAGCATGTGGATACCATGAGAGGAAGTGAAAGTAAAATTTGTATGGAATCCACTTTTCACCCAGGGAAAGGTCGAAGGCTGTTTCCATTCAATTATTCCAAGGTCGCAGGTTTATTCCAGGGGCTTTCCTTTTTCCATATGAATGGGATGGGAATGAGTGCACCATATTTTCACTTTGCATTTTAAAATTACTATTTAAATTTACTATTTTCACGAATACAATACTTTCTCCTATGCTATGTATGGAGAAAGTAAAAGGTAATTTTATAGCACTAAAGGAGGTTTTGGTAATGAATTAAACCTACAATTTATTACTACATTCTTTTTACAAATTTAAGCCCTTAAATTAAAAGGTTGACTTAAATTTGAGTATAAAGTAAAATAAAATTTTTAATTAATGTTTTTATCGTGAATGAAACAGGAGACAAAATATTTTATGCATTACATTTTTTGTTGCAAACTTATAATCAGGCTTTTAAAATTTAGCATCATAATCATTATTTTGTGTTTTTATATTTAATATGGAATGCCAAAAGATAATCCAGCTTTCACAAGAGTTAATAGGGTTGCATGTTTAGTCTACAGCAATACCATAGCAAACACATAACACAATAGTTGCAGCAATCACTAGTTGTGATTTTATGATCATACATTCATTTTTAATAAGTCACATGAAAATGGAGGCCATTCAAGGATAAGAGGTGCAACTGCAAAGGGGAAGATGTCCAAAGGAATTAGGCGAATTTATGGTGAAAATTTTAAACTGATGGTGACAAGTAATGCAGACAAAACTAATAACTGTGAAGCCAATATAGAATTAAATGACACGGAGCAAACTTTGTACATTGAAACTCACAAACTGGAACTACATCTATGAGGAAATCATTCAGTTTCCAAAAAAATTGTCACATTCAAAATACAGAAAAACAAATTGTCGAGTTTCTGCATATTCAGAGACAGAACGGAATGCGTTTCAAGTGAAACTATTAATCTACAAGCACAACAAATAGCAAAAGCATTAAAAATCCCACAACAAGAATTAAAGGCAAGTAACGGCTTGTGTTTATGTATGATGTGATGACATGGTTTCTTGCTATGCCCATGGCCTATCTTTGCTATACCCGGGCCCTAGGCAAATTTTTTTGGGCAGTCCCACTTCAACGAAAAATGTAAAAATTTAGTTTTTTTTAAATACCCTATATAAAATTCTAAGATAAAAGCCAAGAAACAAATTTTTTTAAATTTTTATTTTTGGTATAAACCAGTGATGGAAAACGTAACGAAATAACAAAAAAACTAAATAGTTTTGAGTTAATGTAACGAAAAACATTAAAGAAATTTTTTTAAAAGTTGTAACGAAAACAAAAAATTTAATTTCGTTATTTCATTAACAGATTCGTTACTACTTGCTCTAGCTGGCTATAAAGCTTGTAGGGACATTCATACACGGCATCTGGGTGAGTGAAACTGGGCTAAAACCCTTTGTCACTCGCTGAGCCATTTCTACCACCTTGTCGCGAAAGGAGCCCTACCCCGCCCATCACCCATTGTCCTTTTGGGTTTTTCCACATTTATGAAGGAAAGGATTCCTTCAGGAAGCATAAGAGAAGAAATGAGGAAGATAAAGCATTGACCTTAAATGTATGTGCCGCTTATAGTGAAGGCCTTGTCTCATATTGAAAACTGACTGCGAAGCTGACCCCTCGACTGTCATTAACTCAGGTTAAAGGTCCATACCTTGAGGCCCATCCTCAAATCTGAGTTCAGGTGTCTTTACCCTCTCAACAGGGGGGCACTAGCCGACCACGTCTTTTGCAGTAAAATTTAAACTATTTTATGTTGTTAACTTAGTGCGATTGTGACTCAAGCAACATATTCGGGTGAATGCGCTGATCAAGAGCGTCTTTTTAACGGAATTCTACGATAAATAATAACATATTTATGCTCACATCTAATCTTGATGCCAAGGAAAACTAACTTCTTAAGAGTTTTCGGACAGGATTATAATGAAAGCAGACATTCGCGAGACGGTGCGGAGGGTGTAACGCTTGGTTGCTATATGGTTTATATCTAAAGACTGTATACCAATTCTTTCTAATTATAATACCAAAAATAATGAAAGTCTGCACTTCGTAAAGCCGAGTTTTACGTGTTACCTTATGGGAAATGAAAATGCCTTCCTTGGAGTCGAACCAAAGACTTCTTTCGAGAATTTTTGCCATCACCTTAAAATATGTATATCGAGCATACCTGCCAAATTTAGAGTTTCTATATCTTTTTTTATCTAGTTAATCGCATTTTTATATGATCACCAACCAACCAACAAAAAATTGTCTATTATTGTAAGTGACCAGCGTAATTTCCCGTGAAATATGATGGGTAGGCGTGAATTGAGTATTACGTTAAAATAAAATAAAATTAATGACACTAACTTTTATGTACACTAAAATGCAAAAAGAATATGAAATCCACATAATCGAATGTTCCAGAGAGTAATAATAGTCACGGACATATAAAACGTGATTTTATCACAATTTCCTCATGACGAATTGAATAAATGCGTAAAAAATCACGACAAATATTAGTTAAACCTAATTTTTGGCTTTTTTCGATTTGAATTTCTACGATATGGAAATTCATTTCCATACTTTTTTTTGGCATAACTGAGAAAATACTGCGTCGATATCTCATTTTAAAAATATCTGAAAATGCTAAAGAAAAAAGGCCTCGCTTCATTTCAGCTCTGCCCATATTATTGAAATGGAGAAAAGATATGCTCCTGAAGTCAAAACCAGGACTACTATGTACACGGCGAGCAGTTTCAAATTGAAAAGTTGAATAGTCAAGCGATTCCTAAAAGTTTGATCAAAAAAGGTTGTAAAGCTTTTTAGTTATGAGCGGTTTTCCTTTTCCATAAATATGTTATTATTTATCGTAGAATTCTGTTAAAAAGATGCTCTTGATCAGCGCATTCACCTGAATATGTTATTTGAGTCACAATCGCACTAAGTTAACAACATAAAATAGTTTAAATTTTACTGCAAAAGATGTGGTCGGCTAGTGCCCCCCTGTTGAGAGGGTAAAGACACCTGAGCTCGGATTTGAGGATGGGCCTCGAGGTATGGGCCTTTAACCCGAGTTAATGACAGTCGAGGGGTCAGCTTCGCGGTCAGTTTTCAATGTGGTCCCAGTTAGCCGACACAAGCCAATGTTATTAAATGCAATATTGTAAACCCATGGATGATTTGCATGTATTTCTTACAGGGTATAAGAGAAGGAAGAAAGCTATCAAAAATAAACCCCAGAGAGAAAAACTTGAAATTTCAACAATTTTCTTTTTTTCGTCGAATTTTAGGTCTGTTGCAAGAATTAGAATTGGCACAGCCGGTGTACTTTCCGAGTTACTTATAAAAAATTCTATGATGGGATATGAGCATTGCAGTATTTTATTATAATTATTACATTATTTTTGTACTTAATGTGGGTTAAGGTAATTAACCTTGATTATTAAATGTTGGATATAAAAATCCTAATTTGTATGCATGATCAAAAAAATAACCAAATCTGTTGCGACTCCTTAGAAAACTTAAAAATGTTCCTTATCTGCAACATATGTTAAGAAAATTTTTTTAACTATAATTCTAAATGAAAAACTTAAACTTACGAGGTATAAATATCAAATAAAAAGGACTCATTTTTTGTAAGCAATTATTTCATTATAACGTTAAACGTAACGAAAAATGAAATGTAGATTTTATCGTAACGAAAAACGAAATTGCTTTTTTGGCTGTAACGAAAAACGTAACAAATCGATTTTTTTTGTTTGCCAGCACTGGTATAAACATTTACTTATACAAAGATTATACGATAATTAGGTACAAAATACAAGGAAGAAGTGGCAATTAAACAAGAATTAAACAAGAATTAAACAAGAAAACTGAAACCAACAAAACATTTTATATAATAAACAAAATAAACTACAGTATAGAACCTTTTATCCGGATTCCATTTATCCGGATTCCAGTTATCCGGCAATCCAGTTAATTGACTATTTTAAAAAATAATGCATTTTTCCAAAATTTGCTAGGAGAAAGAAACTTAAATTTAAAGCCTCACTAGCAATTGCCCGGCTCACCACCGTGTGTCGGGTGCACTTCAGTGAACAAGTGAACACGTAATTTGGAAGAGAACAAGGAATTTATATTGGAAAATACCCGATTACCAGAGCTGGCCAGGAAAATCGCAAGGCCTGGTGCAAAGTCAAACATTTTCAATAGTAAGTTTTAATAAATAAAGCAGTCTCTCTTGCTATGACACCTCGATATTTTTTCAGGTTTTCTTTAAAAATGCATGTACTTTATAAGTATGATAAATATTTTTTTTGGGGGGCGTGGCGACTCTTTAAGTGCAGGGCCTGGTACAGTTGCACCATTCGCACCATCAAGCCTACCCTGCCGATTACTGTAGTATTACTATTACTGTACAGTACAGGCAGTGATGAACTGGAATAAAATTAAGAACCGGCTCTCTAAAAAAGAAAAAAAAATTGTAAGGAAATTTGGATAAGGATATCAGGGAAGTCCTACATGCCAGGGGAACCATATCACTCCAGTTTAGTAATACTGTTCTGCTAGCTTAAGAAGTGTCCTGTTCGTAATATATTCCATTTCATACACTGTCGGTAATTGAATATAAAATAGGGCAAAATGTACTTGAAAGGGCAAAATCAATAAATTTTCATATTTTCTAAAAATTTAACAACCAGCTAGCACATTCAGAGAAAAATTAACAACTGGCTCGCATGAACCAGCTTCAGCTCATCACTGAGTACAGGTATATATTATAATATTGTTTGAAATTGAAAGTATTACGAAACAGAACGCATGTTTTTGTATTGGAACTGAAAGCAGTGGATACGAAATAACTGATAGAACATTTACAAT